>CM067063.1:270000-1470000 GCA_033980235.1 Diadema setosum | reverse complement strand
TTTGTTGAAGAGTGTTCTGATATCAAAAACAAGTCACTTCCTGAGACAGCATCACAATTACAAGACCATGAAAGTAATTTGTGTCTAATTAGGTTTCGTGTAATGCAGCTACATTCAGATACATGAGGCTACTATAAAAGAGGAAATTTTGCGTGACCAGAAACCAGCATGAAAATTAAAATGCACGAATATATTTGCATGTCATACAGCAGGGCTCCACACTAACTTTTATTTTTGGTGGCCCAAAGGCAAACATCCGACCTTTTTTGGTGGCCCGATCAGGCCACCAAATTCTTCATTTCTGAAATTTTGGTGGCCCGACGTGCGTTTTTGGTGGCCCCGGGCCACCGTTAGTGTCGAGCCCTGCATACAGTATGTTTTACTAATAGATGTCCTGATTTCACAGAATTAAAAACATGCGAAGTTCATCTCACGCAGCCGAGCGCGAAAAATTACTCGTGCGAAAATAACCACTTTTACAGTGTCTATATGATATGCAATCAAACTTGTGTCAACTACATGTATATGTATGTGAATGGTCATGTGATGTTACTCAAGCCAGCTTTCTGTTTTGATATCTCCCTTTAAACACCCTCTTTGAAACTCTCTTGGCACTCTACTGACGGTAGTTTAGAATAACTCACTGGCACTTTATATGGTACTTTGCTTCCACTCAGTTGATGCCTTAGGCCAATACCTATTGTCTGTAACAAAACCTTAACCACTTCATACACTTCATTGTACATGTATCTCTAAATGTATTAAGTGCCTTGTTGCTCTCTACCAACCATATCTATTAATCTTTCAACATTGAAACTGAAAATTAAAATCAATTGCATGTTTGTCACGTAGTTGTATGGCTATGGAGTCAATGGTGATTCAATAGTCCTGTAAAGGTGTAGAGTTTACTGTATTGAAGTTCAGCCGTCAATCAGTTTTGAATGGTCAATGTCAATATTCATATCTGAACTGTTTCTTCAACAATTTTTTCCTGAATAACTTTCCTGAACAAACCCCTTTTCTCACAAGAAGTCTTGTCTTTTGTACAGCACAGCTGTGTCAATTCAAGCCATTATTATTGATATTTCCGAAATGCTTTCGATCCTATCCTCTATTGTTTCAATGTCCAATCAAAAATCATATTTGAGTGAATAGTTTTGAGAAACTTTTGATGCTCTGAAATGCTGTCTGAGCATTATGAAATAGACTATTGACAGTTATAACTACATGCACTAATAGGGATTTGTGATCAAATATAGACCATAGTCATACATACCACTAAGTATTAGAAGAGTATGCTTTGATTCCGTTGTCCACTTTGTGAATATCACTTGATTAGCCATCAGTATGAAGGTTTCTCACATCTTGTCCTTCTTGAAAGGTTTTATCATGGAGCAATGAGTTAGAGTTTTGGGACCACAGCAGGGAATAATTTTCCTGGTATCACTTAGCACGTTATTATGTTTGTTTGTTTGTTTGTTTGTTTGTTTGTTTGTTTGTTTGTTTTTTTTTGGGGGGGGGGTATTCATACATGTATGACTACTATACAAATGTCACATGTGTAGCAATTTTATTGCATACAAACATACATGTACGTGTTGACTTGTACACCATGTCTTTTGACTAAAGATTGCTACTCAATTTCAAGAATGGAAATTATTCCCTGCATAGAATCTTTCTAAATTGAAAGATTTCAGAACTTTTTATTCTTTTATTTATTTATTTTTTTGTACAAGGCTAGTGTTGTGAGAGGAAATTGCCAAGGACTATAGACACACTATGAATTGACGTGAGAGGTTTTTTTTTTTTTTTTGTGTGTGTGCATTGTCAGTTTGGACACAAGGGACTATTTTCCTTAAAAAAAACATTCACTTGTGGTTTAAAAGTGTGATATGATCCAAAGCATGTGATTGTTTGGGATTTCCTCCTGACTAAGCAGTGAAACAATAGAACAGGAAAACATTAGGAGCTGAAGAGGTGACAGAGCATAACAATGGGCACACTAGGAAAGATATTTGTCATGTGTGGTGTGCAGAAGAGTGTAGAGAGAGTAGAAAATGATGGTGTCATTATGGGGCAAATTACCAGTAATAGGCTTATCATTTGAGCAGAGAGTATGTCACAGGTCAAAGGAGATTGATATCTGTCATGAAATGTATTGTTGCTACAGGAAGTGTTAAAGGGATGGTATACACATGTAGTTTTGGTTGGGATCTGGTTTGAGGTTTCCAAGTTATTTGATGGTGATTTTTTTTTTTTTTTTAGATATGACGAGAAGCCCCTAATGAAGTATTAAAGATCATATAGTTCTATAAAAGAGAAATTCAAGGTTTATTTAATATGAATTGGTTTGGAAATGGCTAAGATATCCAAAACAAAGCAATCCTAATAAAGGTGGGACTCATTTTTTATTAGAATCACTTTGGTTTTGATGCCTTGTTCTTGAATATCTCAGCCATTTCGAAACCAAGTGTCATCAAATAAACTTTGAAATAGTCTTAGAATTGGAGACTTCCTAACATTTCACAAAGTGGTTTCTGAATATCTCGCAAAAAGTTAAAAGCTAAATTCTCACCTCAGCCAGTACTCTATGATCCCTGTAATTGAAGTGAAACTGAATTGCTGTCTTTATATACAAAGTATGATGACATTGTTAACATCATGAACTCTCAACAAATCAACACTGGAGTCACAATTATACTGGTACTTTCACGCCCTGTGATCTGTTCCAAATAGGGTGAATGATGAGGTACAATTTGTATATAAGCGAATACAATTTGTCGCTAATTGGGACTTCTTGACTATTTTGCGAATTGCTCATGGAGTACAGTAATGGATTGACAAATGTACACGAGCATGTCGCATTCATGTTGCGATCAGATATGATATATTTGCATGTTATGAAATTCACAAATTGCACCTGACTTGCAAAATTCACAAAATATATGGTGTATACAGTATTGAAGAATTAAATGAAAGTTATTGAATTATTTTCTCTCCTATTTTTCAGACAACCCAAGAGCCAGTCTCCTCCAGGCATCCATCGTTTCAGCTTATATCATGTATCTCACCTTCTCAGCCATTGTCATACAACCTGCCATGGAATGTGAGCACTTCTACACCTTACTGTATGTCTTGTGGATGAAAGTTCATTTTGTCACAATCAGTTGGAAATTACCTTTGCTTTGTGAGACTTTCGCCTACTAGATCTGTAGGCTTCTTTAGATCGCACGCTGTGAGAGAGTCTTCCCACTAGCTGACGTAGCTGGCGCCCACCGATCTGAGAGAATGGGATCGTATATTGAGGAAAGTGAGTATTGCCCCAGGTCTCGGTTGAAGGTTTTCCCATGTTGTTACCTCCGCCAAGGGGGGGGGGGGGGGGGGGGGTTATGTTTTCGTTACCGTTGGTTTGTGTGTTAGTTAGTTAGTTTGTCCGTGTGCAAAATAACTAAAAAATTAGTTAACGGATTGGATTGAAACTTGCAGGAAAGGTTGAGAATGACACAAGTATCAAACGATTAACTTTTGGTAGTGATCCGAGAATTTTGGGGGAATTTATGAAGGATTTTTGATATTTTGGCAGGTAGGGTCAATGAACTTGGGAGTTCAGGCTGCACGTATTTGAGATTTGCCTGCGCGCACTAAAGTGCATGTTTAGTTTCTGCTAGGGTGAGGCGCGCCGTGCAGCTGAGGGTTTATGACGTAACAAACGTTTCTAAATTGGGAAATCGGGCGGCTTTCAGCCCACAATGCTATACAATTGTAGGTACACTGTACGTATGGGTGGAAATCACTGATATCTCTATGGAAGAACAAGATCAGTGGTGGAAATGAGCTGCATGCTTGGCGTAGGTCTGTGCTCTCAGAGTGCTTTTCTAGTTTGGGAATGTGGATGGCTTCCCTTATCTATTGTGAGGTTTTAACAGACTCTCTGGCTAGGATGGAGGACTTTCTTCAGTGGATGTGGTGATTTTCACTGGCCACATGGTCACTGATTACCGACTTGTGTGCCAGCTATAACATCGTGTACATCGGCTAGTGGGAAGACTCTCTCACAGCTCTCGATCTGAAGAAGCCTAGAGATCCAGTAGACGAAAATCTCATCAAGAACAGGTAATTTGCAACTGATTGTGACATAATAAACTTTAACTAGTTGATATTCCAATCAGATGAATCTTTTCAGTGACCTAATGTGTTGGATTTTTCATCCACATGATCACACAGATGTAGTTTTCTATGTGATTTAACATTTCGTATGTCTACAAATTCTTCTGGGATAGTGTGTGCCCTCAGGGTGGGATAGTGGGTAACAAGGTCATCTGCCAGGAGAGAGGGAGAACTTGTTAAACTTCTGAAAAGATGGAGCAAAAAGGTGTTATATAGTTTATATTACAATTACAGTAGATACTATTGTAGTAGAATAAATCTTTCAGCTTATTGTAATACACCAAGCATGTAGAGTGAGACATTGAACCATTGAACATTGAAATAGTAATTTTTCATAATGGCTGCCCAAAACTTTTTACAAAACAACTGGCCAAACTATTTGTTACTTTTGCTGCCAGCTCTTTGCTTTAAAAATGGGCTCCACAAAAAGAAAAGCTGATGTAGGAGTCTGAAATACATGTATTTGATACAGTCTTTGTAGATATAAAATGTGATATTTCCTTTAAAAAAAAATCTAATGTTTTGGACAAAGATGTATTTTCCTATTTAAAACAGAAGAGAAAAAAGAAATAAAGCAGGCTGCCAGGCAGCAGAAGGATGCTGAACATGTATTTCTTAAACTTTGCCTTAGTAAGTTACGTAGTTTGAATAGTTCCTGTGAAATACTTTTTTAGGCTCACTTCCATCAATGCTGTTGAAACATTATTCAACCTCTTGTGGTTGTGTTGAAAGGAGTATAGTTTCTGGCAAGAGTTCAAGATAAATGTCATCTGTTTTATGTCCTGTATGAATCATAGCCCGAGAGGAGATTGGCTTCAACGAGACTACCAATACCACAATATACAACACGACCTATGTGCTGTGTGCACCATCTAGCCTTTCTTCAAGCATTTTAATGGAGAGAACGAACGGGGAGCTGCTGAGTGCTATCATAGCAACCGTTTTACTTCTTGGAATGGTGCTGTATGCCTGGTAAGACAGAGAAACTTACAAATTATCAAGATCTACATGTGTTTCACATTTTCAGAATGCTCTATTATTGTGCGGGGGAGTATTGAGTTTGGGATATCGCAAAGTAGGCTTTTCATAGATTCATTTAATAGTGTTGCTATTTGCATGTTTATTAGTCTGGTTTGTATGTACTGAACATAAATTGTTGTTTAGAATTTGAGGACATTTCCATGAGAATTCAGGACACAGATCATGTGGAAAATGCATGGTTTGTCATATGACTGCATTGAAGAGTAATTATACAACACATTGTTTGAAGGAACATTGAGAAGAAAAATGTAACGAGGAACTTAATTTCCTCTTCTTGAATATGAACATGAAAAATAAACGAGGTGGAGAGAAAAAAAAAATATCATTGACCTATTGATAACGTGTGGTGTTGCTATTTGGCACATCAGGGGTTAGGGCTTCTTTGGTCACAGTTTGTTATGCCAAAAGTTCATCATTCTGATGGTTCATTAGTGCAAAAATTGTATGAGGTTCGCTATTCTGGAGGCTCTTTTGTGCGAAAATGAAGTGAGGTTTGTTAGTTGAACCTTATTTCACTTTGGAGTATCAAGCCTTTAGAATAACAAACATTACCTGTTTCTTTAGAAAGAAGATGCTAGGATGTGTTGACCTGGGTGTCAACCCTGGTACACTTATGAAAGTGATAGTTCCTTCCTGTTTTACATTACAAGTAACTTCCTGTTGGCAAGAAGATTGATTATGAAAGGATGAATTGGTTTCTCTGAATGCAGGATGAAATTATATGCAAAAATTTTACTTGATATCATTTGTCTCTGTTTTCATTGTGATTTAACCCTAATCAGGCTGGGCTTTTTTGGCTATGCTATATCTGGGGGGGGGGGGGGGGGGGGATTCCGCCCCCCCTTCAGATCTCGCCTATGGAACGCGTGATTGCGCCGAAAATCGGCACACGCGACGCCCGCGACGTATTCTATCAAAATGTATGGTTGCTTTCTCCGAAAAATTTTTCTTATATTTTATATTAATTAATTATTGTAATTTATGCATAAAATCAGTTTGGGGCTCTAAATCACTTATTAATGCTCCAATTAAGCTAATTTCTTTTTTAAAATGTTTCTTGTATCATTCTTCTGAGACATAGGATAAAAAAAAATCTGTATCGAAATTAATTTCTTATGTATTTTATTGTTTTTTGAATTTCTTATGTATTTCTTTGTTTTTTGACCTTTTGTTTTTGTTTGTTTTTCGGCCAAAATTTGTCACAGACATTATTCGAAGCATTATTATGCTAAAATAAATTAATTTCGGCCATTCTAAGTGAAGATATGAATTTTTATGTGAATTAATTGAAAAAACACAATTTGCATTGGATTTGTACACAAAATCACGTTTTGGAGCAATTTTGGGGTTGACAAATTTTTTTCGAACGGGCGTCGCGTCAAAGCGGTACGCGCGGGCGCAACAATTTGGGTCTCAAAAGTTGCGCGATACTTGAAAGAAAAAAGTCATGAAACATCGTGGCGGGAGCTTATCGCGTTGCGAAGATATTGCGCGAAACGTCGAGGGGGGGGGGGGGCGGATTCCCCCCCCAGCCTGATTAGGGTTAAAAAAAAAATAATCCTTTGCTGTGATTACAATTCACTTTGTCATATTATCACAGTGAAATTTAGCCTGTGCTCTTTTGCATTCATTATGAGCAGATACACTGTAATTCTTGATGGCGAGAGCCAATTGAGTCCATTATCTACTTACTGTAGCATTCCACATCTCATACATTTTATAATAGACAATTACATTCACAAATTACTATTGGGACACGTATCTCTCTAATTCCATTTTCCCCTCATCTCTCAGAAATATTTCAATTTCGGAGAATGAATATAGTACACTTGTTTCTTCCACCTCTTAGAAACAGATTGGGGAATTCAAGGATCCAAATTATGTCTGTCCAGTGTTTGTTTCAAATGTTCACATTTACCTGCAAGGCTTGTGACAAAATAGTGGCTCACTTTCCAGTCACTACTCTCCTTGTGATCAAACTTGTGTCAAAGTTGCACTGGGGAATCTTCATAATATGATACTGCCCCAGGTCAAAGGTTACCTAGTGTCACACATGCAGACTTCCCAACCATTCTAAATTTGGAGGAAAGAATCTGAATTTTGACCATTTCCAGCCCTTGTTTTGATCGGAGTTTCCTACTTTTCTTGATAATTTTAGTACACACTCCTACAACATTTTATGTTAATTGCTCATTATTTCCTACTTTTGAGCCAAATCATCCCTGTTTTTCAGTCAGAAAAGTTGGGAAGTCTGCACATGAAAGCGAGACGCTCTTGTAACTTTTCAATGTTTGCTTTGAATTCAATCAAACTGCATCAGAGAGGTACTTTTGCTATTTACTTGATAACGTTACAATGCACATTTCAAACACAGAAAACTTCATCTCTGCACAGAAATGATTAATGACCATTTTGTTCAAGCTGTCCCAGTTTCTGTTGAATGTGAACCCAATTTTTGTGTGTGGTTGTTGCCATCACTAAAAGCTCTTTATAGACTTGTACTTGTTTGGAAAGTGTTTAAGTGTTGTTGTTTTTATGAGGAGCCAAGTTCTGTTCAGCAACGGGGTTAACATTTATTTGCAGTATAAAAAATTTATTTACTCTATCTTTGAGACAGCTATTGGATGACAAATTCTCCACAACCTCTGCAAAGGAAGGTAACTGATATAAAAAAAAACATTAATATAAAAAAGAAAGGACACTTTATGAAACGCCATGTCATCTCTTAAAGTTTCAGTTCATGACATTTCTGCATGAGATAAACAATTTTTGTTTTCACTCTGAAGTTTAGCATGATTGTAACATGGAGCACACAACAAGAGTTCACTTTGTTTTCTTTTGTTATCACTTGGTTTTCAGTTTGTTAGATTCCATCATTGATTTCACAATATGGCGGTGATTCAACTCAAGTCAGTAGCGCATTTGCCTCCCCATTATTAGAGGCAAAACCACACTGTCCCTCGGATAGGACATAAAATGGAGGTCCTGTGTGTGAGAGAGTCACAACCCACACATGTAAAAGATTTTGCTTCATTCGTTCATCAGAAAGGGCAGGGTGCATACAACTCACTGAAGTGGTCTGCCCAAAACAACTCACTGAAGTGGTCTGCCCAAAACAACTCACTGAAGTGGTCTGCCCAAATTACTCACAGCTGAACCTCATGGAAGACCAGCTAGTGCAGCTGCATATGGGTTATCCAGCTTTTTTCTCAGATGGAAATTGAAACAAAATTGCTTACATGCATGAGGATACAGTGAAAGAAGAATCAGTTGTCCTGTTAGGGTTTTAGTAAGGCATGGTGCATGATGAGAATTACTTCCTGCATTGAAAATAATACTTTTGGGGATTAGAATCTTGATTTTACATCCCATGTATAAAATAAATCAAATTAATTCGAAATAAAAGTTGTATATTCAGATATTACAGAAACTATTGTTATCATCTTAAAATAAGTATAGTCTTGTTTCTCATTGCTGGATGTTACCCCTCCTATAAATAAATAAATAAAAAAAAAATCAAAAAAAAATCACATGAAGTTTGCGCACATCATGACCGGTCTTTACTGAAATGGCTGCAATAGTGATGAAAGCTTCCTGCTCATTTGCATGCCTTACCTTGTTTTAATGAATATCTTGTACAAGTATTTCGGTTTTCTGCTGCTTATTTCTTTGCCTAATCTTTCATTTTGCCTAATATCATTCTTTTGTTTTACGCTGCTTATCCAGCATTCGCACGTCCACAGCTTCACTTGGTATGCTACCTGATGAAGTGAGTCAAATGGGTGTAATGTGTGCTACAAGTGTCCTTTGTATGTGTGTGTGATCCCTGTTCTGTCTTGTACCATGACGTAGTATGGGGGATGATTAGCTGCAGGATTAGACATTTCTTTACATGCAAAGTAAACTTAATGTGAATACACTGTACAGCAGTGCTTCACAGAGGTGTTCAATATACCATCTATCCCTGTAATGTGGGTACCATCAATTAAAGCGAAGCACAGTTGTAGAGCCTTGTCACAGATGCACTGTGGGATAGCTCAGTAGTATTGTCTTTCCAAGTTGTCTAGCTTGTGTCTTCTTCTATACAGAATGCAAAACAATAAATGCAAGCATTTTATTCCTTTATTAGCTCACCTGAGCCAAAGGCTCAAGTGAGCTATTGCGATCGCCCTTCGTCCGGCGTCTGTCGTGCGTCATGCGTCGTCCGTCGTGCGTTGTGCGTCGTGCGTTGTGCGTTGTGCGTAAACTTTTTACATTTTCATCTTCTTCTTGAAAACCCCAAGACTGATTTTCATCAAACTTGGCAGGTAGCATCCCCAGGGGGCCTCCAGGGGGGGGGGGGGGGGGGGGGGGGGGGCCCAAACCCCCAAAATTAAGGAATCTGTAAAAATCTTCTTCTCTAGAACCAGAAGTGATAGAGCTAAGTTAATACTATGAGTTTAATAATAGTACATTGATGACTGTAGTTTCAAGTTTGTTCATGGCAAAATCAGGGGTGCCCCCCCCCCCCCTTGGGACCCAGGGGAGGGGGTGGGGAGGGGTTCTAATGGGGCCTAAATTGTACATTTTCATCTTCTTCTTGAGAACCCCATGACCCATTTTCACCAAACTTGGCAGGTAGCATCCCTAGGGGGTTAGGAACTCAATTTGTTAAAATGGGCACCATTCCCCACCCAGGGGGCCCCCAGGGGGCCCAAACCCCCAAAATGAAGGAATCTTTAAAAATCTTCTCTAGAATCAGAAGTTATAGAGGTAAGATAATACTATGAGTGAGTGCATTAATGACTGTATTTTCAAGTTTGTTCATAGGAGATCAAGGGGTGCCCCTCTTGGGGGCAGGGGGGGGGGGGGGGGTGGTGGTTGGGAAGGTCCAAATGGGGACCTGAATTGTACATTTTCATCTTCTTCCTGAAAACCTCATGATGTATTTTCGTCAAACTTGGCAGGTAGCATCCCTAGGGGGTCAGGATCTCAATTTATAAAAATGGGCACCATGCCCCACCCAGAGGGCCCCAGGGGGCCCCAATTCCCCCAAATTAAGGAATCTTAAAAAATTTGGGCCCTTATTGTACAGTTTCATCTTCTACTTGAGAATGCCTGGTCAAATTTTGGTAGAGCTGTGAATAATTTTAGATTAGTGACTGCGTGAAAGGTGAACTTGTTATACTCAGGTGACCGCTAGACCCGCGGGTCTCTTGTACTACAAACTCTTCCTCAGTTTGAATTTGATGGTTTCAAGGTTTTCGGTTTGACTGATTTGTGGCCATTGAAGTCAATGTGTCACACTCAGTGTACAGGTCATGTGATGGAAGCAAAGATGTATTCTAAAATACCTGTGGATGAAAGAATCGACCTGAGTTAGTTGGCAAGCTCTATTGCATTCAGTGCTTCTTCCCCAACTCGTCCCGGTCACATGAATGAATGCTCTTTTCACGTTGGTCTGGCGATAGTGATGCAGCAAAGATTGGATTCAACTTTGCTACGAAGGCCATCCCAGAATGCATCTGAAACAGGACTGGCTGGGAGGCATATTTATATTGGCGATACCCCAAATTTTGCAAAGAAATTCGCACACGTTTAGCATTCACATTGGCACAGTGTTATGCTCTTCAAACCATTTCTACATAGACCTGAAAAGCTCTTTTCTGTTGCCTAGAATGTAATAGACTCATATTGAGTCATATTTGGAAATGACTGTGCAACATGTAGCTCCCCAAAATAGGGATAAGGCTGAGGTACAAACATACAAATTTATAAGCAAAGTTTTTCAGTTTACTTTTATGTCATATGCAGAGTGTAGGGAGAACCGTATAAAGAATTAGTATGTATAATATGATATGGGCAACTAACTTTTGTATTAATTTATCAACTTTTGAACTGCAATTTGCTTGAACTCTTACATGATTTATATGTTTTCGTTGATTGATAAACATTGGACTCTACTATGATCAAAGATAATGAAAAAATCACAGTCATTTGCTATAGAAAATTTTATAATCAAGAGTACAAGACAATTAAAATTTCCAATTTTGTTCAGCTGATGTGCCAGACACCATATTCCAAGAGGAATATTATATACTGATCAGATGAATGGTGTTAATACATTACATGAAGAGAAAATGATGTACAGTGAAACTGATGCAGTGACAGCTTGCAGCATTGATTATAATTTGGAAACAAATCATGTATCCAGTCATTTAGTCCTGATTTGTAGCTCTTTGTCCTTAGTACAGAACATGTTTAATACACATGGATGTAGTGAAAACAAGTTGTCAAAGAATATGATTTGAACTCTATCAGATTAGTATTCTATTTTATCTTTTATGGATTTAACCATGTTTGGAGTTATTAATGTTATCATTTTCTTCACTTCATATCTCAGTACAATATCAATCTCTATACAGTATTAGCATACAGGCCATGTAAAAAGAAGCAGTCATTCCCCTTGACTTGTGTTAAGTAAAAACTATCAATTTTCTTGATCTGCCAGGAGGATCTAAACAAGGCTTTCTGGTGTTGCTGTGGACAATCAGGAGATGAAGTAGATGGTATGTAAGAATGAGTTCACTGTGACTGATAGAGTTTTTTTTCTTATTTTAGCTCACCTAAGCTGAAGGCTCATATTGCAGGTATTCATCATTTGCTGTGTGCCATCTGTAGCGTGTTGTGCATGAGCTTTTATGTATTCAGCTTCTTCTTGAACCCCATTACAGTTTTTCATCAAACTTGGCAGGTACTGTAGCATCATTAGAGTGATCTCTATTTTTTTTCCCAAAATTGGCACCGTGTTCCCAAATAAAAGAATATTTACTACTCTTCTTCTCTAGCACCAGAAGTAATAGAACTGAGTTAGTTCTATAAGTATGTGCATTAATTACTGCAGTTTCATTTGTCCATGGCGGAGCCAGAAGTGATTACATGTCAGTGTCAGCAATTTGTTGATTTTTGAGTGACAACTTACAAAATGAGTTATAATAAATAACATTTGTTTAAAAAATCAAGAATTTTTCATTGCATTACAGTTGTAACTTACTATATTTGTTGATGTATGCGAGGTTAATACCATGTACAGTGTTTATGTTGTTATTTTGGGGCAGAACAGCCCACCCCTGCTATGATGTCATAATATAATTGTAGTAGTCTGTAATCCACATTGTCTATTTGTTTGGTTTGGTGTGTTTGTTTGTTTGTTAGGTCACCCAGCCAGGAGATGGGGAGTGATGATAGCAAACGAGGCAGAAGAAACAATTTACAGCTACGCATTCTTTCACTTCATATTTCTCCTGGCTTCTCTCTACACTATGATGACTTTCACCAACTGGTATAGGTAAGCTGATCAGTTTTTATGGATGCTCATGATTACACAGCAGCCACTGAAAGTGAAACAACCTGTCCATTAATCATATTGATAGAAGTGTCAAGTATGTGTTACAAAGTCTAGGATCTTGCTAGAGTTGAATTGAATTCATCATCCATTTTCCAAGAGCTAAAATAAGTCTTTAAACTCAATCATGCCACCTGCCATTTTCTTTTTGACATAAAATTGCAATCCTCTATTTCAATGTGTACTTTGTTTTTCATCAACATCTTATGGACAAATAGTTGTAAATCCTTGCACAGTGGAATGAAAATTATGTATAATGTGTAGTCCCATGCACTGAAAGTGATGTGACACCTAAATGCATGTAGTAAGCAATATACTACAGTCAAACCTGCCTTAGCGGCCACCTGTCTATAGCGGCCACTGAAAAATCCCCCCGAGAGAAAAGCCCTGTTAAAGACCCTGTGTATAGCGGCCACCTGTCTAACGCGGCCAGCGGCCACAAATTTTGTTTCCCGTGGTAGATTTTAACCTGTCTATAGCGGCCACAGAGCCGGTAATTCAGCGTGTTTTTCTGATCTGTGGCCGTGCCAGACATTCATGGGCAACGTTCAGTGATCGCCACCGCTGCATTCATCACCTATTCAGTAGTCATAATAATGCACTAGTGTTAAGCTTTCTTCATGACTGTACACATGCTACTGTGCAACAATTTCATAAACACCGGCATTGTTCAATGCATGAAATACACGTGTGTATACTTACGCATACAACATTACATACTTATCGATGTATCCAACTATGATATATGTACATGTATAGGCAATGCACATAAAGTTGGATTACCTGTTTATAGCGGCCACCTGTCTATAATGGCCACTTTTTTCGTTTCCCTTGGGTGGCCGCTATAGACAGGTTTGACTGTACTTCTTTTGATATAGTTTGGTGGTATTCATGTTTGAAATTTTGATAGCATCTTCTACCATATCAAAATGGACACATGCGTGACTGGGGTACTTGACAAACACAATTTGAACTCTTCTTGACCTTTGACCGTTTCCATGATGGCTCAGGACCCAGGCTTTCTTAGCTTCACATGCTGCCTGCCAAATCTACATCTATGTACATGACATATCCACTTTCCATTTTATAAGCAGTGGTTTAACCCATTGGATCCTGAATGGAGTAAACACAGGTTGATGTGTGTGGAGATTGTGTTATAAACAGTCAATGTATTAATGAAATTCTCTTTCTCTGATGACTGCAGCCCTCGAAGTGCTACTCTGGAGAACCTGAACAGAACATGGCCGCCATTCTGGGTTCGTCTAGCCTCAGCCTGGATATGTGCCTTCATATTCGCAGTAAAAATCATCTGTATCATGTGCAGAGAAGGCACACGGGGACAGCGGTAAAAATATATGTGATATATTTTGTGTGTTTGCTGTCTGTGTGTATCGTTTGTATATTTAGTTCTGTGTTGTGGCCGAAGTGTATTGAAAATTTGTTGTCACTATAAATTTCAAAGTGAGAGATTTTATGCATGTATGCAACTCAAAGGCAAAAGTATCCATCTTGAACACATAGGAAACTGTTGATTTGATTGACATTGCAGCTCATAGTACACAGCTGTGACATGTCTTCAGTCTCAACTGCAGTGCGATAGGGTGCGTTCGAGCGATCTCCCAAAGCGAACTGCACCGTACCGTACCAGCACCAGAGGAGCGCTCGAACGCTCCTAAAGTGTACCGTACCGTACTGTACCGAGCCAAAAGTGGACCACTTCCCGATGTGCTCCAAAAGGGTACAGTACCAAAAGCTTACCAGAAGTTCACTGTAAAGCGTGGGCGTATCATGTGCATACGTCACAATGCAAAGACATCATTTTCTTTGGTCGGGACAGCTGTAAGTAGTTCAAGTGCGCCAGGTGAATGACCCTTTTGCTACAAACTGCATGACCTCTTCTAAAAGTAGCTCATGAGGTATGCTTTCTCAACAGAGCGCTTGAACGCTCTAAATCTGGCACAGTATGGTACGGTACGCTGTAGTTCCGTTCACTTGTGGTTCGCTTTAGAGCGTTCGAATGCAGCCATAGATAGTGATGTTGCATGGTGGAGAGACATGTACCAGTAACTGAGACAAACTATAGAGTTTAAAATGTTATGCAGAATTACTTCAAGTCCTCCTGTAATGCCACAATGTAAAAGTTTTTCGATTTCTATGTCGACAATGTGTTGACAATGTCCTTACAAGTGAAATTTGATGTTTATCTGAATGATATTCCCAACCTTATTCGAAAAATTGATGTAACTTAAACATTTCATTTTTAATCTGATATTTGATGATATATCAGGGAGCAATCATGAGAGGTGTGTATTTGTGTAATTTGTGCATATATCGGCTTCATTTCAAACTGCAAAGGTTTCATGTAAGGGCTGTCAAGCATCATGGTTTGTACACAACAGCACATTTTCCCTGCTGCTTCACATATAAATAATTTGTAATGCTTTTGCCAAAAATTATTTTGATCATACGGTTTTGATGTCAGTGCTTAACATATACTGTTTTCTTTTACCTGCCAAGTACCATAATCTTGCTATTTCTTGGTGTGTGTGTGTGTGTGTATGTGCATTTTGCATTCTTTTTAATTCTGCTGCAATGTATTGCTTCGTTAGTGGCCTTTTCTGCCATTCTTTGTCTCCTCTTCCTCACTTCAGTCATTCCCTGAGTGATCCTTTATTTTCCTTTTTGTTTGACTTCAGATCTTCCCGTTCAAGAAGGAGAAATGCCCCTCTGTAGCAGCAAGCTCTGCTATAACTCTCTCTGAGTAATTTCTGAGGTATGCTCCATGTAGAGAGATTGGTCTTGGAAGGAATTTGTGGTGCACATCACGAGACCGACACCCACGAGTCATACAGATCACAAGTCATACAGCTCATGAGTTAAACAGCTCACGAGTCATACAGCCCATGAGTTAAACAGCTCACGAGTCATACAGCCTATTAGTTCGACACTAGGCTAACAAGCCCCATGAGACCGACACATTAAGCCCCATGTTGTATCTGTCAAATTCGTGGGTTATTTTTACCTAGTGTTGAACTCATGGACTTTATTTGCCTAGTGTGGAACTCATGGGCTGTATGACTCTGGAGCTGTATGACTCATGGACCTCTTTTCAATGTCAAACTTGTGGGCTGTATGACTCGTTGGTGTCGGTCTAATGGGATGACCCTGGAATTTTGCCTCAAAGTACCCTGAATGTCAGGAATATGTAGTTGTATTCAGTAGTTCTTTCATTTCATGGATGTACCAAACTTTGTAATGACTTGCCACCTTTATATGCTAATTGCAATGTTTGGTCACCTACTTATTTGTTGTACCCAAACTCAAAACTATTCTTTGGTAGAGTATGGAAAATGAATTATAACTCTCCAGTGTATGATGATATCAGCTAGATTCAAAATAAAAAAATAAATTTTATATGAAGGACAGTGTCATGTAATGTCTGTAACAGGACAATGAAAAATAGCCATTTTTATAAAGTACATATTAATGGTCACAAGGTGATTCAAATCATTTTCTTTCTTTCTTTCTTTTTCCTTGAGGGGGGGGGGGGGGGTCAAAATTAGTCTGAAATAAATGTGATACCACTGTTCAACTATTTATGTTCTTCAAGTTTAGGCCAGTAGTTCTTTCAAATAGCTTGGCTGCATAATACATTGTACACTATTGTAGTAATGATAATGGCCAAAGAAATTATAATAGAAATGATACTCTTGATGAGATGCAGAACAATGAACTAATAATAATGAATTTGTATGGTGCTTCATTTTTAAATTTTATACACTCTTTACATGCAATTAACTTCAATGAATAATAGTTTATGTATTCAAATGTGATATAAATTTTATATTCATAAAAATTATGTAATGATAGACTCATTGTAGTAGGAAATGATATCTATTCAGGCAAAAATAATCACAGCCATATATTCCTGAAACACAGTCTATAGTATAAAAAAAAAAATGAAAAAAATGACAGAAATTGATAGCAATTAATAATTTCTCAATTTCTAAACTAGCATAAGATTTTATTAATGACCTCCTACATGTATGAACCAGCCTATCGCTCACTGGTAAGGAAATGTTGGTGGAAATTGGATAGTTCATTAGGTGTCTTGCATTGAATCTCTGCATGTATGTACTTAATATGGTTCTAATGTGTACTAACTAACATTATTTTTATCTATATATTTGCTTTTCATTGTGTGATCTCATGTTCTCTTCCTAACTGCTTTTACAAATATTCAAACTAACATCTATCCTGCCAGCCAGTTGGAATTTCAACATTTTACAAATTCTTCTTTCAAATACAGCATAGCTACTTTTAATCTGACCATAACTAGATGCCTAAAGCACATACAGAGAAATCCTCATTGTACCTGAAGTGTTGATGAAAAAAATGACAATAAAAAGAAAGAAAAAATTTGGATTGAGATTTGAGGAATGCCATATTTTGTAATTATTTTAACTCTTTAAGGACAAGTTCACCTTCATAGCCATGTGGGTTCAGTGAATGCAGCAATATTAGTAGAGCACATCATTGAGAGTTTGAGGAAAATCTGACAATCGAATCCATTCAAAAGTTATAAATTTTTGAAGTTTCTGCTCACTCAAGGCTGGATGAGAAGACTACTATAGCTTGTGATGTCACATGAGTACAACGCTATAAAGAAAGAATAAAGAAAATTCAACATATTTTCTCGCATAACAAAAGAACACTTGACTTCTCTCTTTCAGAAGGCAGGGGAAATAATATTACCCTTAACATATCTCAGTAACAAGTCAAAGAAATGTGCACTTTATTCAAAAAGTAAAGTTTTGTGAAATTCTCTTTTTATTTTCTCTATATGGTGGTACGCATATGACATCATACACTGTAGTAGTCTTCTCATCCAGCAGTGACTACGCAGGTTCTTTAAATAAAAATTCTTAACTTTTGAACGGATTGTCCGATTTTCCCCAAACTTTCACTGATGTGTTCTACTAACATTGCTGCATTCACTCAATCCACATGTATATGAAGGTGGACTTGTCCTTTAGTTTTATAGTTGTATTAGAGGTTTGAGATTGTAATAGCATGCAGTGGTTATTGTAAAAATATATCAAATTTACTCATTTTGTATTAAAATCATTGTAAGGTAATTTTTAATTTTTCTACAGCTTTTCACAAATCTACAGTACTGCTGGCAGTACTGAGAGTTGATCATGTCACAATGTACAATGTAGGGATTTTATTTTGCTCTATTTGCTGACTTGGAATTTTGAGATGAATGTAGCATGACTGGTAGCTTCGGTATTGTTCAATCTTTTGACTAGATTTCGAATGGTTTGGAATTGGGGAAATACTTATGTTTCATAAACTGGTCACCAGGGTCTACATTTGTCACACTCTAAAGATTGTGTGTTTCCGAATTCAAATAATCTTATGGGAAGGTGTTCAATCATATGCCGAAAAACAAACTAGCAAGCAAACAAACAAACAAACAACAACAAAAGCCAAAAATTGATGTGGAAAAGATGCATTTCAAATTCATTAACCATGTAGTTTACATGTGGATATAGTATGAAAATAACAATGGAAGTGAGTACAATCACAAACAGGAACACAAAATTCTTGTGAAAATGGGACCATGCCCAAATATGGATTTGTGGTTAAGAATATATATCAAACTCTGGCTTTTCATCCCATTTTTTTTTTCTTCCCACTTGAAATATGAATCCACAGAGGACAAAAGAATTAATGACATCAATGTGTGTGCCTGATGCGTAGAGATGTCTTTATCATTTGTGATAAACACTCTGTACAGTCAAACCTGTCTATAGCAGCCACCAAATGAAGGTGAAGAGCGACCATTATAGACAGGTGGCCACTAAAGCAGGTTTGACTGTACATGGATTTTTCTGTCTTTCCAAGATTAACATGACAACATCTGTCTGTCAGCTACATGTATGCTAGGACTGTACAGGGATCTTTGTATTTAGTTCTATTTTGTTGTGCAGGCACTTGTGTCTTGAAGCACATATAGAAATACATGTACTTGCCCGTTCCATACTGAATTTTGAAATGCCCATAGACTTAACCCGTTGAGGACGAGTCCCGAGTATACTCGGGCAGGTGTCTATGGAAAATGCGTGTTGTAGCAAAATCAAACCGTCCTCAACGGGTTAATGCGCAGGCCACCAGGTTCCTGTACAGAATGGGTTAACTATGTAGGAATGCTACTAATGTACTGTAGTATCTTTGCAACCTGTTAGCTGTCTGGATGGTTGTGTGTATAATCATTTGTTGGAGATTCTTACCACATTTGGCCAAGTGATGTAAAGCAAGAATATTTGCAGCATGAAATTTTTGCAAATTGGATCCAAAGGCTTTTTTTTTTTTTTTTTGCAGCGTTTAATTTTCGTGAATTGCCACTGGCATGCAATGCGTTTGAGTGTAGACAGGTGGTTTCCCGTGCATTTTAATTTCATGAATCTTGGTTGTTGTGAAATTTGTGAAATTGTTACAATGCACACAAAAGTTTCTGGTTTTACAGTAACCTTCCAAAATTTGTGGAATATTATGTCATTTCTGTATATTTTTTTTTCAGTTTTATATCTGTATTTACCCTACATAGCCATTGTTGTTGATATAATAGTTCAGATGAAATACAGAAAAATATTACCTGTGATGGGTATCAATATTTCATTTTATGGACTAGCTGGATATTTTGGGCATTTCCATTACAAAGGTGGCTGCATCATAAATTATGTTTTAGTTCTGTTAACTTTTTATTGGCTGATTTGAACTGGAATAGCACAAAGCCTGCTCTTCTTTGAGGGGTTGTTTTGAAATTTACCACTGGAGGTTATTAAAATGAATTAGGTCTATACTTGTAGCAGGGTGTTCTACTGTATCTCATGTACCTGCAAAGTCAATGTTTTGCTTGCTTCTTATCTGCTAATTCTGTTACTCTCATATATGTAAGAATGTATATTCACATCATATGCATAGAGTGCTCATAATTATGTAATAGGGATGTGTATTTGTATAATGGAATTTGGTCTTATATGTGCTAGGTAGAATTACCATGTGACGTTATTAAGTGGATGTAAATGTTGGTGTGTCATAGTGCCAAGTGTTGTGTGTCAGCAGTGTAACTCTGTGGAAGATGTTAAGTAAAGCTAGTAATGTGGTTGGTTTCCAATTAAGCAAGTTTCATCCAAATACACAATTCTTGTCTTCATGCAGTGAACAAGCTCAATGATTATGGTTATGCTGAATATACAACTTTTCCATGATTTTTTTTTGTTCTTATTTTAGTCACCATTTCAATTCTTCTTGGTACATAATGTTAATACAGTCAATGTACATTGAAAGTGTCCTTTAAAAATTGGAACAGAAAAAAAGTGATTGCACCCTAGAATTTTCCCTGCTTTAATTTTAATTTTAGAAGCAGATTAATTTATCTCTGATTGTACATTGCATTGTTATTGAGAATGATTGAATTCAGTACTAATGAATGAATCGATATGTCAAATGTGACATGCCAAGAGATGATAAGGCTACAATGTCATCTTTGTAGATAGATGATAAGGCTACAATGTCATCTTTGTAGATAAGGTCTACCAGTTTTTTAAAAGTAATGTTTTGTGAACTAGCCATGGCAAGTGTTTTGTGAACCTTTTACTCTGACTTTCTGCCTTTTCCATCCAATATCACTAAAGAGTATATTTGCAAATGTAAATGTATGATACACATTGACACTACTGTACTAACCTCACTCAAGATGTTATTGAGGATGATTCAAAGTTACAATGTACATGAATGGTAAAACATTTTAGTACATTAATATCAGAAACGACAACCACTGTCTGTGAAAGAGTGTGGGCATTCTATCTGTACAGTGTTTAGTCTTGTATTGTGTATGTGGTGCTGTGGGTATCTTGTGTGTATTACTATATTTCTCTAATGTACTATCATCATAAGTACTCATTGTTATATCTTGTCAACTTTAGTGCACTCGGAGGTAATTATAGCAAAGCAGTAGGTGAGTGGTCGTGAAACTAAAAATAATCCAGTATCAGGAATGTGTATCCAGGAATGGAAATTCATGCTTCAATGAACCAAATGAAATGCCTTGAAAGAGCATACAGCGATGCATAATTGTATACCATTTTTAGATGAAGAATGCAAGATTTGCAATCTGTGATTGCTGCAACACCAAACTGTGAACTTATTTTATCTTCAGGTAATAGATATATTGTGTAAAATGATCACACGAAACACAGACAAAAATGATTATTCTGTGGACAAAATACATAATTTATTTAAAAAACAGCTGATATGACTTTATTGTAGAGAGCATATTATTTACACTTGCCATGACACTAATACAAATCAAGTGAGGAAAAAAAAAAAAAAAGGTAATGTGAAGCTGCTGAATTACATTGATACACATGTCATTGGTACTGTATGGGAAGCCCTGTGCAAGGCAAAGGCATACCAATGATCCAGGTTATACAGTGATTATGCACGATAGATTTTGCGTCTTTCATTCAAATGAAGTTTTGTGTGGGGAATAAATGAATTGCTTTTATGAACATAAGTAAGACATTGAATATATCACAATGAAAAAACACTTGCTACTCAGAATTATGTGTACAGAAAAAAAATTATATACCAAGATGTGAATTCTATTTTTTCTGAAGATCACAAAGATCTACCTCCAATAAAATGCGCTCACCTCATACATTGTATTTTTTTTAGTCTGTTCTCAGAAAGTCTTTCACATAAAAAGGCACTCTGAATTCCATTAAATCTTGATAAATGTTCTCGCAATGAAAGTGACTTTCTAGTAATTGAGTTCATGATTTAAAAGGTAGATTATTACTAGTAATCTGATTCATGGAATGCTTAGAAGCCATAAGTGTGGAGCAAGTATATAAGCAATGGTACTTTTATTATGTAATATTCACCCCACTTTGACGAAGAGCAACATACAGTTTTAGATGGAATCTGATAAAAACCGTTTCACTTAGCCATGAGAACAGACATAAAATTAAGCATTTCAACATTATATGAAGGCTTAACTAGCTTGTTAATCATTATGTATGTTTGATATGAATGATAAAATCGTTTGTACAATCATTTCCAGTTACACTTACAAATAATTTGGCCATAATGCTCAAAATCACAGTCCAGGCTTATTCAAATCTGATTCATGTTTCATCAACACGAGAGAAATTGTTTTGGGAATATATTTCACCATGTCAATTTATTATGAAATGAAACTACAATCAAATAGGCCTAATGTGTAAGTGTGAATTACGATGAATGTTAAAAGACTGAGTTCATATATTATTATCTTTGTCATCCAGGAGTGAGAAAACTGAATGTGGAAGTCAAGACAAAGATGTTTTCCTTTGATTTTATTGTTCGTCTAAAATGAACAGTACTGGTCTTTCAATCTTCAGTGATGATATATACTGAGTAAACACCAGCCTTCTTGAGAATGTACTACACTATATTACACAAGTGTGTGCTACGATGGTTGTCATTGGTTGACAGTGTTGATATGGTGCATAGGTGTAAAGACGGGCCAAATCTAGCTGGAAGTGTATGACTGTAGTTTCCTCACCCATGGTGTGTAAGTTTTGAGAGCAATTGCCTTTTAGAAATTACTTTTAATGGCTGTAGGATAAAGTAATAGAGGTTACATGGTTCATTTCTCTGAAGGTCCTCTACATAGCACTAGCACAATCTCAATGTATTTTGGACACTTAGAATTAGGTCATTCAGCCCCTATGAAACAACTACGTCGTAATTAGGTGATCCGAGAATCCTCTCGGATCACCTATTGTATCTGTACGGATTCTTTCTTTCTTTCTTTCTTTCTTTCTTTATTTCTGGACAAAAGTTGTGCAGAGGTTAGCTCTGAAAGTGCATTGCCTATCAATGTCAAACTTATACCATATATGTATCGTGTCTCAAAGACGACAGCGCAAGTAAAATCATAGTGATCAGTCGACCGTGACGTCACTATGACGTCATTATATGAAAACACATTTTCATGCATATCTCATTAATGGAATAGAATTTTTCAATGAAATTTACGTCACATATAGTTCAAATTAAGCTAATTCTACTCATGTTTTCAAAATTCATCTATACTCTTAAAACGTGCGCGTACGCGCGCGTTGAATTATTTGTATGCTCCAATCGAGCTCAAAATTTTTTTGCACACGTTTCAGACCATTTAGAGCATTTTTTGAAAAATTGAAAAAATCGGGCGGACGCGTACGCGCGCGCGCATATACGCACGTATAGCTCATATGCAATAGAAATTTCCCGTTTTTTTACTTTGATCGGATGTCTGAAATGTCAATGAATATTTCTACCAAGTTTCAAGTCAATCCGACTCAATATGACGTCATACGGGCCCGTCAAAGTTGAAATTCCGCGCGCGCGTCAATGGCGATATACAGTGCGACTATGCCAAAAAACCGCCAATTTTAAATTCGATTTTACTCGTCAGGATGGACGGTGACCCCCCATTTTCTTTACATATTTTGAAAGCTGATGAGTTGTACATGTCATTGCATAGGTTGGCGATGCTGAAAAAATGATTAAAAGGTATCAAATTTCTTAAAAAAATAAAAAATGTAAATTTTCAAAATGACGTCATCAAATTTCAAGTTTACTCGAGCGTATCTTTCTTATCCTTTACCGATTTTCACCCAAATTTCAGTATGTTGTAGCTTATTTAATGGTCTTTCATAAATGTAATAACACAATTTTAATTGGCTGACGGCATCACCTCGTAAAAATGGATTGAAAGTAACCTCGTCAAATTTGACCAGTTTACGTGTTATCTCTATGGGAGTGCAGTTTTTCTGGAAATGAAAATTGACATGACTGTCTTTTTTGAGCACTAGCTCCCTTATGCTTCGGTGAATTTCTCCCAGATTTTAATATGTTGTAGCTGAGACTTTGGGCTATCGTAAGTGTACCATTTATTTTTTCATACGGTGTCGGGATCATGTCCAAAAACTTGGTTGAAATTAAAGCTTATCTTCGATGTATTGGAATATTTCTTTCTTTCTGCAACTTTCTTTGCAATAGCTCAAGAAAAAGACACCCTATCACCACCATAATTTGCACATGTTTAGTTCATGTCACGTACATTATTTCATAAAATAACAACTACTTGATCAGACGCCATCTTGTGTATGTAAATTAGGGTCAAAGGTCATA
This sequence comes from Diadema setosum, assembly GCA_033980235.1. Taxonomy (NCBI): domain Eukaryota; kingdom Metazoa; phylum Echinodermata; class Echinoidea; order Diadematoida; family Diadematidae; genus Diadema; species Diadema setosum. The sequence goes on along the minus strand of CM067063.1, from coordinate 1,446,176 downwards.
AATATTTCATCCTGTATCTTGGTGAATACATGTTCTATCTTTCCCATATTTTGCACACGTAAAGACCATGTTACAAGAATCATTTCATAAAATAATCACTTTTTGTTCAGATGCCATCTTGGGTGTGCAAAGTGGGGTGAAAGGTCATATGTACTTTTTTCTGTATCTTCGTTATGACGTGTTATCTCTATGGGAGGGAATTTTTCTAGATGTTAATATTGACACGATTGTCTTTATCGAGCACTAGCTCACATACCCTTCAGTGAATTTTTCTCAGAATTTAATACGTTGTAACTCAGACTTTGCGCTATCGTTACGTGCCCTTTGTGTTTTCATTTAATGTCAGAATCATGTTAAAATACTTGGTTGAAATTAAGCTTATTTTCGATGTACTAAGATATTTCTATGTTTCTGCAACTTTCTTTGCAATAACTCAAGAAAAACAGCCCCTATCATCCCCATATTGTGCACATGTTTAGTTCATGTCACGTACATTATTTCATAAAATAACAACTACTTGATCGGACAACATCTTGGGTGTGTAAATTAGGGTCAAAGGTCACAAATGTTTTATCCTGTATATCTTGGTGAATACATGTCTTATCTTTCCCATATTTTGCACACGCAAAGATAATGTTACAAGAATCATTTCAGAAAATAACCACTTTTTGCTCAGATGCCATCTAGGTTGTGCAAAGTGGGGTCAAAGGTCATATGTACTTGTTGCTGTATCTTCGTTATAGTGCATACAGATTTGGTACCAAAGATGGCAGATATGACTCCCTTTTCTAAATGAGAATCCAAACATCACACGGCCAATGTCTCTGAACACAGATGAAACCTGCATGGTCATGCCTATTGCTATCAGGACTTGAATCATTGATTTAAAAAAATCGGATCACCTTAATTTGTCAGTGATGACAAATTACAATCTCTAGTTCATATGATGTTGTAAATTCACGTTGTTTTTGCCAATACACAGTGGATTATTTATGAAACATTTATGATGCCGTTCATGTATAATTGTTTGAAAGACTGTCGGTAAACTTAAAAGGACAATGGTCCATGAACAAGAACTTGTCTTGATCTATACTATCGTCTATACTGCAGTACTGAAGGGTTTTCAGAGACACTGTATTTTTTTTTTAAAGTTTTACTGTGGAATTCGAGCCTTGCATTCCACAATCTGTCTAGAGTGATTTAGGAGTTTTGTTTTCAATCAGGTTAGATTTCCAGTCTTGCATAATTTTGCAAAATTATAAATGAATTACCAAATATGAAGCAATAGACTTACGGTAGTAGGCCTACATGTCTTGTTGTTGTATCATGGCAGTGTAGATATTGGTCATATTGCCTTATATTGTAATGTCTTTTTTTTATACTGACAATTACATTTCATATGGATTGTACTTTTTATCTGTACTTAATAAATCCACAATCTCATTGTGTGATTCTTATGATAGTAAATGGCATGTTGAATCATCAAACACAAACTTTTTGTTTGCTTTTGCGTGATTTGTTTGTGTCAAAACATCAAATTTTCAGGAAATAGAATTCATTATGTTGCCAAGGAGTGTTGAACATCATTGATTTGACAGTAATCTGTCCATCTTAGGAAAATACATATGTAATTTTAATTAAACATACGTATTTACATATATAGGTACACACATACTTTGCTGATGCCTTCACATCGGAATACTCGTGTGTATAAACATAAACATTACATACAATGTACTTATAGGGCCTACTGGCATTCACATATTTTCTGCATGCTGTATTTAGTCAATAATAACAGCGAGTACTTATATTATGAATACAAATATCAACATCTTTTAATATGGTTTTGATAAAAGCAACAATCATTTGAAATAACTTTACATTGTATATGGTAATAATATCTCACACTAACTATTTTGTTTGGTGGCCCAATGGGCCACCAAAATACTCAATTTCAAAGTTTTGGTGGCCCGAGAAAAAAAAAACAATTAAAAAACATTAAAAGTCCTTTCTTTTTTTATAATGAGTCAAATATTTAAGTTTTATCATAGTAAGAATTGGAAGTTGGACATATCTTCTCATAAATAGACCTCAACAAACTCGCAATACTCGCTCTCGGGCACTCATTCAGTCCTTTTCATCCATGCTTTAAACAAATTTGATTGCTAATTTCCGGCGCAAAAAGTTACGAATTTATTGACATACTTTTCAAAAAATGTTGGTGGCCCGAGGCGGGCCACCAAATTTGCCCTTTTTTTGAAATTTGGTGGCCCGACTTTCATTTCTGGTGGCCCTGGGCCACCGGGCCACCGTTAGTGTCGAGCTCTGGTTAAAGCATGGTTCCATGGTTAAACTCTGCTGCCAACTGTCGTGCGAAATACAGTACATCAGGCACGGGGCATTCCACATAAATACGGGTATACAGATCGAACATTTAAGAGTCAGAAACGGTATGCATGTATCGTCCAGGAAACACGCTGATATATGAGTGAGTTCTTCCTTTCTTGTCCTCGCATTGTTTTATTGCTAGGAGGGATCAGTTTATGACATTCCTTGCAGTGATGTGGTCATCGAGGATTTACTTTGAAAGGGTGTGACAACTATCATCAGCGGATTCCGCCATGTGGAGAGGGTGTGATCAGATAGGCACGAAATGTGTGATGTGTCGGGACGCCAGCCCAGGTTACTGTAAAACAATTCGCGCCATGGAATTTTTGCGAATTGGAGCCGACGGCCTTTTCTCGACATGAAATTTTCGCGAATTGCCTCTTACACTCAGTGCGTAATATATTGTAGAGTAGACAACAACTTTCGCTTGCACTTTAATTTCGCGAATATTGGCTCTCGCGAAATTCGCGAAATTCGCGAAATTAAAATGCAGGCGAACATTCCTCGTTTTTTGGTACTCTCTATTCTCTTTTCACATTATCCTAGTGACTTCCGGTCAGTGCTGCATCTTATTCGGTGACCCCAACTTCGATCTCGTGAATTTCAGGTCTTCCGTTTGTGAGTGACAACAACTCCAGCAGTAAGCTGCGATCACCTCTAACCAGTCCACTCTGGCTAGTCCCAACTGTTCTCATTGAAACACGTGTACGAAAAGAGAAAGAAAGTTTTAAAGTTTGTATTCCCAGAGGGGTGTATTATTTGCCTCACGTGTACTTGGCACACACCTTTTGTTCCCTGGACTGCAGACGATCCCACGATTCTCGCAGTCTTGGTTTGTATTTCACCACCATATCCTCCCGTTCGAGTACCAGTCTACTCTCGCCTGTCTCCGGGCTACTCACCCGGCTACCAGTCACAATGTACCGACCTCCCGTCCGTAGCTTGGGGCAGGGGCAAGCATTGGGGACCCATAGATACTCTCGGTGGTTCAGGTGGATGTTGTTTTTGAAGGTCACCTCGATGTCGACATCATAGCGCGTTTCCCCGCCGATGGTGGACTGGTCGACGACTTCGACTAAGAGAGCTTGGGAGGTGCAAGAAATCGTCCTGTTAATTTACTAGCTGTCAGACTGGAGTTACAGTGTTAATTTTTGAAACGAAATATGAAGTACATTCATTGGAATGTTCACAAGATTGAAGAAAACATGACACAACTCGGCTCTTCTAAATCAAGAAAAGTTCCGACAAGGAAGCAAAGTGCTCTACATTTCTAACGGACTTATTTCAGTGAAGTTGATTTCGATAGCGAATACTTGTGCTATGTGCTGGAATTGGGAATAGATAACAAAGACCGATGTAACCGTCATAATCCTAGTCAACATTTCGTTTTGCTTTTGTTGTTGTTTGGGACAGAGGGGAACACAAAGTATTGATAGATACGGAAATAGAATAAAATTCCAACACAATGTGAAAGTGACTTACCAAATGAACCCCTGCAGAAGTGTTCTGCACGACCTTTCACTCGTTTACATTTACCACATTTTTCTGTCGAGGATGATGAAAGACGAGAACACATTAGAAAATCGTTTACAAATAACTCACTCTGAATGATAAAGAGTCTGTAATATCACAAGTTGCGACCTCGCAATAATCAGAATCGATGGACTGGACTTTAAGTTACAGAAAGTCGACTTCGTAATTACTAACGTGACATATTAATTTCCTTAATAGCTGATAGCCTTTACGACACAAATATGGTTTTGTAACTGTTAAGGTGATGAACATGGTTAAGTTTTAACCAAGTCTTTTCGTAAAGGCTGTGGAATGGGGAAGGGGGAGGCGTTTGATTAAAAAAAAAAAGGAAATGAAGCTTTGAGCTGACTACTAATAATTTTTGACGTTTTGATAAAACAACGACTGTACGCAACTCTTTCCCGATAGCCTCTTCTTACCTCTAAGAAGACTACTTACCTATAAAAAAAAAAAGATAAGATAAGTATTGGGAACAAAACAAACAGAAAATATTCACAAATATTCACTTGTTCCGGTTTCCCGTCTCTGTGGTCTGTTTGCCACAATGTACCTCTGCCCTTGTCTTTTTTTTTTTCACCCTTAGTGGAACAACGAGTCTGTATTTGTTCTGAGGTTTCATTTTCGTTCACACAGCGTTTCTTACTTCAGACAACAAAAGAGCCAAGGGAACACAGACTTAACCTTGCGTGTTAACATTTATTGAATTTCCCCTAATTTGTCTGCCATTTTCTATTCATTACAATAACATCCTGAGTCTTACATCATTAAAATTGTAGTTCACGCGTAGTTTTCATTAATCGACTGCACTGTATGTATTCTTATTAGATTACGGAGTTAAATAAAAACTTGAAATTTTGAGATAGTATATAAGTATATGTTTTGTTTTTTTCTGCGAAAGATATGACTCACGTTTCTTCGGTTTCTTTCTGTCCTTCTTGTTTTTGTCTTTGTTACTACTGCTTTCGATATTCTTTGACGTTTGTTGGTTATTGTCTGCAGGCGACTGTGCATGCCCGAGGTAAGGCGTTACCGGCTTCTTTCGGGGCTCTGTTGGATCGAGAAGAGAGCTCCAAATGTAAGACAGGAGTTACAAGAATGCTGTCGACAGGGAAATAACCATCTTTGTACACATTACATAGTTCGTCATATAGGGTAGGGAGTAGATGACAGCTGACTATGAAATACATAGGAAGAGTGTTTGGATAAGTGAGCTACTACCTCGCCTAGCACCTTTAGGGTTTGGCGCAGCAAGTCCATGTCGTATAGAGAGTGTTAATTATCAGGGTTGAAAGGTTTGTTTGGAATATGAAAAGAGTGAAGGAGATGGAAGGCATATGAAATAGAGAATGTACCTGAAATTCTAAATATCTAACCGGAGAATTCATCGAATACGAAAAAAAAAAAGAGAGTGATATGGAATTGGAAGCGAATATGGAAAAGGAAGAGAATATTACTTATATTTGACTTTAAAAATGAAACCAGACTGAAAACGGACAATATGATATGGAGAAGCAATGAGGAACCCTACAAAATAGGACAATGTGGAGCAGCATATAATATGGGAGAAGAGGGTATGGTACTGTTAGGGTGGAGACAGAAGAGAAATAGTGAGAACATCTTTGTCAATAATCGGAAACAAGACTCACCGTCTTCAGAGTGAGGGATCGCATAAAAATCTGTTCAATCATCGTTATTCTTATTGCTGTTACTTCAGTGATTAGTGATTGTCTATCGCGTACTACCGTGAATATAATCATCGGCATGTACTGATCTCATCCCTTCCACTTTTTTTTTCAGATACGAAAATAAAGGTCTGAGCTTTTTTGGAATAATCATCTAGTGTCTCTTCAATTCTGTCACGCACAATTAAACAGTGGTTCAAGTCGCCAAGCGTACAGTATAAGCTATGTAATTCCGACAAAGACGCAGCGATACAATTGGCAGAGGTCTTAGGGAGACTACGGCTACATACCTATGGCGCCGAATTTCCTCTTTTCAGGCGAGTTTGCCAACCCTGGCATAAAAGGCAGCATTTGGATTTCATTGTTGTAGTTGACGCTGTTTTTTTCCGTCTCCGTCTTTCCTTTCGGCGGCAGGAAATACTCGAATTCAACTCCAGGATTCCGCTCTCGAAAGATTATCTGTCAGTGTTAAAGGGCAAAAATTAGGGTGAGGACATGATTCGTTTCAGCTGTAGACGAGAATGTTAATAAAACTAGATATTCTCCGAACATGCATCATGTTAAGTTTAAAAAAAAAAAGTTACAGTACTAAAAAGTCAGTACTTTTACGCCTTCTTTTTGAGAAGCTTTTGCTTGCATGGCAATCTCACGATGTCTCGTTAACAAGGTATCGTTGTGAAAGCATTGTTCTTCTAGTCAGTCTGTGACGCAACATAGTTTGCAGGCATTCGTTAGCCTGGCTCCTTTTTCCATGCCTGGGAAATGGTGAAGAGAGACAAATTCTATAAGACCGGCCGCATAGCCCTTTAAAGATTAAGAAAGGAAGAAGAAGAAGGAGAAGAAGAAGAAAAAAAAAGAAGAAAAAAAAAGAAGAATATAATTTCTTATTCCAAAATTTTTATAGATTGAAATAATTTTCAGTACAAGTTTCTTACCAAAACGTTGACAGGTTTGTCGAGCGGACCCGCTGCTACCACATTCTCCAATCCGTTGCTCCCTCTCTCGTAGCGAAATGACGTGCCGGCTGCCTGGTAGTCTCCCGGCCAGCTGATTGACCAGTCTCCGTTCAAAATGAAGTTATTCTCCTCGTCTTCCAGAGCTTTAGGTCAGTTTGAATTGGAAGGAGTTACATTGTAGACCCTACTTTAATTACATGAGCGAGTGCTGTGAAGGTTAACCAATGTATTGTTATAAGCGTAGGAACCATTATGACAACCACATTTCTCACATGTTGCACTGTATATTGAACTGTTGGACATTTCGCTGCTTCAGGTGACATAAAGCCAGTTGAGCTTTGCTTTGTGTTGTGGGTAAACTTGTAAGTTTGATAATGTCATTTGTACCTCGTTTCATTTCTCGAGGAGAAGAATTAAGAGGGGAAGTGAAGAAATGTTATAAGTGACCTCCAAACTTGTATCCAATCTACTGTGGATCTTTAATGGTAACTGTGATTATTGATTGTATCATGTGATTCAAAAGAACCACATTAAATGAAATTCTAAGGAGATGAGGACAGACAGTTCGTGCCATACCATCAGTTAACATTCCTGAAGATGGTTTAACGTATATAGTTCAGATTACAGCGTGAAATTGTCCACATCAGCCCAGGATTTGATAGAATAGAGTATACAATGTTTGTATGATAATTATGATATTTAGTAAATCATCAATGTTTGACAATTATATCATTCAGCTGTCATGTAAGAGCTATAAATTTGTCGTGATTTCATTTCAAGAATTTCTATGGAAAAAAGATAATAAAATCAAATATCGAATTAAGCGGAAGGAGTCGCATTGCCAAAGTGCTCGGAATGCAACACGCTTGGCGTACAGTCACAATACAGTTGTAGATGGTAATGTATTAAGAGCCATGGACTATAGTGTCCATATTTTCTGTAGAATAAATGCATACAGGTACTTTCACATGAGATATCTCCACATGGATTCCTTATTCTTTAGAGAGGACCGTAGGAAAATAAGATACAAATTCGTTGTGACTTTACAATTGTTAAATTGTTCACCGAGTCTCGGGTGTAAGACCGGAGCAGTTTCAATAAACAAATCAATAAATGGGGACATTCAGAATAAAAAGACCTGTGATGAGACTGTTAAAGCGAGGAATGGTTGTCGTGCGGGTTATGATTCCACCTGTTCGATTTCATCGCTTTAACTCGTGTTGACATTTCTGATGTAAAGTTTACTTTAAACTACGTTTGATTTTCTCGTTAACCCGGTACTCGATTACAAGGTCTGCCACCTGTTACTGGACTGAAGTCATGTTCTTGATCGTTAACGTTCCACTCATAAATACAATAGATTGAGTGATATGTGAACTTCACAACTTACACCTCACATCATCACCTTGAATCTTTGAAGTTTTGACCCTTAAATTCAATCAATATGTTTTCATATCATGTTGCATGCACATGTCATATACGTCACAAACAAATGTGGTGCATGTTGAAATAATGCGTCAAAACTTCGTCGTGCTGCACGGACATGCTGAATATGATAAGCATGAAATCGAACATTTACTATAAGGTAAAACACGTTTAACTACCAGCATTATGAGCCTACGTGTGTAGTGGTGTCTAGATAAGTACATGGAAGATTTTACTCAATTATCAATTGAAAGTCAAATTGAACTTGAATGTAAGTTCATGATGTTCACAATTGTTTTAAAATTCATAGCTTCCCCCTGTAAAGGACTTATATGGTAACAAGCTACTATACACCTCTATACATACTCAGTGTATTTCAATATTTGGAATGCACCACGCAGACATTAGTTGTTGCTATGTCGGGCTAAGCTCAAGTGAAAAAAAATGTTTCATTGATTACCTATATAATTCAGACCACTCCTGTCTTTGATCCTGATGTTTGTAGCTCCTGCAGGTATTGAAGCAATCTTGCTGTAGGTGTGATAACCTGAAGGGGTAGAAAGATTCGTGGTATATGCTTCTCATGACGATCACATATTGTTCATTGCGCAGCAGTATCTAAGCGAAACGTGTATTACATAATACACGTAACATGATTATTCACCTCAGCATGGTGTTTTGCATAATGCATCATCGAAGCCTATGGACTTATTGTGGGCCGACCTCGCAACACAAAATGTGGTTTTACCCACTTGGAATGTTATGCTGCAACAGAATATCTTTTCAAGGGATTTTCACCGAGTACGTGAAAGTTCAAAGTGCACATTTATTGTGGCAGAGGAGTTTTAGTGAATGATAGACCCACTGAGGGTGGGGACCTGAGTGAGTGTACGCGAGTATATTCCTCCGTACATACATCGTGATCAAAATCTGATATTTATACGAGAACCATACGCACCTCGGTTAAAGATAAAGCCGGCAAATTGAAAAAATACCTTAAAGTAACGTTTAATTGCTTGTTCAATCTCTTATTGGTTTAGCTTGACTATCAAACTTAAGGGAATCTGCTTTAAAAAATATGGGTAAGTAGTCGATGCTGAATATCGCCTTCGGGAAAATTTCACGAGAATTCAGCTTGTGTAAAAGAAATGGTTCTTGCATTTCAAAGACTAAAAGGGTATTTTAAGGGGTATCCGTACCTCTCACAGGATATGCATCCGTGTAGATTTTTCGCACGTAGCCACACGTATCGTTGCGACCTCCACAAACCCCACACACGTCAAGTGTTCGATTAGAGTACAACTCTCCATCGCATCCTACTTTCTAAGAAAGAACAAAGCCGTAGTATAGACAAACATACAAAAGATATATTTTCAGTTGCTTCTGTTCTCAAACAACAATAATATTATTCCTTATAGGCCTATACGGTATATCTGCGCATGAACGCATCGAGGCAAGACTAACATCTCAACACAAAACACATCGAAGACGCAAACATATCATCCTTGGGGGCTAAACTAGGCTTCACTCTACATTGTGAGAATACATGTTTGCCAAACAAGCATGAAATAAAACAACAAACAAACTATAAAATGGAAATACAACTTGAGGAAAATAATAATATACTGGCTTGAAGTTGAGATATGAAATAGACTGTTCTCACGATTTTACAGTTAGGCCCTAAATGCAGAGAACGAAATTTCCATAATCTCAAGAGACGGGCGACGGGGATATAGTCGCAATGTAAGCATGCCATGTTATCACAGGTTTGTCATTAATTAGCATTTGTGCCTGCATGGAAAGGTCAAAGTTTAAGGGAAAACCGAAATATTTTGCCGTAAATCCGTCGACGCCGTATTCCTTTGGTAACAATATTTCCAGCACTTTGGATGCATCAAGCGGTAAATAAATGGTCATTTGAGGGGGATAAAAATGTATTTTATACATCGTTTTTGTGTCGTAACTTCTGTGGACCACATAAGATTGACAAAAATGACAGTACTCTCACTCACTCTCGAAGGAGTCATTCCCTTAGAACATTGATCTCATTTTATGTGATTATTTTCCCACAAACGGTATTATGTCTCGTAGAGAAAGGCGGTGACAGGGCAAAAGTCACAAGGCGTAGAAATGTTTAACACCACACCATCAGTCGTTATTGATGTTAAAAAGCAATTCACACACACACACACAAAAAAAAACACAACTTATTTTCTCTAATGATGGTAAACGATGCATTGCCACGTTATAATCTTGAGAATTGGTGTGTATCTCCTAGGTCATTGGACTAACCGTACATAGAGACCGTATAGTACTGCGGGACTAACTTGCAAACGCTGACGGTCATGTGCTACCATGTTTGTTTTCTAAGTATAAAACTGTAAAACAACAACCCTTCATCGTTTGACACTTCGCACCCATCGAAACTGATCTACTCGAGTCGAAACCAACATTGATGCAAGTCACTGTAGACGGAGATATTTACGGAAGCTAAAATAGTGCCACTGAATGTTTTATTAGTATCTGCACACTTACAACACATTTACCAGCGATGCACATGTCTTGATCGGTAAATCGGCAACGCGTCCCATCGAGTACTCTTCCAAATGTGTACATGTATGCTCCATCAGACGTGTGGCATACCAACTCACATTCCCCTTGAGCTGTGTAGTGGAGAAAACATTCATATATGTTAATTGTTTTTTACATTAGATCACTTGTAAATTTTAGATCATCTGTTGATATTGGCTAGTTATGAGTATCGAAATAAAGCTACTCGTCTTGGATATGTGATATTAATCAGTACTTTATCCAAATATTGAATCACTGTCACCGAGATGATCTGAACAGATTGTTGATCAATCCTATTAATCCTTTTTAAGTATCATTATATTGCCATCGCAAGCTGATTTCACAAAGCATCTTTGGACTGTGTGTTGTGACATTTAGTACCATTTATACTTGTCACGTATTTGTTTAATATTTTTTTTTCCAATGACAAGGGTAAAAACGGCTATGATAGTGATAGCAATAACCAAATGTCTTGTTGCACAGTGCTCATTTTGACGATCGAATTCTGGAAATATCAATCAATAATATGAAGACTTTATGAGAATTCAAAGTCACTGCTTATACTCTTATATTTACAATATCATCATCATATTAATGCAATCCTCAACAGGCAAAAGACATGTAGCTGAAAGCGAAATGATAATTTTCAGTGTTTTAGCTCACGTCAATGCTACCGTTCTTTGATAGCTTGGAATACCACACAGAGAGAAAAAATATACCAATAGACTGTGGGCGGTTCGGAACTGGAAACATTGCTTTCACGTTCTAATTTCGAAATAATGACAGCAGTTTTAATGGAAGCAAAGGAATTGACAAGGATTAATGGGCTTGAGTGGTAACTGAGCTCTGGAGATTTACATTATGGCTTTTTAATGGAGTCGAAAATCAAGTCAAATGCCACAAAGTACGACAGACTCTGGGCGGTCCAGCTGAATTTGGATGAACGAAAATGCCGAGATTGAAGAAATTTTTCATGTCGTTATTAAAATGTGAATGTTTGATGGAAATACGGCAGTTGTCTCGCCAGTATGGATCATAAGAAATCCGATATTATTACCAGCATGCTTGTAATGATTACAGTGTATGAACTTTGAGTGTCTTGTCATGAGTTTGACGAGTGATGCCAACTTACTTGTAACCATGGCAACAGGGTTCGATGTGAGTATAATTCATGACAATTATGAAGTCTGTATAACTAAAAACTTTGGAAGCATATCGCACAACTGAAAACTCTTGGAAGCATATATCGCCTTACTAAAAAAAAAAAAATTGGAAGTATATAAGATGAACATTGAATGAAAACCAATCAAAGGACTGATTTTCTCAACAGCGTGTCGAAAGTTCATGTACACGTCACGAGCTCGGCACCCACGAGTCACACAACCCACGGGCTATGCACTGTGAACAAGGTTCACGAGCTATAAGGTCTACAAACTAGACTCTAGGCAAATAAGGTCCATGAGCTCGACACTAGGCTAACAAGGCCCTGGAGCTTGACACAAGGAAAAAACAAAACAAAACAAAAACAAAACAACAACGACAACAACATGAACAACACAGGTCCACGAGACCGGAAATTACATCAGGGGGCTTTACGCATTGGCGGTCTCGTGGACACTCTTTACCCAGTGTCGAGCTCATGGGCCTTATCTGTCTAGTGTCCAACTCATGATCCTGTTTTGTGTCTAGCTGGTGGGCCTGTTTCACTTGGTCTCTAGCTAGCTCGTGGGCTGTATGACTCGTGGGTGTTGAGTTCGTGGGATGACCCCGAAAGTTCATTCTGTAGCATGAGTTCATGACCTTCCAGTGTGTGTACAACGAGATTGATGAGAAGAATGAGAATCAATGTTGATTGATCACTTCCTACCTTCAGTTCTTTTTAGTTTGCGTTTCGGTCTAGTGCCTAACGTCTTTTGAAAAGAACAAGGAAGCAATTTACTGCATGCCTTCTTAAAAGACACGATAGTATCGTGAAATAAGGCTTTAACATAGTCCCTGCTTTCCGGCATGTGTGATAGATTTGTATTTACTTTTCGCACGGGGCGACGGGAAGTATAAATCTTCTTTTCTCTTGTACTATAATAACATGCTCTTGTCAAGGCTGTTACCCACTTGGTGTAATAAACCCAAAAGGCATGTCGACCAGTATTTGCGTCTATAATGTGGATCACCTGTTAGTACATTTGGCCATAAATACCTAATTTAAAGAGCAAAATGGGGAATATTATCCAGCTTCATTTGTGTGTGTGTGTGTGTGTGTGTGTGTGTGTGTGTGTGTGTGTAACTCTTTCTTTATCAATAATATCTCATTTGAACATGTGTTTGTTTGTTTGTTTGTTTGTTTTTATTTAGTTAATGAGCTAGCTAGGGATATTTTCCACTTGTTTCGACCATGTCCTACCTGTGCGCCAGTGAATCTACACTACACTGGCAAGCTATGTTCAGTGCAGAAAATTCACAAATGGACGTTAGTGACAAAACAGCGATTGACTTGTATTATTTTGTTGTTCGTGGGACTCTAAAGACTCGATTTCAGTTAATTTGAAATATTACTTCCTTCCGCTTGCCAAAATAAAGTGACATAGAAATAATAAACCAAAGGAGATGACGCTGGTACATCTCCCACGTAACCCGAGTTCCGGGTGATTTAGGATGCGTACAAGAAAGGCCGTTTCGCTGTTGACTCAACACACTCGCTCCGTGTCAGGCGTGACTTCTGTGTAAATAAGATTTTACATCTAAAATTCATTCATGCGGTCTTTTTATTTTTTCATTGCGGGTGACTGGAGGTTCGCAATGCTGCATAAATGCCACGAATAATACATTGAACTGGGCAACTTGTATGTGTTCAGCAATTCGGAAAGGAGACTAAAAAGTGTGTTTATTTACGTTTAATCAACAATGAGCTTGTGAGGTTATCTGTTGATGGTGAGAATATGGCGATCTACATGTAGGTTTTTTTTGTTGTTGTTGTTAAAACTGAAACCAAAGTTATCTGAGGGAAGACTGTAAAATTCACACAAAGCGAGTACCTCCATACCCGAAATTTGGAACTGAATTCAAATTGTTCATCATTCGACCTGGATCTATGGTGTGATCAGTTGGCAAAATATCCGAAACTCCTTTATATCGAACATGTAACTCACCTAGCAACTTCAGCTAGGAGTACAACTCAAACAGCGTGAACGAAAAATAACCTTCTTGTATCGACGATTATGTCAGATATGTCTACATATTGCAGACTACTAGGTACTATCAAGTTGATATCAGAGGACTTTACCAGATTTCTATACTTGCTTTCGTCAAAACTGCTGAAAGTTTTGTGTGATACTGGCAGACTGTCATTGAGAAAAGGAGTTCCACTACTGGACTTCTTTATGTAGGAAATTGGACTCGGTTTTTCTGACTTCATGATATCATGGGTTGTATGGTACATGTATAAAATTGAACGGATCGATGCTTACAGTTGTAGACGGGCAGCCACTCTCGGATTAACTTATCCCTCGAGTCTTTCAGATTGAACACAGAGCACTGGACGGACCGGTAGTCTAGGGCACCATATGGACAATCCTGAGCCGATGCAAGGAGGGAAGATCGGAGGAAGAGAAAATCTCAATAATGGCAATTATCAAATTAAGAAGACGATGTGACAGCAATGAGGGTGACATGGTTTCATTGATCACAGAGACGCTTCTAATGTGTTATCATTAATCTTCTAACAGTGTCTACAGCACCGGGACATCTATTTTTTCCAATGATGAACACTAGTGGGGGGCGCAAGGGATTTTTGGTTCAAATTTTTCCAAAAGCACCAAAATTTGGCACACATGTAGCCCAAACCATACTATTTCAATTTTTGATGGGCGCCAAGAAGGGCGCCCTCTGGGGCGGCCATATTGGCAAAATCCAATATGGCCGCCATATAGGTTTAAAGGTCACTTGCATTTCAAAACATAAAAGGGTTACAATCATTTAAAAAGTCAGGTTAAGAGGTTTTCTGGGTCAAGGAATTCGAATCTGAAGCTGTTTTTATGGTCTGAAGTCAATTTTTCCTTATAATGTCACCTTAAAGTCATTTAGGGGTCAAGCCATTGTATTCATAACAGTTTATTGAAAAAATGGCTTGCCCATGGTCAATATTCCATAAATGCCAGCCTAAGTAATAGAATTGCAGTTGTCGAATGCTGAAAAAGGCGTATTTCTTGTGAAGGGCGCCCTCCGGGGCGGCATATTTACAAAATCCAATATGGCTGCCACCTACGTTTAAAGGCCAGTGCTTAACAAAAAAACTTTAAAGTGTTACAATAATTTGAAAAGTCAGCTTTAGAGGTTTTATGGGTCAAGGGATTCGATTCTGGAGTTGTTTTTATGGTCTGATGTCAACTTTTCCTTATAAGGTCTCCCTAAAGGTCATTTGGGGTCAAACCATTATATTCACAAAAGGTAATTTAGAAAATGGCTTGCCTATAGTCAATTTAGGAGGAATGCCAGCCCTGCTAGTAGAATTGCAGTTGTTGAGGGCTGTGAGAGAGGGAGAGGTGGGCTTTCTCACGAGTTAAGTAACATCAATATATCTGCTTTCGTGTTAAGATTTGAAACACTAGGTATACACTCATGAATTATAATAAGAACCCCTTTCTGAGAGTAATTAGGTTTAACAGTGTTTAAGGGATCTTACTACGGTAATTTTTTTCTGCATCATTTCAATCATGGCCTGTTATAATATGGCTACACAAGCTTTTTAGTGAGGTTCTGTCCAAAGCTATGGAATATCATAGTTCATGTGACAATCATTCCATTAATTATTTTTACATTGCAGGCGCTAAGAGGAAATGTCCTCACCGACTGGTCATATCTGCGGAATTCAATATATTTGCATTTGCTTTAATGACAGCCAAAAGAGCTACTCAGTAGTTAGAATTATGGGTAATGCCCTTTAAAAGAGTTTTCAAGATTTGATTATGGGATTACTATTTTCATCTTCATCTGCAAGGAATGCAATAAAAACATACATATATGAAAAATAGAATCCTATTGCTACCTAATATATTAATCGTTTAGCAATAGGGGGGGGGGGGGTACTCTCTATATTACCTGCGTCCTTGACGTTGCCACTAAAAAGAGAAGTGTTTTTATTTCTCTGTTGCAGTTCAGGGATCCTCAATCACAATAGATATTCATAATTCAGATTTAAATTCAATGGAATAATAACTATGAAGAACACTCCTAATCTGGATGAAAAAAAAAATCTGTCGTGTTTAAGAGAGTTTTTATAGTACATTAGGTTGGCATCAATTTGCTATTTTCGAACTTGTGTAAGAAAGTTCGATTCTAAAGTCCTTGTAGGAAATGTATGTGCCTCCACAGCTAAATATGCCGTTCAGAGAACATGACGGTCCTGGTGACGCCATGTAGGGAACAAGCATATTTCACAGGTGCCACAGTGACACCATTAACAGGGTACAGAATAGATATGCTATAGTACAACTTTCATGGCACCTTCTAGGGTCTGTTAAGATTCTATCCAAAGTGCTTGGACACAAATTGGTATGATATCACAAGACTTTATAAGTTGGTATCTCGTTGGTATGAAGACTACTATAGGTTGCAACTCTACTCTCTGCAACATCTCTACGACGCACGTCTCCTGGAGACGAGCCCAATCTCCAGGATTGGTAGGAGAATCGAACATTTCCGATTTTTGCAGAGACTATTTCCGTCTTCCAGCTTGTCTCCGAGACGTCTCTGCAAAGTCTCCATCACTGTGGCCATGTCGTGGGGACTAAATTTGTCTGCAACATCTTCGAGATGTCCCCGCATCTTGTGGAGACCGTAATAACATAATGGCGACGAAAGGGAGAAGTCGCCGAGAAAAAACGTCTCTGATAAGTCCCTGCGACTGCAAAAGCCGTGCCAACATCCCCGTGACTTCCAAGCAAATAAGTTGTCCCTTTGTTTGAAGACGTCTTGGACGTTGCCCTGGAAATCGCGTTAGTTGTGACAGCGAAAATAATTTCTTCGAGACGCTGGCATTGCGACAATGTCTCCTCCCGTCAGATAGGCCCTCAATCCCCTCCCCCCCCCCCTTTAAGTTTGCAGCAATATCAAACTACTGACCATGGCTCGTCTGACACCTACTCTACATTGTGCATTTTCACCTTCATTCATTCATTCATTCATTCATTCATTCAATCATTCATTCATTCATTCATTCATTCATTCATTTCATTCATTTTTTTTCCACTTCCATGTTTTCCACCTCCCAATGCATGCCTTGAAACAGCTGTGGTGCAGAAAAATGAAATTTGGTACTGAAGCATTGCGGAGAGTGGCTGATAGTACTAGTAAATGTCATGTACCTGTGCCATCTTTCCTCCAACTCCACTCCCTGAAGTCAGGGACCACATCAGATAGGGTGGTTTCTGATGATCTGCTCCCACGTTATGACGAGATGATGCCTACCCTCGTTGACGCAGGCAGCCTCATAAACCTTGTTGCTCATTAGTCCTTGCTGGACATGAGCACGATTATTAAAGTACTGTGTAGTTAATGTGTCAGTGAGCTCTGGTTTGCTGATCCATACTACTTAGGCATTTTGCATGCCACATCAAAGCAAGTCTGAAGTAATGTCACACCCTGTCAGTGCCTGATGTTGGGCTCTGGAAGAGACGTATGCTGTACAGGAAAGAGCTGAAAAGGCCTTTATCTTTTCAATACCACGACCCACCCGTAACTCCCTCAGATCAAAGGGATTAACAAAAAGCACACTACCGAAAATGTGATGTTATGCTCATCCATGCGATTGTATACTGTTTTCAGAAAATGCTTTCAGAAAACATTATGTCATCCTTTGTAAGGATATCTTTGCGTAGATCGCATCTAAGTTGTTGGAAAGCTGAAGGGTTGTGAGATCACAATTCCTGTTTGATATTTCCGTCTCGAATCAGGTGCTCAGGATGAGTTGTCCGTCCCATTTATTCTTGGATATCTGTGCGCTGATAAATGAGGGCAGTTCTTTATTTTTCAATCTTAATTTTCAGGAAGCCGCTACGCTCTTCCGATTATAATTTGAGATTTGAGTGGTGCCATCACCATCTCTTGTCAGAGGACTGCACAGTGTTGCTGCGCAAAAATGTTAAGATTATTTTCTTCAGGATCAGTACCCATACAACATCTCTAGTCATTTGCGCTTTCAGTAAAGAAACGATTTCGTTTGATAAAAAGAATAAAAAAAGATAAGAAAAAACCTTCAGCTGAATTGTCTTCACCTACGATACTGCCATTAAAGGACTTTAATGATCAAATTTATTTAACTGCTCCTAGAATACTGGTCTGACCTGGATTGAGGAGCTCGATTCCCCGGAAGCAAGGGAGAGCAGGCATACATCAATTTCAGCAGGAGGAGAATCATATCGCTTGCCATCTGGAAAGTTATATAATGACCATGAAAGGTGACGAGGTGGCTCAGTCGGTAGCGTATGGCTTGCGGTCTAAAGACTTGTGTTCCGGCGCGGGTTCGAATCCCACTTATCTCAAGTCTAGCTGAGCAATGGTGTCTGTTGTCATACTGTCCCCTCTAGTAGAGGCACAACACTTTGCACCTCATCACTTGGATATAAAAAGTGGAAGTCCCTTGTGTGAAAGAATCACAAACCCAGACACATGAAAAGATCCTGAATCGGCATTCCGTTATCGGAAAACTCAAGGTGCATAAACCGGTAAAGTGGTCCACCCCAAGTACATACAACTGACCAGCTAGTTGCATACGGGCTATCCAGCTATCTCGTCAGAAGGAAAAACGACGACAAAATAAGATTAGGCGTGTTTATTACCCTCTTTGCCATTGCACCCTCATTCGGCACCTTGGAATAGGATGGCGGCCGTATTTAAGCATGTATATATATATATATATATATATATATATATCTATATATATATATATATATATATATATATATATATATATATATAATTACATATTGAAACAATAAAAAGGTAAAACGGACCAGAAACAATTGATAAATAGTAAACCTCTGAGCAAAGAGAATGAGAAAAGAAAACGAAACCGATGGAAGCCCGTTTTCTGTGCTCAAAATTTATATATATATATATATATATATCTTAAATATAATTTTTTCATTTATTTGTCATAGTCATATATGTAGGAGGATGGAACCGCTCTTGGCCCTAATTTTCCATTGAAGCCATTGAAAGAGTATGGAAGAGATGACAAATGGGACAAAATAGGGGTACCAGTGAATTGAAGTTGAATGCTCACAGACGCCATTTCGAAAAATGCACAAAACGCCTGATTTGACCCTTATTTGACCTTGAAAGTGACCTCGAGAGGTGATAGTGACCTTGAATTGCAGAAATGATATTTAGAATCACATTCTCTAACCCCGTAATATCTTCCACATGGGATTCATAACATTAATCAACATTTTCAATTTGTAACTGCAGTTGACCTTTAACCCGGATGGCGGCCATATTGGATTCCACCAATATGGCGGCCCCAAGGGTTTTTAGTCTTGGCGCCCATCAAAAATCGAAAGAGTATGGTACAAGGGACCTATGAGCCAAATTTGGTGCTTTTGGAAGAATCTGAACCAAACAACCCATTTTGAGCCCTTAGGCCCCCAACTACACATTTTGATGGTTCGAGCTCATATTTTCTGGTTGATTACTCTCTCATCCATCAACAAACTGGCACTATATATCAAAGTGATGTGAAATACGGATACATTTTCAAATTTTATGTTAAACTTTTCGGAATGTGATTATTTGGATACCAATGGTCATTCATAGCCTTGATGACCACATAGGTTAATGAAGTGTTCACTATTTATATATAGCCATCGAGGATATCACAGTCTCATGTTACTTCGGTGGTGGAAATCAGGATAATGAAGGAACATGATGCCATTTTTTTTTTCTACTGGATTTTCGATGTGTAACATCGTGCAATGTGTAATAACATCGTGCCCATATATCTTTTCAGCATATATCCACCTGTGCTTCTGTGGTGATTTTATCATATTTATGTTAGAAAGATGATGTCACTATCATAGTTAACTATGATTATTCAACAACACGTCATTATCCCTGAACAACTCGGGATTCATGGAGCATCAACTTCGTTCATTCAATGCAATAACATTCAAGATGCTTCACTACCATAGGGTATTGTAGTCGAATGTTTGTCCTTTCCACAATAGAAAACTTGTCTCCTTTGTTCGGATATTAGCTATTTTTGAGCAAATTTGTACTTTTCACTCCTATATATTTTTGTTCTCTCATAAATAACTTGGGCATACAAATGCTCATGGAATTTGCAATATGTCGATGAAATCACTAACTGTAAATTATTCACAGTGCTTTCCAGAAACAGGACAATATATTCCGACAGAAGGAGACTATTCCAATTTCAGTTTCGATTTAGATATTCCAATTTCTAATTAGAAGAGGATAAATTTCCCTTCATCGAAGAGGGTATAATATTTCCACATAAGAACACTGATGATTGTACAATATTAGGATAAATTATAACGTGTGGAATTACATAAAACTATTGAAAAGCCTGTGGCATCCTGCAGGTATCTAAGGTGATGTTACCTTGGTATTACACGATCTGTATTCTCGGCTTGATCCGGGACAGGCCAGTGCTCTGGTCATGTATCGCATTGGAATCCTAGAAAAATGACCAGAGAAGATCACAGAATGACAAATGAAATGATATATCGTTCTGTTTCACTTATTAACAGCTTAAATGGAATAGATATCATAATTAATTACCAAGAAGAGACTCAAAGTTACGAAACGGTAATCCTAATAGACAGCCCCACGTTAAAGATCAGTACAATCCACTCCAATGGCAACAGATGCGGGTTTTGAAGGAGGTTTATGATACAGCAACGTTTTCTATGTTTCGAAAGTTCACTTATTTTAGTAAGTGCTTTGCACCCATTGGAAATATTGGCAAGTGAACCCAATTGCGTGACAAGAATACAAAGAAATTGAATGAGAAATAAAATCAAGTGGAGGTCGATATAAGTCATCGAGTAGCTCTACTTTCATATGAGTGCATCGTATTTCTCCAGAGAAATCAAGTGAAAGAGGAAGAATGGCAAAGATAAAGTTTTGAGCCATATCTCTGGGATCTTAATCTTCCCCTGACCTCTTGAGGAAAGAAAGCATTTTTCTATTCCACTGCGACGACGCTTCCTGAACCTCAGAGTGTACACCAAACAAATGGCATTATGCGATAAGACGCAACTGTTTTTACTTGAGGCACTCTCGTCCTTTATCCTTTCTCGTCATATTCACTTTCTTTTATATTTTCTTTTGTTCTAAATTTCTATTACTCCTCTCCTCCCCGTCCTTTTCCCGCTATGACTATTTTCTCTTATCCTAATCTTACTTTTTGGTTCTTTCACCCCTTGTTCTTCCTTACACTATATATCCCCATTCTTTTTAAATCAATTATACCGCTTGTGTTTTTCCTTGCATTACATTACATCCATTGCGAAGATATGTTGCTGTGTAGATGTCGCATATTCATACACATGCAATTATGATAACGTTCTGGCTGTCTGAAACGCTCGGAAAATGCACGTGTGGAAGTAATAATATGTTCCATGCAGCTGTTTTAAAAACAAGTTCACCATAAGAGGTTAGAGCGCCACTACTAATATTTGCGATCTGCTCGATAGCAGGTAAGCCAGAGTAGACCCAAGTGCTGATCTTATAAGGGACATCGACCAAGAGGTTGGATGTGTAATCAGTACCTGCTCATGCAGTGTCGAGTTCGGAAGGACGATCCGCCACCACACGTCCGAGAACACGCTGACCATCTTCCCCACGACGACCACACACTCGTCAATGACCTCCTCGCTCGATGTCGCCTCAGCGTCAATGTCCTGGACACACTGATGAGACCTGGAGAAGGTTTATCATCGAACTGAAAGACAAACAAACAAACGATGAACAAAAACACGCTTGATTCATTCACAGTCACACATTGCAACAATGGCTAATGGAGATTTATTGTCTTTATTTATTACTATGAGATGATCACGCCGATGATGCTGAGCGACGATAATGATGGATATCTCGGGGTCATCCCACAAGACCGACACCCACGAGTCATACAGCCCACGAGTTCGACATTGAAAACAGGTCCATGAGTCATACAGCTCACGAGTCATACAGCCCATGAGTTCGACACTGGGTAAACACAGCCCACGAGTTCGACAGATACAACACGGCGTGTAATGTGTCGGTCTCGTGGGCCTTGTTGGCTTAGTGTCGAACTCATGGGCTGTATGACTTGTGAGCTGTATGACTTGTGGGCCGTATGACGTGCGGGTGTCGGTCTCGTGACGTGCACCCGGATATCTCTTTGTAAGGCCAGGTACCAAACGGCAAATCATCATCATGGTTCCCGGTTACATCGTGTACACCATGTACACCATGCAGGGCCAAACCATGAGATCTGAGTGAGACCTGTCAGTGTTTCCGACAAAGAACGACCTTTGATCTTCATTGCACCTCTATCATTTTCACTAACCAAATGTCTGTCTAGGTTGTATTGCTATCCCTCTGTCAAATTTCATGACACTTGGACATTCATGTTGGGGAGGTGGATGGATTATATTATTTATACATTTTCTATAAAGCAATACTACAGTGACGTTTGAACATTCATGCCACCCGGAACGCTGCATGTGAATTTGAGTAAGTATAATTATTACCCTGTCCTTCCCATCATTACACTATCACACGACATTCCCAGCTGATGTCATAGTTGGCATTTTTTTCTCACAAAAAGTTCAATGGCCTGTAAATTTTGACCTTGAATCTTTGTTAATTTCGCTAAAAATGTGATTAGCTCATGTACACCTCAGCTAACCTACCGAGGAAAAAATCTAGAAAATCCGCCAACGGGTGGTATGGACGAACAAAACGTTAGACAGATGGACAGCTAGCAAACGATACCTTTGGCACCCGTCGATCGGGGCGGAGGCATATCGCTGCTCACTGTTACGTACGTAGGTACGTCCCAAGTTTGAAAGTCATAAGTGCATTTAAATCGTCTATGTAGACCTATTTTATGTCTAATGGGGTACATTTTCACATTGTGTGACAGCTTGTGCTACATTGGAAATTGTACAGAAGTATCTTACAGAACGAATTACGTATATGACATCTTAAAAGACTCTTATTTGTCTAATTGATCGAATTCCTTCGAATTCTATTATTCAGATTTCTTGATTACACTATACATAGTGCATATACCTTCTCATAGTCTTCGCCCCTTGCTGACAGAATGAATAGCAGACATAAAAGAATGCAGAAGAGACTCAGACTGCCGCCCCTTGGTCGAAGGAATTTGTCCATCTCTGCTCTGGCAAAAGAACACAAACAAATATTTTCAGTGATAAACAATTGAGGAAAATAAAGACAGGAAACAGATGGACTATAGTATTGTGGAGTATGCAGTTTGGGGTTGACTAGTTAACCGGAACAAATCCTAAATACCGAAGGAAAGGAAAACACCGACACTTGCTCTTCTCTGATTGGAAAATTGATTGGTTTGATAATTGACTGTATATTTTGTACGCTTAGAAGTCACAGAGATGGGACCATTGGTTATTTAGGAAGACGAGGGCATCTGAAGATCTTAATATTCAATATGATTGACACTTGATATACAAATAGAAACGACCTCAGTGCTGCTGTGTCCTCGTCTCATTTTATTTGTTTCATTTGCATTATTTTCACTAAAGCTTTGAGTCGAGCTCGCATTAAAACAGAGAAAGAAATAAGAAAAGTAAAGCTTGGCCTTAATACTGTTTGCTATTGGGAGTGTTTTGAGTTGTATTTATCATGAGAAGAAAAAAAACCTAGGAGCTCAAGATCAGTCGTGTTCGACGTTCATCCAAACGAAAGGTGCAAACGTTTCCGCGGCTAGGTTTTCTCAAGGAAGTATTACATCAATTGCAGACTCTCACGTTTCAACTCGCACGTGAAAATAGACATGCTACGGAGCTTGATATTAACCGGTGTAGCAATTTTTACACTACGCGAAACGTCACTTTATAACCGCAATTCCTGTTCAAAAAACAAACAAACAAAAAAGAACTTATTAACTATCATTACAAAGACAGAAACTGCTCTAGCTCCACCATGTTATTCTATCCTATGACACACACTTGCCCTATCATACTCACGCAAAAGCTCAATATCAGAAACTTGCAAACCATTAATCTATACTTGTAGTCAATAGAAAATTAGGAAACGTATGGCATGTATGGAATATGAATACAACTGTTTTGATTTCATAAGATTGCAATAAAGAGGGTAACACTGACGGGACATTCAACAGCTGGGCAGACGTGTTTCTCCGCCCACATACAGCATACGTTTACTCTTCTAGTCCAAAACTTTTCTTTGGTTGGTTTGTCTGAGTTATAGTTAAAACGGTTGGCTTGATTCGAGAACGATATTATTCTGACTTCGTCTGTGACCCCTAATTATCGCCATGAGGGAGAGTTGCGAGAGCCTGTAATAAGTCAGTAAGTATGGACTGGCGATGACACTAATTTAAAAGGGGACAAGGAATGAATAAGTCGCTGGGATTTAAGAAATAAAGAAACGAAGAGAAAAAAAAATGTGGACCAATGTCACTTTGCTTGGGAAAAGAACTTATGTATATACTTTCGTTCCATACTGGTGTTTGAAAAATCGCTGAGAAACGGATTACTGTAATTCAGGGGTGAAAAGGACTTGGCTGGTAATTCAAACCACATTGATAAGCCTTATCCAGGGAGTACAGAGGGTTTTCGATACATCTGGTTCCCCGCTCTTTGTATGTATTGCCTGCGAGTGTGTTTGAGTTCCTGAATTCTAGGCCTACTCCAGGTGGAATTCTACCTGCTATAGTATATGACACGCTGAAATTATTCAGCTTTCAGGTCAGCAGACTAAGGACAGATTTGTGAGATATACCTAAATAACTCTCACACGAAGAAAGAAAATGACTTTTATTAGATGGTATGGTATGGTATGGTATGGTATGGTATTGAATAAAAAGAGGAGTAAAGGAGACAAGATGAAAGTAGATTCATTGTTTCATTACGACTGCATGTTATCTAAACTGGAGAAAAGGAACGTATATCTTTACATAGATTGCAGTCATAATGGAAATACATGAAAAGAAGCATATAATGGATTGATAGACAGATGATTTAATAGATCTATCCATCTGTCTATCGATAGAGATAGACATGATAGATAGATAGCCGAGGGTGTTGAATAGAATGAGGAGTCTTTAGTTACAAGAATTTGGTCGACATATCGCGACAGCTTGTAGAAGAGTGAAAGTACAAAGACAATAATAAATATAAAGAGAGAGAGAGAGAGAGAGAGAGGAAAGTAGGAAGTTCCTAACTACGCTCACAAACACACACAAAACAAAACAAAATACATGATTATTACTTTTGATGTGAGTAAATATGTTCGGGATACACATTTCTATGCATGAACTTAGATCTCCAGGGTGGCAGATATACGGTCTGAAAAGGACATATTATATCCAGTGACAAACGCTACAAACGCCTTCAAACCATCCACACGACTTTTTTTTTTTTTTTTTTCCAATTTGAATGAAGAGGAGCTCATCGCATCTCTCTGGACACACAATAATGTGTTGCAACAAACACGACACATACACAACATACAAGAGCATATACCCACAGTTCGATCAAACTCACGACTATACCGTGTGGAACTGTACAATCGAAATGTATAAAAAACACAATTTCGGCAAATCAGTCCAACCCACGCCTTTCACACAAATATTGCCCTTCAACAACATTTAAGAAATTCAATCGGTACAAATACAATCCTTATTTTGTTGTTCTGGAGGCTGTCAATTGAATTTATAAATGTGAATTGGATTCAGTATGAAGACTGATATGGAGGCAGAAATCAGAGATCGCATGGAATATATTTTGTGTTCTGATGTAAACAACACTATTTCCAAAGAAAGTTTTGTGCTTGTCAGAAACGAGTTATTTGATCACCTCCGTGCTTCGCTATAATCAGAGACAACTCCGTGGAATGCGCTCAAACACCTTTTTTTTTTTCTTCCCCTTTTTTGGCTGTTGTTGCTTTGTTCATGAGGTCTGTTACACTTTTTCATGACAGCCGAAATGATGTGGGTGTGTGGGTGTACTTGTGTTGGTTGTGTCGGAATTCGCTTGTAGAATGTGACTGTTCCGTGATTTATCGTGCCCCTCGGGTCTGCCAGGCTAACAACTCTACTGTCAGGTTTTATTTGTATTTGAATTTCAATTTATTTTTGTATTCATTTTTGAGAAAAGAGGAGGGGTTATTTAATGCATGACATAGCCTTCGCCAAAGAAGCCGAACCTTCAAAGAACTGCATTTATTCTTTGTGAGTGTGTAATCAAAGGTAGAAGCCTACAAGAGCGTTCTTTGTGTCTTCAAAAAGGGGTTAATCAAAGTAATTCACCAGCAAAACATTTCTCGTTTGGAGGAAAATTACCATGTCAGTTCACTTGGGCGCATGGAGCTCTGATGGCCACTTTATCAAAGTCAACTGATTTGACAGGGCTTCGTTCAAACAGTGGCTTTGCGAGTAAGAATGTATAAAATGTGATTTTCATTAGAACTTTTGCTGAGCATTTTTTTTTTCAAAATTGGATATAACCGCAATTATAAGCATGATATAGTTTAGTTTGATTTCATTTCATTTCATTTCATTTCATTTCATTTTATTTCATTCTCCTTTTTCCAACAAAACACAACACAGTATGAATTAGGTTATCATCACAATCGTATACACACAACTAACAAGTGATATCAAATGATACAATAATGAAGTAACATATGTATACGCAAAATAATACAAGACTTTGTTTTAGTTGAAAAAAAAAGGAGAACTGAGAGGTCCACTAAAAAGCAAGCTTGTAGATTGTGAACCACTCAAGAAAATCTAACTAAATACTTATTTGTATATGCTGGACACAAGTATGATTTACACAAGACGGAAACAAACGGGAGACACACAATAACATGACACGACTAGACAGAAAGGTGGAAAATGAAATGAAGGAAGGAAGAAAGAAAGAGAATGCCTACACGCTGATCAAAGAAACGAAAGAGAGAATTGAAGAGGGAATTGAAGAAATTCTTTAAACAGTCGGTGGTTGCATACAGCTGTGTAGAAATTATAATGGCTATTTCATAAATTAATGAATTCAGAAATCAATTGATTGATGGTTGGATGATAAACCCTGTGGTTGTTGGAACTTGATTAATAAAAACGAACATCAGAGAGGGTTTAACAGAAAGGATTTCAACTTACGCTTAAAGGAATACAAAGAAGGAGAATTTTTTATTTCGCTACTTAATGAATTCCAGAATCTAGGGCCTGCGTATATAAATGTATTCTGAGCCAATAATGTTCTCAGAAGAGGTAGATGAAACTCAGAAGATTGTCTGGTGGGATAATTATGGAAAAACTGATTCCTTGCAAACATTGAATTGAATATACAGGGAAGTGCATTTGTGTTGAAATTAAACATAAACTGTCCAAGTTGAAAGAAATACAAATCTTTGATTTTTAAAATCTTATATTTAGTGAATAATGGATCTGTATGGGAACGTGGCGGGACACCACAAATAACACGAAGTGCCTTTTTTTGTAAAACCAGTAATCTATCTAGTAAAGTTTGATGAGCGTTACCCCATGCTAAAAGACCGTAGTTAAGATAAGGTAATATTAAAGAGAAATATAACGTCAGCAAAGAAGACAATGGAATATGAAACTTAAGTCTATTAAGGATTCCAATATTACGTGATATTATTGTACTTATGTTAATAATATGTGGCCTCCATGAAAATTTATCGTCTACTGTAATCCCCAGGAATTTTATATGAGATACGCGTTCTATTTGAATGTCATCAAAAAAATCTCTTTACGTAAAACTTCTATAGAGTTACTAAATAACATATACTTAGTTTTCAAAAGATTAAGAGATAATTTGTTAGCTCTTATCCATTGGGTCACTTTTTTTTAATTCGGAATTAACAATGTGCACGAGTTCATCTGGATTTTGATGTGAAAAGAAAACATTTGAATCATCAGCAAAAAGTATAAATGACAACACGTCGGATGATCTGCAAAAATCATTGATATAAATGATAAAAAGTAAAGGACCTAATAAGCTACCTTGTGGGACGCCACACTTAATGAATTCGAGACTTGAAACGTTCTCGTTCAGAGATACGTATTGTTTGCGGTTTTGCAGGTAGCTCCTGAACCACTCCAAGGCCTTCCCCCTTATCCCATAATGAGACAACTTGTAAAATAAGATTTCATGATTTATTGTGTCAAAGGCCTTGGAGAAGTCCAGGAATATACCAATAAGATGAGAATGATTATCAATAGTATGCGCTGCGTGGTCGATAAACTTCAAGAGGGCGCGAATGGTACTGTGTTTTTGACGAAACCCAAATTGAGAATTTGTAAAAACGTTATGAAAAGTTAAAAAATTAATTGTTCTTTTGAATAGCAATTTTTCCAACACTTTAGATAAAGATGAAAGCAAGGAAATGGGCCTGTAATTACTCATATCAGAACCATCGCCTTTTTTGAATAAAGGGAAAACCTTAGCTATTTTCATAAAATCAGGAAAAACACCACATGATATAGATCTATTAAAAATATGTGAAAGTGGGTCAGCGATTGAAAATATAATTCCCTTTAAAATAGAATTACTTATGTCATCGTAACCAGCACTTCGCTTGTCATTCATTGCAGTAACAATATCAATAACTTCATATTTCGTAGTTGGAACAAAAAAGACAGAACTTGGGTTTGGCTGACCTAAAAATGTTGAAAAATGCGTATTTGACTGTGGTACCCTTCTAGCCAAATTCTCCCCAATCATTGAAAAATAAGAGTTAAAAATCATCCCCATTAATCATCCCCATTCTATATTACAAATAATACAAAGCATATCGATGTTATAAATTTCAAAAGAGATAATTGTACAAAAAGAGATACAACACGTTATCCAAACGTCACTGGGAGATATCATAGGCAGAGTAAGTATGTATATGCCTACTAAAGAGTGGAAAGGGCAATTTGCAAGCATATAATGTCGTCTGAGAAGTGAAGTACTTCAAGTTTAGTTTGTGTGTTCAATATACACGGAGAAGCAACACCAATAATCCTGTACATATCTGCACTATCAACCTCTGAAACTCTGAAGTGTTTTGAAGGAAAAGTGATTTAAAAGAATATTATGTATATGAATTCGGTGAGTGAAGAAAAAAAAAGTGTAGAACGCATCAGTCAAATATGAGGAAATTCGATAAACCGTTCAAAATTAAGAAGCTTTCTAGACTTTGCTTAACTTTGTGCTGCCGTTGCTGGATGGGAAGGCCTCAACAGTAGGTGATGTCAAGATAGTACAGATATATATAGAAAACATGAAAAGAATTCAATAAAATCAAACAGTCATGAAATAAGATACACTCTAAGAAAAAAAAAATAGATTCAGCTTTGTACATTTTACCAATACCACATAGGAAGCACCTTTACGGGTGCACTTTTGCACCTTTCAGGTCCAGTGTCACAATGGGAGCATCTTGAAGGTGTTCCCAGTGTGACATTGGTCTGCACCTCAAGAGTGCTAAGTTGAACCTATCTTTCTTATTATGAACAGTACACAGTCCTTGGACGTACTTTTGACATAATATGTTGGATGTGAAGAGTAACATATATCATTAACCCGACTTTCTGATTGAGGTACGTGCTTTTTCCCTTTGCTAGAAAAAACGGACATGACTGTGTGGAATTCCCTTTGAATTTTATTTGCATCTTTCAAGCACTGTGACATCACGAATTGTTGCAGTCTTTATTTTCCATGATAACGGCAAATGAATTAACCAAAACTTGAATCATTCACAGCTTTGGAATGGATATTTTAATTGTCCTCAAACTACGCTAACATTTTACTGGTGTGTTTTACTACTATACTTCTAAGATGTATTCACTCATTTCACACATATTTTAGGGTAGCTTCCCTTCATCACTCGGTGATTCCAACCAGGGAGGTGGAAAGAGACACCTCCCTGTTCCAACCGTTGATCCGTGTTGACGAGGAGACACCAACACTTTGAGCTTATACCTCGTAGATTTATATAACACATCACTGAGCTTGAAGTCCGTGAAATCGGGACTCCCAGCTGCTGTAATTATGTTACAGCTATATTCTCACACACAAAGGCGTAAAAGGATGAAATGTCTGTTTAAGAGCAAGGTATCGCAATGACGTATACCTCCTGGTTACCTGTGAATGATATTGATAAAATGACATGATCAGAGCGCGGCGTCTTTGATAACATGGTACAATTGTTGATGGATTGGAGGACGGGCAAATTGAGATCGATGGATCGGGCCCACCTTGTCAGCCTGCTGTGGAATCTGGGTGACGAATCGCTGTCGTAAAATATGACCATTTAGCGACTACGCTCTATAATTCCTGTAATGTGCTGTAAACATCACCATGAACTTTTATCCGAACCCTTGGCACTAGAACATGAAAAACTCTCTAAAGCAGACAAGGGGAAAACGAGTGAAGATTACTGGGACTGAAGTTCTGCCACACGTCATGAAATTTGATGAGCTGTTTTTTTCTTTGTGCGTTAAATGTTTTCTTCAAGTATTCAGCGCAATTTCAGCAGTGCTTATTATTCTATACTGAGGAGGTCACAAAACACATTCATGGTGTCGTATCGAGTGCGACACGCACTTCTGGCATATAGTTGTAAAATGTGAATGCAAGAACGAGACACGAATAACGAGGTATACGCATGGTTTACAGCTTTATTCATTTCGTCGCTTTGATGCTTGCTACCATTGAAACATGGGACTCTGAATACTCTTGTACACTCCTTCAAAGCCTGATGCTAATTACAAGCCATCTTTACTCGAAATTTAGAATATTCGAGTTTTGACAACCTTTTCTGTTTTGCACAAGGGCACTTGTACTCTTGGAAATTCTTTTTGCCCGTGGATTGCTAGGATAGAGGATGTATGGTAGAAAGATTTTGAATCTTGCATGACATTAAAGAGCCAGTGTGCGGAATTTTCCAACTGAAAATGACGTGCATCCTGACAACAGGAAAAATATTGGAGAAATCATTAAAATCGAGGTCTCTGTTCATTCACGACTTTCCTTGCTCCTCTGTGACAGCTTCAATGCCCTGTCATGTTTTCAATGGCGCCTACATAACTATTTTTCTGATTTACGTCTACAAAATAAGTCATAAAATTTTCGCAGTGTGCAGACGGCATGCTCATTCGTTGTGTCTAGCTTTCGTTGCGTCAGGAAACATGTTCGATGTCACAAAACTGTAAGCACAGTGCGCTGACAATTTTCATTGCAGAGAAATATGACAGGTGTAGAGATAAACGTCTCTAAAGAACAACAGTCGTACGAATTGCACAGAATGTGCAAAAATGCTATGAAAGTGATTCTAAAAAAAGATCAAGTAAACAGACTAAAAAACAAAGATTGTTTTGTGGTTAGCAGGGTATACGGGGTTTTAAATTGACCGTGCTGACCACGGCGCTTAGTCAAGGGACACTTGGGACAGCGGTCAAGCTCCCAGCAGCTATCAACTGCCACATCGAAATTTCCGCCTCCAAACGGCATTGTTAATTCGTGCTGTCAGTCTTGATTTTGCGGCCGTCAAAGTTTACTTTGCGAAGTTCATTACTAGGATTATGGTCAGTCTGGCATTATTGGCTAATACTATTTTCAATAAGAGGCAAGCAGCCAAGCTAAATTGGCATTGGGTTTAGCCAAGATCGTGAGAGGTTTTGTTGATTGAGAGTCAATTCATACGGCAAGATGAGGGTCCATCTTTTAAGGTCTGGACAGTGATAACAGTTGAAGGGTCATTCCACTGCAGCAATTAACGGGCATAGACTCACAAATTTAAAGAAGGCTTGAAATTGCAAATCAAACCGAGACCTGAAAGTTATCATTTACAGAAATCAAATTACTGCTGAAATAAGTGGTGATGTTCTTTGTGGAAAGTAAAATTTCGTTCTTCCCGATTTTTAAGTCTGAGCTAGATGAGGCGAAAATGACATCAATGAAAAGAAATGAAAAGACTGAAGAACGAATGGACAGTGATGATGAGAAAAATGATCATGACAATGATTACATAATGAGAACAATTATCATCAAAACAGGATGACGCTAAAGAATAAAAGAAAGGTGTCGAATGCAACACGGGTTTGAGAAAGCAGACCAATGAAAAACAAACAAAAAAGAAAAGAAAAACCAGAGGAGGAAAATGAGTTGGAAAGGGAGAGAGAGAAAGAAGCAGACAGACAGAGACAGAGAGACATTCTTCATCACAGACACCCTTCTCTGCAAATCCAAACATCCGCCCAATTTAGCGTGCCAAATATGAGTTTCCTCAAGCTACGGTGAGCTCACGAGTAAGGTTTTATGGGGCATTCTATATCCTACTCGGTCGGTCAATGTCGGGTGAGAACTCCCGAAGTATTTCCACCCAGTACAGTCGGCAGAGCATCGGAGATTTGACTTCCACTCATGGTTCCAATGATGACGCCTCAAGCAAGTTCTCTATCCTCAATTTCCCGAGCCGACTGACAGCTGCTTCTTTTTTTTTCTTTTTAAAGAACTCTGCTCCTTATATCTTTTTTTTTTCAAAGTGGTATGAGTGGACCACCACCCCCCTCCCCCATAGGGATGAGGAAGAGCTTGCGATGGAAACCAGTGTTACTATCTTCTGTCAGAAATTAAGTTGCAGTATCCTCAATAAACTCACTGCATAGAACCCTCCTAGGAACTTGTATGGTCAATGACACAATAATGATCTGCGCTCTAAGCCCCCAGGCTTCGGACTTTTATACATAATTTTATGATGTGTCATACAAGAAATTGATTTTTTTTTTTGACATGTCAAATTTCATCGTCATGAAATATAAGACTTTGTAATAGTGGCAGTTCAAGCATAATGAGTCCTTAAAAAACGACAGACAGGCAGACACGCAAACGCACACACACAAAAACACACAAAAAGGCAAAACAAGCAACAAACAAACAAAAAACAAAACCTGCATATTAATGGCAGCGACACACAAGCTGTGTAGGCCTACGTGTGAACCAGAGAGCAAAGCGCGATTGGGATCTCGATTTGACTCGCGTTTTTTCGATATGTGTGAATGGGCCTCTAACACTCGCCCAATGACTAGACGCCAAGCCTACTGGATAACATGCATGGGTAAGACTTGACGGCTGGCCTCAGAGTTTGGAAAAGCACACCGAAGCGATCCTGGACTACAAGCAACCTACAAGTCTCCATGTGTTGATCTCAATGATTGTATATTGCAGTCCCCTATTTTGATGAAGACCCTTTGTCCTTTCATAGTTCCATAGTGGTAGGACACACGCATCGTCATACATCCTTCACTAATGTATTGAAAAGTTTCACGGAGGTGTACCTGTTATTTAGCCTTATTACATATAAATATGTGTCCTCGTTTACCCATTCATTTATGTTTTTTATTCTCAGCTTCATCACATAACCTTTCAAACGATAGAGTTACAAGATTGAGCATTCGGAAAGCACATAATACGAAAACCTGTTTTTCGAGAAACAACAAAACGATACTGCTTGGAATTAGACTATACCCCTAGTGAAGCTAATAATCTCTTCTCACACTAACAAGCATTTTCCAATTAGAACCAGTCTCTTGAGGTGCATGCCCTTCCTGCCAAAGGGAGAAAGTTGTATTGATTCGTGAATCAATGGCCATTGATTAAAATGTGTACGTAATGCAAAGATGGGTTCACTGAAAGTTTGCCCAGCCTTTGACTGAAACCTCAGAATTTTGCCGAGACAAAATTTAGTGTGTATTGTGCGAGATCTGATAGAGACTTAGTGTGTTTTCGCTGCTGTACTTATGTTTGCTGTTATATACACTTATCACGTACATGGAGCAGGCTGTTGTAGCTAACAAAATGTCTTCATAGTGTACTAAATAAACCTATCAACTAGGAAGTGTTTGAGGAAACTTTGGGTTACTTACCAGAAACCCATTTTATTAGGAGCAAAAATTGGGAGCATGATTGGTAAACAAATTACAAAAGAGATTTTCATTTATACGTCCAATGATATCCATTACCATCACGGCGTCCATTCTGCAAGTAAGGTCATGATTATGGCGAACATTACTCACTTAAAATGAACATTCAGGAGATCATAATTATAAGTTCCGTTTCTTTTATGTCTAACATACACCGCCAGCTGCGACTGATTCATGCTAGACTTCTTTAAGGTTCATTTATGCTGATATTTTCTCGACATCGAAATATCGTAATACAATATTTCCTGAATAAAACAGAAGGTGTAACTCGTGACGGGGTGATGGATGACGTCGACTACACAAATCATGCAATGCTCGAGGCGATCTGGAAAATGTCTCACCCGCAAGAATTAAGTCATGTGAAATCGAGGAAGTTTGGTGCTTTTTGTCTGTGTGTGCCGTACCGAGAAAGCATGGGGGCTAATGCGAGCTCTATTTATATCATCCGGTACAATTATATCAATTATATTGGCACAAAGTGCTACTCACTAATGTTATCATGAAGAAAACTGGTAATTTAGATAAATGGTACCTGATCGGGAACTTCGCTGTGCGCACGTTCACCTGTCTAACTTGTGCGCAATCATTATCAAAATAATCATATAAACAGACAAAAAAAAAAAAAAAAAAAAAAGAAAACCCGACAAGAACAACATTGATAAACACACCAGCGGTGGAAAAGACCTGTACACGCGACAAACAAAAAAACAAACAAAAACAAAACAAAAACAAAAACAAAACAGCAACATCAATAATCAGAACTAGAAGTCTCTCATGGCGGATGAAAAAAAAAATGGAAAATTGTGCAAACAGGAGCGTCATTATCAGAACTCTTAGGGTAAATATTTCTTTGAGTGAAATCTTCTTGCCAGCATGAGGGAATGAGAAGGATGACTTATCAACCCGAAAGGCCAGATATTATGATGATGTTGAGATAACCGTTGGTGCTACTATTAGTACTAATGAGCAAACTTAAGTCAAAGCAAGAAGGCGTTAACTCCTTGGTCTCTTCCCATCTCCCTGGTCGACATTGGGCGAAGTGTCCATGCAACATTGTGCCTAAATTTTTATGTTTAAAATATTTATGATATCAAACGGAGCACGACTTTGTTTTGCTTACGCGTTCCAACACAAAGGCATTTCACATCAGGACGGTGTCCACCAGACTAAATAATACAATGAGGAAAAAGAACACGTTAATACTTGCACAAATTAATATCCTTCTCCATTACCTTGGTGTAATTGTTTCTGGTCTTCTAAGCCTGACGGTCACCAGCACTGCTGTCCTGTAAAAACGTCGGAAAGAGGAGAGTATATTCCTTGATTTTAAATCCGAGGTGAGAAATGTACGAAGGAGTTCTTTCACGAAGTGAAGCTGAGCTTGCGAAGTAGCGACATTCTTGTTTTTAAGTACAGTAAAGCTAAAAACAGACGTTTTGTTTGGTTCAACTTTCGATCAACCCAGTCTCACACGACCCTCGGAGCTTTTGGAGTGAGTGAGCAAAGGTTCGCCGGTGTGTAGTGCTTATATTAAAGCCCGCGAGGGTGCATTAGCGGGGAGCGAGAATGCCTGTGGGATTCCGCATCGATAGGTCTCAGGCGACAACAATGCGACTCTCACAGATAGCATTACACGGTAACCCTTGCTCGACGGGTCGTGTTGTACAAAGTATGAGCTCATTGCGTCAAGTCTTCCTTCTTCAGGGCAGTCAGGTGGTAAGGGGTGAGATGCGAATTACTCGGCCATCATCATCCTCCGCCTAGAGCTCTAAAGCACTTTACACGGGTAGAGATCTTGTAAAATAGGAGAGTAACATGTAACACGCAAAATGAAAATTGTTTGAGCTCATGCATTTCTGTGAATGGTGAAGTGGTAATAATCCTACATTCTGACTTTCTCTTTCTAACTCTCTCTGCTTCCTATTTTTTCCCCTTTCACTTTTCTCTGATGTTTCTATCCAAACGAGTTGCATACAAAAGACGGAGTGTTTCACAATAGCATCATGGTCAGAAGTGACGAATTTCAATGAAGTAAAATTTGGAGCGGATGAAAGCGAGCCTAATCCTACTTACTCAGTGGGTAGAAAAACAAAACAAAACAAAGCAAAGCAAAACAAAAAACACCCCTCACATCCGCCGTCTGCTTTATAGCGAGAACATGAATGTCCCGCTTGTCCTTGCGGGTTTGAAAAAAAAAACCCAATGTGGTAACTAAAATTAGAAAATCGACGGGCCACCTACCAGTCATTGGTTTATATGGAAAGCTACTCATCGATTACAAATCGACTATCAGTAATCGTATCATCCTCTTCATGAAACGTTTGCCTTTATGTGACATCTACAGTCCTTCTTCAGAGATGTGACACGATTTGACCCCGGTGACGTCACGACCTATAATGACTTACTGTGAATACATACAAACATGACATCATCATTAAATAAAGCGTAAATCTGCAACACTTTGGAAGAGAACATTAAAGTTACCTCTACTGTTAGTGTGATCTCAGACTCTACTCCTTCAGGTGCAAGTATGAGGTATACTGTTTACCACCTTTGCGATACCAAGAAGGTATACTGGGAGAGGTATCTCCTTGGAGATACACACCGTTTGAGGAAACATTTATCTTTTTTTTTTTCCATCCCATGACAGAGACAAGAATAGTCATTTTGCGCACACTTCAAGGCTTCAAAACTTTTCTATGACTTCGACAATACATCTTTATTCTGCGCTTATATCGAGTAAAAAAAAAAAGATGAGTTTCTAGGGAATGTATTTAGTCTAAAGTCAGCTAGAAAAGAGTAGAAAAGATGATGGACGCTGAAGGTAATCATGAAAGCTAATAGGAGCCGGAATCGACCATGACGAGATTAAAGGGCTATTAATCTTCCATGCTGCTCGTTAAGAAATGATACAAACCTACGAAACACAATGGAAGGGAATCAATGGCACCTTAACTGAAGAGTTTTCTAACTCATTTCATAGGATCGATCTTCTGGAAGGTCGTATCGTTGTGATTGTGAAGAGGATGAGGCTTACGCTTTTCGAAGAGCGTTATACATAATAACACTCATGGGGATATCAAGACAGCCTGGAAGAAAGAGAAGATTCATCTTTTTTGTTCGTTTTCTGTTGGTAGTATACTGATACTTCATAATGTGTCGACAACAGAGCTGCATCGTTTGTAACATTGCATAAGATATGTTTCAGAAAAATCCTGCTTTACGATCACTTAACACTTAAGACACTCCCAGACAGTTATAGAAAGTGTTAGCCTTTTGGAGTTTATTCCCCCTCTTTTTTCCCAATGGAAATCAAATTGTCCTTGTGAAAACTAACTTTTACGAGACTTATGGACGAATTAGATTGATGTCACACGAGTATCGCGTGATGTCATTATGAGTCGAACACGACGACTGGTTGACAATCTGAGGGTTAACCTGAATGACTTTGAGAAATACACTTCTTATGACTTTTCACGAAGTCTGCCGATTTCCTTCACTTTGATGAATACCTCCCGAGGAGCTCAAAGGACACCAAGAGACATGAACACACAGTCCGGAAGTATATAATGTTTACCAAACAAAACCGAAAATGAGAATATTTTAGTTGCAGGATGGCAGAGTGCGTGAAGGAAGGTGTCTATAAAACATGACACAACTTGGTTATTGACGTATAGCTGTCCATGAAGGCTTTTAAAAGTCAAAATGCCAATAAAATGGCTTCTTTTTCCCTAGTCTGAGTTGATTATGGCCCGACCCTGAACCCGGTACGAGACACCCGAGTGACACCGTTAGTACCCCCACTCACCAATCCTTCACGACTCCCAACAATGAGATCAGTGGTTTGGAACCATGCGAGTTAAAAACCAATCTCCACATGCAAAAGACTCAAAATTTGTTTGTTTGTCCCCGCAGAATGAGAACCAGCGGTATATAATCCCTGGTATGTGTCTTACCACGAAAAAACTGAGGATCAGACACAGAGCCGCAAATACCAAATTATAATGATAACTGAAAATCACAAACAGAAATACTGCAACATATAGGCGTATTTATTGTGAACCTGATTTACGCTACAGGTCTCATACAAGTATATGCATTGCGTGTCACTGTTCTCCTCCTGTTTGGTAATTGTCTTTCGTGTTTAAGATCCAAGTATATAAACTAGCTTGCTTTCGATACGTCCGACCTATGTGTATCACTGCTGAAACAAGTAAAGTCCATCTTAATTTCAAGGAAAAGCCGATCCTCGTAAAGAATTGCATTTAATAAAGGAATTCTCCCTCATTAAAAAGTGTTAATTGATCTTTATTGAGCTTCTGTTTCTAATCTTTCATGACATTTTCCTATCTATTTTTAGCACATTTTGTATTGTACAATGGGCTGGGTATATTTCATGCGTGGGTGTGATAGTGCTAGGGAAGACGATTTTTTTTTTTTTTTTTGTAGGAATAAACTATGAATTGAGACTCCTACTTGTTTCAAGCTAACAGATCGAGTGCTTTTGATTTTTGAACCCCTTGTTTTTGACGAAAAAACAAGTGGCAAGATTTGAAATTGTTGTGGTTAAAATCAAACAATCTGCAGTGATCTGAATGAAATTTCCTGTTAAAGGCCAATGCAGAAAACGTTCAATGATTATCACGTGATGCGCATAAGACATCAGGGGGGCATTTCAGGAAGCGTTTTGGTTGGATTTTTTTCTGACAAACTGTTATAAGCTGCAGGAATCCTTGCATCTGATTGGCTGAGAGGAAATTTGTCTGACAAGTTTGTCAGACAAAACGCTTCGTGAAATGCCCCCAGGTTTAGTGATACTTTTGGCGGAATATCAATCCCAATCACGTTGTAGCTTGTTTTCTGCTCATAACTGAGTATCACCAACGAGACGATCACAATATCGAGATGTAATGGCACAAAGCTGCACTGTGTCATGCCTTTTAGTAAGAAACATGGTATCCTTTCATTTCAGTACATTTTTGGCATCACTATTCCAAGCTGAGAAAAAAAAAACACAAACACAGACCAAGCATGATCCATGTTTCTCGCTCATAACTCTGACAGCCATAAAAAAATTTTCCTTTGAGGAAACAGCCCAGCAGCCGCAAAATCAACATCTTTTGTTATCGCGCAGTCTGAAATATTCAACGCTATTTTCATAGGGGCGTGAAAACAACTTGTAGAGGTTGAAATTTTAATCATATTTTCAACATACTGCTTGCACTGAAGGTCAAACTTTGAAGACAAATCTGTAACTTACAGAAATCGAGAACAATATTCACACATCGAATAAAATTAGATTGAAAATGTGGTTACAAGAGTACAAAAATGAACGCAACCACGGCAAAAGGAGGATGAGGTTGCAAAATGAAAGAAAAGAATGTTTGAATTGTTCTGGTGAGTGACTGGCAGTGCAATATGTTGTGCTAAATTAATTTCGCAAGAAGGTTCTGAAAATTGAATAAAAAAAGAATACAGGGAAATTCTGTTTCTGTGAGCACGTGACTCTGGAATGTTTAATCTTTACATATTAATATACATTATGACTGTCTATAATTTGCTCATATTCGTCGCAATCACGCCACTTTAGATATATGAAGAGCTTTCAATCAAAAGGCGCTAAATCCATTGATAAAAACTGGATTTAGAGCAAGCTCTTCATATACACAGAAGTAACATTCAAACTGATATCAGAAGTATATAACATTGCGCAGAATGTATGGCGGCAGGGAGTTATTGCAGGAGAGTCGGCATCAATGTTTGAGAAAGGTCTGCTGTGTACGAAACCAGCCTTTGAGGTATGCTGAAACTCCGGTTCTATTGTCAAATCATGCAGGGAGCTCAATCCCGGCGGCTCATTAGTGAACATAGTGCAATTTAGTACATTAACCCCTTTTGAGTTCGACGATCATGATCGATTGTATGATTGACTAACGATGTAAACACGTCGAAAAGCACTGGGATACTCTTTGTTGGAATGAGACATATTGGAACGCAGGCGCGGGAGTTGTTCCAAATTTCGTGTGGTCGTAT
Organism: Diadema setosum; assembly: GCA_033980235.1. Taxonomy (NCBI): domain Eukaryota; kingdom Metazoa; phylum Echinodermata; class Echinoidea; order Diadematoida; family Diadematidae; genus Diadema; species Diadema setosum. The sequence goes on along the minus strand of CM067063.1, from coordinate 1,406,361 downwards.
CAACTTTAAATTGTAAATATTTACCTCTTGCTATCAGCCATAGCAGCAGCGAGGCACAGAATACTAACAACGGTTAAAAGTGAAATAATGTCGGCTTAACGGCCTCTGTGTCGATAAGGCAGACGAAGGTGTTTATAGTCAAAGATAGAGCGGGAATGTCGAGTGCAGCTTTACGCTCCGATGGAACCATGAAACATAAAAAACCACAAGCCTAAAAGGATGAAAAACATACCAAATTCTAAACCAGCCGTGCTAAGGAATATACATTTATCTCTAGATAACATTTGCATTCACTCCTTATTGATATAGTCCTTCAGGTCGGGATTCGCCAATGTGAAATAAAAACTATCATAACTTTTTTTACTTCACCATAATGATATTCGATCCTTCTTTTTTTTTTTCTCCTTGAATTTCCAGCCAGACGACTTCAGAAAACTTTGGATACAGTCTATGCTTCTATTTCAGTCCGTATTGCAGGTGGTAGATTAATGTGATTTATTCTTCAAACTTCATTTCTAAAAGCGTAAAAGAGGCTTATGTGGTTATACCTCTTTGCTCCTATTACGTAGTTTTAGTTTTATGTTGTTGCTATGTTGTGACCGAAACGAAAATTAAAAACAATATCTCAGAGCTACTTCACGAATAGGCATATAGTCTTACAGAGATTGAAACATCGTATTAGAATACAGAGCGTTCTGCATTATTATCGTGATCATGAGTGATCATTGTTAGAACTGTACAGAGCTATAATACCAGCAAGTATTGCTGAGTCCATGCATGTACTGTCAAGTTAGAGAGGGCCTTTCGAGAGCCTGAAGATTTTTTTTTTTTTTCAGTATAGCTCAATAGAACATTAACTGTCGGCGTTGCTTTGGAAACAGTTTTTGTTAAGATTTTATGAGATAGAACCTCTCCATAATTCTGGAAAAACTATTCAAAATTCATGTTTTGTTTTGCTTTTAAGTACGAAACGATAATCACACCTTGTACTTCGTTGGAGGAAAACGTGATACTACACCATCTCAGTAGCATATTTTTTTTTTCTTCGATATTACAATATTTATGAGACGAATTTTCTTCATACCTAAGCGTCAGTAGAATCAACACTGGATCGTTGGAGTGAAGCAAGCTAAGACGGCGTGTTGAATATTAGACATTCCAGGTGGCGTCGGTGTGACAGACTCTTTCGCATGCGGAAAGCTTGGCAGGCAGAACACAAACCGTGAAATAAGTATACCTCAACTATCACTCAGCTAGATGTAATGAAAGTCAACGGCAGCTGTTAATGGAAGTTCCGCCTGTCTGTAGGTTTTACATATAGGCCGGTGACTGACAGGCATCTGTAGAATGGGGACACACCGAATCGTGGAGATGGGAAAGAAAGCGTGTGCTCAGAATGCTGGTGATTTTTACATCTAATATCACACCTTCAAATAACGAGCCTTGTTTATTTCTACCAGTGTCTACAATGACATATCAGGAGGTAATTGGCATGAGGGGAGGATACAACATTTTCCTGCAATATTCTGAGGGTTTTGTGTTTACCATTCTTTTATTTGCCCAATTCTCAGAATATTTTTGATTAGATTTGATTTGATTTGTTTTGAATTATTCACAAAATGCATATACAGTACATACATTATACACAAATATTCACATAGTTTGTACATGGTATATTATTATGACATATTATGTCATATACATTTTGTGCGAATATTAAAAGCTTGACTGGCACGTCTAGTAGATATAACTTACACATAATTATGTATAGAAACATGATACAAAAATGTATTATGCACATTCAATGGCTTCATAGATAGGGATCTGAGAGAAAGAGAGAGAGAGAGAGAGAGAGAGAGAGAGAAAGAAAGGAAGAAAGATCGAGAGGAAAAAGGAGGGGTACTCTACATCATGGTACAATCTGATGACACGGAAACACTCGTTACTATACATGTTTACGTGATGCACGCATAACAAAATAGACCCTTGAACGTGGGGATGCAAGCAAGTTACATTATTCGTATAGAAGCGCATTCTTCACTTGTCTTCTAAAAGTATGTTTTGGTATCTACATGAAAAGCGCCAGTGCATCCATAGAAATAATCATGATCCCATGATATTACTTCCTATTCCGCTTGGGAAAAGAAAAAGTAACATCGGGTCGTTCGAAATGATGTAGGTGTGGACTTCTCGTATTCTACCATTTTAAATACGCATTATGTCAGACCAGATGTATTTTAATATCGTGCGTGGCTATCATCATGGTAAATTGCAATTAATTGAGAATGATTCAGTCTAAAATATACTTCCTAAAGAAAGCTAGGGAAAAGATTCGATATTTCACATTCCTTTATGGACATTGCGTTGGACTGACGACTGTCTTATCAATGAGTGAAAATGCAGCTTAGCGCCCAAATCTATGAATGGTAAACGTGGCGTCAAAGCTGAAAGTAAGTGAATTGCAAATTCCCAGTTTTCTAATGACCGGAATGCTGACAATAATCTTTATATCTCTCTCTTATCTTGTCTAAAAGCTACCAATTCTCTTATGCGGGATCTTTTTTATCGATCAACGATGAAATTTACAACACAATATCAAAGCTACCTTTTAGTACTGATTAGCTCTTTAGCTATAAATCGGAATTGCCCAGGGTTGGAAGGACACAAGATTGATCGGAAATCCTCTTATTATTATCGCCTCTCTGTTTGGGATAAATCCGTTTCCAGTTGGAATCACTCTCTCTGTTGTGGTTTGGGAGTTGATTGAACCGTTACATCGACTTAAGGATTTGCAGAAAATCTATTTCCGAAAAGGGAAGATTTGTTATCGAAATTAAACTTTACTGGGAGTAAAGAGGGAATTAATACACACAATGAAACAGAGGAACAAAGTGATGACGGATGCTCTAATAAAAACTTTTCCCTTATCATCTATATAATATCTACATATATATTATTATCATGTTCATATTAATCATATTGATATAAGTCAACCCTATAAACTACAATGTGTATGAATTGTCCACGTTATTCTAGACTTTTTGCTGATAAACAACAACAACAACAACAACAACAACAACAACAACAACAACAACAACAACAACAACAACAACAACAACAACAACAACAACAATGGCGGATCGGGGGGGGGGGGGTGGGGAGGGGGCACCAGGCGCGCACTCCCTCTTCATTTTGGGTAAAGGTCTTGTTTACCTTTGGGAGCAGTGATTTAAAAAATGTTCAAGATATCACTTCTAATGCATATGTGTATATAGGTCAGTTGGTTGTATCACGAAACATCCTACCATATAATTTTTTTTTTTCAATAAAGCCTAAAATATGAGGAGATATCACTTTTTTTTTTCTCATTAAACAATAACTGTAGACGGTAACTTAGTCTAGAAACATTTTTATCATAACTATTGTTCACATTTTGTATATCTAACAATATATAACACTGATTATACTGGTTCAAAATTTTTACATTGATTGTTTCTATTCCAAACTCACATCAAATAATTATGAAGCACTAATGCTGGGTTTTTGTTTCATCTGCAAATGGTAAAATATGCCTTTAAAACAAAACAAAAAATAAAATGGGGGGGGGGGGGGTGCGTGCGACCCCCACCTCTTTAATTTTGTAAAAGCGCCTCCCCTTTACTGAATTCCTGGATCCGCCCCTAAACAACAACAACTAAGTAATAGTAGTACAACATGAGCAAAATCATGTGTGCTGACGAGCAAACTCTCAGCTACCAGTTATCTCGTTTTTGTCATATAGTATTAACATAAAATGTGGGAATAAGGTCGCAGGAAGGTTGCAAACATGAGAAGATCAAACAGGTGAAATAGTTTATGAATAAGGATAATTTTGATCAGAGACGTGAGCACACATGGGGGACCAATTCTTGGAGAAACAAATTTATAACACGCAGTACCTTCTTAAGAAATCTTGACCAAAATATTGCTGTAGGATTTTTACATTTTTAAAAGAAAAAGTGACTGTCTGTATGATTTGACGAATTTGTACAGACAAATGCATGACTACTCGAAGATTTCACCCACTGAGATGTCACACCTAAAAGAAGTTCATAAGAAACCTTCTCTCTCCCTTCTTTTGCTAATAGAAAGAAAATGTTATATTGCAACAAAAGTGAATCTTAAAGAAGATTATTTGTCTCCATAATAGTTGATCATCTTCGACAAGACGCAAATAACTGTGCTTTTATTGAATTCCATTAGCATGTAAACGTACTATCCCTATGGTCCATTGTAGCATCCCAAACATACACACCCACAAACACACGAAAGAGTTTCAACAAGCAATAGAAAGGCACAGTCCATCAAATTCTACTGGAATAAAACGTCTCTGTCAATATTCTGCAGGAAATCAACATGAAATTGACAAGAATTTGTCTGATGTAATGTCCTCTTGACAAGAGGTTAATAATCTTAATTTCTGCTTGGTATTTCAATATAGGTTATTGCGGTGTCCTTGTGCATGATAGTTGATAGATTTTATAACGGAATCAGCCTGAGAATGAGTATGGGTTTCCTCTGCGTGTAGACACATGCGATTAGCGGCATCATTGTTCGAACATGATGGAGCTATATACAGTACATGTATGTGTTGTAACTCCATGGTTTTTCAGTTTGAAGGCAGACAAAGTTGACTCACTGTTACATCAGTCCTTCTTGCACTCATCTTTATGTCACAGAGAAGAATCCTCAGACGCCCTCTCGTGGTCCAGCTCCATGGAACCTCGAAGATTAATGGTTTTATACTTTGTCTGGTTGTCCCGCATTGTCCCGAAATCACACTTACGCACCCCCACCAATAATAACTATCGATTGTCAACGTCTGCGATCTCGCTAGATGTTCACACATGACATAATCATTATTATCAGTTTTAATCTGTTAACTTAATTTTTTTAAAAGTCATCCCTCCAGTCCTCCAGTCGCAGTCGGGTGCATGATTACACACCATGCAAACAATGTTTATTTATTGTCTACCATACTCTGATGAATATGGAATAAGAATACTGATTTTGTAACCAAATAACAGATGTTTGAAGTGACCCCCTTGCTGCTATTATGCTTTGTCATATAAGGCTCAAACATAACCTGAAGATATTTAGATTACCTACTCGCATCTAAAAAAATATGATTTTATAGTCAGCTAAAGCTTAGTTCTTCCTTTCAAGCGCATAAGGTCATTAAAATAGTGAGATTACTTATCTTCACCGATTTCACCATGAATTCTTTTCTACAGTCAAAATCATGGTAGGTCCTACTAGTGGAATATAAGGAAGAATGTAATTTTTCAATTTCTCTTTACCTTTTGGCAATGTTTGACTGGTTTTTTTTTTTGTAACAAAGTCTTGTTTTATGTGATGGCAAAAGATGTCAGCCATAGGGGACAAAACATCTTGGGCATCAAGACTAAGATTAGGCATATACAGACTGGAATCATCTTGAATCGTGGGATGAGATAACAATGTACGCCTACAAATTTTGAAACGAGACAGCTCAGTGAATTAGGCTATAGATGCCTTATACTAAGAAAAGTATTTAGCGTATCTTCCGAGTTCATATTTAGATTTGATGTTATATTCATAACTGTTAGAATTAACTCGTGATGCGCATTGAGCTGGTTCTTATGTACATAATTACTAAATGAAATGAAATATTGAAGGGTTCAGCATTTCATGTTCACACACAAGCAGCACAACTTACCAAGAACATGGCCCAAGCTGCAATGTATGGAATTCACCTGTTTTTCTTATAAAAAAAAATTCTAATGTTTACTTTTGTTGCAAATGACCTTAGGTTCAATGAGGTTTACTATGGAGTAGGCTAATTTGTTACTGAGACCTTGGTGTATTGTGCTTGGGAGTGATGCATTTACTCAGTTTTGAATCCGTTTCCGCATCAGTTGTGCTGACCGTCACCTTCCCAAACCATCTGAAAGGCAGTTAGTAACTTCACCTCCCCAGGGCCCACAAAGAAAATACGAGTGACTGTGAGAATAAAATATGAACAATACATTTCAAAATCACTCTTCCTACACTGACTCCATAACAAAGAATATCAAAAAGAGGAAGGTGAACTCCTAATTACACCAATCCGTCAGTTGACTACAGAGAAGAGAAGGCGATTTCTCGGACCAAAAATTTCCTATCTTGGACACCATCGCTGTGAAAACGTCGCCTCCAATTCATCAAAAGCTGTCAAAGTCTCAAAGAACAGAAGCACACGGTCTCTCTTTGTGACCCCATTCACCGCCACGTGAACTTGTTAAAGGGGAAGGCTAGTAACTGATCAGTGGGAATCAGTGGAAATGCTGGGAGATGATTGTTTCAATCCTTATGGGATTCATTCAAGAGTTCATTGTATATCTATTGTTGTGTGAAAATGATTTGCTTCAGAATGGTCTCATATTCAAGTAATGTGCAGTTTAATGCTTCCAGGTTAGCGTCCCTGGTCAGTGACGGAGCATTAATCTGCACATTACTTGAATATGAGACCGTTCTGAAGCAAATCATTTTCACACAACAATAGATATACAATGAACTCTTGAATGAATCCCATAAGGATTGGAACAATCATCTCCCAGCATTTCCACTGATTCCCACTGATTCCCACTGATCAGTTACTAGCCTTCTCCTTTAAACCAGCTACCTCATCACAAATAGCCTTTTTTTCTTTCTTTTTCTTCTTCCTCTTTTTCTGTTCGGGTGATCTGATTATTTCCATGTTTCCTTCCTCTCAGAACGATACAGAACATTTTTTTTCTGTGTGTTTATCAAGTGAAAGGTATGAAGACAACAGTACATGAGACTGACTGCAAAAAAAAAAAAAGAAACTTACAAAAAAAAAAGAAGAGAAGACGAAAAAGCAGTAAATATAGATAAGAAGAACTTGCAGGATGCAAGCACATTGTCAGCTCGAGAACGATCGAAACTATGAGGAGGAAGAATCGCTAGTTACAATCCCATTAAAGATTAAACATAGAAAGGACATCTTTGACATAAACATTGTTTGATATCTTCATGGAAATAAACATGCATTGACATGGGTGTAACATAAGTTTTAAAAGTCGTTAGTACTGGTGTTTATCTGACATCTGTCACATTCTTTTAATGAATCCGACCTGCTGAATTTCACCCTAGATCATGGAGCTGATAGTTTATCGTCAACATGTCCGCTGGTATCCGATGTGCTCCCCCACTTCTTATTTCTCATTTTCTCATACAGTTTGTAGTACTACGTAGGGAAATGAAAGACCACGAAAGCTCAGGGGCCTGAAAATAAGCTCTGTGCTCAGAAATTTGATATTGTTGAAGGTTTGAACAAACTGCACTGGAGTGGAATTCTGCTTCAATATCAAGTCATCTTTAATAAATACAGAAAACTTAGACAAAATAGTTGACATTAATCAGAATCAGACATTTAGACAAGGAATTTACAAATTTTCCACATAACGCATCCATTATAGGCCTACCATTTACATTAATTAATCTTCACTGAAATCGGTGGGGGGGGGGGATTATTAACAACTGAAATTAAGAGTAAAAAGTTGTACTTTTCGCGTCTAATCGTTGGCGTGTTGTTCTAACTGAGCAATGAGTATTGTAGAGATGTAAAGGTTATAGTTGCCTTAAGTTATTGACTAAAAATATAATGAACATGATAAAACATTAATGATATCATTTTGTGTGTTCGCGCTGGTTTGTGTGACTTTAGAGTCTTGTGAGTAGCTAACATTACGTGCTTGTGATTAAAAACTGAAATAGAAAAAATAAAATTCAATCACTTCCTACTGTTTTCTTTAAAATAAAGAAAAGCTCTCTCTCTCTCTGTTTGTTGGACTTTCGGTATTTTTGCTCTTTTTAACCACTTCAAAATGGACTTCTATTATACTTTAAACCCTCTATAATTTGGAATTCTAACGCTGCTACTTCTTCATTCTTGCAGGTTCGTACTTTCGTATTTTTACGTATTTTACTTTCCCGGAGCATTGATTCGTATTCGCGATGTTATCAATTCTTCTAACACAGAGGGAATGTTTATGACTAACAAATCGAAGTTTCGAATTTATTTCTTGAGCTTCGGAAATACTCATTATTGTGTCTCTATTGTCGATTATCACCATACTTGGTACCTCGGGGGTAAGGGGTAAAAATGAAAAAGCATGCCCTTAGATTTGATTGTTTATTTCTCTCTGTTCGGAGAGGTGTCGCTTATGATTTACTCGACTCTTGGGATGGGGCAGAGATATGACCTGTAGAATTTGAACAGACTTGGCAGGTAGCATGCTAAGAGTTTGGTTGAGAATCGAGTCGGGTGTAACGCAGATGTGAGAGAGTGGGGAGAGGGCAATTCTGATGTCTAATGTCATGGTCGGAGTAAGTGACCGTGAATAGAATTGACGAGGTCGGAGAGACTGAAGCTTGAAATCTCAAGAGTCATGTTCAAAACATCATCAAAACGAAACATGAAACAGTCAAAGGTTGTTGTTGTTGTTGTTTTTTACAGAGGTATAACACGGTGGATCTTCATATTTGTTGAAAGCCCCAACACTATCATTCGTATTGCCCTTTATGTGTCTAAGATGAGCCTCATGGCTTATGTCAAGTTTGTGGAGTTATTTTTTGAATGAAACGGGTGAGAGAAGAGACGGGGGAAGTAGATCAGCAGAAGAAGGAAGACATACGGGCTGTAGGAGGATGATACACTGAGTGACGAATTCTGGCGCAGATGGTGCAATGTAGGGAGAGATTTACATGAGCTCGACTCGACATGATAGGGTAGGTGGAAGTAGAAATCCTCGTGGTCTAAAATGTGAAAGGCAAGAGACTGGGGATAACTCGTCTGTTCCGCATAGCTCTACAATCCGCGCTTGGCCGCTGTGGGATGTTTACACTACAATTTTATGAATATTTTTTCCTCTCGATTTGACTAGAAGATGTTATCAAGAGTTCATTGAAATTGAAAGTGACGTTCCAAGGAGTATTTTTAAATCCAATGAAAGGTTGCCACTTACATTGATTGAGAAGTGATACTGAATGACACGTCACAGACAGAAATGACGGGTTAACTTGTCACGTGAGTTTGATTGTGTTAGAAGGGAATGAAGTCAGTACCAGTCTTGCCTGGTTGCTGTTATTGTTGAAGTTTATTCCCTCCTATAAGAATATGTACGCCGAATCTTTATTTACAAAATTGACTTTAAAATCCTAATTCTTCCAGACATTATTATTATTACTATAAATAATTAAAAAATGAATCTATACACCAGTAGAATAAATAGCAATCTCCCTCACTAGTCTCAGTTCGAGTTGCCCAATCGTCAATCGTCAATATTATAATGATGTATTTTCTGGCCATCCAGGCTCGGTACCTTGGACGGGCTTCCCGGCAAGGCGGAGGGCCATGATTGGTTATCCACCTGCCTAGGCCACTCCAATATACGAAACCTATGTTCGAGACAAAGCGTGACAGTCTATTTATCGCGGAATTTATCATAAACTTACAAGAAATAATATAATCCGTTAAGATGTAAAGCAAACATCTGGGTGGTGTGCCTTGTGCAGATTATTAATCTAATCAAATTATCACTCAAGGTGAATCTTCTTGTCCTCTGGACATTTTAAATTCTTTGTCCAAAACGTTTTCATTACTTTAAGCATTTTTTTCCATTGTTCATATCCTCTATTTCTCTTTGTTTATAATCGAGACATCACAAAACCTGCTCTTTAAAGGGATCGCATAGTTTTTGTTTGAGACCTAATTTAAGGTTTCTATTTTTTTTTGGTGAGATAAGGAGAAACCTCTTATGAAATATGAAAGAGTATGTAATTCTATGAGGAATTCAATGTTTATTTGATGAAAATTAGTTTTGAAATGGCTGAGATATCCAACACAGAGCGATTCTAATAAAGTGTGGGACCCACCTTTTACGATCGCTTTGTTTTACTTTGTTTTTTGATGTTTCAGTCATTCCAATCCCGATTTTCATCAAATAAACTTTGGATTCCTCTTAAAATGGTATACTCTGTACTATTAATTTTCATAATTAGTTTTCTTGGTATCTCGCAAAAATTAAAAGCCAAATTCTCATCTCCACCAATACTGTACTATCCCTTTAAGCAAGAGACAATAAAATGTGTTATCATCTATACATTAGCTCAAATTTGTAATTCAATTTTCAATGTGTTCTCTAAATTCCTGAATCGCTTTTGCATAATTATTATCTTTAAAAAATCCCCAAAACAGCGTTACGACGAAGTTCAAGGTAACTTAATATGCTGTGCAAACTTAGATTGACTTGTAGTCTTGAAGTTACTTTACACATCGCCTGAGTTTTTCCTAGTTGAATGGTCCAACATCCTGTTGAGACAAAGTTCTCCCACACTCTCGCTCTGATGATCGTTCAACCAATGACGTTGCCGCTGATGCGTACATAGTCACATTTCCCACCAATCGGCTGTCTAGTTTAATCATGAACATATCCTGGCACGCTAAGATAGGAAAGGAAGACGTCGTCTGCTAGTCACCATCAGCACAGACGCAGAGCCCCGACACACGGTACACTGGGGAAGACTCGGACTATGTTCTCATGCACGTCCTTTGAACAGCCTTGAGTACATCTAACTATTCAAGCAAAACTATCCTGAATATCTCCCTCTCCTCTCATAGGCCTATATATATATATATATATATATATATATATATATATATATATAATATTTATCTATTTATATAAACATGTATATATATTGCAATGGGGTTATCATGAGTATTGTTATTAGCATTTATCTACTTTTTTGATAATTTTAAAGCGCTTTGAAACATGTTTGTCTTAAGCGCTATATAAACTTTCAACATTATTACTATCATCATTATTATTTTTATTATTATCAATTTATTATCATTACTATTATCATATTATACATTTTCCTTTTTATGAATTTAATGTATGTGTCAGAAAAGAATTTGTCAGTCATAGTAATGATAATGACATGATAATGATAATCATCATCATCATCATCATCACCATCTTCATCACAGCAAACATAATAACAACACCTTCATTATACATGTATAATGCATTTCAGTTCTGACAGAGATCTATGCGTTTCACATTCGAGATAATACTTACGTCTACACTTATCATACACAACAATGATAGAGAATAAGGAGTAATTATGTAAAGAAAATGCAAAACATGGTTTGATTGAATGCATCGTTGAAATATATTTTTAAAGCTATTTCGTGAAAACGAAGAGAGCACGGTAGAAAGCTTCACAGGGTTGGGCCGCTGCAACCAAAAGACCTTTCACTATACTCGAGCTGGACAGTTGACTTTTCCTTTCACAGAACAAAATATATTGCCTGATATTATCGTCATCCTTTTACTGTGATATACTGGGTAGGTCAAAGCGAATAGTCACCGTAAATCATGTAAAAACGCTCATTAATGAGGACTGCATGGTGACGACATACTGAAGCAAGGCATCAAAGATGGTAAATCATTTTAGTCTCAATAAGACATCTCCGGCATGTTATTTTATTTTTGTTGTGCACGAATTTAATTTGAAGTGTCAGAGTAAATCAAATCATGTTTATCTACATATCACATACAGGGCAGCAATGAATCACAAAACCGATAGAGACAATGGGAGAAATGTGGTATTAAGAAGTGACGAAACACAGGTCCATGACTTGTGATTCACTTTCCATCGTTGATTTAACTCTGAGAAGGTTACCATGGTTACGGAATGGAATGAAGTGACGATAATATACAAAATTCAAGAATCGTGGACGATTTGATGTAAAAAAGGTCATTTTAACCGCTCAGAGTTTGAAATCATGTCAAGATGTTTCGGCGGGAAAGTGGCGAACTGTTTTCTATTACTCTGGTAAAGTTCATTCGATTTAAACCAGAAACGCCCTGCTCATATGGCAGACAAAGAGGAAATGGAAGAGAGATCTAAATGTGTGACAGTTCTTGAAGGTCCCTGCGCATCGTGATGCATTTCCGGGTCAAAACCAAATCAATTAGGGTCTTCGAGGACGAAGAGTGAAGAATAATGAGATGGAAAGATACATCAGATCTTTATGCACTCTTTATTTTCAAATCAATTCATGAATGTGACCAGACTGTCCGTCTTTAAATCACGCTACAGTCCGAAGTTTGACAGGAATTTACTCGCCCAGGGTTCAATACAAACGACAGAACAGAGGTTATAGACAAGAACTCTCTTGTTTCATTCTCGCGTGTACCCGAGTATGGATAGATGTCCATCATAGCAGGGAGGTGAGCTCCCTGATCATAGCCTCGCATATCTTGATCCCATATACATTTTGTCTAGAGCAGGGGAAATGGCTTTGAAGAATTTATCCTCATAGAGAGCAGTGTTTTCTGGGATACAATTCCCCACGCTCTTGCATTACCGGGTCTGCTGTTGATAACAATCGAGGGTGTATCCGAAGCGTCACCTCCCTGATCCGATTGGACTGATGTTGGACTGACCTTGCCTGTGCTGTGAGTAGGCATACGACACTTGAAAGCTATTCTCAGATCTCTTAAAGCATTACATATCAAATACAACGTACGGCATCAGCTTGTGCGTCGCAGTATGCAATAAGCCCATACAGTCCACATCACAATCACAATGAAATAAATACCATTACCTCTGTTGATTTTCCACAGGCGTTTTGGGACAGATAAATCACAGACTGAATTTTCTCTGTTGTGTTTTTGAAGTTTTGTGTCTGGCCTGGTAGTTTGATCAGGGACTTCTATTTCAGTGAAATAATGGGACTTTAGATATGACTGATTATTCAGTGATTACATGATTTGTTCTTAGAGAGACGATAGATTTTGAAGGATCCTTGTGCTGTCCAGACATCTACAATTCTAGAAATTCAGAAAAAATCGGCAAAAACATTGTCATACATAACACTGGACTATAAATCTATACATAATTTCAATGCAAACGGCTAGTCATGTATACCTATTCATGAGACTATACGTTGTGATTGCATTTTTCTCTGGTACATCCTCATCAGACTAAGGAGGTACGTGTATAAAGAACCATACCTCCTTGATCAGAACACTATACAAAATCCACCAATAAACATCACTAGGCCTACATTATTGAGGTCATACAAATTACATCATGGACCATGATACAATCAGACACAAGAGAAAATACATCACATCACGAAGTGCTGTTTGGACTCTTCTCACACATAAAAATCGCAGCTAAATAAAATAATGAAGAATGAATCGATCTTTTGAAGTCTGGCGCCAAAGGACTTCCCTTTGGGACTTTAAGGCTACCTCACGCACAAAGTAGTTTCAAAACATTCTTTAAGACTTTACTATGGTGTTAGTCTAAGCTTCAGACTAAGAGAAAAAAAAAACAAACCGGACAGTCCGGGGTGCGAAATCTTCCCTTTGCGACAAGGACGTGATCCACATATCCAGGATGTCTCTCGAGAAAATGACCTAAAAACATTTAAATCGCCTCGAATAGGTTCTGTATTTTCTATATTCTATGAGATTCTCTCCGCGAAATTTAGAATTCTGCCAGCAGCCAAATGGACAGGGTCTAAAACAAACAACTGAGTGGTTGAAAGAACATCTCTTTCAGATTGACACAGGCCTTGAAAATCAAACATATGAGTTCTCTCAATGGAAGGTCTAGAAATTCAAATGATATGTGATCTTTGCGATACAAATTGTAGACGTTGAAAACTAACGTCTGTAAATCATTTTGATGGGACATATTGGAACCCTTTCCTCTCTCTCTTTCTCTCTCCCTCTGCTTAAAGTGCGCCCCCAGCTGAGCAAGGACCGAGGCCGACCCCAGGGAGACACCCTAATCCACGCACTTGGCCGTTGCGGCTGGCATTGATTTGGGGCAAATCCACAGCTTGAAACATCCATCAAATACTAATAAATTAACATCAGTCCTTTCTCTCTCTCTCGTTGAAGGTGCAAGGGACTATGGGCAATGACGAGGTGTCCTCATGTCGAAGAATTTCCAGAGCTGATTTTACACCACTGAGAATATATGTTTGAATTGCCATTGAACGTGAATTACTTTTGAATTGGTCTCCTCTTTTTTCTTTTCTTTTTTTTTTTGGGGGGGGGGGTAGGAAAGGAATTTATGATCTTACAGACATTTTGAACAATCTTCGAAATATAGGTTTTGAACACAATGTCATAACTGGTGAGAAAAGTGAAAGCTCCTGTACAAATTGATCAATACTTCATCTCTGATATCAAATCTTCGTTTCAACTTTGATATTCAAAGAACGTCGTCTTTCCACTCATTGAGCATGCTGTTGTTGACGTCGTTGCTTAGCATTATCAAGTAAGCTGCTAACATGAGGTAGACAGATTTATTCGTAACATCGTTTAGAGGTGGTATCAGTAACGGCACCTTGCATAGATGAACCCTTACCACACCAGACAGCACAGTCTTGGATTTAATATTCTCAGACTCACATACGCCAGTGGTATAGCAATGGGAATTCTGAAACCATAAAGTAATGTGGGAATTCGGGAACCCTGAAAACATCGAGATCTTGCATATGATTGACAGGAATTACCGCTATCGTCATTCCGTCAAGGTACCAAAGCGGACGGCCTTGATTGAAAAATGTCAATAAAACAGCTTTCCATATCTGGTCGCACAGAACTAACATCTTGTAGGAGATTCTCCAGTTGGTGACTGAACATTTTCTCTTGAGAGTCTTAAGAGTGAAAGTGAACTCCATGTTTGATGAATTAGGATTAATAAAGTCGCTGAGAAAGACGAGTGAAAGTTTAACTAGAAGCGAAAAAACAACAACGAAAAACCAAACGAGTGAAAATGTTTGACTCAGTAACTCACTGTAGTGAGTCTCGGTACTCCCGTTACTAAACAGCCCTTGAATCTAAAAAAAAAAAAAAAAACGTATAGTTTTTAGAGGTAACGCAATTTTCAAGCTTATGCTAGTGAGATGTGTCATGTGTTTTTGAAATAAAAGAAATTATAAATTGACTGTCATTATTACAGCACCTGCCTCCCGATTTTTTTTTTTTTTTTTTTTTTTTATAACTAGCATCTTCTTGTTTGGGCGGTAGGCCTACGTCGTTTACTGTCCCATATCCACCTTGTAAAGACGTCTTATGGGGATGACTGAATACATAATTAGAGAGTGATATGAGTACATCATATCAGCATCAATCACACGTAGACTATAGATCCAGTTCGTCCAATTCAGCAATCATTCATGGAGTGTATTGCGACTTATTACACTTTTTACATCAAATACATTTGTCATTAGGCCCTATATAAACCAATATTCTAATTATTTTGTATCTGATTGCTGATAAGAACATTCCCTTAAAAAAGAATGTGGAATTTTGCTCAATATTTGTTTCCATCGGTTTTATTGTTGTTGGAGTCCACTGGACGTACAAGAAAAATACAAACATGATTGAACCTTTATCTCTGTTCCCGTGTAATCTCGTGTACAGGTGGCAAACCTAATATTTGCGTCTTAATCTCTTTATCGACAAAAGCCGATCACTTAGGAGATCAATGTGACGCCGGAGTAAGAAGAAAGAAATGGCCAAATATTGGTGTTCTGGACCCAACAAGATTTTGGTCACTTATAACACATCCACATAGCGTCATAGATAGATAGATAGATGAATGAATAGCTGAGTAGGCAGAAGAAAAGGGAAGGAGATACCATAGCTGACTGAATCAACGTACACCATGCGTGTAATACGATATCAGATTAAGTTTTCAGTAAGTCTGTCAATAAATTATTGTCCATACTGTTGACATATAGGCGCAATTTACAATGGCTTATAATTGAAATCGCATGAAACTTTTTATAGGACATGACTTCACTCATGTCACTAGTTCGTAATCTAGCCCTTAAAGGGATTGTATAGTCTTGGTTGAGACCTAACTTCAGGTTTCTAACATTTGTTGGTGAGATAATGAGAAACATCTTTATATGAAATATGAAAGAACATGTAATTCCAAGAGGATTCAACATTTCTTTGATAAAAATTGGTTTTGAAATGGCTGGGTCACCTCCCTGCAAAAGCAGAGCGATCCTAATAAAAGGTGGGATCGACCCACCTTTTACTACGATAGCTTTTTTAAACTTTATTTTTGGATGTCTCAGCCATTCTAAAACCAATTTTCATCAAATAAACTTTGAATTCCTCTTAGAATGGTATGCTCTATACTATTTCATAAGTGTGTTTTTTTTTTGTATCTCGCAAAAAGTTAAAAGCCAAATGCTCATCTCCACCAATACGATCATCCCTTTAACTTATTTCTACGTACGTTCATCATACCTGGAGATGACATACATTATATAAACCGCCTGCTTATTACTTGTTTTCTGTATGTAGCAGAGTTTTAAAGATCTCCTGTTCTGATTGATGTAACTTTTTATACAAATTTGCTGTGTTTCCATTTATTGCAAGTGATTGATGGCACATTCGACAAGTGAAAAGGGGAGGGGGAGGGTTCGTCTTAGTTAAAGCATGTTTCCCGATTTGACCTAGAGGGGGACTAATCCGGGAACAAGTTACATGAGGAGAAGCGGACGTTGTGGGGAGTCAGAGGAAAGGGGGCGGTCGCCACGCCCTCACCCTGTATAAAGAGCCAAAATGTGCGCTTATTTCGCCTATTATCAGTATAATATCTTCAGAAGGAAGTGTGCCCATCCCATGCCTTATGTCCTGGTTTCATAACTGTGCTCAATTAGCTGTTCTCTGGGCTGAGATTCCTCAGTGTCACATACCCTAACCTATCTGTCAGTTCTAGAAACTCTACGTTAATATCATCCAAATTTCTGAAATGGTTGCCCTCTACCAAATTAAAACTTTTTTCCCCCATGGAACAGAGTAAATGTTAAGAATCAGTAGATAATAATTGTATTGATGGCAATTGATTTTACAGCATTCGGACGAAACCCATGAGTGCATAATATCAACAAGCTCAGAGGGTTTATATTTCATTTACTGGTCTATTCATACAGAATAACCTTCCTATATAACGTCGTTCACTTAGGTATATGTACTAGGTTTAGTCTGTAAAATTTGATGAAAAATTGAAAACTACACTCTGTTAATTCCTTCTTGTACTCGGCATTAACACTTTAAGCTGATAGAATACGTAATCGTATTACGTGTAACCACGTGTAATCTGGGAGACAGATAGAGTATGGTGTGTGGCCAAAGAATGGTGAATTGCTTTCTGACCATCTTGTCTATAATGCAGTGCTTACATCTTGCATCTTTCCCTTGCCATTATGATTTTTTTTTTCTTTAAGCGAAACATATTTTTATAAGAGACTGGCTCCTCTATCGGAAAACCTTTGACATAATTTTAAGATGTCATTAATATTGTCATAACATATTGCATAAATCTACAAACCACATTATGGGGCATTGATAGTACTCATGTGCCTGTGACATGCATATCAGGGCGCCTCCTCTCCAGTTATCTATGCACATGTAGATGGGGTGGTGTAGGAGAGTAGGACCTCTCTTATCCTAGGACATGATTGGCGGTGACATCCCATTCTACTAACATGTAGTCTTTGAACATATCCCGCTTTAGCCATAGGGCTTCATACCTCCCAACATGCAGGAGTAGTGGTACATAGATTTTAGTAGTAGCAGCATAGACTATACCTCGTTGATCTCTTCAGCCTAACTTAGGCATACAATCCACTGATGGTTCGAGATCACTTCAAATTACGCAGAATGAAATCGAATATAGATGTCTCTTATTTCTTACTCTCAACACGTCTATATATATATATATATATATATATATATATATATATATATATATTTCTTTAATGCTATATTCGAATTTCGATCAACAAGACAAACTTCACATTCACAAAACAACAACAAAACATTGTACGAAGACAAAATGCATTATACATAAACATTGCACAGAATAATCTCCATCTTACATTATATGACTCATTTGTAAACAAAACAAAAAATACTATATACACAAAAACGAATGTCCACACTTACACGCATACACACACACACACACCCACGCACACACACCCACAGACATGGGATTGAAGGTCCGATTGAAGATCCTTACAAACACACACAGACATGGGATAGCTAAGTGAATAAATAAATGGATAAGTATAAGTTTGTACACGATTTAACTATTCATTTATATGACCACGTTTTACCTGATCTAATCTAAAGACTGAAAATTAGGTTCCTAATGCTTTCTTCCTCTCAAAATAAAGGACTTAGAAAGGAATTTATACTCACTTAATTTGTCCTGCCCAATAAGATTGATTATTGTCACTTATTTCGGCTGCAGAGTAGGAAGGCAGCTATTGATGAGTCCGAAAGCTTCCTTTCTAGCACTGCGCAACATCCAACAAATCTCCAAGCTTTGAGCTAGCATTAATATGATGAGCTAGAGTGGGAGCGTAGTGAAAGAGGGGGGAGAGAGAGAGAGAAGGGGGGGGGGGGGAGAGGGAGGAACCTGGTCCTGTACCTGCCAGGGAGAATGCCGTCACTTTATTACGCAAACATTTCCCCCTTTTAAGGACACGATATTCACCTGTGTAGTCCCAAAGTTGGAGTCAAGAGGATGCATGTAGGGGCCAAGATGGGAGTGGGAGGGAGTCTTCTAGTTACGGTGTTGTCTGCACACTCATCCAATTAGCAATTACAACGAGGATGACTAGTGTGTACCTTGAGTGTAAAGTCAACAAGCTCACCCGAGCCATCACAGATCAACAACAGCATCAAAGGAATGCACGCCCGCTGGTATTAGTTTTGAAGCTGTTAACACCATGTCTCCACTCGTAACTTAAAGGAAGTTGACAAAAAAAGTGAATGAAAGGATAGATGAGGGGGAGGTAACCCTGCATCCGAGGTTGAGCATTACAACAGAGGCGACATTTGTATGATAATTTGGCGGCAAATTTTCGATAGTAGTCTGAAACTACTGCTGTGAAGAACAACCTCCATATCCCAGGAATTCCCGCAAACAAGCTCACGAATAGGGATGGAATTGGCAAAGGAAAAATAACTGTGTGTGTATTCGACCGATTGTCCGTGTTTTGTTTACTCACCTTTTTAGATTCTTTCACGCTGTCTGCTTGCTGTTTGTCTGTCGGCAAAGATGAAATAAGGTGAGAGACAATTGTTGTAACCCTTTAAAATTTCAGTGTGGGAAAACCTAACAGCGTCATCAGTACGCTTTAGAAGGCTCAATGAACGCTCCAACCTACACTCCTTGCACTTTCCGATGTCAATCCTTTGCACGCGAAGGACAAAACTTAGATTGTTCCCGGATCTCATAAGAAGAAGGTGATCAAAGCTATAGGCGATTCTTTGGTTGTTAGCTATCAGAGAACATCTCGTTATGGTTAGAGCGGTAAGAACACAAGCCATCGACGGGCCGGCGGAACTGTCGTCTGTTTCGCTCCAAGGTCAGCAGCAGACTCCGATGAGGCAGTGAACTCGCGACTCGAGTCTAACGACAGTCAGACTTTTCTGCATGACGCATGGCGTCCTCTCTCAGCTTACTCGACGCTGTTTACTCTTGGCCTGTAAAGAAGAAAAGGCAGTTATAAAGAAACAGATAACAGAAATATGAAAAAAAAAGACAGCAGGTCTTTCTATTTACTTCGTATCTATTGCGTCTATGTGTAGATTTACACCGTGCACTAGATTTCTTCTTTAGGTCTGGATAGAATTTGCCAGATTTTCTTTTTCTTTTTGACTACCCGTCGAGCGCGTGCATAGATCAGCGTTGTGATAGTATAAAAAGGCTGGCATAATGAATAGCTTCAGCAAATAACTTCAGAAAAGATTTAAGCTGCTATTTGAAGAAATCCAGAACGCTGAAAATCCTAAGCCCCAGAAACCCAGACCGGTCACGTAAACTTTACATTTAGCTATTTAGTTATCGGAGCAGACGACACATAAATATGGACATGGACGGATATGTACCTCAATCAGATTACGTTATTCAAAGATTATTGCCAATCTTGCGAACACGTCATGCAACATAACGATAGCAGAATTCTATACTTATGTTCATTGCACCACTTTTGATAGTCTGTTTGACTAGACCCATGTGCTATCATCAAAAGAAGTCTGGAATTCTAGTGTTTATGAATTTTCAAGATAAGATACATGTACCTTAATATCATTTCCTAGATTTATCACTGTATAAAACAACATAGATTAACAACAAAAATTATCAAACAGCAAACATCGTCATTTATCACTCCTATTCGTTGTCTATTCTGTCATCATTACCATTTTCACCAAATTCCACAATACTATTAGTGGTCTGTAATCATTATCAATATCCCAATAGGTGAAGTAGCAGTTGTCACTCCTGAGGTATTTTATCAGTTTTATACGTGTTTCATCATTTTGATGTAACATCGTGCAATTCAGTTACCGACTGCAATACGATTGAAATAAAAACATTAGTGAATTAAAGTGAATTGAATTCGTGTTGTTTAAGGCAGCAGTAGGCTCAACAAACATAACATTCGTACCGCTGGAGTGATGAGAGTACGAAGTGAGTTTCGATTATTACAATTTGCAAAAAACGAGAGAACAGTTAAATTTGCAATTGAGTCGATCCCCAGACCATGTTGCACACCACCCCCGTCATCCTCGGTGTTGTGACCCAAGGGAGACCACTGCTCCCCTGCGCCCTACAGCGGCAATCCACCCTTCTACACCAATCAATCCAATAAATACGACAAGCGACACATTTTGGTAGTCTTCAGAGGTCACGACATCCCTCGCTTTCAATCTACGACGTGTATCTATGTGTTGCTGTTTGTGTTTTCGAAGGTTCGTTAATACGAAAATGAAATAATTATGGTACGTTAATCCGAAAGTTTAATTATTATTCCGAGGGTTCTTTAATCCGAAAGTGAAATAAAGTGTGTAATTTCGGAGGTTCGTAATACTCCTAAAATGAAATGAAGTTCGTAATTCTGAGGTTTGTGAATCCGAAAATGAAATAGGCGCGCCTGTCCTAAGGTTCGTTTAGTTGGAGGAGTTAAAAAATTCAGTTGGGCAGCTTGATGTCAGACATTGTTTTTGTTTATTGTCCCCCCCCCCCCAAAAAAAAAAAAATAGCCATATCAAGAATAGAAGAAGAGCTGATAGCGAAAAAGAGATAACCCACAGCAGTATCATTCATTGTGTTTGCGGTTCTACAGGCACAGGTCGTCATGCGCTGGAGCCAGCCTGAGCCGATGACGAAATGCCCGGGTCTCGATCTAACATGCTGTCACACATCAGAGAATGCTCTCGAGAGAGGAGCACGAGTTAATGAAGTACTGGGGTAACCTCAAACATGACTAGTTTGCATATCATGCACTCCACGGTTATGAGTCACTGTGATCAGAGCGAGGAGCGTGGCTCTAATTGATCTGATTAAAGCCTATATCTTATCCAATTTTATCTTGTTTTACAAGGCTTTATCTATTTACCACAGGTAAATTTTACATGACATATTTTCCCAACATTGTGCTGCCTCTTTTTCTCCCAATTTAAAAATTGATTAATGAAAATCATTAGTCGATGTTTATCAAAACACACACTATTCCAATGTCAATGCTGTTAATATTTATTCAACTTCTGCCGATTCTAACCATACGATGACATACTGCATACAATACATTCCGACCAATGCAGACGGCTGAAGACCAAAGACAGAGAAGGGAGGTTAGGTTTATAACAAGTTCTGTTGTATTAGTCCTGATATTAGGGCGGTAGTTCTCTTCCGGAACGAAACATTGCACATAAAACATGATAAATTGTGGGTTGAGTTGTTCCGCTTTCCTAGAATGGGGAAATGAAAAAAAAAAAAAACAAAAAAAACGATAGAATTAGGCACGTCTGGTTTATGGGTATCATTGCCGAAGTCACGAACCAACTGAATTTAATGATCCATGGCAAAAGTGACATTAGTGTGAACTCGGCTGTTTCTTCCAACAACTCATTACTTTCATAAACACATTTATTAGAAATTATTATGTGGGGGCGCTGTGGCATAGTGGATAAGACTCCCGACTCCCGATCGGAGGACCCGATTTCGAATCCCGCCTTGGACAAGATGTTTTTACCCACTATGTCCCTCTCGACCAAGGTGTATAAATGGGTACCTGGCAATGCTAGGGTAATAATGATAGCAGTGCCCTCTGGTAGAGCAGTGACAACACTGAAGAGGCTACCCTGGGTAAATAAGACCTTATTATTATTATTATCAGCATCTTCAAAATGAAAAATCAAGTCCAACAGATGATAAGTGACCATTGATCTATTTTACTGTTTGATCCTACAGGGCCACACTTGTCATTAGGTCTGTAGGAACCCTTAACTTCAGATAACAGAAATCATTTTCAAGAATCTAAATGTGCAATGACTAATAGCTGAGTATGTAGTCAATACAATCGAAACGGGACAAGATATTGATAAACAGGCCTAACGTAAGACTATAGATCACGTCAATTGATGAGTACACTATATAGTTTGGTATACAACGGCCTTAGAAGTTACATGAACCCTTCCCTTGGACGATTGTGAAGTGGTAAAAGAAATTGCAGATAGATTGGATGATTTTTTTTTTTCAACACTATATCCAGGACAAAATTCCTTCCTTTAATGCACGGTATATCATTAACTCAAGGCGGATTCCCTCTGTATATTTGTCTTCACCACTGTTGAACATACGCTTATGGAGCTTTGGTATGAATATACTGTGTTTGGATATCTTAACACAGAAATCCAAATAATTCAATGATCAGCCACCAAGTGCTAATTCGGACCACACAAGGTTCCGAATTCGGAAAAAAGTACTTTGAACGTTTGATTTTAGACCAAGGACAGTGAAGGTGAATAAAATTATGTTCGGCGTAGGACTTCTCCAGTTACCAAGATGTCTGCTTGCCCTTTTCAAAAACAAACTGCAAAGGGTTGTCTTTCTGGGGTAAAACCCCCCCACAAAACTTACCTGATATTTTTAGGAAGCATATCGTCATGATCGTCATGCACTAAACATCAATGATTTACTGTCTGCACAGCGCGTTGCATGCACATCTATTAAACATTGAAACATAGCATGTGAATAACCTTTAAAGGGAACACAAACCCAAAGAGCAATGTGGATTGAGTAAAAGCAGTAACATTAGTAGAACACATCAGTGAAAGTTTGAGGAAAATCGGACAATCGATGCAAAAGTTATGCATTTTTAAAGTTTTGGTGTTGGAACCGCTGGATGAGGAGACTAATAGAGGTTATGACGTATGAGAAGACCACAATATAAAGAAAATATAAAAGGAATTCCACAAAAATTACTTTTCTAGCAAAATGAAAGAGTTCTTGACTAACCGCTTTCAGAAAGCAGGGGCAATACGTGCTACCCCTAACATATGTCAGTATCAAGCTGATGGAATGTGTAATTTTCATTAGAAATGAATTTTTATTGAATTCCCTTTTATTTTCTTTATATTGTAGTCCACTCATACGTCATAACCTCTAGTAGTCTCCTTACCCAGCAGTTGCAACACCAAAACTTTGAAAATTCATAACTTTTGCATCGATTGCCCGATTTTCCTCAAACTTTCACTGATGTGTTCTACTAATATTACTGCTTTCACTCAATCCACATTGCTCTTTGGGTTTACTTTCCCTTTAACACTAACTTGTCAATTACTGTTGAAATAAAGGGTGAAGAGCTTCAATTGTGAAGTTCTTTCAGTGACGTAGTTATTTTAGGCCTATAGAACGAATTCACGTTCATACAATGCACAATTCATGGCAGAATCTAAAGACTTCAAAATCAATGAATCCTATCTCTTCATTTTCAATTAATATTGTATTGATCTTCTTACAAATACAACAGAAAGAAATTACAGATATGATTAAAATGATAACTATGCCACTGTTGACGTTTTTTTATGGAAGTGTTGCCGAATCATTCATTTACAGAAAGCAGGAAAGTATTTCAAAGAGGAACTCTACATTTAGATGCTACCTCCAGGTTAACCTCTTGCAACTACCTTGTGTCAGATTCAAACATGCTCTGCTTCCAAATATTCACACATCAGTATCAGCATGAACTCATCGTGCTATTTCCCTTCGTGGTATCACCACACCAGCCCGTGAAGTTTTGGGTTACATCTCTTGAAAACTAAAACACGGTGTCCTCTATCTGCATTATGTCTTTTTCATATCTTGTCATTTTCTTTTTCATTCATTTTGTTACTGCCATGACAGTTGGAGTGACACTTGAGTAGGTGTGAAGTTTAAAAGGCATCTTAACAGAAGCTTACAAGTGTCATCGAGAAGACGAGATATTAATTTCTCGCCTTCAGAATCTCGACCTTTCCCAGTCCAAGAAGGGGAGTAAAACGAGACCCGAGACCTCGTCTTCTGGACTTCTCGGGTGCGAGATGACGAGAAGTTGGGTTACGAGAAAGGGAGTTGATCCGATGAGTCAAGAAGACGAGATCTTGGATCTAGACGGAAGTTTAAAAGTGTTCCGAGAATGTGACTTGTGCAACTCACCAAGAGACTTTTTTTTTTGGGGGGGGGGGGGGGCAAAAAGGCGAAAGGGGATGACTTGTATAAACTCGTCAAGGCGCTTTGTTTATGGCGAGAAGGAGACTTGCACAAATTCGCCAAGTCATTTTTAATTGAGAATATGGTAAGAACTGGAAGAGGATTAGAATGAACACGATAACAATAACCACAACCACCACCACCACCACCACCACCACCACCACCACCACAGCAGCAGCAGCAGCAGCAGCAGCAGCAACAACAACAACAACAACAACAAAAGAGATATGAAAATGGCGACAAATTTCCAGATTCTTGCAAAGCACGGACCTCTTTGTATTTTGAAGCATTCTCACGAAAAGGGAAGAGTCTGAGAGAAAGCTGTTGAGAGTTTGCCGGGAGAAGGTTGTCTGTCGTTCTATTTAATAATAATAATAATAATAATAATAATAATAATAATAATAATAATAATAATAATAATAATAATAATAATAATAATTGTTTTGGATATAAACTCCAAATTTTATTGTCCGAAAATGGAAATTCTTTTTGCCCAATTGATCGTGGGCCCGGCAGCCACTGAGCAGCGCCAGATCGACGTTGCTCTAACCTTTTCAACTGTTGAACGGCAAACAAGGTAGCAGCAACTCCCATCTTTTAACGTCTTTGGGTATGACGCGGCCGGGGTTCGAACCCACGACCTCCCGATTGTGAGGCAGCCGCTCTACTTACTGAACCAACACATCGGCCAACACATTTGAAGTTATGTTCAAATTGATGCCCGATACAATGTGGTAGATCTCAAAGTAATTATGATTTAATAGCCCTCTTTCTTAACAAACACAAATGAACCCATTTCTAATCGAATAATTGTATAATGGCAGTATTGACAAGTTAAGTTCTTTGTCATCTTTGGGTTTATGTTGCTTTCCATTAAATTTGAGTAACATATATATGACACTATATGCATTAAGATTGATACCATTATAATTCAAATATATAAGACGGAAGAGAGTACGTTAATACCTACACGTGTCAAACCTGAAATGATGATAAGTCCCCCAGAAATTAGTGTCTGTATTCGAATTAAGCAATATGACTCCTTTCGGAATACTTATAGTTGTACTCTTGTTTTCAAACGAGGTAAGTGGAGAGGAAATATTGGAGAAAAAAAAAAGTAAAGAAGATCAAGTAGAAGAAGAAGAAGAGAATGATCTAAGGAGAATGAAAAGAAAACCTCAATGAAAGTGGTAAAACAACCGAAAAAAAAACAGTCGTCGTGAAACAAATATCACACATTCATCAAAAAAGTTCAAACAAAATAGTAGTATATAATAACCATTATAAACAGTTTGAATGCCATCTTCCCGAATCAGGTCTTCTGGTGACTGTTGCAGCGTGCGGACCCGACCATACTCGTCAGTTGCTCGTATGTCTGTATGTGAAGATGTTTATACACAGACTTCCATTGGCTTTAATAGTCATGATAGTTTAAAAGTTTCCAAAGAAAGACGTAAACCCACCTGAAGACAAATTTGGATCACGTGCGGCACCGTCTAGGATTTCCAAATCCATACTTGAGTGAGTAGGACCGTTGGGAATATTTCCTAGGATGATGTGTTATATGACCTAGATATACCCGCTAGTGGAGAAGAGCTGGGCTAAGGCGAACCCTTAGAGGTTGTTTTAGGTTCATTGCAAGTGCAGAATAGTGAGAAATTGGGGGCTCTGATGATTTATTCAAGCTGTAACAAGAATGATTGTACATGTAGTTTGTTTCGGGCGATTTTCTTTTAAACTTCGTATTATAGTATATTAGGTTTTGAAAACATTAGAGTAATATCATTTCAGAAAGCTTAAGCAGCTGTTAAGTATGGATATTTAAACCATCAAAGAAAGAGTGGTTCTGAAACTTTAAAAGACAAAAAGAAGGAGACCCGCGGGTCTAGCGCTCACCTTTCAAGTTCACCTTTCACGCAGTCACTAATCTAAGATATACCCCCTTCACACTATGTGTGGCGGGGGTATAATTACACACAGCTCTACCAAAATTTGACCTGGCATTCTCAAGTAGAAGATGAACATGTACAATTAGGGCCCAAATTCGGACCCCCCCCCCCTGTCACATGGGTTAAACCAGAGTCGGATATAATCACACATGCCACTTACTGATCTAGTATCTCAACCAATCTGTAGTGTTTATTCGAACACAACAACCCTCAGGACTTCACAACTTCAAAATATCGTTAACGTATATCTCATCAACTGAGTTGCACATTCGTGTACACGAATTTTGATACTCAAATCCATACACAAGTACCTTATGGGATATCTCAGGTTCCTGGTATGAACCTGCCGTGATATCTTTACATCAATAACCACTCCGTCGCCCTTACTACTGTTACAACTGTTGCAGTACGTTGTTACACCACTTCTGCAACTCACCTTTCACTTAGGGCGAGTATGGGACCTAGCTACAGTAACTAACATGGGCTAGTATACTCATGTTTTACACGATTCGATAACACTTGTAACACTTCCTCAAAAAAGAAGGGGGGTAGAAATTATAATTGTAACTATACACACGGCCGGTAATCGTTACTCCATTAACATATTCCACCCCCACTTATATGGTCCTAGTGGTACACATGAAGCGACTACATATCCTCCTACTGATATATCATTAAGTGTTTAACTTCTAAGTTATCTATGTTATCGAACAACAAAAATATATATATATTCACTCAACCTTCTCCAAATGCTACGAAAAGAGCATCACAATGGAGCATCAAATGCTCGAGCTCACTATACACGGTTCCTCAAACAAACTTCCAGGTACATCACTCACAATTCGCCATAGGAAGGCGTGCACGTGAAAGGGACATAAACTCAACAAGCTCTTGCTGAGCTAATAATCATTCGGGCTTCTTATCCCTTTATGTTGTCAGTCATGCACGCACACACACAAAAAAAGAACACCTCACGGTCGCACCATATATGATGAAAAAAAATACATTGTTGACGTGTATCATAGGCACTAATGAACATCTCACTCCTCTCCAAATTGCAACGTGATGAGCCAGCTCAAATATAATCGGGCGTATAACATCGCCAGTTAACTTGTTTGGCCACTGTTCCTAGTACCGTACATGAAATATCCAGTGTTCAATTGTCAGTGTACATCACCAATGTTGCTGGACGCGAAAAAGCATACAGAAGTGTCGACAGGCGGATTGAAGAGCGTAATTTTGCCAACGTTCAGCACATCCAGTGAACTGGTTTTCCACTGGCCGGTATCGTAGTTGACAGCAACCTTCACCGCATCTGGAATGGCATTGCCGACTTTGGGGCGAAGTCCCGAAACCCAGTTGCCATCTAAATTATCAAAGCAGTGTCACGAAACCTTACATACTACGGGCATCTGACTTTTTTTGTACATAAATCTTGATGCTTAAATACTCAATTTCGTATAATAGCACGATGTAACATGTACTCTAAACAGTACACATCAATGTATCAGTCTTATTCATACCTAACTTCACTAATATCATGTTGTTATAACACTGTTTTCACCATCACGTTAGTGATATTCAATATCACACGGCATACATGACAAATAATGCGTTTCATGTCACATCATTATTGTTCCTGTATAAAAAACAAAGAAATACACAAATAACCGAGAGTACTTACTGCTGATTGTATGGATAGTATTCTTCTCCGTGGAGAGGAAAAAGAACCCTGGCTTCAAGTGGTCCAGACTGGCTTAAAAGGATTAATAACTGGCGAGGTTCTGCTACGACTCCTCCTTCGACCACATCCCTGCTCAGTCTGTCACACACTTAAAATATTCTTACCCTGTCATGTACAAAACTACACAATGTACTACATAGAAACCCTGGACGGCTCGCCCGCGGAATCTGGCACCTGTGGAAATTCCACCCTTTTGTCGCATCGCTTTTGTCTCATCGCATTCCCCACACAGCTTTCTGCAGTGGGTTAAAAAAACCACACTCGTCATTTTGTTACAACACAAATCGCGCTTCATCACATTTCAACGCACTTATACTACACCAGCAATGGCAACTGTTCCTACTCTATTCACTGGTATATATTCTAATAAAATAGAAACAAAAAAAAACAAATACATTTCTCCTGTGACATTTTACTCCCCCTTCAAGAAATGTATTTACACTTCCACTTTTTGTTTTCTTTTCACTGACTACATGCGGCTCAGGAGATCTGCTCCGACATTGTCGGTACCCTTGATCGCCTCCATCTTAAACCTATATGGTTGTAGGGCAAGCGCCCATCGCATGATTCGTCCATTGATCACCTTTGCACTTTGCATGTACGTGAGAGGGTGATGATCAGTTTCTAGCACGAACTCCTTGCCGTAGAGATATGGTTCAAGTTTTCTAACGGCCCACACAATCGCTAGACATTCGCGCTCGATGGTCGAATAGTTTCTCTCCCTTGGTAGGAGTTTCCTGCTAATGTAGGCTACTGGGAACTTCGTATCCCCGTGGGCTTGGAGTAGGACCGCGCCCACACCGATCTCTGAGGCGTCTGTTCTCAACACAAACGGAAGGCTTAGGTCAGGCAGGTGGAGGATAGGTGCATTGTCAAGTTTGTTTTTGAGAGTGTTGAACGCAACCTCCTGAGGGACCCCCCATTCCAGTTTGTTTGGTTCCGCCTTTTTTGTTTTGTCTGTGAGGGGTGCCGCGATGGCTGCATAATTCGGGATGAACTTACGGTAGTAGTTCGTCATTCCCAACAAAGATCTGAGTTGTTTCTTGGTCTCTGGTCGACTTACCTTCATGATCGACTCCACCTTTCCTGGTCGAGGTGAGACCTGGCCTAGTCCAACCACGTGACCGAGGAACTCGACCTGAGAATGACCTACTGAACACTTACTTGGCCTTGCGGTGAGGTTCGCGTCCCTCAGCCTCTGGAACAGTAGGCCCAGAGTGTCGAGGTGCTGTTCCCATGTGTCCGAATGTACAAGGATGTCATCAATGTAGTTGACAACTCCCTTCAGTCCACTGAGAAGGGTTCTCATCAGCCGGCTGAAGGTGGCCGGCGCGTTCACTAGGCCGAACGGCATTACCTTAAAATGATACAAACCATCAGGTGTTATGAATGCTGTTAGCTCTTTAGATTTCTCAGACATTGGGACCTGCCAGTAACCTTTGCTAAGGTCGATTTTGGTGAAGAATTTGTCGGATGCTAGCCTAGTGAACAGCTCTTCTTGATCTGGTATTGGCTCTGAGTCGAACTTAGTCACCTTGTTAAGTCGTCGGAAATCCACACAGAAGCGGTTGCTTCCGTCTGGTTTTTTCACCAAAACAATAGGCGAGGCGGTCGGACTATTTGAACGTTCAATAACCCCTAGTGACAGCATTGTCCTCACCTCTTCTTGAACCGTCTCTCTTAGGGCATGGGGAATTGGATAGGGTTTTGATCTTGGGATCTCCTTTACGGTGAGTTCGATGCCATGTTCACCAAGGGAGGTATGGCCAGGAATATCAGTGAAAATATCCTCATACTTTCCCATGAGTTCACCTACCTGTGCTTGTTGACTCGGGGTCAGGTCGTTGTTTACGTCCACATCACCCAGTGATTCTTTGGCCTCCATTGGGTAGGGCTGGAGTAGGGATGAGTTTGACATCTCCGGAAGGAGGTTGGGGCTGGTCATCTCGTTGTCATCTGGTTCAAGAACCGCTGTGCACGCTACGTCAGCTGAGGGGTCTGAAATGAGAAGGGAACTTTCTCTCTCGTTATACTTCTTGAGCAGGTTGATATGGAACACTTTTGACTTGCCCTTTACATCTATTCGATAGTCTGTGTCACTCACCTTGGCTGTTACCGCAAACGGACCCTTCCACTGGAGGAGCAACTTGTTCCTGTCCGTGGGGAGAAGAAGGAGGACTAAGTCCCCCACTTCCAGCTGTCTCTGTCGAGACTTTCTGTCGTAGTAGCGTTTATACCTAGATGCTGACCTTTGAAGTTGATCTCGGGCTGCATGACATGTCTCTTCGAGTCTGTTTCGCAGGTCGAACATGTATTGGCATGTTGTTTTGGTCTCACCTGTCTCTATGTTCCCCGTCCAGAGTTCTCGAAGGATGGTCATTGGGCCCCTCACCTTCCTACCATATAAGAGTTCAAAGGGAGAGAAGCCTAAGCTATCCTGAGGTGATTCTCTAATGGCAAAGAGGAGTGGCTCAACATATCTATCCCAGTCAACGGGTCGTTCTGAACACATACGCTTGAGCATCTGTTTCAGGGTTCCATTAAACCGCTCCACTAGGCCGTTTGCGGCGGGATGGTAGGGTGAAGTGGTAATTTGCCTTACAGACAGGAGATTACTTACCTGCTTCATTACCTCAGAGGTAAACTGCGAACCCTGATCTGTTAGCATCTCTTTAGGAATCCCTACTCTAGTGAAAACACTGACAAGGGCCTCAGCAACTCTCTCTGTTTCTATGCTAGGCAGTGGAATGGCCTCGGGGTATCGCGTCGCATAGTCAATGATGGTGAGTATATACCTATTCTTGCGCTCAGTCATCGGGTGTATTGGGCCCACGATATCGACAGCAATGCGCTCAAAGGGTACTTCAATGAGGGGCATTCTTCCTAGAGGGGCTTTTGGAACCCTACCCTTGTGGAGTGTGCGTTGACAAACATCGCATGACCTACAATATCGCGAAACGTCTCCAGTAATTCCTGGCCAGAAGAAGTTCGAGAGTATTTTGTCTAGGGTCTTCTTTGCGCCTTGGTGTCCTCCAAGCAGGGTTTCATGAGCCGCTCTCATGACTTGGGCACGATAGGGCTTTGGGACTACGACTTGTGTGAAAAGAGTATCTGACTCGACTTTGGGTGAATGAAATTTTCTGTACAGGATGCCATTTTCATAGAAGAAAGATGATACTGCACAGTGGTCACTCACCTTTTCTGTTTGTGATTTCCCTAATTCCCTGAGCTTTCGAAGACTGTCATCATCTGCTTGGGCTTGTTTCAACAATGTTGGTGTGACAGTTTCCTCGAGGGGTGCAGGTACCTTCAGCGGACGGAATGGCTTACCCAACTGTTTCTTCTGACCTCTAGTTTCCACGGCTCCAGCCGGGTTGATAGACAAGGTCCAGTTTTGGTCCGGATCGCCTGGTGCTCGTACACCTTCCAGATTGCCTAGGATCAAATCATACAATGGTGTCTTCATGCATAAAGCTTCGATACTGCCAGTGAAATATGGTGTGTCAACATTGATCATAGCTATAGGTAGCTTCCTTACTGTGCCATCTATCAGAACACACGTATTTTCCTCACCTGTCAGCTGAGACTTATCAACGAGATCCTCTCTTATCACTGCACTGCTGCACCCACTGTCCCGCAAAACTGTGGCTCGTTTACCTCCCACGGCACCAATCACCACCGGCATCTTTCTCACGACGTTTTCACTACACGCCGCACTCAACATGGGCAGTGAATGTCCACACGGCAATTGCACCCGGTCGCCACATGGGCCCATACAACATGCTTGCGGAGCGCTCGGTGGGAGTTTTACTACCATGCATGAAGCTTCTACTCTATTTGAGGAACTTACCTCTGGAGGGTTGACGGCGTTACTTACAGTAGGGTCTCCGCTCATCATTCCCTGTAAGTTGTCGTTGGGGTTGAAGGGGGATGAAGAGTAATACTCACCCGGAAAGGAGTTAGATTCTTCACGGGGCATCTCAGACCACATACCATGGGCGACCATCCCTACGACATTCTTGGGATTTAATCTACAGTCCCTTGCATAATGTCCCGGTTTCTTACACACAAAACATGTTGGTGGGGATTGAGTGTTTCCTGGCTTTGGACAGTCTCTAGCGAGGTGACCTGGCCTACCACACAAAAAGCACTGTCGCTGGTTCTGCATCTGAGGGGGAAACGGTGATCGCGCGTTAGCATTTGTCTTACCTGGAGCCCTCTTCGTCTCTCCAGGTAGCATTCTAGGAGCGTTAGCTCGTTGAGCAGGGGAAGGCTTGAAGGTACCGCCCCTCGCCTCCAGATACTGTTCAGCAATAGAAGTAGCTTCATCTAGCGTGCATGGCTGCCGTTCTTTCACAAATAAAGCTAGTTCTCGTGGGCAGCCTTCTACAAATTGTCCCCGAAGGAGTAGATCTTTCAGCCCATCAAACGTGAAGGCAGTCCCTGATAATTCAATCCATCTCTCTAAGTAACTTTCAAGGCGGGTAGCGTATTGATGCCCTGACTCACCATTTTCTGGTCTACAAGTGAGGAATTTTTGACGGAAAGACTCTGCGGTTAACTGGAATCGCTTTAATAGCGCGGCTTTGAGCACCTTGTAGTTGTCTGCATCTGCCGCCGACAATCGTGCATACACTTCCAGCGCACTACCAGTTAACAACGCGCTCAGATTTATAGCCCACTCTTCTTGGGGCCACTCTTGGCTCCGCGCATACCTTTCATAGCGTTGTAAATATGCATCTAGATCGTCTTTCTCTGCGTAGAATGGTGGCAGCTTAGGGGTCCTAGCCTTCGGCCTGTTCACTTCCGGGGTGGAAGTGGATGCATTTGCATTTTCTTGAGTTTCTACAATTTTCAACCTTAACTCGGCAGTTGCCTTTTCAGCTCGTTTTATTTCTAGTTGTTCTGCTCGCTCGTCTCTCGCTATGTCTTGTTGTTCTTTGACAAACGCTCTCAATTCAGATCCACTAAATCCTAATTTCTCACCAGTTTCCGCGAGCTTGGTTACATCCATTTTGATACTTTATTCGTTGTTTTGTCCTGGTTTTTTTTTTTTCAAAGTGAAGCCAAGTTACTGTTCCCCCTACTAGAAAGAAAAAAAAAAATGACTCTCGGGTTCTATATCACACCCATGCGACAGTAAATGGCATGCTACACTCTCCCGGACGTGCCCCCAGTAATTGTCACATGGGTTAAACCAGAGTCGGATATAATCACACATGCCACTTACTGGTTTTGAATTATATATATTAGGTTTTGAAAACATTAGATTAATATCATTTCAGAAAGCTTAAGCAGCTGTTAAGTATGGATATTTAAACCATCAAAGAAAGAGTGGTTCTGAAACTTTAAAAGACAAAAAGAAGGAGACCCGCGGGTCTAGCGCTCACCTTTCAAGTTCACCTTTCACGCAGTCACTAATCTAAGATATACCCCCTTCACACTATGTGTGGCGGGGGTATAATTACACACAGCTCTACCAAAATTTGACCTGGCATTCTCAAGTAGAAGATGAACATGTACAATTAGGGCCCAAATTCGGACCCCCCCCCCCCCCCTCTCCCCAACTCATAGTATCAATTTTAGCTCTATCACTTCTGGTTCTAGAGAAGAACACTTCACTTCTGGTTCTAGAGAAGAACACTTTTTTTTTTAAGATTACTTAATTTAGGGGGGATGGGGGGGGGGGGAGGCCCAAGGAGCATGGTCCCCATTTGAAGAAATTGAGATCCTAACACCCTAGGAATGCTACCTGCCAAATTTGGTGAACATCCATCATGAGGTTTTGAAGAAGAAGATGAAAATGTACAATTTATGCCCCAATTTGGACCTCCCCACCCCTCCCCCCTGCCTGCAAGGGGGGCACCCCTGGATCTGCTATCAAACAAACTTGAAACTACAGTCATTAATGTAACTCATAGTATTAACTTAGCTCTGTCACTTCTGATTCTAGAGAAGATTTTTAAAGATTCCATAATTTTGGGAGGTTTGGGTCCCTTGAGGCCCTCCAGGTGGGACACGGTGCCCATTTGAACAAATTGAGATCCTACACCCCTAGGGATGCTACCTGCCAAGTTTGGTGAAAATGGGTCATGGGGTTCTCAAGAAGAAGATGAAAATGTACAATTTAGGCCCCACGACGCACGACGGACGCCGGACGAAGAGCGATCGCAATAGCTCACTTGAGCTAGAAAGCCGGAAAGAATGAACAAAAATGTGTCTACTTACTTTTGCAGAATCGGTTGACAACGTTTCAAACTCTGCATCGGCTTGAAAAGCCAGTTAAGGTCTCATGAATATCTTTCAAAATACTCGAACTTTGTCATGACGTAGCCATCTGGATTTTACACATATAGCAAAACACAACTTAACTCAACAGATTAATTGTATTTAGAAGTTTCATCATCACTCAATCTCACGAATTGTTCAATTTTGTGCTTGTGATTATAAAACTAAAGAATACTCCATCATCTAAAATGAGCAATGAAATTTAAGAATCACTCGCATAATGATTATAGCAGATCAAAACTGATTTAATGTCGATCAGAGCAGATCGGGTTTTGCCTTGCTATGGTTAAAAAGAAGATAACTGTGGTGGTTAATCTGTTCACATATTGTTTTTGTGTTTAGAAAACATACATTCACGAGTTGCTAGACTTTTGAATTGAGAATAGTCTTGCTGGGCAGATGGTGGATGAGGTATCCCATTTGAAAATCACACATTTAAAACAAAAATTTATACAGACTCACATATTGTGAAGAATCATGAAAATGAAAAAGTGCAGTATCTTTCAGAAGGACATGTGAACTTCCAGACTCCGCACCAGGACCATGAGGACTGGGCGTCGGTAGAATTGTCGGCGTGCCTCTTCCGGTTGCTTCCTAGCACTATTTAAACTTTGACATGAGATTCTAAAACATTTAATTTCTCTTGTAGTCTACTGCACTTTTTATACTGGTATGGAAGCTTAACGAGAGAGTAAGTATCACCTATTCTGCACGTGAAACCTGTGTGTGTTCAAGAAATGCTTTAGAAATAAACACAATAATGAGTTCTAAACATCCCATAGGCTATATTATATTACTGTTTTACTTTGTAATATTATTTGTATTCTTTTGTCATCTCAGGTGCATTTTGAGCAAGATTTCACAATATACTAGATATCATTAAACAGACGAGCTATTTTTTGTCGTTGTTATTTGTTTTTACTTTCATTTTACCATCCCCTTCTCACGGTGAAGTGACTAACAACTCATTAAAATGCAGAGCAATCCGTTTAGTATACATTTTCATCAACAATTCAATAAAGAATTACTAGTTCACGCAACACTTACAAAAACATCATACATTTCTCTTTCTTTCATCTCAGTTCGTGTTTCATTCCAGGTAAAAGGAGAGCACTTTAAGTTTACCACAACACTTTTTTTTTTCAGCCACCTTACAAAGTCATATGAAAAACGCACCTTTATTATTGGAGCCACAGAGCAGGAAGTGATGACAAAAATAGCTGCAACTTTTTAGTTTCGTATATCTCACTCTCCAAGAGCAATATAGGGCGGTTGAATCGTAAAAAGAAAAGTAGAGAAAGAAAGAAAGTGATCACATTGTTTCACTTTGTGAAAGCTACATATTGATTCCAAAAGGAGAAAAACATGCTCTTTGCAAGGTTAGCAAAATAACGTGGAAATATGCCGATTCTTCTGGGACATAGATATCCTTTTTTTTTTTTTCTAGCAGATACCGTGAACGTTGGACCGCATTCTCGTTTCCATGGTAACACACTTTCCTCGTGTTTCGGCAAACTTTGATGAAGGGCGGGGGGGGGGGAGAGCTTTTTGTGAGCGGATGTGTAGACCAATGAAATTCGTCTTAAAGGGTTGCTTTAGTTTCCCAAGTATTCGAGTGATAGGTTACGAGATTACAGCTATATAAAAGTGAATGTGAAATTGAATTGAACTGGTTACACTGAACAGAGTAGCAAGGTCACAATGCTGAGGAGTCTCCGCCCTTTTCTTTCAGCTGATCTGGGTAGGAAAGCTTGGATTCATAGTAGCAGGGTGGGGACGGGAAACGAAGCAGCACAGATGGCTATCTTCCAAGACAGTGCCTCCACCGTAGGTCTCTGCTCATGCTAAGGTTTATATGAAGACTGCCCTCCCGCGGCAAAAAGCGGATAATTTAATTTTGTTTACTCTGATTGCTTATTAAATAGTTGGTAGAGACTCCAAAAGATTTATGTTTTTGGTTGATATTCGTCTCCCCTTTCCGGGATTTAGTAGAAATAAATGTCATAACAATCAACTGTCATTTTTCTAAAACGAATTTGAACACGTTTCCAGGCATCCTATAGTAACGAACGTCATTGTATTGTAAGACAGAGACCGAAGACACGTGAAAGACGTTCTAGATAATATCTTCGCATAAGAAATGGATGTGCACAATTTTATTTGATTTATCAGTAGCTTAGAGAGTGCAGTGCTGACCCGACTTCCATCTTTGTCTTATTTCATTTTGTTTTGTTCTGTGTTTGGTTGTTTACTTGTTCGTTGTTCGGTAGCACACATTGTTTGATTCCATTTGACCCTTGCACATGATCTCTATCACTAAAGTATTAGACTATGAGCCCCTTCCTCCCGAGACAGCTGGCAGGACATTGACGGTGTCTGGAGATCACTGATCACATGGAAGGAGGCTCCATCTCACGTGTAAACAACTCCTGTTAAAGGTCAACTGAATGAAGGGCCTTTTACCTACTTTTGTAGCAGGCTCTAACCGAGTTTGGTGAATTTATACGCAAGCAAAGCCACTTTAAGGAATCATACTTATGAAAGAAATATTACAGTGTCATTTACCTAGTAGTACACTATACTTACATCATGAAGTTCTAGCATTGTATCTAAAAACCTTTGCCATTGATTCATTATAGAAACTTGAAAAGCACTCGGAGAGCGCAGACCTCCGCCAAGCCCAAGCAGCTCATTTTTCTCCCACTCGTACATGCATGCTGAAAATAGAAGCCTTTTGTTTACGTCATCAGCTTTCAGCTGCGCGGCGCTTCGCCCGAGCAGAGCATGTGCTTTGAAGCGCGTATGCAAATCTACGAGCAGCTTGAACTCCAAATTTCAACAACAGTCTGCTAAAAGATCACTACTCTTTCAAAAAACTATTCTATAATCTTTATTCATTACCATCTATATATTAGAATAGTGTATTGTATATACAGCAGGAACATGTCGTCACATGAGTATAGCAAAATATCTGCAGGCATAAGTTAAATGATGACGTCACTGAACAAAAAGTATGTGTATGTGCTGTTCTGCTCTAGCAAACACTTGTTATGGCGGGCTTGTGCTTTATCATGGTATTGACAACCCTCCTTTCAAGAGAGAAATTAATTGTTGAAGACTTTGCTTCTTCTTCTTCTTCTTTTTTTTTTCTAAGTTCCTTCAGCTTGTTGTTGACGTTTCTGTAGAAGTCCTTGTCAGGGGAGGGGTATATCTTCCATTGTTGATGAGAGTGCGTGCTATTGCATCTGGCGTGACGGGGCAAGCATTTTTTTTCTTGGTTTTCCTTCCAGTAAACCTATCAATCAGTTGCCATTATACTTTCCGGTTTGAGTGCGAAAATTCAATGCTCTCATCAGTGGCTTCCCGCCAGTGTGCCTTGCGTGTGTCGTCAAGGTGAGCCTCTGCACGCGGCATGTTCAGCATTTGACGGGTTCTGGGGGAATTTCATGAAGCATTTTGTCCGACAAAGCTGTTGGACAAATTTACTCTCAGCCAATCCGATGCAAGGATTTCAGTAGCTTGTAACAGTTTGCCAGAAAAAATATTCCACCAAAATGCTTCTTTGAAAATCCCCCCCCCCCCGAGTGTCTCGTGGAGCCTTTCACACTCCTCGTCCCATCCGGGGATGTACCCTTTCCGGCAGCCTCGTGGAATGGCTGCTCTTTACGAGCGCTGACTATTATGCCGTGTTGATGTCGGAAGTCCAGGGCCATACAGGGAAGATCTAAAAAACTGACCTCTAGGTTGACTTTTCCCTGTAAATGTTCCAGTTTGCTCTGCGAAAATTCCACATGAGATCATTCTTTTCTGTATAGCAAATCAGATATTGGGGTAGGGTGATAGGCTAAGAAAATTATTAATTTCGTTTAATTTTGAGATTTTGGCTTAATGCAGGTTTTGGTAAAATGCTGCATTCTCAAGTTTAGTGTGCTGTTTGTGTAATGAAGCAGATATTGATTAGTTTGATCAAGTTTATCAAGATATTCTTTTTTCTGTATCATGAATTTTATGCAGAATTCTATATCGCTTTTTTATGGTATGATTTGCATTAAATATTGTTTTGTATGTTCAAAAAAGCTACTTATTTTTGTTCATAATATTTTAATTGTAGAAATGAGCCTGATATTGAACAAAATTCAATTATTATGAAAAAAAGTGTGTCTGTAAATAATACGCACATCATGTTATGAGCTGATGTAGAAAACCTCACATGAAAAGAAATAAAACAATACTTCTGTTTCCCAACATTATTGGAATTTAATCTTAAAAAATCATTAGACAGATAAAGACATGGAGATGATTAAAAAAGACACTTTAAAGGCATTATTTACTATTTGCAGATGAAACAATAATCCAGCTTTAGTGCATCATGTGAGTTAGGGATGGAAATAACCAATGTAAATTTTTTAGTCATTACAATCAATGTTAAGTATTGTTAAATATACAAAATGTGAACAATAGGGTCTAGACTAAACCGTTTACAATTATGGTTTTAGAACATATTAAGTGATGTCTCCTTACATTTTAGGCTTTATTGCGATTTGTTTATATTGTAGGATGTTTTGTGACTCAACTGACATACACATATGCATCAAGTATGACATCTCGAAATTCTTATAAATCACTGCTACCAGTGCTAAACAATACCTTCAACATAAAGAGCTTCCATCATTTGACATTTCATGTTACATCAGCAGATATTTCTTTCTTGAACTTTGCATAACACACAAGTAACCCAATCATATTATTTACGAACCTTTCTCATGATCACAAAACTACTTAGAGTATAGCCAATCGGTAGGAAGCTGTTTGTATTTAGCTTGTTGAATTCCTGTCACTTAGATTTTTTAAGTTATAGTGAATAAACATTGTAAATTTACGAAATATTTGTCTCTATAGACATGATAGAAACCTATCATGATTTATTGCATTAGGTTATTCAATTTATTATTCAATAAACATATATAATTAACTTATCACAAATTTCATTGAAAGATATTCCTTACCTTATCCAAGGTTTTTTTTTTCGTATTTTTTTAACCAAAATAATATGGATATTCTTATCATAATAGTACTCTTTGGATTTATCCTGTTACGACCAAAATCACTCTGAGAATGATCGCACAAAAGAAACAATCAACTAATGTTCAGGCGGTTTATTAACAGTGATATTGTGGGTACAGACTCGTAATCGGTTCTCACATCAGTACCATAATGATCAATAAAACAATTATAAATCAGTAGTGGAATCACTTACACGTATCTGAAATCAAGTAATCCTTTGGAAAGGTCCAATTATGATGTTCGATGCTCAGATGAATGATCCTTGACGTGCACTAACGAATGATTCCTCCGACGTAAATCCAGAGGCACTGGTTGCAATAATCCACGTTATAAATCCGGGGTAAAGTCCACGATATATGTCCACGGCGAAACGTGCAAGATCCAAACGTTATGACGACCACGTCCAGTGGATGCGTTGAATGATGATTCACTTTATAATGTCCAGTAAAGAATCCAGCCCGTCACAGCTTTGCCGTAATAATATCCGTTGACACTAAAATATGGAGTCTATCTCCAATGTAGGCAAATTGATTCTCTGCAGGCAAAATGTCTCCCAGGCCTTATCTCCACAAACACCGTTTGTATAGCAGGTCAGCAGGTAACACAGGACTGACTATAACAAGTCGCTTCAGAGCCAGAAGTGACGTAACTCTCAGGGAAGAGGTGCTGGGTACTCTGCCTACATCATTGCCAAAATTAACTACCAATCACATTGGGCTACAGGGACAGTGCCTCACTCAGCCAAATATGTAAGCACTTTCCAGAATATTCTGGAATGGGTGAAATCATTCTAGATTGAGTGAGCTATAATGTATTTCCTGTCAAATGCATACATGTACTGTAGCTACATTGTATACCACCTAGAAAATTCTCTACTGATCTGGTCAGCCTGTATGTACTACTATATCATATAGAATGTTCTCCATTAATCTGGTCACCTTGTGTACATACAATGTACACATTAAAACAACCATGCATACAGCCTTGATACATGTACATAACTACTTGTGTGTACATTTGTGACAATCCATTAAGTTTTTGTATGTTCTAATAATATCTTTTTTTAAATGAACAATTGTTGATTTACTCACATTCTAAAGCTGTTACTTTTTCAAACTTTCTTTCCTATATATACATCACCACTTTGGTAGGTACTGTGCATTACAGCTTAATTGCAAATATATAAGAAATATACAGGGAAATATTTTGATACAGTACTATACAAATTAAGGCTTTATATAGCTTAATAGTGTGAGTGTAATGTCGCCAAAATTTTCTAAGTAACATTCACGCTTTAACTTGGAGTTCTATGTCAGGTTCCAACTTTGAAGTTCTGGCGAAACTAATCATTTATTTCTATAATCAAAATATTTTCCATTTTTTACACATACATGTCTTGTCTTTTTTGTGTGTGCAAATTTGTACACTCTTAAAACATCCGAGTCAGAACTGACGCGGAACTGGCTCCGTCGGGGTCACACACCGTTCCGGGTCAGAAATTACAAGGAATAGGGTCAGATATGACCCATTCAGAGTCATGCATTGGGTCAGGGTGACCCCATTCGGGGTCTTCATGACCAAATTCCAAGTCATTTTTGACCCGGAATGGTGTGTGACCCCAACGGACCCAGTTTCGGGTCAGTTCTGACTCGGATGTTTTAAGAGTGTAGACCATTGAACAACTGAATAGATGAAATATCCGTAAATATAATGTGGTATTGATTTGAAATAATGATAATGACAAAGATAATAATGCTGCTGCTGATAATGATAATAAGAAGAAATTTCAGTCATTTTTCTAGAAGTGAGACAGAAAGAAAACGATACAAAGCAACACACAAGAAAAGAGTGTGAATAAATATTGACATTAATATATATGGATGTATGCATTTAGGATGACATATAAAGGTTAATAATGGGGACAGGCATGACACGCAAGAACTTCACAATAACATACTCTTTATATTTATATGTGACAAACAAGTACATCACTTAATAGACTTTGGAAGACCGTTCCACATGCCCAAATGCAACGTCAATAATAAGCACAAAGCCTACCCCGTCTGATTAAAAAACACATTGTGTATTGATGGCAACTTTTCTATGGGGACACGTAAATAGGAATATTGAAATTGATGAAATAGGAATATTATAATTGATGAAAAAAACACCGAAACACAATATATGACTCGCTTCATAAACAAATCTGCAAAAATTCAAACTTTAGCTGTTGTTGCGCCATAATAATTAGTCATTTAAGCATGATTGTGGGTAAAAGCGATAAGATAGGGC
This sequence comes from Diadema setosum, assembly GCA_033980235.1. Classification (NCBI taxonomy): domain Eukaryota; kingdom Metazoa; phylum Echinodermata; class Echinoidea; order Diadematoida; family Diadematidae; genus Diadema; species Diadema setosum. The sequence goes on along the minus strand of CM067063.1, from coordinate 1,364,337 downwards.
TCTAAAGTAAAGTTGAAAGATTCCTAGAAAGGAGCGCTGCACCAAGGCTACCACCTTACAACGTAACAAGCTAAATTCACTATAAAACCACACTGACACTCATCCGTCTTCCGGATCACTACCGTGATGTTTTTATACGTGTTAAATGAGGGTCGCTGTGAATAAAGTGACTTGTTCTAACACTATGTGCTGTGACAAGGCTTTGCCTTAACCTTTCTGACTATCAACCTTGCAAAGCAAGACAAACAGCTTGAAATTCCGAGTAGAATAATCTTTGTGTGAATATCATATTAAAGCAGGAGAACGTAGTAGTAAACATGAGTGATACATAGGTCATTGCTAAGGTAAGGGGTTAGAGTTTGAATTGAACTACATATTCTGTCAGGTTACCTTTTGAACACGAAAACCACTTGCGTAGCATTTTCCACATAAATAAAACAAAAACAGAAAAAAATAACCCACACCAGACAAATCCAATGTTTCAAATTTCAAGCGTAGATATTACTGTTGTGTTTATTTCTCTCATGATTTCTAGGGAATTTCTCGACTTTTCATATATCTCGGAACACTTAGCTCCTTTTCCGTTACACGCTCATACCATCATTAGTGAATGCCATACTGAATATTATGTGTAAGGCCTAAGGTTTAAGGTTGTTATGTGTAAGGCCTAATCGTTTTCCTCCGTGCAGACTACATTCACATGTGCTTGATTATCACTCGAGCCACGATACCCCACAGTTCCCTCTCCATCGTGCTTGCTAGTGGGGGCAGAACATTGTTTAGAAGTATATTCACCAACGAAAATACCAACTAATCCACCAATGACCGCTACTGACAAGACGACCGATAAACTTATGATGAGGATTTTCTCCGTTGTCAAGGTAGAACCCGATGCTGCAGTGGCAGTCGGAGCTAGGGTAGTGGTAGCCGGTGGTGCAATGATAACGACTGTTGATACGATGTTAGATGTCGAACCCACGTTGCCAGCCTCGTCAGATGCTCGCAGTGAAAAGTGGTGCGAGACATTCAGGGAACCTTCGGGGAGCTGTACTGTGACGCTCTCCTCGACGCCAGCGATGGCGATATCGGATAGGTTGCCCTCGACCAGCTGGTCGCTGTCTACCAGAGTACACTCTGTGAAGTTGGTCCTCAGTGTAGTGAAGTCAGTGCAATACCTCAATTCATACGATGAAGCTGAAGAGAAGGAAAGAATGCACTATAAACCTACTATTAAAGTATTCTGACATGCGCATTCAAGACGTAAAAACTCGGTCATGTTCGGTCATCACCCATGTTCTACTATTAGATGATGTTCATTTACGCTACTTTTGTCTCACTTCTGTGTTGAGGAAGGCAGTGGCATCAAAATTATATAACGATTGTACTGTAAGTTGAAGAACTTTTATTTTTTAACATGTCACAGAAATCTAATGACATTACCAAGGTACGTAAGTTCTTTTTCCTGTTTTGTATTTTGAAATTTTCCCGATAAAAGTGTATGCTGCACTGGCATAAATAATTTTAATATGAGTACAAACATATAATAGGTCTACGTTCTATTCAGTTGATGTTTGGTAAGTAGAATGGGCCAAGAACTTTTTTTTTTCATTTGACACCTCTCACAACATATACACACACCTCGGCCGTGATCAAAGTCATCTCCGACTGCTGTCCAGACCAGTCTCACTGCACTGATGTTGTAAAACTCTGTTTGTCTAAGGTCCGTGATCGTGGACGGCGCCAGGATATCAGGGGCATTGGGTAAGTAGTTCTCAACAACGAACGCTCCGCCCGACGCAGTTCGCATGAATTCCGTCTGGGAGGGTGCTACAGTTGCTCCAACAGATCGGCGACCTGCACGGCAGAATCATTCCAACATTAATTGTTGTACACACAAAGTGAGATCACAACAAACGCGGAAAGTAATTTCTCCCTTTGTATTCCTACTCTATTACAGAAGACAATACAGTTAATAAATATTGTAGTTTATGCAGCGGGTAAAGAATTCTCTGTTTTAAGAAATACAACAAATTGAAGTACTTGGAATACAATCCTAGTATGACACATCCAGCGATCATAAACAGTCATACCAAAGCAATAATGAATGCCCTAATATTCTACAAATTGAGTAAAGTAGAAAGTGGGACTTTGATTTTACTCACGCCGTCTGCTTCCCTCCGTCTGCTCTTCAGTCGTCATACCCAGAACTCTGACCGTCACGCTATAACGACCGTCACCATCAATGTCAGTGAAAACTCCAGAGTAAATCCCATCATCCTTCACCTTATCGAAACCTTCAGACACAGTTAGAAACACACAAAAAAGAGAAAGTCATGCCCTCCCCGCAGGAATGTTTGCTTGACTGGGTCATCCCACGAGACCGACACCCACGAGTTATACAGCCCACAAGTTCGACACTAGGTAAAAAACAGCCGACGAGTTCGACAGATACAACACGGCACTTAACGTGTCGGTCTCGTGGGACTTGTTTGCTTAGTGTCGAAGTCATGGGCTGTATGACTCATGGGCTGTATGACTCATGGGCTGTATGACTCGTGGGCTGTATGACTCATGGGCTGTATGACTCATGGGCTCTATGACTCGTGAGTGTCAGTCTCGTGACGTGCGCCAGGTTTGACACATGAATTGTCGACATTCTCTGTCATTTTAGAGAAATATTGCCTTTCCAGAAAGTCTTATTTACAGCCACGGAAAGTTGTAATGCTCAGCTCACTTGTACATTGTGATGACGAAGAGTCAGACTTAACAATACATTCAAACCGAAATCTTAAAAATGTGTGTAGCAATAACAGTTCAGACGATGACAACATTTAGTGATAAAAAGTCTCAGTTCCAGCAGATATTTTGTAGCAGCTGAGGCGACTCAAGCACTTGCCTGCTTGCGGTGAGTTTCACACAATTTAGTGCCAGCTATCTAACTCTTGATCGCATTCGATTTTTTCGCAATACTTATCTTTGCACGTGGAACTCTTTGGGTTAGCAAAATAAAATATTCTACAGACGATTGTTGTTAAGATGAATCCTTTTTTTTTTTTCTCAGTCGGTTATCCCTATATAGGATAATCTTTGCACAAGTGCAACACGTGATATGTCCACAAAGGTAATGATGCCTAACCTGTTCCTGAGTCAAACAACTCCAGTAGGTGTTTAGTACCGGTCGAGCTCTGTATGGTTGCTACAACACGTGCACCTGGGACGGGTTGGTGGTTTTGCTGGACGACACAATACACCCCCAACATACGGGTGGCACTGAAGTCTAACTTCTACAATAACGAAGAACACAAAATGTTTGATAATAAGAGATCGATAACATGAGCAAGTCGATCATATTAACCATATTTCTTTTAAAATATCAAGAACAATTCGAAGATCACATGAATGATCTGGAACATAATTATATCATCATTGAAGATTTTGATGAATGTGTAAAATAGCATGTCTTTATTACATTTATCCTATTGTAATATTGTTGGGGTGTTGTACAATTTATTCATTGTATAAACTTTTTAAACTTCAACAACGTGAAATACGTAGAAAAACCAAGTCACATCATTTGCAACATACTAAAGAATTGTTTAAAAAGATGCATTTATTTGATATCACCAGTATACACACATTTCAAATAACTTCATTAATGTATTCTTTCACAATGAGTTATTGCATGATTTTTCAATGACCCTCTTATTTATAATTCTGATATGAACTTGTATGATACTAGAAATTCTCATTATACTTGTTTTTATAATTTCATAAACACAATACCTCAAGAACAGTAATTTCTTTAAAAGGTCCCGTAATTTGGAATATCATACTAGAAAAGTTTTAACAGAGTTCCACTTTTAGCAATTTCAAAAGGAAGCATAAAATCTTTTTCATAACAGAAAGAATAATATGCGATATGCTGTAATGTAAGTTTGATTTATTATTCTCTTGGACTTCCTTCTATCTGTAAAATTAAACCGTTTTTAATGACTCTACTGCCGTCGTTAAGACAAAGAATAACTTCCCATTACACTGTGAATATGATGATGAAAAGGGCGGCAAACCTACCCTAGATCCGAGAATGACGTCGACGCTCACCGCTCCGGTCTCGCTCCGTTGTTTGGTTGTAATCATCAACCCCACAGTTTGGTTGTAATGATAAGTATTAACGAGGGTGACTGTCCAATTACCTGCCTGTTGAGTAGAATTAATTTTCAAGTAGCATTGAAGTAGAGTTCACACTGGCTGAGAGAACGTGCTGTGAAGCAATGTTTCTATGCGAAGCGATAATCTTTTGAAAGAGATTTCTACGGTGAATGAGAAACAAACTTCCTATTTCACATTCAGTCTCTATTTCTCTCCCAACTTCTCCTCTCCCTCTTTCGCGCGCTTTCTCTTTCTATCTTCTCTCTCTTCATTCTCAGACAATCATTAAAGTTTTTCTGTAGGTTGTTATAGTTGTAATAGTTAAGTAACATCAGATCAAATAAACTCTAAAGTGAGAGCAAAGGGAAAGATGGCAACTAACTGCCCTCGCATGGACTGCTAGCATATTGACCAACATACAGGTTGCAACTGAGTGACACATTGTGCTACATCAAATACACCGAATAGATCAGTGTTTTGATAGTAGCCACGATGAAAAAAACTCATAAGCATGTACACTCGGTCAGGATTCAAACCTACGACCTCCTGATTACATGAAGCGGGTACTGGGTAATTATTCAAGTGATGAAGTTCTTAGTTCGAGTGGTTTTTTTTTTATTCTACTGATTGACAAATTTTCCTACACCGAGGTAAATATGCACTGAGTTTATCAGTGTTTCACATTAGCCAGGATTAAACGATCATAATTGAATAAATTCAACCCATAGTTCACAGCTTAAACTTATTATCGATAAAACGTTAGTGTTCTTTGTGTGTATTTTTCGTCAAAGACTGCATCATTTTAATAATTTGTTTCATTGGGGAAATATTTATATAAAACAAAAATACATTTTGACGCCTGGGTGTCTTATGGAGAGTAAATTAAAGTCGCTGACCAACTTACTTCAGCAACGGGTATTGTGATAGATACAATCCTTCTTTGGGAGTCTGATTGGTAGCCTTGAGAGTTTTCATCGTAATGTTCTCCGTTTGGTCCCTCGACAATGACTTCAACGTCGTCATCAATGAACCGAGTTACTGCTATCACCGTGTCGTTGCCCTCTACTTTACTGATGAAGAAAGAGCGAACTTTATGTCCATTAGCGGACACAATTACATCGACCATAAGAACCTGGAAAGGAGTACGAGAAATAACGATGTTTATATCCCTTCCCAATGGCATGTAATCTATGCCTTTAGGATGAAAGCACTGACAACCTCCCCCCTAAAAAAACCCCCAAAAAACCTACGATGGGTACGTGAAAACCATTAACATAATACGTGGAGACCTGTCAGAATTCTGTAGATCGCAATAACGCAATGTCCTTGATTATATCAACTTTTTCGTTCAAAATAAAATTTTAAAAAGAAATCATCTCAAGTTGTAGACCATTCCCAATGGCTGACTTTCTACAGATTCTCACACGATTATCTTTATTATTTGACACCCAGTAGTAAAATTAAAGACCATAATAGATGCAAAGTTGTGATGCATTCAGCTTATGACTATAATGGAGATTACTATTAAACCTGTGGAAATATATTTGTATTGTATAGTATACAGTAGAAAAATATTTTCCCTTATGTGTACTGGATGTGTAGATGATTTTAACAGACTTTCAGCAATACATAGGCCTACGTGTCAATCTCGTTATTTCAGTTTATTAGCTGAAAGGATGAGTGCATAACAAAGTTGTAAACTTGCATGGTGAACGAGAAAAAAAGGACAATATTCATAAACAAGGTGATTTATACATTTCTGGAAAGCGTAAGTCTCTAGGAATATGAATAATTAACTTTCAGAAGGTAACAACGTCTCCAGAACGATGGAGAGATGGTGTTTTGAGAACGTGTTTAGACCACCTCAACCCGATCTGAAGGCGAATTTTTGGTGACCAAAATTATGACGTCACGAAATGTGCGCTGTGCTACCACTCCACACACAGTGGGCTCCGTCTATGGAGGGCCGTTGCGGACGTGGTTCGTTTGGGGTATACGTATGGAGAGGCAGTGTGCCCGTTTCCATGTATGCTCCTAAACGAGTTGTGTCCGCAGCGGCCTTCCATATCCGTCGTCTCTCCCTCGCTTCTTCTACAACCCCGACTTTGCCACTGTCACTATCAGTGTCATTGTCACTGTCATCACTCAATTCACTCTCATTGTCAAACTCATAGTCTTTCCGTACAATATAAGGTAAAAATTGGACGTTTTAATGTCTCAGCCGGGAAAGTAGAGGCGACTAAAGACAGGCAAGATATTGCATCCGCTCACCAAGAAATACGTACTTTATGAATAGCGGCCTCGATGTCCCACTGCACTCGTAAAGGGTTTTGTTCATTTCGTAACGTCATATTTTAGGGCTCGAAAAAGGCGGCTGTTCCGGAGTGAATATCGGTGAAGCAAATCAGTCAGTTTTAACTCGCGATTTCTCAGTGGCGCGAATATCTTTTAATAAGTCATATTAAGAATATGTTTTAGGAGACATTTCCCTCTGTTTTGACACCTTCTTTTATATGATTTTCTTGATATTAATGTCTCGTTCACCATACTTTAAGATACGATTTGCATACCTGAAGCGGAATTGGAACGAAGTTGAGTTCGGGGCGTTCAGACACCGATGATAGAAAGGCTTCGGTAAGACAAGCGCTGCTACCTCTATCACTACAGAAATAAGGTTTCCCACCCGTGATCGACGCCAGGTTTTCCAACTGTTCATCAGCGTTGTTGGTTACAGCAATGGTGTCCAACACAACACCAGACGCCATGATGGCGGGGATGGTGTTCCTGATATACGGGGACACGTTTTCGCCACCATCGCTCAGCAGAAGTACATAGCTACCATTTGTAGTGTCACCAAGTTCCTGCTCGAAAAAGAAAGAAAGAAAAAACCCAGAGTATATTGGACATACTGTACGAGCTGAAATTTTCGCGTACAGATATTTTCGCGAATTGCTTCTTGGAGGACATTTTCGCGTGTTGCTAATTTCGCGGTTGCGAGGGTCTAACTGAACTTACTAAAACTCACGAAAAAACTATACTGTCTAAACTAAAAATACATGTGTAAGTACTAGTACTTTCTCAATTTGAAAGTAAAACAAATATCAAAAAGGAATACTTTACAAGGACTTTCGAAATTCGTGCCGGACATCGACAGGTGAACACCAAGAATGCAGCTGTAATTCATTCTGTATGAATATATTATTTTAGTGTCAGCAGTCCAGGTAATATAATTAATTATAGTTTAAGACCTATCCCCAACCCATACAAGAAATTCAACAGTTTACTAAAAGTCGTTCGTGCAGTAAAAGTAAACTCCGTCACTTTCTCTCGTCGTTACGTTTAATTTTCCTCAACTCAAATTGCAACAAGAATATGAATTCGATTGGTGGAGAGAGGCTCACGTTGAGGGCGGCCTCTATGCCACAGGCGATGCAGGTACTCCCCATAGTCTCCGTAGGCAGGGCACTGAGCAGGTCGTCTCGAGAGCTGTCGTCGTTCTGAACTAATGTAAGGTGAGCGTTGACTCTAGCATACGCGTGAAATATGATGATGCTGAGGTGGCTTCCAGCGGGTATGTATTGTCGAATAAAGATGGCTGCAGACTGAATCACCTTGTCGATTCTGTTTGCTTCCTAAAAAAGGTGATATACCAAATTAAAGAAAATTAGTTCGTGTTTGATTTTAGTATATAAGTCGCGGTCTCTTTTTCACTCCGAGAACAAGGTTAGATGCTGGGACAAATCATCCATAATACGAACGCATGCATTAGGTTTATTTTCCCTGAATTAAGTCTGAAAAGAAAGAGGGAAATTTATAAGCACAAACGTAAAAATTTTCCATTGAGTTTTCGCAAACAGCTCCAATTTTCCATTTTTTATCCAAATGCATTTTTACACTATAGTATCAAATTATGATAGGTCTGACCTATCAATATTTGATACTAGACAGGTTATCTAGCCAGGAATAATACTATGTTTAACACTTTTACTCCGCATCGTAACAGAAAAAAATGAGTTTTTGTCAGTTTTGTACTCGATAGAAAGTTATGAGATGATGACAGCATCAGCTCACTCATTTGTATACTCGTATTGACTGTTCGAGAACAGTTTTGCACAAATAGTAAATCTTCCCAATATCATAGCTTTCCTACTATCTATCCATATTAAAATAAATTTTCAGTGTTCAGTGATTTCACCCTTTCTTGCAAGACTAACTTTTAAGCGGTTAAGATTTCTCCTTTAAGATAATACTATGTAGGCATGGTAGGAAAATGCGTCCGACTCACTGACGAACTGCCACTGATGTCTAGGACAGGAACCACTCTTCGGACAGGTTGTTGAAGGATGGTGAACGAAGGCTCAGTGTCCACCTGGCCTGGGTCTGGAAAGGCATCCTCGCTGGTGAAGTCTCCCGTTTTTCTCATGACTTCCCAGGCACTCTTTCTTCCACAGTGATAATTTTGAAGATTATCTGCCTCATAATTGTGTTGTGATTCGTTGCAAAATTGGTAGATCTGTGGTATGAAAGACGGAAGAGTTGCTCTTAACGTCAATGTTAAGTCTCTTTGATATATATATAAATGTATGTATATATATATATATATATATATACGGCGGCGGCGGCCCTGGGCTACTAAACATTGATGTAGGGCCACTGAATATCCGAAAAGGTTATCCTTCGGTGACCCCTTTGAACATTTCTCCATTTCTCCTTTCACTGCATTTCTCCTTTGGGAAACCTAAATTTCAGTCTTGCTGGCCTGAACGGGGTAACCGGAGGAAAATAAAAAATCTTATCGAATCCTGATATATACTCACACTAAACTCTGTTTATTCCGGGTGGGCCCGAACACGCCATGGATATCTCTGTATCTATAATCTTTGTGGCCCGACGAAAAAAAAGAAAAGAAAGGAAATGTAGACGCCTCAGATATGAAGGAAACATAACCACCCGTTCTGAATCGAACTGCATGACCTGGCCACAAAAAAAAAAAAAAAAAAAAAAAAATTGGGGATATCCATCTAAGGGGATATCCATCCAACTCATTTTTTAGTTTGATGGCGAGACATAAATGCTTATTGGCCCCGGACCGCCGGGACGTGGCTAATATCGCGCCCTGATGTGTATATCATGAGTGAATGTTAATTGTAATTAAAGCTCGGCATTAGCAGAATCCTGGTGGCCTGTGGGGTCCTCAGAAATAGACATCTGGCTACCAACAGTTTGTGAGTGTGTATTTTTGATAGGATTTTTGCATCCATTGCAGAACAAAGAATAACTCACGGCTCTGTGCTTTACACTTTCCCTGATGACCACGGATCGTCAGCAGGCAAAATCGCAACTTTCCTCACAATACCGGTGTGAGTACGATCCCACCTGGGTGTCTACACGGCCAAGTACGGTGCCTACATGGATAGACATGGTAGGAACGCGGACCACACGTATACGGAGCTAGCATAGACATCAAGGAAGAGCACGGATGCAACTGGGTCCCTTCGCGGTTCTTAGATGGATATCCCCAAAATGTTGACAGATGGCTTTTGCTTATGGGCACTCATTTGACACTTTATAAATCTCGGGCGACGTGCCTCCAACACAATAGAAAATCTACAGTAGCCTACATAATTATGCTTCTGCTTGTTGACATCATAAAGTTAAATCTCTTTGTTGCAAATTCTCATTTTAAGGCAACATTATATAAAGCTTAAACGAAACCAAACTTAAGTGAACTGAGCTAAACAAAACACACACACACATAAACACACAAACGCACACACACGCAAGAGATGTGTGTTTGTGGGTCACTTCAGCTGCAAAAGTTTCGAAATCGAACAAAAAATACATTGTAATAGCATAACCAATTTTGTTTGTTTGTTTTTTGTTTTTTTTTTCTTTGTTTGTTTGGTTTTTTTTTTTTAGGTGAACAGCGTACTGCCCAGCGGTGTACCTTATCTTCAGGTTGTTATGACATATGCTATGACAAGTAATTATTAATGAAGTGATTATGGATTTGTTTAACTCACAGAGTCTACGCAGTGCGAACCAAAGAGTAGAGAAGAGCTCGTCGTTTGTCCACTGTCAGGAGTGAAGATACACTCCTCGTCTACTCTCCGATTAGAATCCTTCAGACATGTCATGCCACTTTCGTCTCTCATATCGCCACTTAGATCACGCGAACACCTCGTCGGTTCATAGTATATGTCGTCTGTATCCGGATCTTGGTACATGTACTGGTTGGCTTCTCCATTACCTGAGCCAGTAAAGTGCTCGGGAAAGAGACCCCATCTCAGGCGGCCCCATTCCCGTACCAACGCTTTCCCTATGAAAATGAAATCAATAACACTGTATTTATCTGGATTATGACTGTTATATTCGATCTACAGATTCAAGTAAATATCATTCAGCCTCTCCATATACCCCACAGCAGATCGTGTGCAAATATTCAACTTAATCAAAAACAATTTAAAAAAAAGTAAAATAAAGGATTCCGCCATGCTGAGGCCCTACTCTCTCTTTCTTATAACTACTCACCTTTCTACCTTCTATTTAAGTCATTAACGTTGAAATGGTGATTGCAAGCCGCATATCTTTATAGCTGGTTGAATTTGTTTTTACTTTTTTGTTTACCTTCAGGAAATCGTATGGCCTGTATAAACAATCTCATCAATTGGTCAGTGTTGATTTTCTTGTATTATCTACATAAAACTAAATGTAACAAGCAAATCACACACACACACACACACACACACACACATACACACACTTACAAGCAACTTATGCATGTGCAACAATGATGAAAGATGATACACCTTAAAAGAATGTAGCTATCAGATTGGTCGATTATCACGTGACATGCAATACAAATTTTCATTGCACGCTGTCTCTGTTAGAGTGCAATCTTGACGTCATCAATTTCCGTTGAATCCGGTGTTAAACTCATGATTGGCTCGAAGTTTCTGTTCCATTGCACGGCTCTGATGTCACAACAAACAAACCTTTGCCGCGCACAGTCAGCAGTTACGTACGACTAGATCAGGGAGGAGGTCACCCCCTGACTAGACTGACAGTGTCTGTGCTGCTCATTCGCATTTCACTGAAAATGGTTCCTATTTTTGTGCGCGATTCAAGAATCTGACTTGTTGACGTCATGTTGACAATGGTCTTAACTAGTGCGATGAAACAAGATTTCGCACTTGGTGAAAAATGGTGAAATCTGGTACCATCGCACTCATGACTATTCACTATTTATATACTGTTAAATATAATGAGCGGAATGATTGTCCTACCACTGCATGTGTCGACGTTCTGAAGAAGGTATCCGGATGTTAGCGTCATATCCAGACCTGGCTTTCCACACCCGGCGTGGTTAGTTACCGAAGGGTCCCTAGCAGCTCCCTCCACGACCCGGATGTTGGCGCTCCCAAACGTCTGATTGGTGGCCGTCTCGTAGACGTCGGGTTTTCCACTCCATGTGATGGGAACGAGAATTTGGATCTCATCCCAGTACAGTCTGTGGTCGGTAGCTTCAAATAGAATGCCTGAGCCTGTCCTGAAGTTTTCCTAATGAAATCAACGAAATCAAACACGAACAAGAAGCGTGATGAATAATTATCATCTGTGAGCGCCAAACTGTGCTGAACATTACATTATTACATTTTATTTCAACAAAGTTGAAATCCTTTCAGCGAAGCTAAATATTACTCTCCTTCATGTATACACAAAATATGTAGTAAAGAACACCATATCCTTCCTTCAACCTTCTCCCAAAAAGAAAGAAATCAGGAGGGACAAGGACAATGACAAGTGAAAAATAATACAGTAGCTAAAGGTGTCATTGGACACATCGTTCTGTGATATGGGTATCATGAAGGGGAATTTAGGGTAGAGCGAAACACATCAAATAAATCCAGGTACTGTCCTCTCTCTAAGATCAAGCACCAAGAACTGTCCAGGGATGCTGCATCGTTTGTCACGGGAGCGATCTATTTTCGTACATCTTGACGCGGGAGATCATGCCTTATTTTCCCCTTTGTTTATTCGACTGTTGCTCAATTGTCTATCTCCTCCGAAGCCGTTTGCTCCGGGCCGGGGCGAACGGTGCCTTGGAGCTAGAGTATCTAAAGGCCCGGTCCCACTGCACTTACGGATGCAAAGAGGATGTAAAAAAAAAAAAAAAAAAAAAAAAAAATCTTGCCATCCGTTGGAAAACGCTACGCATCCGCTGTGTACTTATCGCAAACGTGTTTCATACGCTCTATCCATCGAGCATCCGTCCACTGTGATTTCATCCGCGCAAAAAAGTTTTAAGCTGCTTAAAACTTTTAGAATGGATGAACTTTCCGCCGTGTACGATGTAAATCCGCGACATACGAGCAACACACGTTGTATGTCCGTTATCATACGTTAAACGTCCGCTGTATCCTCTATGCATCCTCTGGGCATCCTCGCAACTCACATCCGCTGCAGCTGAAAACGGTAAGAGGGAGGAAAGATATGGTGCATGGAACGTCTATACATCGTTAATAGCACGGAAATAGAAAGGATGTAAGCGTATGCATTTCGTATATAAAGTATTTAAAACGGACATGGCGTTTGTTTCCGCTAGGCGTACTGTTGTACGTGATGCATCCGCTTCATCCGTTCTGCATCCGCTCTTTCCGCTATGCGTCCGTTTCGCAATCATCCCTGGTAAAACCCCTTCGGAGCTGTCATCCACTTCCATCCGCTTTCATCCGCTAGGCATCCGATGAACATCCGTTTAACATCCCCGGTACATACTACCCACGTCCGTTCTTTTTTCCGTTCTGTTTTCGCAAATTTTCGCAAATTTTGTCAATTTCTGGAGCGGATGAAAGCGGATGGAGCCAGCCCCGAAATTTTGCTCGTCCGCTGTGTCCTTTCTGCATACGTTTTGTGTCCATCGGCCAGTGGGACCGGGCCTTTACATCGAATCGGCCGGGTTTCGTCTGCGCTCCGCCTCCGTGTTGACGTCGAGGGCGGCGAAGAAAAAACACAATTAGATATGATGCATAATACATGATGTGCGTGACGAAAGAGCGGAGCGTTTTATATTCACCGAATTCTGCGTACTGGACTCTTTCATCTATCACGCGCAGACTTTGATCGTCCATAATTCAGTGATTGCGCTGAACTCCCGCTTTCTCGATCGCCCAGGTATTCGCTTGCAGAGACAGTGGGACACTAAAGATGATAGAGTGCAGCGAAAACTCTATCATCTTTGGTTGACAAACACGCACGATGTGTGCTGGTATCGCAGTGTGTGGCCACCGATTGTACAGGCCATCCCCATCCTTCATGGGGGGGGGGGGGGGGGGGGGGTGTATCCCCTCGTCCCCCCTGGATTTACGCCCATGTGGACAACACATACCAGACATTGATAGACAAACATTTTTTTGTTATTGCAAAAGATCGACGTTCACAATTGTTTTTTTTTTTTAATCTCAAAACCCAATCAAATATTGACTGGGTATTTTCTGAACTTACAACTTTGGAAATAGCCGATTTGTATCTATTTCAACTTGGCCAGTTTATGTTTAATTATAGCTGCAATCACTTACCCACATCAGTGAAAGTTAGAAGAAAATTGTACAATCGATTCAAATCAATATCTAGAGCAAAGTTCAACTATAAGTGTGGATTGAGTGAAAGCAGCAAAAGTAGTAGAATACATCAGTGAAAGTTAGAAGAAAATTGTACAATCGATTCAAATCGATATCTAGAGTTCCGTTGCAGTGATTTGCTGGATAAGAAAACTACCACAGTTTATGGCGTCATAATGGACAACGGTATAGATGTTAGGAGAATTCCACAAAATTTCATTTTTGATGAGAAGTAAACATTCCATTGGATTGTTTGTGGCATACAGTATGTTAAGGGTAATTAAAAAGGTTAAAGATCAACTTGGGAATGTTAAACTGTTAGGGATCATCGAATTGACACAACTTTTTTGAATCACACTTAATTAATTCAAACAAATCGGGAAACTGATCAGAAAAATATGATTTTAATGAAAATGGGAAATGAAAATGAAAATAACGAATCCATTGAGATTCGAAGCCGAGACCTCCAGATTGTTGTAGACTGGTCCTTTTCCATATACTAAGCTATCGAAAGCTAAGCTCAATTACTGTGATGCTGAAACCATTTAATTTCATTGCTCGTGTGGTCAATTATTCATAAACATAAACATAAACATAAACATAAACATAATCATAAACATAAACATAAATATAAACCCGATAGAATAGGGTAGAATTAAATTGGGGGTAAATGCAAGGGATCACCGATTCCCGATTCTTTTTGTATGAATAATTCTGAAACTGGATGGTAAGGCCCAACCTAATTGTAAACAATACGACAGCGTGCGACTGAAAAGTTGGTAAAAACTCAGACCTTGATGCGTTCTATCAACGTGTCGTCTTCGTCAACATCCGAGTCAATGGCGACGAGAATGTTGGTGTATTTCCCATTCTGAAGAGGAATTTTGTTTTTGTCTTCGCACGAGCCCCTGGCAAACATCCAGGAAGCCATCAAAAGGCAAAGAAGAGCAAAACGCAATAACATCGTTCTTTTATTTGTTAGAAATCATCCAGGACTATAGCAACGAAGATGAGAGAAGTGACAGTCACCAATATCCTGCAACTTTCGTGCTCTTCCACCAAACTCCAGAACTTTGTTTGAACAGTCAGCTCGATACAAAGAAAATATATCTACTGGAGAAGAATGAGGTCGAGGCGAAACCAATAACAAAGGCAATGAGGAAACCGAAAGAAGAATTTTTTTTTTAACTCTTTGTGTGCCACTACGGTTCAACTCCCAAGTGTCATCATAGTCCGAGGAGCCCGCTACGCAAGAACGCTTTTGGAAGATACCCTTTTTAAATCAAAACCCTATAGCTTGCACAGAAGTGTTCACATATACAGAACACCAAGTGTACATACCAAAGACGTAGAAAAAACATGTGCTGCCATAAACTCGATTGACATCTCTTGTGCTCAACTTGAAAGAGGTATTTGATATTTTCAGCAACACAGATCCAAGAAAGCTCAAGTAGAACTTGTACAGATAATAAGTTAAAACAATTCAGTATAGGTACGTTTCGAAAAATCAAAAGTTTGATCATTTATTTTGTATGATAAGAATAAATAGAACGTTATACAAAGTTGTGATTATCGAGTATCAATTTAAAGATTGTGTTTCAAGAAGCGATTTATATCATGAATTTAGGACCCAATCTTTCAGGAGATTGGGGATCATTTTGATATGCACGGCTTTATTTGGAATGATGTGATGAGAAAATTTTGCTCATTTGAAGTGTTTGTTTCTTTTAATGTTTCACACTTTTTTGATTCAATTAAATGGAATTAGGTTGGAGAAATCATTCAAATGCGTTATCCCCCCACAGAATAATAGTAGTATTAGCAAAGTGCTCTCCTTTTTCTCTGTTAGGTTTATATTCATGTATACATTTATATGGACAGACAGACACACACAAAACATGTATACTGTAAGTACTTTTGTTCTCTTTTCTTAAGTCGGGGATGGGGTGCAGGTTGGTAGCAAATGAAAACACTTCAGTTGTTTGGAAGTTGTTCATACTTCATTTAGCTTGAAATTGATTCATAGATGAATCAATTAAAGAAATAAAGGGGAACAAAACTCTCAACGTTCTTAACAGTATGGAATACTGCGTTTGTTCTTGATTTGTGACTGATCACTAATTGTCCGGGTGTGTACGTTCTTTTTTTTTTGTGAATTTGTTCATGTTTTGTGTATGTTTGTGTGTGTGTGGGTGTGTGTGTGTCTTATTAAATATATAAATAAGATTATTTAGTTGAGTTAAGTGTATGTTAGTTTAGTTTCACCAAACATTCAAAGTATACACAGCATTAAATAAAACAAGAAGGTTCAAAATGAAATACTAATACATGACGTTCAAAAGTCAAACAATACGCATGCAAAGATAATGCAGTTGGTGGGGAAAAGGCAAGGAAGGAAAATCCCATGTGAAAAGCTGACCCAGTGCCATAAATCCACGTGTATGCCTTTAACAGAGTATGAAATATCAGTTAAGTTGACAAGACAGGACAATCCAATACAATACAAACATTACAAAACAAACTACAAAGATGAGAGCGATAACAATACAAATGACAATGAGTGATTATCATGCCTTGAAGTTGCTACATGCACAACCTTCCGTGGGGAATTCCTAATATTTCCATTTTTTAATTGATGGTGTTTAACGCTTTAATTTCAATAAGGCTAGAATTTTATGTATAAGGCCCTGAAATATAAATTAAATCTGATGTAGAGGGTAGATGATACCATGGAGCTACCAAAAAGACTTGGTAGCTCCATGATGATACCTTGCAAACGTCAAGTGTCGTGATTATGAATGACGCGGTTCGGTGGAAAAATAGTCTAAAACTGATTCTGGAAGTAACTTTTAGTAATGTGAATAAATATCATACGTCATCGAATTGCAGCGTTTTATACATGTAACAAAAATTGGTTTTGAACCGGCAATTTATGAAGCATGATCCACTATATATATTGGATGTTTTTTGTAAAACACGAACTTTTATAAATTGGGTTGTTATATTCATTGCCCAAATTGTTAACCCACATGACAAATGTGGCACAATTATTGAATTATAATTCACTTTAACAAAAATACTTTGGGCATTGACTTCAATTCATACAAACCCAACGGTTAATAACATTTGTTTGTTTGTTCATTTCCATCTGAGAAGATGGCTGGATAGCCCATATTCAGCTACCTTAAGCTGGTCTTCCATAGTTTTCTGAACATTGATTGTAAGTTTCTTTATTTCAATGAAACCACTTTGTATTCGGAGAAAGTTCTTGGTTCAGAATATTTTGTAATTCTAAAATATTCTTGTGCCAAAGAAATATGTTTATAGCATCGAAAAAAAAAGAATAAACTTTACAATCTCAGAAACATTAGTCATTGCAGACATCATAAATAAAAGATGTCCCAAGATAGTTCTGTGAAGACGCACTCCACATATTTTGTGTCTACATTTCGCTTTCTTCGTTAAAAAACCCAAACTTATTATCTCGTTAACGATCACACAATGGCTCTTAAATAAACTGAAGCGTACATCCTATATGGTATTATGCATGTTTACTGACTTGCTGAAATACAGTCTCAGGGCTGACTGTAAGATCTTGCTCGTGCTATATTAATAAGACAAACACGCAGGCAAAATAGATAAAAATTCATCAAAACTTGTCGAACACAGGGAGTTAGGAACTTTCAATCGATATCTTTCCTCATCAACGAGATACCTCGACAATAGTTTTCAAGATTAGGAACGGTCTTAAATATGACACAACAATTGTATATAAATATATATATATATATATATATATATATATATATATATATATATACATATATGTATATATATATTATAATGATAGTAATAATGAGAATATAGTAATAATAATGGTGATAACTGCATTTATATGGCGCTTTATACGGGTGTTTCTCAACGCGCTGGTGCTATCTATACAAGAAAACTAGAAAACATAATAACATACGAAACCAAAATAACAGTAACATAAAGAGGAAGAGGAGGAAGAAGAAGAAACATTAGATGTCATACAGTGATACAAAATATCAATAACTGACGGTTTGTGCCTCCAGAAAAAAAAAAGAGAGTATTATTATGTACATAATTAAACAGTCAGCAGTCTGGAATATGTGATTATTAACCAACAACTTTAATAGCGGGTTTTTCCATCATTAAGCAATTAAATGAGTTACTGTGTACTAACAAGGATTTTTTTTTTTTTTTTTAAATGTGGGGAATTCCACTCAGGGCCATGAATGTTCGTTGTATACCGTGTAAATGCAATATACTTACAATATTATGCGTATACATATCTCTTCATGTTCACGCTTTATTGCCTGTTAATAGGATTATGATCTGGGGAGGTGGACCTTTCTATTGCTCAACAATGGCTGTCTCTCCGTCTTTGCTGTGCGCTCGTGGATCTTCCCCGCGATTGTAATCAGTGGTAATGTTCAAGCGTCTCGTTCTGGTAATCATGCAGCTCTTTTGTGATTAAATGGAATGCGCATTCATTTTTTCCCCAAAACTATCCATAAGGGCGTGGGTTTTCCCATGTCATCATTGTTCAGTATTTACAACTGTACATTTCTGGGAATGCCCACCCTTAAATCAATGCTTCTATGCATTCTTTGTATTCAATGTTGTGTATGTTATAATAGATCTACTGTGGTAAAATGTGGAATATGAAATGTATATGTTATATATCAAACAAGCAGACAAACAATGAAAAAAGCAACATCTTAGCGCTACATATAATCATACAGAGCCCCAGATATTTTTGAGCTAAGGTAGGCTACTTTCTGAGATAATAGAAATGGTGCCACGATGCATGGGTAGCCCGCGTTGCGTTGTCTGATTACAAACAGCAAAATAGCGTTTCCCTAATGCTGCAGAAACTACAATGGCAGTCACTCAATGAATGTCATTCCCACAACAAGATAATCATATAGAATCATGAACAGCCTTGGCTATCCCTGCAGCCGTCGGCTGCAGCCCCATCCTACATATTCCCAGCTAGAAGGAGAAGGAAATTGCAAATCAGGCAACAACATTACAAAATCTTTACCAGTAAAGCTTCTCCTCTAGTGTATGATCTGTGTCTGGAATGCTCTCCCAGTCGAAGCGGTGGCAGCCACATCCACTGCGGTCTTCAAGCACCGCCTTTCATCAGTCACCCTCCGTTAAAATATCCAGTTATTTGTTTTTTTTTCTATCACCTTTATTTTGCTCTCCTTTTTATTTCTGTGTGTTCACACTGTATTCTTCACTACATGTGTTCCCGTGACCACGCACCCCACTGCACTCGGTTGGACGACTATACTTTACTATTCAGAAGAAGAAGGATGGCTGAGGTAAACAACAAAATGTGCTTCGATAAAAGTAAATGGCTCCATTTCATACGGAAACGCAAAGTGTGAAAGAGTAGGGCATGTGGGAGTGAGGAATTCCCCATTCCCCTTAATTATTTGATTTACTTTAAGGAATTGAAGACTGATTTATTCTGTTATCGGCGTTTCATCATCTCTAAATGCATGACAGATTAATAATAATGATACTACTACTACTACTACTACTACTTATAATAATAATACAATACATTTATCAGGCGCTTAATACAGATGTTTCTAAGCGCACAGTTTACCGGAAAATTAACATTTATACCAGAATAATACAAAAATACCAAAATACAAGTACAAAAATGAAAAAAAAAATAGATACAGTGTATAAATATAGGTATGCCCTTGCTTTTCTTTTAGTTTCCGCGCAGCGTTTTGCTTCAAGAAATCCTCATCACACGTGTATTCTCATAACTTGATTTTATTACGAAATAGGCAATAGATGTGGTTGTATACCTGTGTTACTTTTTTTTTTCTTCACTGCAGTTTTCCTTCTTTTCTTTCACTTCTTTTGTCCTTTGTACCTTGATATTATGTCCTAGTACTTTATTACTTTGTGTCCAACCAGTTATCAAATCAAATCGAACATTTTCTGCGCATCATCCTGGATGTAATTGCCAAATTATTGTGTAATGTTATATGTTCTGTAGTTGGAATGCTACATTCATCACAACTACATACTTTTTTACGGACTACAGAGGTAAGTTCTGATTATCTGTAGGCCCTACACATTCAGCATTTTGTGCTTCAAATAATGCCCTCAATCAGAAACGCCCTTTTAATAGGTATGACATGCCTAACATTGAATTTGCTCTCCTATGTGTCAGATATTCAATTCAAGTTCTATATTCAACACTTCAGATTCAGATTCAAATTTATATATGGGTCAGTTTTACTGTCATGTAAAAATACACACAAATACTTCATGTAGGACTAACCACTTTCAAAATGAGCTCATACCCATTCCTATACACGTCCATCAAAATCATTCCTTCATCACCTGAATGCATCATACTATGTGTTTAAACAAATCCCACTTTTGATCCTTAATAGTTCAAAAACTATATATCAGATAACACTGACATTGATAAGAGCAATAGCTTTATGGAGTACAATTTTGTTGGCGGTAATTATAAAATGAAAGCATAATCAGTTTCATTGAATTCAAGTTTTATCTTTTAGTAAGGTTTCAGATTTTGCTCTATTTTCAACCGTCTGTACAAAACTTTAATTTTGCACAGTTGTCAATTATTGGTGTGTATGAGAGTGTGTGGTTAACACCAAGACATGGTCCTGAACAATGGCCAGGGTTTGAAGGCGCTATTACATATTCATGAGAAATTCCACTACAATAGCTAGTTTTTATTCCTCCCAAAATGAAATGTTTGCAAGCACATGAAAACGTGTGCTTATTCTTTCCATGTGCATGCATTTTACCCTTTACCATGATCTCAGAATAGTAGTGCCCAGGGCAATCCATCATGCTTATGAATGAAGCATTCATGTCCCTTGGAGCAAGATTCCAGAAGCCTAGTCAGCAGAGCTCTGAAAAGGAGGTATTCATGGTATTTATGCCTATTGTTTAGGGTCATTGTCAGCACACACTCACATACACACCATTGGTTCTTGTGTGAAGTTCAATATTGTACAGAGGGTTCAAATTTGACCAAAATCTGGAATTTTACTCTAAAATTAATCATGGATTTAACGAAACTAATTCATGCTGTCATATTCAAATCACCTCCAACTAAATTGTATACTATTCAGCTATTACTCATATCAATTACAGTGTTATCTGACGTACATGCGTATAATTTTTTTATATAGTTTTTTTTTTTTTTAAGGATCAAAAGTGGGAAATGTTTTTTGTAACACCTAATACGTCATGATACAAATAATGCACAGGATATTTTGGATCGGTGAGAATTGGATGCGCGAATTTAAACAGTTCAGCGTCATATCCCGGAGTGCTGTTCGTTATTCCGAAGGTTCGTTATTCCGAAAGTTCGTTAATCCGAAACACACAAATATCCTTTACCCAGAGCTTCGTTAGTCCGGAAATGAAAAAGAGGGTTCGTTAATCCGAACATTTGTTGCCTTATTCCGAAGGTTCGTTATTCCGAAAGCTCGTTTATCCGAAAATGAAAAAGGGTTCGTTATTCCGAAGGTTCGTTAATCCGAAAATGAGATAGGGTTCGCTATTCCGAAGGTTCGTTGATCCGAAGGGATAATAGGGTCCGTAACGAACCTTCGGAACAACGAGCTTTGTTTTACTTTCGGATTAACGAACCTTCGGAATAACGAACCTTATCTCATTTTCGGATTAATTAACCTTCGGAATAACAAACCTCATCACATTTTCGGATTAACGAACCTTCGGAATGACGAATCTTCGGAATAACGAACCTCCTGAATAACGAGCTGTAACCCATGTCCCGATTTGGCTTTCCGTATCCGGCGTGGTTAGTTATCGAAGGATCCCTAGCAGCTCCCTTCACGACCCGGTTGTTGGCGCTACCAAACGACTGATAGGTGGCCGTCTCGTAGACTCGAAGTGTAAAAAGTTGATATGCATGATGATGAACATACTTTTCTCTAGTCTTAAATTGAAGAACACGAGTATACAGTGGCCGAGAACGAGACTAATTTATCACTTATTATGTGAATTCAAAGATGAATTATTTCTCAAATATATTCTAACTTCTCAACAAAAATGGTACCACTTTCATACCAATGCAAACGTTTCGAAATATGGAAACCTCACTCTGACAAAGATAATCGATAATTGCAAATTATATACTGTTCTTGTAATTGTAATTGCATAATGGATGTTGCTGCGCATTGGTTGATAAAGTATTATTCATCAACGAGCCACCACTGACTGAACTTAATTAAGTGAACGAAATTTGTTTTTTTTTTTGGTTGTAATTTCAACACTGTTTGGAAACATTGACCTCTCAAAAAATTGGTGATAGAATAGACCTTAGAAGTGAAAACATTATTTTTTTAAAGAGATAAAAGAACAAAACTTTGCATTGTTTAAAGCTGGTCCTTACTCGATTGCTGAATTGCAGTAAAGGCCCATACTTACATACAGTATATATACTATAGTAGATCATCAAAATTAATATGGATTATTACAAGATGAAAAATGCATTGATGCATTTCTATAAAACAATGGAAATGACAATGGCATTTTCTTATAGAATAGCCCTGTATACGTCGTGGCGTAATATGATTGTCATTCAGTTTAAACTAGTTTTCATAAACTTTTATCATAGTTTTGTTAATACAAGATACTTCTCCATTAAGTCACTAAAGTCATATTGTATTCACCTTTAAATATACTTACACGATCAAGTAATTTCATGCCACATCTGTTATTCAGTTACAAGATGATACTTGGTGAAGTTCAAAAGCTTTAACTTAACAACTTACAAATCGGAGGTAAAGCAGATGAACATGACACCATTGCCAGTCCAGGGGCAATATAATGCTCCACAGAACTCTGTGGCCATATTTACAGATCCTTCAAGTTTTGCCTATGTGTGAACTTTATGACAAGGCAGGATGGGATAGTGCCTGATACAATATTTTGAACATCTCGTTATATGAATTCATACACATTACTGTAGATACTATTAGGAGATAGACAGCAGGCACATAAGCCCTTTGTGTCGAGCTCATGGGCCTGTTTTTCTTAGTGTCTTGCTCGTGGGCCTGTTTTACTTGGTGTCTATCTCGTGGGTTGTAGACTCATAGGTTGTATGACTGGCAGGTGAATGAATGGTGGACTTTCTTTATTGTCGTGTCTAGCTTGTTGGCCCTACAACTCGTAGGTGTCTCGCTCGTGGGATGATTCCAATGTAACTATGCAGACATCACAACGATTTATAATTTAGATAAGACAAGATCACATCTTTAGTGGTGATAATACAGGGATTTAATACCGTAGGCAGGTGACATGAGTAAATGAAAATATCAAAAGGTATATAAGATACATATAAATCGATATACAATTATATCATATCATTGTATATTACACGTTACACGTTAACTTCTCAGCCCAGTGGCTGAATTGTGTCTGATTTAAAATGATAAAAGTACGAAGACAGAATACATACTACACAAAGAGAACATGGAAATAAAGTTGCACAGATTCACGTACACGCACATCAGCATCTGATAAAAAAAATATAAGGATCATCTGAGAAAATTATTCCAACCTGATTTTATATACCTGCCTGATAAACATAATAATTGATATATTACTACGTTATGTGATATAATTATAAATGCACATGATTGCATCAACGCAAATAATAAACCAAGCCTAATCGACTAAGGACAGAAGAACTCATTGTGTTCATGACAACTTTTCTAAAGAAGCAAGTGACACTGGAAATGATTCTCTGTACGTATTCATTGATTGTACATGTACCAAGTTGAACTTCAAATTGAGTTTATTTTAATGCCATGAAATATGGCTGTAAAGTAGGGTTAAAAAGATTGTAAACAGTTGTATATATACATTCTGATTTATCTTTTCTCTCCTCCTTTTTAGTCACCCAGCTATCCCAGACAGCACTTTTACTCCTTTCCTTAATAGTCAGGTCGCTTAGTGAAATTACCGTTACACGGCGGATAAAAGCACCAAATTTGACACACGGATTCCTTGAGGACTACAAAACAATATTAGAGTAGGAGCCCTCTAAGAATTTTTGAGAAAAACACTAAAAAGATCAAATTTCAAAATCGCCGATACTTAACATGCAAAACCCTCACTTTTTACGTCATATGGTTGATATGATGAGAATATACATGATAATATTACATGTACATGGTATATTTATATTTTTCGTTTGCTTTAGAACCTTTGCTTGAACATTGCGGTAAGAGCATTTATAATTCTTGTGTAATGTACAGTCTCTCAACTACTAGGGAAGGGGAGGGAGTAGGTCAAAAAAGGGGCGGGACCCCCCCCCCCTTTAAAAAAAATGGTTGTTCGCTTGTTCTTTTGCGTGTTTTTTTTTTTCGTTTTGCTCTTTACACGGCGAATTAAAGCATACAATTAGGAAACGATATTAGTGTAGGAGCCCTCATGGAATTTCCAAGGAAAACACACACAGACACACACGCACACACACACACACACATTCACAAAGATCAAATTTCAAATGGCCAACTTTTATGGCAAACCCCTCAACTTTCATTTGATATCGGTGATACGATGACAATATTAGTTTGTATAGAGATCTGTATTTTTGGTTTGGTTTAAAAGCTGATTTGGACATTGCGGTAGGAGCATTATTTATTTTTCTTGCGTAATGTAAAATCTCTGAACGGCTGGGGGAGGGGGTAGGGCAAAGGGGGCGGGACCCCACTTAAAAAGTGGTGGTTCGCTTGTTCTTTTGCGTGCTTTTTTTTTTCGTGTTGCTTTGTACACGGCGGGTAAAAGCATCAAATTTGGCGCGCGGAATCCTTGAAGACTATAGTGTTAGACTACGGGTCCTCCTGGATTTTTTTTTTTTTTTTTTTAAGGGAAAACACACACACACACAACACAAAATCAAATTTCAAAATGGCCAGCACTTCATGCCATATGGGTGATTCGATGACAATATTTGTACAATTTTGTTTGTGGTTTGGCTTACAACCTTAATTTGGACATTGTGATAGGAGCATTGCTTACATTTTTGCGTAATATAAGTGTCTGAACTCCGAGGAGGGGGGGGGGGGGGGGTAAGGGAAAAAAGGCGGGACCCCCTTATAAAAGGCTGCTTACTTGTTCTTTTGACTACTTCTTTCGTTTTCGTCTTACACGGTGGATAAAAGGTTCAAATTCGGCACACGGATTCCTTGAGATCATGAAACAATATTAGAGTATAGGTGCCCTCTCATCTATGTTTTCTGGCGTTTGGCCTGCCTTGCGAGTGTCAATTGCAGTTGCACTGGTCATTAGTAGGCTGACATTGAGCTTTGTGATCATGTCCCGAATATTTTTATCAGCGCCGAATGTTGACACTTCATGGAGGACATCCTCCACCCTCTGCTCCTTTCTCACAGAAGAACATTTTTTTTTTGAATATCTAAAATGCTCTGCGCTTAGTCGGCCTTTTCTGATCTTCATCTGGGATTTGAACTCTCTTTTTCTTTGTCTTCTCCAATTTAGAATTATTGAATTTCAAAGGGTAAGATTTGTGCCATTGGGCTGAGTGTGTAACAGAGATATCAACAGTTTCTTCACTCCCAAAACTGTAACAGCATCTATGGCTCGGAACTGTTCAGCCTTAGACAGGAGTGACTACTTGTCGCATCTGTCTTGTCACTATTTGCCCTTGAACCCTTCAAGGGACACTTTAAGGGTTCAGCGGTGTCCTGCTGGTAAATACACAACGATCCCAGTGTCCCACTTAAATACAATGATGGATTCACACTCTGAAAAGCAAAGGTACTGGAATTTAATCCAATTATTGTATAAACCTTTGAACTTCGTCGGATCATTTCACTAATGAATTGGAGTAATGTGGTCATGCTCTTGGCAGCAAAGACGTTTTCTGGTAAAACAATTGATCTCTTGAAATATGTACACGTATCTTGCCTTGGAATGTTACAGCAGAAAGCAAATGTACATGTATAAGGTAATCCTCTGGAAAAAATGGACATTATACAGTTTCTTGTAAAGCGACTATGATAGCCAGTTCCTTGTAAAGCGACTATGATAGTCAGCCAGTTCCTTTCGTCTAATCAAACATTCTGCAAAACAAACCTCCCTCAGCAAACGCAAATTTAAACATCTTTAACACAAATATAGATTATGGCCAGCACAACTATGACAAGACATCGTGTCTATTTTTCTGTCCTCATTTGGTACAGTTATCAGTAAAATTTCTGGTAAAAAATTGAGCTCACCCATAATCTCAGAAGGGACATTTTCTGTTGCTTAGACAGCGTATCAGTGGCACAAGAGGAAAGTAGTACAATGCACCCCGTTATAGCAAACGTCGTCGGGACCGGCAGTTTTTTCCCGTTATATCGACATTTCGTTTTTATACATGTGTAATAAACCGACCAGTAAAGTATAGAAAAATAGATGATAGTTTGGGGACCTGATTTTTACTTAGTTGTTACGAAAATTATTACCGCGTTCGTAATCAAACAGGCGTGCACTGTATCCACAAATAAATTTTACTGCACTGAAAAATAATTTCAGTGAAAAATGAGTTTTAGAGTCTCACAGCATGGGAGTACCAGGGGTGGATCCTGGGATTCCGTAAGGGGGAAGGAACGCCTTTACAAAATCAAAGGGGTCGCATGCCCTCCCCCTCCATTTTTTCTTTTTATTTCTTTGTTTTAACAAAGAATAGAAGGGCTGTGCCCGTTGCGCCCCCACCTGGATCACCCACTGAGTTGAAAACTGTTTATTTCAGAAACTATTTTCTGTCTATTTAAACTGTATACATTATAGTTGATCAGTATGTATGTGTACTATATTTGACTGTTTGATTGGTAATTAATTCCACCAACTCCATGTCTCAAATGCTTTGATGTTGATCATGGTCTCAAGTTTGGGTTTATGTTTTCAGTTTTATAAAAAATAAGTCAATTCACAACAGATCTAAACGTATATGTTATCATATTCCTTTATTATATACGCAGTACGGTTTATATACTGTATCTATCATAGATATAAAGAAACATTAAAGGACAAGTCCACCTTCATATACATAAGGATTGAGAGAATGCAGCAATATTAGTAGAACACATCAGTGAAAATTTGAGGAAAATTTGACAATCCGTTCAAAAATTACGAATATTTTATTATTTTAAGTATCTGCCCAGTCACTGCTGGAAGAGAAGACTACCACAGTGTATGATGTCACATGCGTACAACTATATAAGAAAAATAAAAAGAGAATTTCACAAAACTTTACTTTTTGAATAAAGTGCACAGTTCTTCGATTTGCTACTGACGTATGTTAAGGGTAATATTATTCCCCCTGCCTTCTTAGAGAGAGAAGTCGAGTGTTCTTTTGTTATGCGAGAAAAATTGAAATATGTTGAATTGTCTTTATTCTTTCTTTATATCGTTGTACTCATGTGACATCACAAGCTATAGTAGTCTTTTCATCCAGCCGTGACTGAGCAGAAACTTCAAAAATTCATAACTTTTGAACGGATTGTCTGATTTTCCTCACACTCTCGCTGATGTGTTCTACTAATATTGCTACATTTACTCAACCCACATGTCTATGAAGGTGAACTTGTCCTTTAAAATTCAGCATTTTCACCATAAAAATCGAAAAATTCCAAAGGGGTCCTACTCTAATATCAATTAGTAGGTCCTAGGAGATCACCTCTCCAAATTTGGTGCTTTTATCCGCCCTGTAACGGTAAGCTCAAATTTTCACATTAAGCGACCTGACTATAAGGAGCGTTGCACCAAGATTGCCACCTTACGGCGTCACAAATTAAACACAAGCCTACCTGTTTCTCACTATGGCATTCATTTACCTGGTCAGTAACGAGGATCAATAAAGAGACTTGTTCCCTTGATACACGCGCTATGGCATGACTCGAACCTATAGGCCCGAATTCAAGAGGGTGATACAAATGAAACCATGGTTAAAACCATGGACAAAAACCATGGAGCGCCAAGTGTCGCATGGAATATTTCGTCACGAAATCAGTCATTTCGTCGATGAAATTATTATTTTGTAACAAAATGACAACATTTTGTAACCCAATGAACATTTCGTCCACAGAATGATAATTTCGTTAACGAAACGGTTATTTTGTTGACGAAATGACCAATTTCGTGACGAAACATTCCGTGCGACACTTGGCGCTCCATGGTTTTTGTCCATGGTTTAAGCCATGGTTTCGTTTGTATCACCCTCGTGAATTCGGGCCATAGCGTCTCTGACTGTCAACTTGGAACTATGAAACCTCCATGTTCACCAACGAAATGGAAATTCTGAGTAAAATAAACGTTGCCTGAATATGTAAGATAACGAGAGTACAATGTACCTCTAGTTAACGTGAGCGAAGTCTTACAGTAGCTATAAAAGATCTATACAAAACATTTTATCTCAATTTAGAATTATTAAAGTTCAGACACCGTAACTTGATTACGATTAGCACGTGTGTTCGGTTTCAATTTCAGTGACATACTGTGTAAAGGTACTTTTGTATGAGCATTCGAGGATTTTTTTCTAACTGTATTACAAGATGTTCAACAAAGAGGCATTTAACCAAAGTCCATCTTTCCAGACACTATGGATCGCTTCCACACCTTCCTAATTTCCTTTAGCAGTAGATTATCAAGTATTATGAGATCACCGAAATGCTCCTCAGAGATAGGATTATAGAACACTAAAAACACACACAAACGCAAGCACACACACAAACGCGCGCCCGCACACAAATACTCACACACCCACACATATTTACAGACACACTTTTCTACTTCTCATTCTGTCACACCCATATAATGAAAAACAAGATCATGAAGAACCATGATTGCTGTCGGGCCAAGAATTAGACCCAGATATTCGATTCACACCGAACTTTTGACAAGAAAATAATTGACATAGAATTTTTTCGTATAAAAAAAAATTATGCATCATCAAAATAATAACATTCAATTATCAACCTCCTTCTAATTACGAAAATTTATGAATATTAACATTAAGCTGATTTCTCTCGACAAACTTATTGGAGTTTCGTTACCATCAATATGAGGATTTCACATTATGTCATGATAATAGGTTCGGGATCACTATTTGCCTGCTCGTAGACTGGATTGGAATGCTCATGTATGTTATAATGCTTGCCGGTCTGGCTAAAACACGCTTTTAGTTTAGAGAAATGCTTACAAAGGAAAATACCAACTACACTGCCAATAACCACTACGCCTAAGACGAGTGATAAGCTTATGATGAGGATTTTCTCTGTTGTCACATGAGAACCCGCCGAGGGTGTTAAGTCATTTGTTCTGGTAGCAGTCGGAGCTAGGTTAGTGGTAGCCGGTGGTGCAATAACAATGGTTGTCGATACCATATTGGACGTCGAACCCACGTTGCCAGTCTCGTCAGATGCTCGCAGGGAAAAGTGATGCGATACATTCAGGGAACCTTCAGGGAACTGTACTGTGACGCTCTCCTCGACGCCGGCGATGGCGATAATGGATAGGTCGCCCTCGACCAGCCGATCGTTGTCTACCAGAGTACACTCTGTGAAGTTGGTCCTCAGTGTTGTAAAATCAGTGCAATGCCTCAATTCATAGGATAAAGCTGCACAAAGAGATGAATGTATTGTCATATCATTTTAGAATGATCGTAAAACATGTAGTCTGGGTGCCAAAGTCAGATTTCCGGTGTAACCCTGTTTCTGCCGTCCGCCCGATAATTCTTGATGGTTTTACTTCAGCTTTAATAAGGTGTTGATTCCAAGTCTGAATGACTCAACACTTCAATCCTTGAGGGTATCTGAGATATCTAAAGTCGTACGATCGTCACCCCTAATGGTGCGTTATTTCGTAATCTCCCGAACGACAGAAGTTTGTGCATGCAATTGCGCAATACCAGACTAGGTACTATATCCATAAACGTGTGGGACAATGCTGCCACTTAGACGCGTATGTGTGTGTGTGTGCGTGTGTGTGTACGCATCATACACAAACATTGTGACCGTGAGCTGCGGTGATTGGAGGAGAGAGGCCAGACGACGCGTGGCTCTTTTGGCCTCTCTTCATGCGCATGCGCACTAAGAGTGTGCGTCCATTCGGAAGCTCTCGTGGCTCGGACAGTCATTTTGGGTCAGGAGATTTGTAGTCTAAAGTGTTGTTCGCTGACCCATTGAGCCAGCGCTATCCTCATTCGGTGTCACTACATTTGGTACAGAATGGGGGAGGCAGCGTGTTGCGTTCGTCTCCGTGCCGCACAAACCACTCGCCACGAGTGTAAGGCTTGAAGATGCCCGCTAAAAACTACAATTCCTATATTTCTTATAAATGGTGAAAATTTTGAAGGTGCTAAAGCCGAAACTGGATGATGCAAGTCATGCATTCTGGAGAAATTTGAGGTCTTCAAAATGGCAAAATTGAAAAGAGTTGATGATTTATCTTATTTCGAGGTATTCTGTCGGTATACATGGGCATAATGCAGAATGCCGAAGTCTTGTAACAACAGTGAATATCTTGCTCTACCTTCAAGATCCTTACATTGTATAAATCAAACAAGAGAGTTTATTGTTATCAGCAAATCTAAACCACTGCGTGAGGTTGCCAAAGCAACTTTTTTTTATGAACTTAATTGTGTCAATTCCTCACTTCCAATCTTTTATTATTATCATGGTGTAATATCCTTGGTACCCACAGGACATCTGGAGCCACCTTTACATGTCACTTGCCGATATTGTCCTGACATAATAACTTGCATAGTTTGTTTTGTATACGTTGACTGTGTCTAAGTAGACGCTGTATTTTTTTTTTATTTTAGTTTCATGCATCACTGACATTCAAGATGTCAAACTCATCAGTACTGCCCTCTACAGGTGCCTTCGTGGACACAATCAACGGACATCACGTTCACCCTTTGATACACAATACAATAGACACAGCATTCACTTCAGTTAATGATGATGACTTTTTTTGATACGGAAGAGCCTTCTTTGGCAGAACGTGAAGCAGATATTACTCAAAATGATACTTTTTTTATAATTATGTTTCAGATAGTTTTAATTCATTGTCGCAAGAATTTGAGTATGATTTTGACATAGAAAACCAATTGCAAAGTCCATCTTCTGAATATCTCACTCACAACCAGTTTAAAAATGTTAAGGAGTATGATGATACCACTTTTTCTCTTATACATTTCAATATTAGGAGTGTTAGTAAACATTTTGAAGAATTGCAGTTGTTTTTGAATAATCCCATCAGTCAAAAATTCTCAGCAATAGGTTTGACCGAAACCTGGCTTTCCCATGATTCAAGTCTTCCATACACTCTCGACGGATATGATTTTGTAGTTAACAACAGGCAAATTAGGGTGGGTGAGGGCGTTGCGTTATACGTTTCACAAATGTATGATTACGTAGTTCGCGATGAGCTTAACAGCATGACTGATTCGATTGAATCTCTTTTTATTGAAATAACCATTCCTGGCAGTAAAAATATTATCATAGGAGTAGTATATAGACCTCCAAATGCAAACATAGAATCATTTTTAGATTATTTTTCGAGTTTGATGAAGAACCTAATTTTTATTCATGAAAATTGTTTCATAATGGGAGATTCTAATATAGATTTATTAAAACAAAATAATATGTCACAAGATTTTTGAAATATCTTTATCTGCTTCCTTTTTGCCTTTGATATCTAAACCCACGCGTATAGTTAATGAATCCGCCTCCCTTATTGATAAAACTTTTTTTTGGGTAATATTCTTCCTCCTCCCGATTCCCGTGTACTACTTTCTTTCAGATATTACAGACCATTTCCCCATCTCTACTAGTTTCTCTTTAAATGATACTATTGATAATAGATATGGTTGTTTATTAAGACGAAGAATCACACTGAAAAATATAGCCAGTCTTGGTGCTACTTTAGACTCTTGCGTTCAATAAACATAAAGAATAATTTATATCATAAATTTAAAATGAAACCTACTGAGCAATCAAAATTTATACTAGTTATTAAAGTACGTTGACGAAAATCATACGCATAGAAAAGAAATAAAATATTACACCAAGCAGTTACAATTTTATAGGCATGATATGCAAAACATATGGAAAGTTTTAAAGCAGGCAATGAATAAAATGATAAAAGTAATATTACCAAAATTAGATTTGATGATGAAATCATTGAAGATTCTCGTCAAATTTATAATTTTTTTTGAATAATCATTTTCCTTCAATCGGGGAAAATCTTGCAAGCAATATTCCTCCATCAACGAAACATTTTCCTGAATTTTTAAGTCCACCAAATTCTAGTTTAATGTTCCTTAGTCCAACATATAAGCAGGAGATAATTAATATCGTTCTGATTTTAGTTCTAGAAAAAGTGCTGGACACGATGACATCAGTAATTTTCTTTTGAAAGGGGTAATATCTTCAATTGAGGACCCTTTAGCTCACACATTCAATTTATCTCTTTCTAATGGCATTGACCCCGAAAGTATGAAAATAGCAAAAGTCATCCCCTTGTTTAAAAAAAGGTGACAAATTAGATGTCAATAATTACCGACCGATTTCTTTGTTATGTACATTGTCTAAAATTCTTGACAAAATTGTTTATAAAAGAATTATTACTTTTCTAAAATTCAATAACATACTTTGAAATTCTCAGTTCGGATTTAGAGAAAAACATAGCACTACATATGCATTATTAAGTTTTATGGAAAAAGTGGCACATGCTATTGACAGATCTTCACATCTAATAGGTTTGTTCCTGGACTTCTCCAAGGCCTTCGACACCATTAATCATGATATTCTACTTGATAGATTACATCATTACGGAGTGCGTGGAAAGGCCTTGGAGTGGTTCAGGAGCTACCTCATGAACAGGAAGCAATATGTCTCTTTAAATGGTTGTAATTCACAAATGTTAGATATTAAATGTGGAGTCCCACAGGGAAGTGTATTAGGACCGATTTTGTTTCTCGTTTATATAAATGATCTTTGTAGGTCATCAGATGTTCTTTCTCTTTGCGGATGACTCAAATTTATTTTTTTTTCGCATAAAGATCCTCTTACTCTTGTAAATACAATAAACTCTAAATTAGAAAATGTCGCCCAATGGATAAAGGCAAATAGATTATCTTCAAAAAACAGAATATATGTTTTTAAGTAACTCTATAGAGACTGCACCTGTTGACATTGTTTTTGATGGCACGCCACTGGAAAATGTTTCCCATATTAAATTTCTGGGAATAACAATTGATAGTAAGCTTTCATGGAAACTTCATATTGATGGTATATGCAAAACTATTTCACGAAATATTGGTATAATTAACAAGATTAAATTTTGTCTTCCTTTGTCGTCCCTGATTACATTATATTCATCTCTCATATTGCCATAGTTAAATTATGGTATTCTCGCGTGGGGAAATACACATCAAACACTCATAGATCAATTACTTTTATTACAAAAGAAGTCACTCCGTATTAAATGTCATACTGCATTTCTGTCTCATACTGACCCGTTATTTTTTGAAAACAAAATATTGAAAATTAAGGATTTGTATTTGTATAATTTAGGACAATTTATGTATAATTTACGATAAAAATAATCTTCCAAATATATTTGAAACTATAATTCCAAGAAAAAAATAATCTTCCAAATATATTTGAAACTATAATTTCAAGAAATCAGTCCGTTCACAATTACCGAACAAGGCGTTCGAATGAATATCATTTGCCCTTTTTCAGAACTCTACTGGCTCAGAACACCTTTATTTACGATGGGCCTAAGTATTGGAACTCACTTCCTAACGATATTGTAACAGCACGAACTTTGAATTCTTTCAAGAATAAATTGAAATTATTTTTATTGAAATCTTAATGTACAACCGGATTAGGTTTGTTTCATCATCCATCTTTCTTTTATATATGCATTAATCAATTACATTTCAACTATTTTCTATTATTAGAGTTAAATAATCTGTCGAATATAAGTTCTCCTCAAATGTTTCTGTTATTGAACAATGTATCATTGTGTTTATTCTTTCCTTTTCATATGTCCGCTCTTCTGTATTTTTTTCTGGTAAATGTACCCAATTCTTTATTCGCAATATCATTCCAGGGTGCGTCTTGTCACTCTTACATCCTAGTATTCAGTCTGCTTGTGTCCACGATGGCGTGTGTTGCAGTTTCATTTTCTTTTTTCCCTTTTTCCGTCTTTTCCTGTTATCTTATTTCATGTCAGTTGACATTGGTTTCTTTGATTTTGTTTCATATGTTTATTTGTAGTTTCATGAAGTCATTATTCGTTTTTTATGTATTTTTGAGGGTCCCATATCGTACAAGCTTGGCTTTTTAGTGGGACCCTCCATTTCCATTCCCATCCGTGTAATATGCATATGTATACCTTACAAATGCAATTATGTTGTAACTCAAGATTACATGTATTTTGTTAATGTTCGTTTTTGAAATTACATCAAATA
This sequence comes from Diadema setosum, assembly GCA_033980235.1. NCBI lineage: Eukaryota > Metazoa > Echinodermata > Echinoidea > Diadematoida > Diadematidae > Diadema > Diadema setosum. The sequence goes on along the minus strand of CM067063.1, from coordinate 1,330,002 downwards.
TGTTCTGTTAATGCACTGTATATAATTTTCCATGTTTATTTCATGGAAATGAAAATAGAACTTGGATTGAGGGTGCTGAATCTGAATCAGAGTGATGCAACCCTTGCTCTCCCTGAGCATTTTAAGAAAACTTTAATAAGAATATTGGAGGCCGTCTAAGAATGTCTCGAAACCCTTGTGGATGCTAGAGTTGCATCATCCAGATTCGGAATCAGTACGCTTGCAGTGAGGTAAAACCATCAAGACACATTTGGCTGACGGTGAAACAATGTTCACCATCTGGCATTCAGACTGATGTGAGAAAGTCTGATGGTCAAAAATAATACATTCCAAGTTAAATACCAGGTAAGGTCTGAAGATTTATTTTTTTGAAGGTTCATTAATGGAAAAAGAAATCAGTTTGATTATTCCAAAGGTTCGTTGATCCGAAAATGAAAAAAAAAGTAGCTATTCCGAAGATGCGATTACGAAATACACAGATTTCCTATACCTACAGTCTGCATGGTTACTCCGGAAATCAAAGAGGGGCCATTTTATTTCGTGAGTTTACGCAAGAATTCACAGTGAGAGCCCGCTCAACGCGCGCGCAGTCATATCGCTTCTTCGCACGTTTTGCACGAGGGAATAAGTTCCCTCATCGCAGTCTAAATCAAGTTTTATTCGTCCTTTTTACCGTGCATCGTCGCACTATCTTATCATATTGTGGATTGTTATTATTTGTAGCTCAGTTAGAGCTGACTTTGCTTCGGAAGAGGATTTTGATTCACGAGATATCGCGGGATGGAAATTCCGCTTACCGTTCCCCCACAGCATACAGCTAATAGCCTGTCGTGAGTGGCACCACTAGTACGAGCGCCCTGCATACAGCTAAGCCTGTCGTGGCGGTAGTGACTACAGCCGCGCATCATGAACCTAAGTGTTCGCCGGCTATAAAGGCTCAGCCGAAGAAAGAAGGGAATGGGAAAACCCTTAAAAAACCCACCAAACCAGGCCTAAGTAAGAAGGCAGCCCCCCCCCCCCCCCCCAAAGAGAAGACGGACGCGGAGGTGCTTTCCCGCCTTTCTAAGCTCGAATCCATGTTTGAAAAGGTCATGGAAATACTACCGTCTCAGCCTACTCGTATTCAACAACAGAAACTACGTGCCGGCCATGTTGGCACGGCTTGTACCGCAGACCACGGTGATGTGCCGATTGGGGACATGGATGTGTGTGCTACAGACGATAGTATGCAAGCACGCGGTACGCTGCACGACCACAGCGGCAGCAGCTTCAGTGGGGATGAATGCGATTTCCCTGCGGCGGCATGCAGCGGGTTACGCACCCGCAGAGCACACAGGGTGGACAGTACAAGTACCATCTTTTGCTGCAAAGTTTGCGGTCTCCCCCTCTGTGGGCGAACCTATCAACGACGAATTGGCAAATTCTACCAATTATCTCATCTCCCATTGTCTGGAGGAAAAATCGATGGAAGAGTCAGCGGCAAACTACCCAGCACCGAGCAATTGCCCCAACTTACTAGTCCCGAAAGTCAATCCAGTGATTTAGGATAATGTGACACAGACTACGCGTAGCAGAGACGTTAAGCTGCAGAGAGTACACTAGAAATCTCTCACCCGCGGGCTGTGTGCGTTCCTACAAACTCTTCCTACTGACTTGAACGAGGCGCAACAGGACGCACTCGCTTTGCTCTGTAACGCCAATTATGAAATGAACTGTCTGAGAAAGGAGCTGATCAGACCCGACATGAACGCTGCTTACGCATATTTGTGCAAGCCTACAACGCCCGTGACCGCATTTCTCTTCGGTGATGACCTGGGACAACGTGTAAAAGATCTCAAGGAGGAGAATAGGGCTGCCTTTAGTGTGGTTAAAGGGCAGGCTAAGAGATCTACTCATCAGCTGTACCACCCATACAAGCGCACGTCCAGCGGTGGATTCAGCCGGAAGCAATATCGGAGCGCGGGCTGGCTCGCAGCTGGGGATACATCCTGGCCTTTTTTAGGCCAGCAGCAGCGGGGGAACAGACTTTCAGGCCCGCACACACAGACTCGCCCACCTCCAGCGCATGCGCACAACCGGGGGCAGAGCTACCCAGCGACCCCAGCCAAGCCAAACACTGTGTCACGGAGAAAGTAACTGCACTACCCAAGGAGGTAAGTTGCAGGCCTAGCTGTTGTTGTGGGAATACACAATCCACTCACACTGTACAGTCAGTTTTTGACATTGAAAATGTAGATGTTACATTAGACCTGCCCGTTGGGGGTCGACTGAGGCATTTTAGCAAACAGTGGAATCATATTACCACTGATCCTTTCATACTTGATGCAATTAGCGGTTACAAACTTGAATTTCAAGAGGCGAATATCCCACCTCGCAGAGGTAAGCCGCCTTACCACTACAAAGTGGGAAATGCTGTGGAGAGCAAAATTCACATTGAAATTCAAAAACTGGCCGAGAAAGGCGTAATCGAAGAATGCCATCGTGTGGTAGGAGAATTTGTGTCCAATATTTTTACACGCCCAAAGAAAAATGGGGACATACGCCTGATTTTAGATCTATCGGACCTAAATGACAGTCTGAATGTACAGCATTTCAAAATGGATAACATCCATACAGCTACAACCCTAATTTCCCCTGGTTGTTACCTTGCCTCAGTCAACCTTCGAGATGCCTACTACTCTGTCCCTATTCACCCCTCACATCGCAAGTATTTGAGATTTGTCTGGCAAGAGAAATGTTGGCAATTTAAGGTACTCCCCGATGGCCTTAGTACAGCGCCTTGGCTCTTCACAAAACTTATGAAGGCGGTGTTCGCAAAGCTGCGACAGGCAGGCCACCTGGTTGTGGGGTATTTAGATGACACTCTCATAATTGGTGAAACTGAATCACAAGCACTAGAAGCGGTGCAAGCAACCACAAAACTGCTCTTTGACCTTGGTTCTGTCATTCATTTAGAGAAATCTATCCTAGAGCCTCAGCAACGGCTCCAATTCTTGGGGTTTATCTTGGATTCGGAAAGCATGACCATAACGCTCCCGCATGAGAAATGTCAAAAGTGCGGAATTACTAGGGAAACAGAATCCTACTATTAGACAGGTGGCGCAGGTCATTGGGAAACTGATTGCTACTTTCCCTGCTATTCAATATGGCCCCCTCTTCTATCGTAACCTAGAAAGAGACAAAATTCTTGCACCAAAATCAAGCAAAGGGCATTTTGATAGAGCTATGAATTTGTCTGAAGCTTCTAAACAGGAGTTAACGTGGTGGTTCAATAACATTCACTGCCAGTCGGCACCAATTAGTCGAGATCGGCCAGCTTTAGAGCTACGTACTGACGCCAGTGGGCAAGGATGGGGTGCCACTAATTTAAGCTGTGAAACTGGCGGTAGATGGGATGATCAGGAGATAGTGCGTGCTCAAAACAATGAAATCAACTATCTTGAAATATTAGCTGCAGGGCTTGGTTTGAAATCATTTTGTGGCCACCTGCATAATACGCATGTGCTCATTAGAACTGACAACACAACAGCTGTAGCCTTCCTGAACAATATGGGAGGCATTAAATCTCGAGCCTGCGACAGGGCAGCACGAGACATTTGGGTTTGGTGTAAGGAAATGAACATCTGGATCACAGCAGCCTATTTACCTGGTCGTGGCAATACAGAAGCAAACAGGAGATCTCGTCAGAACAGAATGGATGCTGAATAAGAAAGTTTTTACTGATATCACTAAGAAATGTGGTACTCCCCAAATTGATCTCTTCGCGTTCAGACTCAATAAGCAACTGCCTGCTTATGTTACGTGGCTGCCTGACCCAGATGCGGTTTTAGTGGATGCATTCACTCTGAATTGGGGTGATCTGTATTTCTACGCATTCCCTCCTTTCTGCCTCATCCCCCCCCAAAAAAAAAACAACAACAACAGCAACGACAAGGCACATGGTCTCTTGATCGTCCCAAACTGGCCGACCCAAGCGTGGTTTCCTCGCATGAGGAGAATGCTTAAAGATGAACCACTCTTTATTCCTAGACACAATAATTTGATTACGCAACCAGTATCTGGGGAACCGCACCCTTTACACGCTTGCCTTGATCTGTTATCAGGTTTTGAAGCTGCCGTTCGAGAACTCTGGCATGAGCAGCAGAACTGTGGACATCTTGGCAGCATCTTGGAGGGCATCAACCCAAAGACAGTATTGTACATATATAAGGAAATGGAGAACGTTTTGTACACTTAAGAAGGAAAGTCGCCTTCATGCCAAGATTAATTTTGTTTTGGAGTTTTTTACCCACATGTTTTATGAAGAGAATTTGAGCTATTCAGCTATTAACTCAGCACGGAGTGCACTTGCTACCTTTCTAGTGTTAGAGGGTGAACAATTCACTGTCAGCACTCATCCGCTTCTCTCTCGTTTTATGAGAGGTGTGTTTTCAGCTCAGGCCCCCAAGGCCGCGGTATTCGGAAATTTGGGACGTGAATATTGTTTTTAGGTATTTGAGAACGCTAGCTCCCGCTAACTCGCTTAGTTTGAAGCAATTAACGATGAAACTCTGCATGTTACTGGCCTTGATATCCACCCAGAGGGTACAGACTTTGCATTGCCTGAATCTAGACAACATGATTCTCAAACGATCTATGGTGTCATCCAAAGTTAATGAACATCTTAAGCAGTCTAGACCTGGGAATTTTGGATAGGACGTGCTTTTGAAAGCGTACCCCCCAGACAGACGTTTGTGTGTAGTTACATACATTAAGGCCTACCTTCGGAGAACCAAAGAGATCCGAGGAGAGGAAAGACATCTCTTCATTAGTTTTCGCAAGCCTTTCAAGAGAGTAACGGCACAGACAATTTCTCGATGGATCAAGGAAATCATGACTGGCGCTGGCATTGACACCATGATGTTCAGTGCACACTCAACCCGAGCAGCATCTATAGCTCAGCAGCAAACAGAGCGGATGCACCTATTCCTCTGATCCTCGCAAAAGCAGGCTGGTCGAAAGAACAGACATTTCGCAAATTCTATGACAAGCCTCTGTAAGACGAGGGACAGTGTCTGTCGCAGCTGATTATGAGGAAATAATGGCCTCAGACCCAGGTAATTTTAGCTTACATTTTGCTTGCCATTGTGCATGCCTGAGATTGTTCAGTTAGAACAAATGTGACTTCTGTGCTACAAAATCTCACTGTGAGTTCTTGCGTAAACTCATGAAATAAAATAGAAAGATTAAACAAGAACTTACCAGTTTGAAGTTTGATCTTAATTTTATGAGGGAGTTGGAAAAATAATTCACAGTCCCTCCTCTCCCTCCCTGTCATGAATACTATCCAGAAATGTACAGATCAACTTTAAGTAAGTTCTCAATCTTTCCAAACTGACAGAAGTCACATCTTGTTGCAACGAAGTATGACTGCGCGCGCGTTGAGCGGGCTCTCACTGTGAATTCTTTCTCCAACTCCCTCATAAAATAAAGATCAAACTTCAAACTGGTAAGTTCTCGTTTAATCTTTCTATTAATTCGAACATATATTATGACATTATTCCGAAGATTCGTTTTTTATATGAATCGTTATTGCGAATGGTGTATTATTCCGAAGGTTCGTTAATCCTACAATGAAATAAGGTTAGTGATTCCAAAAGGTTCGTTATTCCAAAGGTTTGTTAACCCGAAAATGAAATATGGTTGGTCATTCCGAATTCACTTTCGAATAAACGAACTTAAACCATCGAAATAACGAACCTCATTTCATTTTTCAATTGTCAAAACTTCTAAATAACATACCTTATTTTTTTATATTAACGAACCATCGGAATAACAAACGTGATTCCATTTCGAAATAATGAACCTTCCGAATTATAATACAAAAAATCTAACCATTTCCCACAAGTCCATTATGTGGAGAACTATTCAAAAGTTCCCTTTCTCTCTCCCATATTGTGGTAAAGTTCTGATGTCATTAAGGTGTGCTCATGTTTTGGGCCCCATTTTTGTAGCTTTGTAGCTTTCTGCAATGTTGATTTCTTCACAATGAATGCTAAAGAACTATATCTGTTCCTTTAGTTTGCTGTTCTATCTATAGATTACAATAATGTAAAAAAAAATATGTGTTAGTCCCCTATCGTAAAACAAATTTCTCTGCGATTGATTTCCAGAACTAGTATGGCCGTGATGCACGGTTCGAAAACGTCATTTACTTTTATCGAGTGTCAAAACAATTATCAATTTGAATATTTTTACCCATCTTAGACTTCGAATTGAAATTTAAATATGAAAGGTCAATTATAGAATGCAATGTATTCCTACCCTTCATATTGTGCTTACGCTTTCGCGCCATTTATGTAAAAGACAAATTTTTATATGTTTGTATCCCGTTATATCTTCTGTGCTCTGAGGGTTTTTTCTCCCCCCCCCCAAAAAAAAAAAAAAAATCAGTTTTGGTTTTATGTCGGATACTTACAGTTACTAATATTAGGATATTCAATTTTTCGAGGAAGGTAGAAGTATCAGAGATGGCGAGAAAGATACCTCGGCCGTGATCGAAGTCGTCACCTACTGCTGTCCAGGTAAGTTTTACTGCAGTGCTACCGAATAACATTATGTGCCTCAGGTCCGTGATGGTGGATGGAGCCAGGATATCAGGGGCACCGGGTGAGTAGTTCTCAACAACGAACGCTCCTCCCGAGGCAGATCGCATGAATCCCGTCTGAGAGGGAGCTACATTCATTCCAATATCACCGCGACCTAACAATCAGTGCATTTTGACAAAACAACAATCCAAAATAATAAGTAACGTTACCTATAGTAATATCTCACATTCGTATTACAAACAGATCAATGAAATAATTAATATGGCAATCCACAAAATGTTAAAAATTTTTAAGAGACTAAGCAGTGAAAGGAATGGGTGAATTATGATTTTACTCATGTCGCTCATTACAGATAGTTATTATCATAGTCACTGGACACAACATCTTTCATTGTATTCGCGACACATTGAAGATGAAATATGATTTTTCTCATCATTTAATCATGTGAACAAGTAAACAAAAGATATCTGTTCTGGCTTAATATTGGGATATTAATTGTTCTCATGAAAATCACACGTGTACAGGAGACAATTTTAATCACGTTAATTAGTGAGTAGTCTGTATGTTTTCACTCACGTCGTCTGCGGCTCTCAGTTTCTGTTTCTGTTGTCGTACCCTGAACTCTGACTGTCACTCCGTAACGACCGTCACTGTCAAATTCGAGGAAGACGCCCGAGTATATCCCATCATCTTTTATCTTATCAAAACCTTCAGACACATAGGGGTAATTCTGGTAATTCAATTTGACACAGGGTATTTGTTTAAACATCAGCTTCCTATTGCAATGAACTAGCTGCAGCTTAGTGGTAGTGCCACTTTTTGGTAAGAAGTGGCGGCTTCGTTTCACCCAACACACACCGAACACACGATTTACCGGGAGAACATGGGTAAAAAGAAAACCTCGAAAACTATATCATCTCCCCAGGAAAAAAAAAAAAAAAAAAAACATTAATATAACTTGTCTTTTCGGAGGAAAAAGAATTATGAATAGGACAAAGCAGAGGGAATGATAGCCTTTTGGCAAGGCCCTCTCGCTGTAATGGGCGATCGAAGCCGGGCCCAGCTGAGCGCGACAACGCAAGGAACCCCACTCAGCTGGGCTCTCTGCACCATACAGCGAGAGGGCTTTGACAAAAGGCTAAGGGAATGAAGGTGATGCGCTGGATATTTCTTCAAACATATTGGTGTCACTGCCATAAACTGGATTCAGGTTAGTGATATTCCCACTGTCCGGTAACCAGTAGGTGACGCGGGTTAAAATCCCTGGCTGGTCCTTCTTTTCCACGTGGTGTTCAAAATGATACAGATCAAGTACATTATCATGGGCACTAAGAATAAAAAGAAACCACTGTTGTGACTTCTGACCTGTTCCTGAATCAAACAACTGTACGAGCAGCGTTGTGCCGGCCGAACTCTTGACTGCTGCTTCTACTCTGGCACCTAGAACTGGATCATAGGTTTTCTGCACGACGGCATATACCCCTACCTTTGGAGTAGTATGGTGATCGATACTCTGCAATTCAAAATGAAAATCAACAGCACCAAAAAATATGTAAGAAAAAAAATACGTATATACAATGCAAACATCTTGTGGCTATCACACTGCTGGCACAGTTTGTATTTTTTTTTTCTTTTTCCCCTTTTTCCTCCTTCATTTGATCTCGTGTCACTTGACATTGGTTTCTTTGATTCTGTTTTATATCTGTTTGTAGTATCATTAATTCATTATTCGTTCTTATTGTATTTTCTAAGGGTCCCATATTGTGCAAGCTTTGTTTTTCTAGTGGAACTCTCTTTTTCCATTCCCGTCCTTATTCAATTTGTGGTATGCATATGTATAGGCCCTATAATATATTACAAAAATACAATCATGCTTTCTCCATTTTGTTACTCATTAATCACATGTATTAGGTTAATTTACTTTTTTGTCATTACAGATATGTTTTGCTTATAAATTGTATACAATTTTTGTTTATTTGATGGAAATCAAAATGAATTTGAACTTTGAAGTTTGAAGTTAATGACAAAACAGCATGGAAAGATGAACTTTGCTCCAAACCTACCCGAGATCCGAGAATGACGTCAACGCTCACCACCCCGGACTCGTCCCGTTGTTTGGTTGTAATCATCAAACCCACTGTTTGGTCGTAATGATGAGTATTATAGAGAGTGACTGTCCAATTACCAGCCTGTTGAACATAAACAAAGTTCAGTTAGGCTTGCAAAAAAAAAAAAAAAAAAAAAAAAAAAAACGTTCGATGCGGGCGAAAGTAACATCATTAAGTGATGAGGTTATAGTCCCATGAGATTGAACACTCAACGGTAGGTGCGCAAATTAATCAGCCTCTCCCATATGCAGTCCAACGGAATGTTGCATTATGACTGAATAATTATGACCTTGTTTGTATAGGGCATACGTGGTCGCAAAGGAAGCCCTGTACGTGCTCGTTAACAAAGATCAACTGGACCATGCAATGAGGATACACTGCCTTATTTAGGGGCACAACTGCTACAACCCAAAGGATTCAGCCAAGCGTTTTGAGTGGGTGTCTCTTTGAAGTTTTGTTTCTTTTTGTTTTAATTATTGAAAGAAATTATAACTCGTATAATGGAAGAAAGATAGGAAAAGCGAACATAATAGTCATACTAGTTTTTCACTTTACCCTGCAATACCCTTACTATCTAACATGACTGATGCTTCTTAATCTATGTCAGTGCGGTTACGGTATCAGAAAAACAAAACGGTGTTTAAATAAAAAGTACAACCTAATTGACAAACTTACTTCAGCGATAGGAATTGTGATGGATATAATCCTTCTCTGGGAGTCTGATTCGTAGCCTTGAGAGTATTTATCGAAATATTCTCCTTTTGGACCTTCGACAATGACTTCGACGTCTTCATCGACGAACCGAGTTACTGCTATCACCGTGTCGTTGCCCTCTTCTCCACCGATAACGAAAGAGATGATTTTCTGTCCGTATGCAGTGACCATCACGTCGTCCATGATTATCTAGAAAGAAGCAGTGAAAGTTACCTTCGTCATAGTGTCTGACGACGGGATAAGGACACATTCAGTAATCTGCTTGTTCTTTTTAAAATTGTGGTTTCACAAATTTGATTTTGCGTAACTTTTATCATGATTATGACTGAACTGCGCATTTAACTCTAAATATTTGGAAAAAAAAAACACTTGCGCACACCATTTTTTAAACTTATGCGCACTCACTTTCAAGAAATGTTTGAGCTAAAAGTCACGCACGCTAGAAAGTCTTTTACTAGTAGTACTTAAATCAAGGGCAGTAGGCGTTGATTGGGTGCACCCCTCCATACGCAGTTTACGCACACACCTTTGGCTCTTTACGAAAAAAAAAAGACGAAAGGAGAATCAGCAAAAGTGTATCAAAACCCCACTACTAAAAGCTTTCGCGATCCTTCTTTTTAATAAGCCATTAATGCATTCAGTTCTTTTCTTCATACAGGATGGCTCATTCGTCCAAACGTCCTACAGAAAGTTAGCCAAAGCAGCTGTATACTTTCTTTATAGCCACTGATCATGACACTATTGGGCCGAGAGGGTCGTCATAGTGTCAAACAAGTTCGTTCTGAAGTCAGGACCAGCCTCGTGTATTGTGAGAGTGATTTCAGTATAACCTATAGATCTTGGATTCCCTTCATGCTAACACATTTTGCAAAAGCATTGAAATGAAATGAAATGAAATGAAATGAAATGCCATTCATATACTGACCTGAATTGGAACAGAAACGAAGTTGAGTTCTGGGCGTTCAGACACCGTTGCTAGGAAGGCTTCGGTAAGACAAGCGCTGCTACCTCCATCAATACAGAAATAAGGTCTCCCACCTGTCATGGACGAAAGATCCTCCATCTGTTCATCGGCCGCGTCGGTGACGGCAATGGTGTCAATCACAACACCAGTCGCCCTAATTGCGGGGATGGTGTCTCTGATAGAAGGGGACTGGTTTTCTTCGCCATCACTCAACACGAGTATATAGCTACCGTTTGTAAAGTCCCCAAGTAACTGCGTTTGATAGAAAACGTACATAATATTATTCACATGTGTGCAAATGAGGACATGCCTATTCCAGCATTCACTTGCGTTGTACAGTTCATTAATGAAACTAATTTGTAACCCCTGTCCACATCCGTGAAGTAATATACCCTTAATTGTAGGATACATGCATTGTTTGAACAAGTTTTGCGCATGTTTTCCTGATTTGCTGATCGATTTGTCAAGCAATACACAGGACTAATAAGTCATACAAATCAAACTCTGGTGGCTTCTCAGTAAGCTAGACGTTAGATTACAGTTACTTCAGCTCAGGCATGGATTTTTAAAAATCAAATTTGGCTCACGTTGAGGGCGGTCTCTATGCCACAGCCGATGCAGGTGCTCCCCGTAGTGTCCACCGGCAGTGCGTTGACCAGGTCATCTCGAGAGCTATCGTCGTCTTGGACCAAGGCAAGGTCTGCGTTGACTGTTGCCGAATCGTCAAATGTAACGATGCCAAGGTAGCTACCAGCGGGGATGTTATGCCGAATAAAGATGGATGCAGACTGAATGAGCTTGTCGCTCCTCTTCAACTCCTTCGATAAATGATACACAATGAGTAGATATATGAAATATTAGCGCTTTCTTTTCTACAGTTCATCTGTCACGTCTGTCAGATAAAGGAGCTTTGGTTTTGGAGAACACATTCAATATGACGGTTGAAAGGGTGCCTGTGTATGTTTGATCAGCATAAATCCTCGGAGGGTAATTGCCCTGATACAACCCTCGGACTGTGAGGATATTTTACTGTCCTTTATCTAGCTAAATATAAAAAGTAATTTTGAGGGTATATAAGTCGTAATTCAAATATTATTACAAATCTTCAATAGGACTTCTTCACTTTTGAGTTTGAAGTTCAACAAATAAAACGTTTGTGATCGGAGGAATCTGCAATGATTCTTTCTTAATCACAAACGATTCAACCATTACCTCAAGGCACAACTTTTTGTACCTTGCTATAATCCTATTTCAAAACTCCCTACTCCCAAACGGAGGACCGTGAGTTCGAATCCCGCCCAGTGCTTACATCCTTGGACAAGATGTTTTTACCCACAATGTCCCTCTCGACCCAGGTGTATAAATGGGTACCTGGCAACGCTAGGGTAATAATAATAGCAGGGCCCTCTGGTAGAACAGTGGCAACACTGAAGAGGCTACCCTGGGTAAATAAGACCATATTATTATTATTATTATTATCATTTCATTCCTCTTTATGTCTAGATACCAGTAGCAAAACAAAATTGACCGTAGGTAACACGTGTTGCACATTAATGTGAAAATAACGTCCCTTAGAAAGGGTCGTCTGACTCACCCCCATACTGCCACTGATGTCTAGGACAAGAACCACTCGTCGGACAGGTTGTTGAAGGATGGTGAACGAAGGCTCAGTGTCCACCTGACTTGGGTCCGGAAAAATATGATCGCTGGTGAAGTCTGCAGTTCTCGCCATCACTTCCCAGGCACTCCTTCTTGCACAATGATAGTTTTGTAGATTAGCTGCCTCGTAATTGTGTTGTGATGGGCCGCAAAACTGGTAGATCTGCGAAAGGTTTAAACCCTACTTTTGTAATATCTTTATTGTCTCAAACTGAATACACTTAAACCATAAATTCGTTATATCCGTTCAGTCAGAGTGTTATCTATGCAATCAGACTTTAAGTTTGTTGAAACACTTTGAGTGGAACACTCTGAGTGGAACACAAATTCCTTGTGGTCTTAATGAATATGCAATTATAGTAGCAAATAATGGTTCACTGTTCTATTAGATCTTATGGAAATAAAACTCTATGTTCTTTTCTCTGAGTTAGGGATGAGCGTCATATCAATGCAAACATTCAAATTCTGGCATTTTACAGTTGTCATATATAGACATATACTATGTAATATGCATCTTTGTCTTCGTAATAAAACTGGAAGACGCCTTAGGCAACGAACGAAACTTGGAAACTTCGGTAGCTTATGTATTTCCAATTTCAACAGGATGTCGGGCATATTCATCGACCATAAGAGTATGATCATATATATATATATATATATATATATATATATATATAGACATTTTCTCCCATGCACAGGTTATTATGTTCCAAATATGATCTACCCGACTTCGGAACATTAATATTTTGGACTCAGGAAGTTGAATACATTAAGACATTTCCAATGATCGTGGACATTAAGCGGCCGAAACAGACTCACAGAGTCTACGCAGTGGGAGCCAAAAAGCAGAGAAGTGATCGTCGTTTGCCCACTGTCAGGAGTGAATACACAATCCTCGTCCACTCTCCGCAAAGGATCGCTCGGACAAAGTCTGCCATTTCCTTCTCTCATATCGCCGGTTAGATCACGCGAACACCTAGTCGGTACATAGTAGCCTTTAACCGGATCGTAGTACTGGTTGGCCTCCCAATAATAATCTGAGCCAGTGAAATGTTCGGGAAAGAGACTCCACCTCAGGCGACCCCATTCCCGTACCATCGCTTTCCCTGCGAGAAAGAACAGAAGAACTCGGGAAACCTTTATTTCTAGACTGATAATATCTCTTATGATGTTATACACACCCATAAATGTGCGTGCACATACATTTACAACACATCTTAGCTTCCTAATTAAACAAATAAGTTGATAATAATAATAATGATAGTAATAATAATACAATATTTTATTAGGCGCCTAATATGGATGTTTCTTATCGCGCAGTTTACTGAAAATTTAGTACTTTATCCAAAATAACAGAAACATACAAACAAACATAAAATGTATATAAATCAAACAATAGATACAGTGTGTGAGTACGATGAATATAATACTGAAAATCAATATTAGTAAAAGTCAGTGTGCACTTTTAACAAATTAAACAAATTATTGTCAATTTTTCTGTTGAATTATACTCTACTTGTTATAACTATGGCTTATACGGAGTTTCAAAAGGTCATAATTGAAAAAAAAAAACAAAAACCAAACAACCAAAGCTTAGCAAGTCACTGATTGTTTCCCTTGTTGATGAAAGAGTCCCCTAACAATGTCTCTTTGGTTGTTATGTGTGTTATGCCTGTTATGCGGATTCAAACAAACGAGTGCAACAGCAAACAAAAATTAAGCAAAAGAGCGATTATGTATGGATATTGAAAAACAGGTTGTAAACCAGGTATAGGTAAAAAGTTCTCTAAACATATCCAAAATTTGTATTTACCTGTGACAGTTTCGACGACAGGCTGTCATCTTTCTCAAACGATGGCTAATTGGCAACGGATGATTTGGCGCCAATCAGCATCATCCAGGTGTGACATCCGAGTGAAAGCGCCATCGTAAATGTCAGACAGTTGGTATGCCCCCCCCCCCCATCCCGGTTCCTGTTGTGAAGAGTTCTTTTAATCCAAATGGCCTCCCTGATATGTCTGTTTAGGTCCTGGCTCTCTCTCACTACTAACCGCAACCCCTCCTGGTTGATGACAGGAAGGGGTGATTTGGTGATTGCTGATTGGCGCCAAATCATCCGTCGCCAATTATCGCTTGAGAAAGATGATGAACTTTTAGGTGTGTTTAGAGAACTCTTTACCTATATTTATCAACCGCATCCTTATGAACTTATTTCGCAATTTACGTGAAGATTACGGACAGAATACCGTCCTAAAGGTCAGACAGTTGGAAAAGCTCGAACTTAATCATGCAAGACATCACAACCATCTCGTTCACGCTACGCTGCCGCGACGCGAATATCACCCTCCCAGTTTACGTATCAAATGCCCGATAAACACCGGAAATGCCAGCATCATCATGGATAAAGCAAGAAAGGGTCTCGTCAGAGAAAGAATCCGTTTAATTAACAACAAATTACGTTCAATCGAAAGAGAGAAAGAAGACTTCGAGTTGGATTTGCACCCTACATTACGGGAGGATACAAAAAAAAAAAGAAGAAAAAGAACGTAATCTCGCACATTGCGGGAAAACGCGAGAAATCTGTCGTCACAACGCGGGACAGACGTATTGGAAAATTCGAGCGCTGGTTGGAAAACAACAAGTGCGGCGGTGTTACTCGACATGAACATAGCAATTCATGTCAGGATAAGGTGGATCTTTCAGGAACACGGCTGAAGAAGTGGGTACACGACGCCAGTAAGTACAAACTTTCCCGTTCACAACATGACATTTTGTCGAAAAGTCTGAACTACGCTGTAGTCCCACCTATAGAGAAGACTCCGATAGACGATTTTATCATGGCAACGGAGCAGGCAGCAATACAAGTGCCTCAGAAAGATAGGAATGTTTATTCAAAACCTCCGACTCCAAATTTGTCTAAAGAGGAAAGGAAAGCCTTAGACGAGTTGAGACGGGAAGATTCCATCACGATTTTACCTGTTGACAAAGGGAAATTGTATACTATCATTTTTGACAGAGAGGAATATGAAGAAAAGTGCAACAATTATTTATAAAACATTAAACATAAACAAATTATAAAACATTTACAAAAAGCTAAAAAATGACCCCACTGGCAGCTACAAGAGGAAGCTGATCCAGCTTCTACAAGGTCTGAAGAAGGATAGGAAGATTTCAGAGACACAATACAAGTACCTTTACCCCACGCAGGAAACTATTCCAAGATTGTACTGTACTCCCAAGATACACAAACAGGGATTAACGCTCCGATCAATTGTAGACTATACCTTGTATACAGGCTCCATTCTGTACAACTTGTCTAGGTCGTTGGCACATATCTTCCAGCCTTTAGTAGGCCTTACCGAGCACCATAAGAAGGACACTCAAGATCTCATTGAAAGCCTCAAGGACACCATCTTACAAGATAATGAGGTCCTCATTTCCCATGATGTGGTGTCACTGTTCACCAAGACACCCATAATATGGCCCTAACTGTCATCAAACAGAGACTGGACAATGACGCAGCACTCCGTGAAAGAACAAATATCACTCCAGAGGACATCATCGACCTACTAGAACCGGTTCTCACATCCATCTACGTCTCCTTTCAAGGAACCATCTACAAGCAGACCTTCGGCGCAGCTATGGGGAGTCCTATATCCCCCATAGTTGCAAACTTGTATATGGAGCACTTAGAACAAAGAGTATTAGACACATCTCCTTTTGAATGCAAGCCACGCTTATGGAAACGATACGTCGATGATATCCTGGAGATTGTAGACAAAGACTCGGTGTCTCTCCTTACAGATCACCTTAATCACGTGGACCCAAACAGACAGCATAAAGTTCACTTTTGAACTGGAGAAAGAAGGATCAATCCCCTTTCTAGACACACAAATCAGCAGGAAGCCAGATGGACACAAAATTTACGGTATACAGGAAGCCAACGCATACCAACCAATACCTTTATTTCAAGTCTCACCACCCCTTCATCAAAAGTTACGGGTGGTTCACACTCTCTTCCACCGCTGTGATACAGTAATGTCTGACCCCAAAGACAAGGAGGAAGAGGCCACCACCATCTCTACTGCTCGGTCACAATGTGGCTATCCCCGATGGACGTTCAAACGAAAAGACAAGAACAACAGAACAACCACCAAACAACAAAAGAAAGACGTAACCACTCGCAAGAAGTATCCGGTAGTCATCCCCTACATCAAAGGCTTATCAGAGGCAATTAGCAGGATTTTCAAGAAACGTGGTATCTCTACAGCAATGAAGACATGCAACAAGCTTAGAGACACACTGGTTCACCCAAAGGACAAAATCAAAGAAATGGACAAAGCACAAGGAGTGTATGTCATCCCTTGCCGTTCTTGCCAAGCCAAATATATCGGGGAAACCAGACGCAAATTAAGTACCCGAATTGATGAACACGAAAGGATTGCCAAAAATTGGATGGACAACGATCACAGAGGGCATCGGTAAGCAAACATGTCTGCCATAACTGACTATGCTGGGAAGAAAAATCATGTCGTCAACTGGGAGGGGTCGCGGTTAGTAGCGAGAGAGAGAGCCAGGACCTGAACAGATGCATCAGGGAGGCCATTTTGGATAAATCCCCACAACATGAACCGGGATGGGGATGCATACCAACTGTCTGACATTTACGATGGCGCTATCACTCGGATGTCACACCTGGGTGATTGCTGATTGGCGCCAAATCATGAGTTGTCAATTAGCCATCGTTTGAGAAAGATGACAGCCCGTCGTCCAAACTGTCACAGGTAAATATAACTTTTGGATGTGCTTAGAGAACTCTTTACCTATATTTATCAACCATCCTTATGAACTTATTTCGCAGGTTGTAAACCATTATTGATATCACAGAATCTTGACCAAATTAACACAAAAATTAAATCCTACGCAAACGAAGTGGCAGGGACCTGATTTGCATGTATTTTCATCTTCATGGTCACACGGATCTTGATTTAATGACTGTTCATTTATACGATCATGGATTAGTATCTGGACAACCCGAATGCCTTCATCACCGCCTGTCACCGCATAATCATGCTGTAGATAGCTTCGTGATTCGTTGTCGTTGCATGACATTTTACTCGTCAATCAGTATTTGACGTAGTCATGAAAATGCCGTCGCATTCTTGACTCTCTCCATTACAGCCCGGCCAAGTTGATCCTACAATAAAATGTTTCCATGGATTGAGCGCTGAGCTGTATGCATGGCAGTCCATTTTCGTGATGAAACTGCGCACAATCTTGGTGAATGGGGTCGTTCAATGTAATGGCAGGATTGCGTCATCGCCCATATTCCGTAAATACGGAACAACTGTCGGGTGGAAAGTCTCTGTAACCCGTTCAACCCGTTCTCTTCGTTCTTCCTCCACTCTCCAACTACCACATGGTCCCCGCACCTGTACCCGCTATGGTGATAGGGCTTTTTCTGTTATTTCCCAGTTTCTTTGGAATAAACTCACTCTCTATATTCGTAATGCTGATAATGTTGATAAGTTCAAGTCATTGTTGAAAACTTACCTGTTTACTCAACTTTAATTTTGTTGTTGTTGCTGCTGTTATATTATAATATGTACATGTACATAATGCTGTATTTCATTTCAATGTCATACTTTTTTTCCGGATCGACGCGTTTAGAAACATCAGTATTAAGCGCTACATAAATGTTATTCATTATCATTATCATTATAAGCTGGAATGTTAACTTCATACTTCTATTAAAGTTGGCATATTATGGTTGACCAGCTGAGAACAAAAGACATAGGTCCATACAAAAGAACATGTCCTTTATTGACTCTTCATGGCCACTGATGTTCAATTTAGATCTTATCCCATATTTTGAAATATTTCCCTTTGTCCGATGGCATAATCATAACAAGTAGGGTATCATTACAATAAAAAGTAGATAGTCTTTTGATAGTACCATGCATGCATTGATTATTACTAAGAAGAAAGAGATAACAGATCAAACTCATATTTCCTTGCTTTTTTGTGGAGTTTATCTATAGAATATATATTATATACAAATATTTGCATTCATAGCCTTGCCCCTAATTCACTGTCTTTCCGGATCCAGTTTTCCGGCCTCATTATGATCTGCGCAAAGAAATACCACAATATGCCCCTTTATGAGAAATAATGCACTACACTCAGCTTCTTTCTAACATTCTCCGTATAAGGCTTGGGACAATTATTGATGTCATTCACAGAATTTGAGAAAAGTGTCTTATAATTGCAACAACTTCATCTAAATTTCAGTTACGTATACTCAAATATTTTCTCACAGACAAGTCCGTCTATCTCTATTGTCCACCACGTGTAGTGGACAAATAGATACGTAAAAAAATACGTAAAACCTATTTGCATTTTGATACAGTCATGACTAACTGTTAATTTGTATTTTTTTTTTGTATTGCAGTATATTTGTAACTATTTTCTTCAGTTCTTACCTTGATTGTTTTCTATACAATTATATTTTCCAAGTTACCATTAATTTTTGTACGTTTTGATTACTTCTTAATCATTGTAAATTTGTTTGTAAATTCTTGTCACGTCATAAATGTTCACAGCTATATACTGAAAAAAAAAAAGAATCTTATAACTGATAGCAAGCAACCAAACAAATAAACCAGACAAACGAACAAACAAACCCAACCAGGCGGTCACGACAGGGTTTGAACACGGAGCTCCATGGTATGAACAACTCTTCACTTTTCCACGAATGTGTGCCTTACCACTGCAAGTGTCGACGTGCTGAAGAAGGTACCCGGATGAAAGCGTCATATCCATCCCTGGATCCCCACATTGAGCGTGGTTTGTTACCGATGGGTTCCTAGCATCTCCTTCCACGACCCGGATGTTGGCTCTCCCAAACGACTGATAAGTAGGCATTTTGTAGATATCGGGTTTTCGACTCCATGTGATGGGAACGAGAATTTGGATCTCTCCCCAGTACAGTCTGTGGTCGGTAGCATTGAATAGAATCCCTGAGCCTGTCTTAAAGGTCTCCTGATGAAATTAAACGTCAAACGAGGAATAAACCAAAAGTTGTCCCTTCGAGGTGAGGTCTCTGCACATTGACACGTTGATAGAATTACTCTGATTCAAAGACTTCCCATCTAGACCGAGTATAGAACTACAACAGAGATGCTCTATACAGCGCAGGCGTTAATTTGTCGACGTTTACAATTAAATTTTGAATAGACTACACATCTCACTTTGGCTTGATGAACACCACCCTCTCCCCAAAGCAAAGGGAGAAAATATTCCCACAATATCTTATGTGTTGACAATTGAAATATTGTCTCAGTCATAGAATGGTATCAACCGAAGCTTAATTGGATATCAAACTGCTGGATATCTATTTAACCATAATAATTAAGTAAAAGGTTCCGAGAAACCCTGGACAATAATGAATATGTAATTGTGGATACTGCAATACGTAGATCCTTCACACTAGTGAAAAAAAAAAATGTCCTACCGGCTCTCTAAATTCTCAATGTTACCAAAGACATATTTCATACGAACTACAAGAAAAAATGAGATTGAAATAGATACCCTCCAGCCGTTATCTATACAGCAGCTTGTAGCCGAATGAAGGATGAAACTCGTACCTTAATGTGTTCAATTAACGTGTCGTCTTCTTCAACATCCGAATCAATGGCGACTAGAATGTTGGTGTACCTTCCATTCTGAAGATGAATCTGGTTTTTGTCTTCACACAGGACCATTGCGTAAATCCAAGAGGTCAACAATATGAGAAGCAAATCAACGTGCCCCAAACGCGCCATCATATACTTTGCAATAATTTCCTTGCCCAATCAAAATGAGAGCTCACAAAGGAATCAATGCTTAGAAGAGCAAAGAGGAACAAAATGACAAAAAGACGATAAACGAATGCCCTTAAGTAATCTTTGGAAATAAGAAACTTTTATGATGCATAAGTTCTTTACACGACAATGTCAGATATGCGATCACTTGGTGAAGGATAAAGTTCAGTCGAAACCGCTGGTAGTTGAAACCTTTCTGATATCTGAAATCTATATTGATTCCTAGATATTTGATTTAGGTTAATAAAAAAATGTTCTCCCGACGTGACAGAGATAACATTTAAACACGAACTTTAGCCAGGCATGTATGGTAATGAATCTAGGAATTCTAACAAATCACGCGAACAAGGAGGATAAACAATTCATCGGGAAGATTAAACATTGGACAGAGAAGAACACAGCACATAGGTCGATGCAAAGAGAGTGTTCGTCTGCTATGGGTTAAATTATTCGTAATCATGATACCTAATTGAGACAGGATTGTTTTCCGTGACAATGGAGATCATTTTAGATTTCAGTTTTTCAATTTATATTTCATTTTATTTATGTAGCCACGGACGATCTGGTTTAATTTTATTTTGAAAAATAGCTAAAAAGATATGCCTAAAATAATCACGTAAAATATACCTCCACTTCTTAAGCTGTATTACAATAATATTGATAGTTATTTGAATAATTTCCTTTAATTTTGCTTTAAACCATCATTTCGAAAAGACGTAAATTCAATAAGATGATTACGGAAAGCATAGCTGTGCTTCAGGTTCATAGTGTCAAATTGATTATGAACCAGAAGGATTCTTGGGTTATTCAAATGAATGTAATTGCCGGTACGAGTTAAATATGAGTCAATGTTTTTGTGATATGAAAAGAAAATGTTGAAAGTTTAATGAAGCAAATCTTTATGTATTTGAACATTAAATTTTGCAGTTTGAAAAACATTGATATAGTCTAATTTGAGAAGTTTTTAATCGGTATAAAGGATCAGTACGTGCTCTAAAGGAGGAATTTCTACATATTTTTATGACATTCTTTTAAAATGCTGTTTAATGTAAATTTTACTACACTTTCCGCATTACATTGCAGTATATCTAGAGTGCAATGTTGTATATATATATATATATATATATATATATATATTAGCGTTATGATAATTCCAGTTTAAATGATTCTCTGAATTTGTCCAAAATATATATGATCCTATTCATATTCATATCATAATCAATGTGCGGGTCTACATTTGAATGCATATTTTCAACGTGCATGAAATTTGTTTTACCCATATTTACAGATGATTTATTGCATCTGACACAAGATGGTATTATCTGAACCTAATATCTGAACCTAAAATTAAATTTGCACAATGGTCTTTTTTATTATACCGACTAATTTATATATATATATATATATATATATGTGACCGTGCATCTCAAAACGAACATAAAGTCGCACACACTGATTTTGCGTGAGGACTGAAAATAAATGAAATGGGTCAACCTAGCCGAACTTGACTTTTTTCATATTTTCTGAAAGAGCGGGTCTTCTTTTACATTATGCTAAAATTTGGTATCATAAAACGGGCAGGAAAGTGTGTTTTTTTTAGCAGTTTATCTCGAACATTTTTGATAGAATAGTGTGATTAGGTGTGTCTTTAGAATCCATTTTTCGTTTCTGAAAAACCTTGTCCACACTCTTCACTTTCAACTCTAATAACTTTTGAGAGGATAGTGCTACTGCTTTGAAAGTTGGCATTAATTATGGACAGAATGTGTTAATGAGGCATGCTTAATTTCAGTTTGATCTGATAATCCCTTCATTGTTGTTACTCTGGTGGTTTACTTCCTGTTTTGTGTCCCATTCATCGCACAGCCAGCACGGTTTGGTAAAGATTAAGCGCTTGAATAGATATTGTACTTCAGAGCCTCTTTTCTCAGTTCACACTTTTCCTGAGTTTGTGCTTTCTTTCCAATATTTAGATAGGTTAGGAGAGTCCATTTGATTTGAGTTATACATCATTTTAAAGCTTAAAGTCTGTTCTTTCAGAATATTGTCTTAACTAAAATTTCATGTCTGGCGACTTTTTTTTTTTGAGGTGCAGGGTCACATATATATATATATATATATATATATATATACACACACACATATATATATATATATATGTATATATATATATATATATATATATATATATATACATGTAAGACAGTAAGGGATCAAGCATTGAGCATTGGGGGACTGAACATTACAGTCATGATCAACATCGATGAATCATGACCTTCTTACATACATTCAAATGTGAACTGTCCATCAGATAAATCACTTTGGAAATAGAAAATATGTTTTGCCTGGTATATCATAATTATCTAATCTAAAAAGGGAAGTTTAAAGATCTGTGGTATCAGAGACCTTGCTCAAATTCATAAACGTGGCAATAACATGCTTTTATTCAGTTCTAATATAACTTTATATATCAACAGTAAGAGAGCAAAATCTGTCAAACTATTTTTCTTACAACAAAGCTGAGATTGATTAAGGGCATACTAAACTGCTATGAAAAAAGGGAAATTGATCCTTTATATACGACCTTTCCGTCACCTTGAGGACAATAATGAGAGAGGGTGATAATTAATTGAATTCGTTTTGTCACATAATCTTTCTTTATACTAGGGTTATACATGTATCGTTTATGCAATCTTTAGCAAGTTCGCGAATATTACATTGAGTTAAAACATATCTGATATATGTTCTATTAAGGAACTGCAATTGAATAAGCTATCTGTTTAGCAGCTTCAACCGAAATGCATAATTTCCGGCTGATGTCTAAGTTAAATTAATGTTGATATTTTTGATTTCTCCAGGTTGTTGGAATTACAAAAAGTGTTTCATTTCATGAACGCAAAAAAAAAAAAAAATAAAGGTTATCATAGTGTATCTTTAAAGTCAGAGAAGAAACAAACATATCACAGGTTATGTATGCATGTGTAATATCAGAAGATTTTCCTTAAATTCGTAATAAATAAAAGTCATCTTGCTTCGTGGTTGTAATTATATTTAATGAAATATTATCGTACATTCACGAATTATTTGTTTATACCTATCATGATTGATTGCATTTGGTAACACAATTATACAAAACATATACATTGTACAATATTTCATTGAATGATACTCTTTGTAGTATCAAAGGGGTTTTTCGGATTTATTTATTTATTTTTTTTTTAACCGAGATACATTCCTGTCATGATAGCACTGTTTGGATTTATCTAATAAGTTTTTGTATTTTGTATTATTATTTTTTTTCAATGAACAACTGTTAGTTCACTTTCACTTTAAAGATGTTACGTGATTTTTCAAACGTTTTTCCTGTACATAACAACTTTTAGTATATTTGGGAGGTACTGTGCAATACAATGTAATTGCAAAGATATAGCGAATAATATACTGGGAAATGTTAGGATATAATATTATACAAAATAACGCTTGAAATATATTTGAAAAAATGTAAGTAAATATGTGATGTACATTATGCCGTTATTCTGGTTAGTTTATCAATTCATCAATATGAAGTATCCACCTTTAAATGAGTTTATTTACAAACGTTTAAGAACTTACAAAAACCGAAATCTTCAGATGTAATTCAATCAATCTCTTAGAAGATTTATCAGCTTATTTTCTGGGGCTATCTTCACTGAAAGGTCGTAAAAATCTTCTAAGTAATATTGATGATTTAGATTATTCGCACATGTTTCTTCTTATCGTTAATTCTTTCCACATTTTCATTTAGTATACTATACGAAAGACTGAATAGACAAAATGTCAGTGCATGTGATGTTGTATGCATTCAAAATGTGGTGCTGTGAAATCATCGTCAATGTGATGTTTGTCATTTTCCCCTATTTCTACAACGTCATAAATAGAAAAGAACCAAACAGCATGAAGAGCATGCAATATACGCAAGACAGTATAGTACATCATTATGCAATAACCATATACATGCATTATACGTGCAAATCATGACGTGAATTAAACATGTGGAGGAAGATGCCAATGCGCCAATAATCTGGCAAGGCTGTTCGTCCATGATGACCATGATAATAGTAATAATAATGATAATACAAATAAAAAGAAACTATACAGTCATATGTCTAGAAGTGAGACGGAAAAAAACGGTAAGAACAACACACAAGAAAACAACTTTGAATAAATACTGGCATCAATAATATATGGATGCAGAACAGGAAGTCAGGATTTTCATAAATGAATTCACAATAACATATTACTTAATACATTTTCTATGTAGACAAACAAGCACATAGACTTTGGAAGACCGTTCAGCATGTCTAAATGCAACGTCGATAATAGCCACAAAGCCTATTCAGTCCAGTGGAAATAAAAACCATAACGTGTATTGATGGCTACTTTTCTATGGCGACAAGTAAATATGAATATGGAAATGGTTGAAAGTATTACTCGCTTCATAAACAGAGCTGCAAAATGTAATGCTGTCTCATAATAATTAGTCATTTTAGTGTGATTGTGGTAAAATAGGGTTCTAAGGAAGAGTTGAAAAGATTCAAACTTGTCGTCTTCTTGTTACTTGCATAAAACTATCTCCCACATGACTCTTACCCAGACAGATAAAGAAGTATCGCACTATGCAAGGCTACCACCTTACAGCGCAACAAGCTATAAATATAACCATATTAACAATGATATGCCTCTCGATAACTTCTATGACATTTCTAATCCTGGTTGAATAAGAATCCCTGTGAATAAAGTAACTTGTGTCAGTGTGTTGTTAGAAGGCTTTACTTTTGTTATTGAACATCCATGAAAACACGACAATACGGCTCAAAACTCCAATAACTACTATATGGCATGACTAAACCTGGTTAAATGAGAATCGCTGTGAATAAAGTGACGACGTGCATGAAAACACAACAATACGGCTCGAAACTCAAAGTAGAATAGTTTTGTATGAATATTATATACTAGGAGTACGTATGAAAAAATAAACATTACGATTGCAAATTGGTCAAAGACTGATTTACAGGAATATCATTGTCATAATATTTTACAAACGTACAAGAAAGGAAACACAACAAGCTGACATACCATGATTATTTTTCAACTTTCAAGAGTAGAAACTACTTTCTCTGTTTATCTTCACTAGGGACTCTCTAAACTCCTTTTTCTCTAAACAGCGTTTTGCCAGTTAAACTTTCCGTTACCTAACACTAAAATAGGATTTTTAATTAACATATTGGAATACTTCGTTAACGCACAGATCCGTAGCTTACGCATCTCTCCCCCTTATAAACAAATCTTTGATGTCCGCTTTTTAAAAAGAATGTATTTTTAGCAAATGAAGATCCTCATTACAAAAGGCACTAGTCAAATGTGTTACTTTAAAAAAAATGAAACACGAATGTCGTGCCTCGCTCTTGCTCATGTATGAAACCTGTGATGCATATTTAGGCAGCGATTGGAAATGGGGGATTAGTCCCTGATGGACTTCCTTGGGATTTTCTTGGTGACCGACCCAACCCCCTCGATCTTTAAAGCTAAATATCCATTTCCCCCTATATATATATATATATATATATATATATATATATATATATATAATCTATACATAGAATTATATATTTGTATGTAAGAACATGCTCAAAAGGTTAAAAAAAGAGTGACAGAAAGTTTTCAAAATATTCTGTCGAAAGTGTACACGAGATCAATAAATGTCAATTCTGACAATGCAAAAACGTCCTCGCATAGGTGGAAAGTGGAATTAAAAAATTCTCTTCCCCCTTCTCTCCATCTCCATCATGTCCATTAACTTAATACACAGTGACAACGTACGTATGCTTTGTGGATCAAGATATGTTATTGCAGATACCATGATTTTGTGGGAGGAGGCACCCGCTTCCCCCCCCCACCCTCTTCGATTCACCTCCATGAACTTATAGTGTACATAGTACACAACAAAAATATACGCGGATCAAGTACATTGTACCATATGGTTTAGCCATTCAAATTTTCTTTCAATGTTGACTTTAATTACTTATTGACTGAAAAATTTGCAAGAATTCAAACAAAGTGTGCACCTGATTGGTCAATTTCAATTCTTAAAAAAGAAGGTGCAAATGTTCCCTCGTGTGGCACACACCCTCCCTCTTTGGTCCACCTCCATAAACATTACTACAGTGAAGACGCACGCGTGGATCAACATGATCAAGAGGTGACAGGCAACACAACTTAGCCATTCACATCGTTCCTGAATATAACTCTTCTTTTTTTTTCGTAAACATTTTGCAGGTATTCCGCTAAAAAAAAAAAGGGGGGGGGAACCATTTCCCATGACACTCCCCCCCCCCCCCAATCGGGTCGCTGTGATCAAAGGTTGGTTTTCTTGACCTACGCACCTCCTTGAAAAAAAAAAAAAAACTTTTCTACGGGCTTGGTGTGTAAACGTTTTCATTACTATCAAAGGCGGGATTTGAACGCCCCTGGTTATCACTTTTATCAGGAGCTGCCACAGTCCCCTGCGTATTATGCTTATTCGTGGGGGCAAAACACAATTTAGAGGTAATTTTACAGAAGAAAATACCAACTATTCCACCAATGACCACTACTGACAAGACGACCGATAAGCTTATGATGAGGGTTTTCCTGTTAGACGGTTTCTCCGTTGTCAAAAGAAAAGTGGTAGCCGTTGAGGGCGTTATGTCATCTGTGCTGGTGGCAGTTGGAGCTAGGGTAGTGGGAGCCGGTGGTGCAATGATAACGGCTGTGGATATGATGTTTGATGTCGAACCTACGTTGCCAGCCTCGTCAGATGCTCGCAGGGAAAAGTGATGCGAGACATTCAGGGAACCTTCAGGGAGCTGTACTGTGACGCTCTCCTCGACGCCGGCAATGGCGATATCGGATAGGTTACCCTCGACCAGGTGATCGTTGTCTACCAGAGTACACTCTGTGAAGTTGGTCCTCAGTGTGGTGAAGTCAGTACAATACCTCAATTCATATGATGAAGCTGAACAAATGAAAAACAACCAATTGATATAGTTATGCTGAGTCATCGCTCATGTTCTACTACTAGACAAAGTTCATTTTCGCTACTTCTGTCTCACTTCTGTCTAGAGGAAGTAAGTGACATCAAAATAAAATTAACGATATAACGATCCTATTGCAAGATGAAGAACATCTTTTTTTTTTTTTTTAACACACAGTGCGGTCCCGTTATAACGAACACGGTTATAACGAAGTTTCGGTTATACAACAAAGAGGAAATTCAGGAAAAAAGAAAACCCAAAACATTATCCACTTTGTGATGTCTTTTTAGTGTTTATTTGTCCGGTTATATAAAAATTTCGATATAACGAAAAAAAAAAAAAAGCTGCCGGTCCCGAAGGACATCGTTATACCGGGAGTCCACTGTATTATTGAAACCTAATCACATTACAAGGGTGTGTGAATCCTTTTGCCTGTTTTGTATTTTGCACATGGGACATAATTTTGCCAATTAATGCGAATGCTGGTACTTGATGATTTGAGTATTAGTAACACAGTGTTAAAGCATTAATTCAATGGATGTTTGGCAAGTGGAATAATATATTTCTTAAGTACATTTTTTTTTTCTGTTTTATTCACACCACTAAAGATATATACACACACCTCGGCCGTGATCGAAGTCATCTCCGACTGCTGTCCAGACGAGCTTCACTGCACTGATGTTGTATAACGCTGTGTACCTCAGGTCCGTGATGGTGGACGGCGCCAGGATATCAGGGGCGTCGGGTGAGTAGTTCTCGACAACAAACGCTCCACCCGAGGTAGATCGCATGAATTCGGTCTGTGAGGGTGCTACGGTTGTTCCAACAGCACGCCGAACTGCAGCGCATAATTATTTGAACAAGAGTAATACCTCCAAAGTGAGATCACCATCAAAAGTGTGGAAACACTAACGCAGAAAGTTGTTTCATCGCCTGTATTCCTACTGTATTACATAAGACAATACAGTCATAAATATTGTGACTTATACAGGAAAAGAAGTCCCTCTTTTTTTTTTTTTTTTTTTTTTTGGAGGAGGGGGAGAGGGTCCGAAATACAACAAATTATATTGAACGTAACTAGAATACGGCAAATGCGACACTCCACACATAAACATTCAGATCAAAGCAATAATGTAATATTCAAAAGACAGAGTAAAGTTGGAAGCGGGACTTTGATTTTTATACTCACGTCGTCTGCTGTTCTTAATCTGCTGTTCAACTGTCATACCCTGAACTCTGACAGTCACGCTATAACGGCCGTCACCATCAAAGTCAGTGAAAACTCCAGAATAAATCCCGTCATCCTTCACCTTATCGAAACCTTCAGACACATTTAGAAACACACAAAAGAGAGGAAGTCATGCCCTCCCTGCAGGAATGTTGGTTTTCTGGCTTTGACACCAGAATTATTATTGTTTTTATGGAGACATATTATTGCCATTGCAGAGAATTTTCTTTAAAACAACAGTAATAATGCTCAGCTCACAAATTTTATGAAGATAGAGAGTCCGACATATAGAATACAATGAAACCAAAATGTTAAAAATGTGTGATGCAAGACTTGTATAACAGTAAAATTGTTGAAGATGATGACGTCGTTTATGGTAATACGCTCATTGACAGTAATAAAGAGCCTCAGTTCTAGAAGACCATTAATGTAGGAGCTGAGATGACTCGAGGACTTGATAGTGAGTTTACACATTTTTTTTTGCCAGCTACATAACTCTTAACCCTAACTAGGCCGGGGGGGGGGGGGGGGGGGGGGCTCCGACGGCCCCCCTCGACGTTCCGCGCGATGTATCGCTAACGCGAAAAGCTATCGCCGCGAGGTTTCATGACTTTTTTCTTTTGAGTCTCCCGCATCCCGCGGTTCCCGCGGTTCTGAAGTTGCGCATAAATATGTATGTGCATGTCAGACCAAAAATTGCTCAAAAACATGAATTCGTGTACAATTTCGATGCAAACTGTGCTTACAGGCAAATTTCATAAAAGTATGATTATTTTGGGGTTTTATTGATTAAAATCAATTAATAAGATATTTTCTTGATCGGAACAATGTCGCGGACAAGTTTCATCGAAAAAACAATGGAAAACATAAAATCGTAAAAACAAAGAAATACATAAGAAATTCAAAAAACAATAAAATACTTAAGAAATTTTTTCTGATGGCACAATTATTTTTCTCTTATATTTGCTCAGGACACTAAAAAGAACCTTTACACAAAAAATGTGCCCATTTTGAGCTCTATTTAGTGATTTATTCCAAACTGTCTGATTTCATGCATCATTATGCATAAATTAGCATAATTTAGCATAAAATATAATTTAAAAAAAATTTAACTTTGTGATACTTTAGATTACATCATAGGCAATGTGTGTGCCAATTTTCGTCGCGATCGCGCTGTCGACGGCCGAGATCTGGAGGCCCCCCCCCCCCCCGGCTCTATGATCTACCTAAATAGCCCGGCCTAATTCGCTTTTACACAATAATTATCAGTGTAATTGGAACTCTTCGTGTAAGCAAGTACTCTGAAGGTCATTGTCTCGAAGATGAATCCTAAATGGTTTTTTTTTCAGTTTGTTATCCCTAAAGCATAATCATAGCGCATGTGAAACACGTGATATGTCAACAAAAGTAATTTCCTGACCTGTTCCTGAGTCAAACATCTCCACCAGGCTTGTAGTACCTATCGAGCTCTGTATGGTTGCTACGACACGTGCACCTGGGACGGGTTGGTAGTTTTGCTTGACGATACCATACACCCCCATCATGGGGCTGGTACTGTGGTCTACATTCTGAAATACAGTAACAAAGAAATATGATATTACTGAAAATAAAGAGACAGACAACACTGGCAAATTGATAATTATTGGAACATGTATTTCATATGATCAATAGGAACATTACATGAATGATCCGAAACAAAAGAAAAATACTGAAAATCTTAATGACTTTGTGAATAGCATGATTTTATCACATTTATCATTATTGTAATCATTAATTGTACAGAGTAATTGTGCAGTTTATTTGTTAGATTTAAGCACTTTAACAACGTGAAAGACGTAGAACAATCAGGTCACATTACTCGGCACGTACTAAAAAAAAATTTCAAAGCTGCATTGAATTTAAACTTTGATAGTGTATAGAAATTGCAAATTGTTTCATTTATGTATTCATTCTTTTACCAATGAGTAATTACCTAATTCTTTGATGCCTGTCTTATTTCTAATAATGATTTGAGCATAAATGAAACTTTACATTCTCATGACAAGTATATTCATTTTAACAGACACAATTTCTCAAGAACAGTAATTTCTTTACAAAGGTCCCGTAATTTGGAATAGCATGTCAGAAAAAGTGTAGACAGTGTTTGACTATTAGCAATTCCAAACGGAAGTATGAATTCCTGTTAAAGAATTTTTATGCAGTGTGCTGTAAGGTTTTATTATATCTTTATCGATTTCCTGTTGCTTTGTTTATGTATCATTTTTTTTTGGTTGTAGCTTTTTAACTTGTTTAAATTTATTTTTGTTTGTAGCAATTACTGTTACTTATAGTGAAGTTTTTTTTTAACTTTTTTATTTTATTTTTTTTTATACATGGAGTCCTTGACGGATCTTGAGATGCCCTCACCTTCTAGAGTAATTCACAAATTGTACAAGCTATGCTTTTCTTGTGAATTCATCTTTTCCATGTAAAGTTATAAATCAAGATTGTATTACTTACTTGTTTATTGATCCAAACAAGCGTTGATATCATTATGATACTTGTATTCATGTTTTGTTGAAAATTACGTGATTGAAAGTTCCAAATGATGTTATGTATTCATGCAAGCGTTATGTATATTACTTTGTATTACTTTATATGGAAATAAAATCATTTTTGAATTTGAATTTTGAATTTTGAATTTGCATTTGAAATAGAATAGCGATTTTACGTTTAGTTAGTTTAGTTTTTATCAATTTGTAGTTATGATTCTACCGTGGAATATTTTATGATAAATATAATATATTCCTGACAGTCATATAATGCTGTTGGTATCCACTCACCGCTTCCTCTTTATTTTTTGATAGCTTATTGGTTTGTTGGTGTTAGAAGAGGATGTATCTGATAGACAAAATGTCGTATCAAAATATTTTGAAGTGCAAATATGACGCTGAAAAAATTATGTCCACACAGTGATAGAACTATTTCCGTGAACTTCTTTCTACTTGTAAAGATGAACCATTTTATTGTCTCTCTAGGCTACTGCCCTCTTTAAAACGACTGTTTGGCTCTTACTGCGAACATGAAAAGATTAAATAGGCGTCAAACCTACCCTTGATCCGAGAATTACGTCGACGCTCACCACCCCGGTCTCGCTCCGTTCTTTGGTTGTGATCATTAAACCCACTCTTTGGTCGTCATTATGAGTATTTATGAGGGCGACTGTCCAATTACCCGCCTGTTAAATATAATTAAAGTCCAAGTAGCACTGAGGTAGAATTTACACTACGAGTACGTGCAGTGAAGCAATCAGCGATGGGGTTTTCCCTGCTTTTTTTAAAAGGAGATTTACAGTAGGTAAATATAAAAATGTTTGCTGTCTTTTACATCCCCCCCCTCTCGAACAAGTCTCATAGATCTTCCAACTTCAGTGACAAGTGATACAATTTATTATTTTGTACAGTCAGTGGTCATCGTATGGCATGTTGAAATTTAGCCATACCAATTCAATTTTCAGGTAATCTTCGAAATGTGCAACTTACTGTAATGTGACGTTAATTGAAACAAAATGAAGAGAAAAGAAAAGGGTAAAACAGCTTTCAAATATCTATCCACCTTTTGTCGACTGGGTACCCTAAGTGGTTAGTAAATCAACGGAAATCCCGTTGACATACTTACTTCCGCGACGGGTATTGTGATAGATACAATCCTTCTCTGGAAGTCTGATTCGTAGACTTGAGAGTTTTCATCGAAATATTCTCCGTTTGGTCCTTCTACAATGACTTTGACGTCATCATCGACGAAGCGGGTTACTGCTATCACCGTGTCGTTACCCTCTTCTCCACCAATAACGAAAGAGCGATATTCTTGTCCACTTGCAGACATGTTCACATCTTCATTTAGTACCTACTCGGAGATATTCATTCATCTACGTATTTCATTTTCAACAATGCAAAATATTTTCATACGGCAAATAGCACAAAATCAATACAATGTAGGAACGGAGAGAATCACTTGTAATTAACAATACTACTCATCACTTTTAGATGACATTAGATTAAAATTATAGTCGCAGGAAATGGAGGTGACGTGTCGACAAGTCTCTGTCTTATTTTGCAGTCTTCTCGTGAACAATAATAATGGAAAATAATTAAAGCTAATAACGGTAGAAGTCGTATTCAAGATTCAAGATTCAAATTTATTTTCACTTCCATCAAATAAACAAAGAAATGATATAAATTGCATATGTACATGATATTTGTGATGCTTGCAGAATGTGATTTGACAAAGTACGTGTGAAAATGACTAGCAGATGAAAAGAAAAAAAAAACGAATTATATCTTTGTTAATATATACATAAAGCGTATAGTACAAGTCAACTAAGGATGAGGATGGAAGTGGAGGATCCCACTAAGAAGCAGAGCTTGTATGATATGGGACCCTCAGAAAATACACAAGACAGCAAAATAAAACAAAATAAATCAAATCGATGTCTACTGACATCAAGATAATTGGGAAGGGAAAGAAAGAAAGAAAGAAAGAAAAGGAAAACAAAGGGAAAAAGGGGGGAAAACCCCAAAACTACAGCACGTGCCATCGTGGACGCAAGCAATCTGGATTCCATGATGTAAAATAAGTGATGAAATACAACCTGGATTGAATATAATGCAAACTTTCTTTTTTTTTTTTACACATAATTATGTTGGTAAGAATGCAGGAGAAAAAGAGAATAGATACATCGATATGCGCAGAACACTGACAACTTCTTAGAAATCAACGACTTCTTACATATCTAAACTCTGTATGATTTAAAAAACAAAACAATGCCTCCACCCAAAAGAAGAAAAATGAAATGGTTAACTAATTATTGTTTAATGTTACTTTTATGTGACATCCTATAGGAACCTTGCGAGTAAAAGAAAAACTTTTTTTTTTTTTCGAGTGATTCTGTTATTGTCTACTTTATTGTAGAAAACTGTAGTAGGGCAGATATGTAGCAAAAATTGGTCGAGATGCTCACATCCGGCGGAAGGTATGAAATTTTGCATATAGGGGTATTTTGGGGCGCTGATTTCAAATATTGCCGGATCCAAGAGATCTGACCACGGGGTCGGCCGCCATTTTGAATTCCAATATGGCCGCCATCACAAAACAAATTTAAAGATCCATATCTTCAGTTCTGAATCACCTGTGGCACCAAAATTTTGTACACATGAGCGTTTTGACGTATTGAATTTGATGACAGATTGATTTGAAGTGTTTGACAAACATCGAAGGGCCGCCATTTTGAATTCCAATATGGCCGCCTCGACGAAATATTCAAAATCCCTATCTCGATTTCTACGTGTTGAGTGACGCTGAAATGAGGTGTAAGCAAGTATTTTGACATGCTCAGTTAAAATATTAACTAATGTGATGTGTCTGACAAACGCAATGCCTGCTATTTTGGATTCCAATGTGGCTACGAAGACAAACATCACGACTTACATTCACGGGCATGTCAAAAAGTACAGCAAAAAGGAAGCATAATGCACCTTTCACTGACGTCACAATGTAAATACAGCAGCGCGCACTCAATCAGGTAGCCTAATTTACAAACCCGAGATAGAGATTTTCAACACTCCAACATGGCAACTATGTATAGAAATTAAAATTGGCTGCCGTGCAGCTTGTCAGACATATCAAATAAGTCTGTTATTGAAGTCATCATATCACCATGCTTTTATGCATCAAATTCCAATGGCTTATGTCATTCAGAACTGAAGATAGGGATCTTTGACGGCGGCCATATTGAAATTCAAAATGGCGGCCGACCCCGTGGCCAGATCTCTTGGATCCGGCAATTTTTTAAATCAGCGCCTCAAAATACCCCTATATGCAATATTTCATACTTTCCGCCGGATGTGAGCATCTTTTTCACATATCTGCTAGTTCAAGATGTAGTGTGATCACGTACTATAGAACAAACTTTAAAAAAGAAAATGATATACAGACCTGGAATGGAGTTGGAATAACGTCTAGGTCTGGACGTTCAGAAACAGTTGAGAGAAAGGCTTCGGTAAGACAAGCGCTGCTACCTCCATCAAGACAAAAGAAGGGTTTCCCACCCGTGATCGATGTCAGGTTTTCCATCTGCTCATCGGCGTCGTTGGTGATTCCAATGGTGTCAATCACGACACCAGCCTCAATGACGGCTTGGATGGTGTCTCTGATATAAGGGGGCCGGTTTTCCTCGCCATCACTCAACAGGAATATGTAGCTACCGTTTGTAGTGTCCCTTAGTACCTGTGTTTAAATGTGAGTAGCAAGGAAATGGTTAATTCATTGCTGGCAAATGAACAGTGTCAGTGTTATGAACATACGTATTTAAAAACTTCACAACTTGTAATGTCCTCAATAACTTCATGCATTCCTTTCAAATTTTAATTTGACTTGACCAGCAATAAATAAGGCTTTGTGTACGGACCATTCAAAATAAATAATGTTGCTTCACCTATGTACTAGGACTTAAATTTCCTAATCCGAACTGCAGCTGCAGAATAGAACTCGATAATAAGTGGATGCAGACTTACATTAAGGGCGGTCTCTATACCGCTGCCAATGCAGGTGGCCCCCACGGCGCCCGTTGGCAATGCATTGACCAGGTCGTCTCGAGAGCTATCATCGTCTTGGACAAATGCAAGGTTTGATTTGATTGTGGCAGTATAGTCAAATGTGACAATGCCAAGGTGGCTACCAGCGGGGATGTAGTGACGAATAAAGATAGCCGAAGACTGAATCAGCTTGTCTATTCTGTTGAAGTCCTTGAACAAACGACATACCAAGGATACTGTAAGAAATATTTCTAACGTTTGCACTGATGAAAAAAAGTTAATTGGACGAACGTCTACTAATCTTAGGTAGTAGTTTTGAATAATAAATTGACTTCTTGTGATCGAAACAAGTGCTATATCCACACAGATTTGGTATATCATATAATTTCGATACTTCTTGTCACCCAAGATCCCATATCATACGGCCCCTTAAATGCATCTACTGCACACACATCTTCTCTTCCCTCTAATGCACACTATCGCAATTAAAAAAAAAAACCAAACAACCAAACACATAAACTATTTTACGTGAGAGATAAACCTGAGCTATATTCCCAATCAAGCCATCAGCCCAGTCAAGCTACGTTTATGCTGACAGTCTCCTACTTCCTTGTTGAATCAAATATACTGCATTTTCTGTAGAATATGCAACTATAAATGTTTTATAATGATTTTGTTATGTATGTAGTACAAACTGCTTTTTTTTGTATTTCTCTTTTGTTATTTGATTATGCTTTATTAAGATTTGAAACACTCATGTAATTCATTTTGATTCGATTTCTGAAACAAAATAATTACGTACGAACGAACAAACGAACGAAATGACCATCAGTCGCAGCTCACTGTCGATGTCGAGGAGAGGCTTAAATCCTTTTGTGTACGTATGTTATGTAATGATACACTGTTTTCATAGAATTGATTTCAGAAATCATTCTTCAAAACTTGTTTCGTTTTGTACTGTTTCGATCTCAACCCTGAAGTTGAACAATCATATCTTGCTGTAAACATTACTATTACAGGATGAGTATTCATCTTTGCTTGTTATTCTTTATATCATAATTTGGATGTAAAGAACAAAGTTGATGCCAAAGTGCGCGCCTCAAACCACATGATTCTTTTACTATTCATGGTATTTAAGTCCATCATTCTTCTTCTCAGCAAAAAAACAATAATCTACTTCAGTTGTTTTCTAGAATTATCAAACAATAATTACATTGCTAATATTTGAATGTGTCTTAATGATGGGCAGAAAGATGACGCCTACTAGGAAAAAACAACAGGGGTTGGGGATCAGTAGACCTACTGCCATACTGCCACTGATGTCTAGGACAAGAACCACTCGTCGGACAGGTTGTTGAAGAATGGTGAACGAAGGCTCAGTGTCCACCTGGTTTGGGTCTAGGAAGTTATCCTCATTAGTGTAATCTTCAGTAGACTCCATGACTTCCCAGGCGCTCCTTCTTCCACAGTGATAGTTTTGTAAATTATTTGCCTCGTAATTGTGTTGTGATCGATCGCAAAATTGGTAGATCTGCATGTGGAACAGCAATTCTGTTGATTTCACGCACATGTTTGTCACACACTCATATTCCCACGTCCAGCCGTCCAGGAAGATATTCTTATAAGAACTATTTAGGAAGGGTCTAGAGAAATTACCCCCTGGACACTTATCCGGACCCTTCCCCTGGCCCTAATCTTAATCCTAATTCTGAACCTAACCCTCACCCTAATCTTTACTTTAACCCTAATACTAAAAGTATTTAGCAGGAGGGGGAAATTTTCCTCTGGGGGTAATTGTCCGGATACGTTTGAAAAAAAAAATATATGAAATTTAACATGACAACCTCCCGCGCACCTTAAATGATTCTATATCAATTTAATTTATGCAGAAACTCCTCGTGGAGGTGGACAGTAATAAATAAAAATGAAGAAAAAAATATATGAATAATCTACTATGTTAGCTGGAAAAAATTGTGTTGTTGACCGTTTTAAAAGTGAAATGAAATTGTAAGAAGGTAAATAATACCGAGATTACTATCAGAATAAGACCACATCGTGTACACCAATGAGCATCATGTCATGAATAAAGACTATCGATTCCTTTAACTGGAAATCATTATTCATCTTTGACCAATGCAGTGTTCAAAGGAATGCGTTCATTCTTAGAGATATGATTTTGGCATTCCAGTTTAAGAAATAAGACTAATGAAGATAATTCTTCTTTTTTTTTTTCAATTCTGAAAACCTCATACAAAACACAAGCATGTTTAGTACGCTAGAATATTTTCTACTTTTTATGCAATATCATTGTAATAGATATAAAAAAACATAAAGAAACTAACAAACCGTCGGGAGAGCAGGTTCAACACTTAAATAAAAAAAAAATCACGGAAGTGTAGTTCCGTTTGAAAGTTACCTGGCTTTAATGCTCATAACAACACTCAAGAGCTTATAGATCCCTCTAACCATAATTCATGATAACTGTGAGAAATTCAAGTAAACTCCATCAGTTACTTCTTGTCGGAAAAGCCGGAACTTCATGCATATTACATAACTAGTTTATAAGTGTCACAAAAAGAAGACTGAACTGGCATTGGGTACTGCAACGCTTTTGAGCAGAATTAATTAAAAGAAAGTCACTTCATTCTACCAGGCCTGCGCTATCCGTTGTTCTTTATTCTACCGCCGTGGGCGGTGAAAAACCTCCAATATCTACCAGTTGCACAATTCTCTCGACATTCAACAATCAAGACCTTTGTCACTTCCATTCCATTCAATGTCTTTCTTTCATAAAATTACATTAACAGTTTGTGTGAGTTAAAAATAGGAAATCACGGTGATGCCTGGGGCTTGGTAATAGAGATTCGCTTAATAATACAAATCAAGATTGTACACTTGTACACTAACATTAAAACATTGTTTCTAGTATTAACGTGATTGAAGAGAACACGTGTGAGAAGAACAAAATATTGATTTAATATGTTAGGCATGACTGACATACACATGCACATAGAAATACAAAGTCTAATTGATAATCTGTCCCGAAATTTTAACGTTTGCAATTCCTTAAAAAATTGGGGAATGTAGCCAAGATTGAGGGAATTTTTTGTACAATTTGTACTGAATAAAATAAAAAAAATCCCGCTTTGACCACTGCGAAGTAGGAAAAAAGACTGACCAAATAGAAGCGCGTAATGATATCTGTTTGACTGGACTTTATACTAATGAGAATCCCGGAGAGAACATTCTTATAATTCGTCCCAGTCACTTCTTCACCTCTAGCACAGCTTTCAATATCATACAAGTCGGTGATCTGAAAATTTATCGATGTACAAATAATAAAGGCAGTAACATCGCCCATTCACCCACCATGTTTGAATGCTCTCCAGCCAGACAGAGGTAAAGAAGCGAGTCGGATGAGTCGCGTATCTATTCTCTCTCTCTCTGCGATTTTCACATGTATCATATTATAAAGTCCAGTGGAATAAACTCATATACTTAATTATAACAGTAGGTCTACACTTCTAAACTCATTAATCTAATCTGCATGAACCATTTAACTGTGACTGTCACATAGCGGTAACATAATTAAGTGCCACTCACAGAGTCTACGCAGTGAGAACCAAAGAGCAGAGAAGCATTGGCTGTTTGGTCATTGTAGGGAGTGAAGACACACGCGTCGTCTACTTTCCCATACGTATCCTGCTTTAGACACTTAGAGCCACTTCCATCTCTCATATCGCCAGATAGATTAGGGGAACACCTAGTCGGTTCATAGCGACCGTTCAACTCGTACTGGTTTGCCTCCCCATAACCTGAGCCGGTGAAATGTTCGGGGAAGAGACTCCATCTCAGGCGGCCCCATTCCCGCACCATCGCTTTCCCTTAGACAAGTCAAGAAAAAAAAATCAGCGATACTTCGACTGATTCCATCTCGTCCTTGATATATCGTCCGTCTGTTGCTGTTGTTCTGTTTTGTTATATTTGTTTTGTTTTGTTTTTTTTTGTTTTGTTTGTTTTTTTTTTTGGGGGGGGGGTTCTTTTTCAAACAGTCTTTGAACCGTAACCAAGAAGTACATGGTGCTGGTGGATTATTTCACCCCTAAGTGACGCTAAATATATAAACAATTATATCAACCAAATATCTAAAAGTACCACTTAATGAAGATGTGATAGTGACGCTATATGTGACAGTGCACCTCAAAACGAACATAAAGTCGCACACACTGATTTTGCGTGAGGACTGAAAATAAGTGAAATGGGTCAACCTAGCCGAAATTGACTTTTTCATATTTTCTGAAAGAGCGGGTCTTCTTTTACATTGTGCTAAAATTTGGTATCATAAAACGGGCAGGAAAGTGTGTTTTTTTAGCAGTTTATCTCGAACATTTTTGGTAGAATTAGTTGTGTCTTTAGAATCCCTTTTTCATTTCTGAAAAACCTTGTCCACACTCTTTACTTTCAACTCTAATAACTTTTGAAAGGATAGTGCTACTGCTTTGAAAGTTGGCATTACTTATGGACAGAATGTTTTAATGAGGCGTGCTTAATTTCAGTTTAATCTGATAATCCCTTCATTGTTGTTACTGTGGTGGTTTACTTCCTGTTTTTTGTCCAATATATCGCACAGCCAGCACGGTTTGGTAAAGATTAAGCGCTTGAATAGACACTGTACTTCAGAGCCTCTTTTCTCAGTTCACACTTTTCCTGAGTTTGTGCTTTCTTTCCGATATTTAGATAGGTTAGGAGAGTCCATTTGATTTGAGTTATACATCATTTTAAAGCTTAAAGTCTGCTCTTTCAGAATATGGTCTTAAGTAAAAATTCATGTCTGGCGACTTTTTGTTTGTTTTGAGGTGCAGGGTCACATATATATATATATATATATATATATATACTGAATATCAACCATAGATGTAAAAGCGACATTTTAATCAATATGTGATACACAGCTTGTCCTATTGCTCGTTCTGACTGCAATTGATACTGACAAAAGTTAGCCTGTGCTGTGAATCTAAAAATGGTGTGATATGTTATTTATGCCTATCAGTTGCCTATTACAAAGCTACAAGACAAAGCAATTTAATTGAATAGTCAATACATCGGAACAGTGTAACGTGAAACAGATCCCGTGGGCGGATCATTCTTTTCCATACCTACTTTACTGCCAACCCTCAGAACATGCATATGTGTTTTTGATTATTCTACTGAAGTGTACATATCATATCGTCGGTGTTACCACGAACCGACGCTATTTCGTTTTTGAGCGAAAATGCAATTCTGAGAAAATCGCGTTTAAAGATCTCACAAGTTTTAGACAACGTTTTCAATGACTTTTCCTGTCTTGTGTGTGAAAATTTTGACAGGGTGATGAGAGTGGAAGTTGTTCTTCCTATCCATAGTGTAATTTTAGTGTGAATTCAAAAGAATTACGATATTTCTGTCTTCAAACTCACTGCGTCGGTTCGTAAATCTATCGTTTCTTGCGCGCACCATAGGTTATGTACTTAAGCGCGGGTCTCACGAACCGACGTAATTTGTATTACGCCGGTTCGTGGGACCCGCGCTGTAGGGCCTGCACAATAGGTAACGTGCAATACGCGTGTATTTACGAACCGTCGCTATTTCATTTTCGTATGTGTTTACATACAAATACTATTAGGGCTATACCTGCTTATCAACAATAACCTTATTAATTGAAATTAATTGTCATGTAATGATTATTGTGATGATTATAATACATTAGGTGATAATTAAGATGATAATATAAGCCAGTTTCTCTTAATTGTTCTAAAAAGCGTGTTGTCCTT
This sequence comes from Diadema setosum, assembly GCA_033980235.1. Lineage (NCBI taxonomy): Eukaryota > Metazoa > Echinodermata > Echinoidea > Diadematoida > Diadematidae > Diadema > Diadema setosum. Next base: position 1,289,446 of record CM067063.1, on the reverse strand, counting down.
GTTTTCATCTTCATTTAGCATTGTTATTAGAGCTGTCGTTGATCGCTCCAAAGATTTCTTTGCCCTCCCCCCTCCTTTTTTGTGTGGATATATTATTCAACACTTTTGCATGTGGACATTTATCATTTGGTAATTAATATGTACTCGGTATACTGTGTTTCATTTTTTTTTTTTTACTTTTTACAGTTTTTTTTTAACTTTTTTAACTTACTTTCTTTACTTTTCACATAATTTTTAATTCAAATTCAGTTCACTTCTTTCATAATAATTATGAATGTTTGTTCTAAGATGAAGGATACCGCTAAATATAGGGAAAAAGATGTGCCAGTCAGTAATGATTACTTGCATTTACTCATCTTTCATACTCATGCACTCTGTTATTTCTTTCTCTGAAATAATCTATTAATTTCTTTATTTCTTATTATTCCACATTATTTGTGACTTTTACTTTGTCACAATTTTTATCGGTGTCATTATTGTCATTTGGCTTGCATGCGAATTCACTCATAATTCCTCATTTTCCATCTTTCTCTTTCCTGCTCAACAGATTCTTTGATAGCTGCACTTGATCATATAAAAACATAAAACTCATCCTGCATGCACTCTTCGAAACTGATAAACTCCTAAAAATACATAAATATCAAAATTATCAGAATTTCAAGCTTCATTTAAATATATAACAATGGTCATGTTTTATTATGCCTTTTACAGCAATACATGTGTATATTGAAGAGGTACATTATGTAATCGAAGAAACATAGGTTCTCAATAAAGTATCAAATTTGAATTATTCAGAGATGAGTAATGACAATGGGAAGGATAACAATTGTGGAAGAGCTCCATAAATCAATAAAAATCTAATGGCAAATGGAGATGGAATCAATATTAAAGAATATGCGTAATTCAAGTTCATTATTACATCAGTTCTTGTGTGTTCACAAAAAGAGAAACACAGGTCGAACATGCGCACCAAATCTTACAATGTACATTTACATCTATAGAGTGCGGACGGAACATATACAAAAGAAAGAATAACATTCTCAAATTAATATATCAAGCATAATTATGTATATGAACATAAAAAGATGTTGCTGCATATGCATGAAGCTTGAGAGTGCTGCAACACACATTATGCTCAGATGGAAACTTGATGTATATCATACAAAAGAGAAGAGGTACTGCATGTACATGTAGTTACACTATTCACAGGACAGTAGAGAAAAAGCAAGAAAGAGAGAAGGAAATGGGTGTCTAAAATAGGTCGATGTAAGGAGTGCCAAGCCAATTAAGTCTCTAATAGAAGTCATACATATATGAAAAGGAAACAAATTAATCACAACATAAATGATCGTGCTCATATTAACCAATAATTAGCATCTAAAAATGTGTGTAGAAAGCCCATAATATCAGCCTTTCGCCCCGTAGGCTTGTTACATATGAGAAAAGAGAAATTTTGGCCGACCCCCCCCCCTCCGAATTCTTAATCCACCAGTACTATAAACACATGTGCTAGCAAATTCACAAGAAGGGTGGGGAAATTCGGCCAAAATTGTGTGTGGTTAAGATAATTAAAAAGAAAGGTCATCAGCAAAACTACGGGGTGGATGCAGACGAATTTTCATGTGATGACTAAAAAAAAAAAATGCAGCCAAAGGGGGAAAAAAAAAAGGACGGTGGAGAGGGGCCAAGGCTAATTTGACTCCCCTCCCCCCCCCCCCCCAAAAAAAAAAAAAAAATACGCCACTGTTCTACAGCACCTTTAAAGGACTCTTAATTTTCTTTTGTAAAAAAACAAACGTCTCGAAGTAAAGAATTTCATATTGTAGGCGAAATGTAGACCGATACAGTGTACATCCCAAGCTATTAAAGAAAAAAAAAACAGATTACGAATATTATTTAAAGTAAGAATTTCAGTGCGTTTAATCATCTTTAGTCGAGTTGCAAATGACATGTGCATATTTAATAAGAGCAGTTAACTTCGAAGCGCCCCCAAGCCCTTCTATATTTAATCATTCATGTCTAAAGGTAGTGCTAGGGCTTCCCGGTGGTCTAGTGGTTATGGTGCTGGTCTAGTAATCCGGAGGTCGTGGGTTCGAATCCCGCTTGGGCTGCCTGTGATTTTTTTTTTTTCACAGCAGCCCACAAACTGCACACTGCAGTTGCATGTGTTACTACGGATGGAGACAAATGAATAATCTATTATTTTAATATACAATGTTTGACATCCTTTTTGTAATCACTTTCTTTAATTGTACATTTAGAGACATAATGAATTATTATTAAAAGAAATCATATTTCTGTATTTTGTTGTGAGTTTGCATGGGAGCATACACGTATCATAATTTACAATTTTAGTTAAATAAAGAACATCTCATAACAGAACTGTCTAGTGATGGTTGAATGATTATGTCAATTTGTTATAAGTCCTATCAGTTATATGGAGTGCATTTCCCATGTTTATAAGAATCATACGTAACACATTCAAAGTGGGTTGAAGACAACAAAATAATAAATAAAAGAATAAAGGAGAATAGAATGAATTACAGTTTGAGGTGAGTTTGGCATGTCATTAACTGGATTAATATTATCATCTAGCAGAGATGCATATTTGATTATTTGTTGCATTAATTTCATAAAAATACATACATGTATAACATGTCTCAATCAACATTCAGAATGTTTGCAAAATGTAGATGAACATGTATCATGAACATGGTTGAAGATGAACTGGAACTTTTTGTTAATGGGTCTAAGCTACCATTTGTGACTCTCATAAATCTGTTTTCTGTGAAAATTCGTACAGCGAGCTAAAAGTTTCTGATATACACATTTTGACAGTGTGACACATTTGGTTATGCCCCCGACAATTTAGATTGACTCTCGCAATTATCACCGTTTACGAAAAATAAATCAGTGAAGGGCATGTTAATCCTCAGTCGATAACTATTACAACTATGCAATGATTATTCAACCATCTAACTTCATCTGATTACAGCATCATCTGAATATTGCCAATGTGCACTTAGAAATTTATCAAGATGTATCACAAGGTTATGATTACCACACAAAACCTTCAAGATTTATTATCATGAAATACATACCAATGAACACTTAAAGAAAATCTAACATTCCATATCCACATGAAGCTTGCCTTGATATAAATGTCTCTCAGTAGTGTTATTAAAGTGTAGCAAAATTGTAATTACGACATCACAGAATGGAATGCATGTTTTCACCTTCAATCTTAGAATCTTCTTTCATGTTTCCACTTTACAATCACATTTTAATGTAGATATACCGTCCTTATGTTGTCGCCCTTTATCCCAAGTTCTCCCTTCTATCCTATCTGTAGATTGTCTTCTTTCCTAAGCCATTGTATTCACATTCCTTGATGATAAGCACGATGCTGTACTTTTTTTCTTCTCTGAAAAAGTCCAGCTCTTCGCTACTGCATGGCATCAGTCATGTGAAAGAAAAGACAGAAATTAAGAACTTTCGATTAAAATCAAACATCATGATACAAGATACAACTTTCATTTTGAGAAAAAGAAATCAGCCAACTAAGCTGTAGTTGAAATCATTTTGCTCTATTTATATTAAACATAAAACAAAATGGTATACAGGATCAAAGAATGTCAAAAAATACTGCTGTTCGTCTTTGATGCATATTCAAATGGTCTCGCCTTTTACATATTTTAATGATGCAAGATCTTATGTCTAGCACTTAGTAAGTCTCATGTAGAAATTAAATTATCATTCACATGAATAAATCTACATGTCCTTGTAAATAAGGCATTGCTTTGAAAAAGCTGAATATTACTAACTGCATTTGGGAAACGGTCTACGACAATCAAACTTCTTTATTATCAGAGACTTTAACATCTTGATTAGACCTAGACTCTAATTACCATTGTATTCACATCCGTTGGTGATGTACACGACCCTGTACTTTTTCTTTTCTTTTCTGAGACAGTCCAGTTCTTCGCTACTACATGGCACCAGTCATCTGAAAGAAAAGAAAGAAATTAAGAACTTTTGATTAAAATCAAACATCATGGTACAAGATACAACTTTAATTTTGAGAAGAAAAAAAAAATCAGCCAACAAAACTGAAGTTGAAATCATTTTGCTCTATTTATATTGAACATAAAACAAAATGGTAGGCCTATGCAGGATCAAAGAATGTCAAAATATACTGCTGTTCGTCTTTGATCCATATTCAAATTGTCTCGTCATTTACACATTTTAATGATGCAAGATCTTATGTCTAGCACTTAGTAAGTCTCATGTAGAAATTGAATTATCATTCACATGAATATAAATCTACATGTACTTGTAAACAAGGCATTGCATTGAAGTAGCTGAATATTACTACCTGCATTTGGGAAACAGTCTACGACAATCAAACCTGTTTCTTATCAGAGACTGTATCATCTTAATTAGACCTAGACTCTACATTATCATTCAGCTTTTAAAGGTATTAACCATTCACCTATAAAACAGTGGCATTGTCATGTGCATCATATTTCTTTGATACTGCACATATTTTCATGAAGTCTGTGCAAGAATGCAAATGAAACACGTCTGCTGTTTGGTATTTATCAAAAAAAAAAATCACTAACCCGGAAGTCCTTGGCCTTAGGAATAACACGTGGCGAGTTAGCAGGAATTGACATTAAAATACACTGTAGAATAAGAATAGATCTACTAAATAGGCCTTTGCCTCATGAATGTCTGGTCTAATTATAGACTAAGTGAAGTCTAGACCTTTCACTTTTAAGTTACACAGATTTCATATTACTTAGATCTAGACTTCATCTAAATCTAGACATCTAATACTATTAGATCTTGGCAACTTTTGTCTTTGTGACACGAAATTAACATGTCACGGATGATATTTTGGCGATGTCCAACAGGATGACAGTACCACTATTACTAAATCAGTAAGTTGACATAGATAACTAACATCAACTTGTTAAAGTACGTTAGAGATGGCACCATATACATGTACAATAACCGGTGACACTGACACTGACAGATCTAGCGACTACGTTTAGACTAACGTTAAAGAGTGAGACTCGCCATCTCAGTAAGTCGGCCAAAGACAAAGTCAATACAGGGCTAAGTCAGTGTTACTGTTATGTTAGGCCTAACAAACGTTAACGGTTATACTCGGTAAGGTTAGGTTTACCAGGACTCAAGAGTCCTGGTTAAATCAGTCGAGGGACATTTCTTAGGAAGTCCTTTGATTCCAAGAATAAAAAGAGTGAAAGAACAAAGGGGAAAAAAGGAAAGAAGAAAGGACAAAAGATTATGTATGGCTGCTGTGGACATCGACAGCGCCACTGTATCACTATCAATCAAGCGTAAATATACAAACGCCATTTGGTTGGGCCACATTCACAAGTTTTAGGGGAAAAAAGCCCCACCGCTGTGCTTAGGTACTCCACTCGAACTAACGTTAGACATACACTACACACAGTACGGTACTAGGGCTGAATTCACAAGTATACTTTAACACTGCACTGTACAGGAAAGCCACCTAACCTGTAGAGTACTCGTAGTGTTAAGGTAGTATCACTAGACCACATACTGTCATAGATGACATCTACACCAACGCTGCACACTGGCACTGGTCCGACGGTCCCTGACCAGGAAAAAATCACTGTTGGACACTGACCAGTAACTTTTTCAGGAATGGACCAGTAAAGATTGGGGGAAAAATGGGTGGACTCTACCTACTATTACCACTAGTCTAGATGTAGATCTAGAGCTAGACTACCGGTATGGCTCTGAACTGTGTTAATTTGACTTGGTCTTAGACTGCAGCTGATCTTAGTTTTAGTAACTGGTATTACAAGTAAAGTCTTAACTTAGACTTAATAGTTAGACTTGAAAGTAAAAGTCTAACATGTCTAACTTTATTCTTTACTCTTCCTTTGAGTTTTACTGTTAGACTTTTAATTTATTTTTTTTTTTTTTAGTTTAGTACGCCTACTTTGTCAATCTCATGATTTCATTTTCAACTCAAAAGTCAAGGCTAGTTTTAGTGTCTTCGAGACTTTGAAATCTTGCAATCTGCATGTCTTGCACACAGACGTTACGACTATAGTACTCAGTAGTCTCAGAAGTAACGTCTAACGACATAAGTTGAAAAGAAACAATAAATAATATGATTTGGGATCTAATTTGAAATTGTATGGCGTTTACAGACTAGGCTTCATAAGCATCACGCGATTGAATACATGGGACTACACACTACCGCAATTAATGGTTATGGTAGTCCAACTGAAACTGTTATTTTGAGCATGATTTTAATAGGATTATAGCTTACCATTCACTTCACTCGTGGACAGTGGGCTGGCTTAGGCCGTCATTCATCTTTCAAAAGGCTTGGTTCTCACTCTGAGATCTGGATTAGGGCCAAAACCTAATTCTAGGCCAGTAAGTTGAACAAAGCTCAAAGTAATGCAACTGCGACGGTTCGTGAAACCCGCATTGCTCTTCACCGTAGCAATTCGGGTTTTACGAACCGGCGTATCTTTCGTGCGTCGGTTCGTGAAACTCCTTTTTCTCAATTTCTCGATATTTCGAGTACCGTCGTTTTTTTTCTTTCTTTGATAAAATTAAGAATAATTAATTTTGTGATCTAAAATTTTGGGATTTGGTAGAGTTTTGAAAGCACTTTCATTTGGTACCAATATCTCGATTTTGAAAATTTTGACCAAAATCGAAATAGCGTCAGTTCGTGAAAACGCCGACGATATCTTATCACATACTCTAAGATTCACATTGCACTTTTTGTCAATTGATCAAACAATATGACAGTTCCATGCATGCTGTATATAGTCTCTTTCACTCTTTGGATGGAAAATAAATTGATTCGAATCAAATTGATTTCGTTCATTTAACTCTCTCTCAAAAAAAAAAAAAAGATTATTCAGGGTTTTTGGTGACATATGTCGTAACATAACCCTAAAGGGTGTGTACAGTTCTGGTCGAGGTGAGGATTTAGCGTTTAACATTTTGCGAGATATTCAGAAACCACTCTATGAGATGTCTAAGAGCATGCAATTCTAAGGGGTATCAAATGTTTATTTGATAAAAATCGGTTTTGAAGTGGCCGAGATATCCAAAAACAAGGTGAAACAAAGAGATCCTAATAAAGTTGTGGCATGTCGCCTTTTATTATTATCACTTTTTTTTTCGATATCTCAGCCATATGAAAACCAATTTTCATCAAATAAACATTGAATCCTTTTTAAAGTCACATGCTCTTTTATATTTCATAGGAGGTTTCACATTATCTCACTTTGGTATGTAAAAAACATGAATCCCTACCTCAACCAGTACTGTAGAGCCCTTTTAAACAAAATCAAGTAAAACGGATTTGCACTATCGTCAGTGATAAAAGACAATTCATCGGTTGTTCCGTAAGTATAGGTTTTCCAGGCCAATTTCGCACTTTTGTCAGTCCATTTGATAAAAGGTTCATTCAATTTAGCGAAAATCCTCGTCACTGCACATTCTGTCATTCAAAATTGCAAGTTGGTCGTTCAATTTAGCATTTCGATCAATGAAATTGTGCCATTCGAATTCGTAAAACGAGCATTCAAATTGGCACGTGCTCTTCAGTCATTCAAATTCGCCAACACTGGCCGAAAGGGGTATTTCAGTCATTCAATTTCGCGTATGGGCAGTCAAATTCCTAACATGTTCATTCAAATTAACGTCATGTTATTTCTTTTTCGATAAGGTGATAACATTTAAACGCGTATTTTTATGTGACTTTTTGTTTCATCCACGCAGTGTTAGGCAGTAAAAGTATCATATTTTTTTACCATATATAACTCGGGTTTGTTGTTCTGTAACGCCCCTTCTCTTTCATACATGTCATTTTAGGCCTACATGTACCAATACCACAGATTAACTTCATCTTCTTGCAGTCATGACAGCACAAGTTAGATACAGACCTATTTCTCAAGAAGACACAAAAAGAATTATGGAAACCTTTGATGATCATAACCTTGACTTCCTAGAACTGGCCGACACACTCGGAATAAAGCACTCAACGGCCAGATAAGTTGTGGCCACATGATGCACTATATCTTCGGACTGGAAGAATCACTACGCACATTGAAGAATAAAAAAAAAACTGTTGCCCAAATCTCTAAAATAAGTACAAAATATGAAATGTAATGACGCTTGCAAAACAATAACTATGTTGAAAAAAAAAAGAAAGAACCAAAGCATAAACATGCGTGCTAAATTGACTGCCAAAGATGTTAAATTGGATGCCCAAAAATGAATTTGAATGAACGAGTGCGGCATGTCCGTGATCACGTGACTATATCATTCTAAATTGAATGAACGAATAACGAAATGGTGCTTGTTTTACGAATTTCAATTGAAAAAGTGTTAATTAGAATGAGGCTAAAGGTAATTTGAATGCTCCAAAATGAATTTGAATGAAGAGATCATAAAATTGAACTACCGAACATGTCATCTAAGCTAAATTTTGCTAAATTGAATGCAGCAATTAGGAATTGGACTGACAAAAGTGCGAAATTGGCCGGGAAAACCTGCAAATGCTGGAAACAGGCAAATATCATTTGCAGAAATAGTGAAATAAACATGCCGAATAGGCACGGAAACGATTGATTGCTATGCTATGGTTAAAATAGCGTTGAAATCTTGAAATAATCTGTAAGGTCGAATTGTATATCCTACCACTGCATGTCTCGACGTTCTGAAGAAGGTACCCAGATGTAAGCGTCATGTCCAGCCCTGGGTCCCCGCACTGGGCATGGTTTGATACAGAAGGGTTCCTAGCAGCTCCCTCCACGACCCGGATGTTGGCGCTCCCAAACGACTGATAGGTGGCCGTCTCGTAGACATCGGGTTTTCGACTCCATGTGATGGGAACGAGTATTTGGATCTCACCCCAGTACAGCCTGTTGTTGGTAGCTTGAAATAGGATCACCGAGCCTGTCTTAAAGGTTTCCTGATTTAAACAGAAATAACGAATCAGTTCACAAAAGCTTTCTCTTTGCAACGAACTCAGCTGTATGTGTTGCATTCAAATTGTCCGACTATTCGAATGTATATCTTCACTCTGAGTGTAGAAGTTTTCTTTAAAAAACAAAGTACAATGAATTATGGAGGTCTCCTATATCTCCATGTACATGTTTATAGTGGATATCTAATCCCAACCCATCAGAAAATAAGAAAAAAAAGGGGGGAGTGGGGAACGAAATATGTAGTTGTGTACGTCGTTCTTTAGGGAATTTGAAGAAATAATATAATTATGTTATAACAAGCCTGACACTTTCTAATTTAACCTGGTATCTAAAGCCACTGTTTACCATTTGGGACAGTGATAAAAAAGAAGGAATGCTGAAATTATCACAAAACAACCCACCATATAAAAATTTTTCAATAAAGCCACAAGTATAGGGAGATATTACTTATTTTCCCAATAACCATAGACCTATGTATAGGCGGTTTATTCAAGAAAACGATTTTTAATAAACTAGTGGTCACATTTTGTGTAACATTGATTAGACCGGCTAACATTTTTAGGTTGGTTTTTTTTCTATTCCTAAATCAAATTTTAGATTCTTTTCTTGAAGCTCTAAAGTTGTTGTTGTTTTTTTTTAATCTGCAAATGATAAATAGTGGCTTTAACATCCACCGAATCTAGGAACGCCAACAAAAAATTTGAATACCTATATATTTCTACGGTAGAGAAATGAAACATAGTTAAAAATCATTGATGATAAATCAGTAGATGGCTCATGTCAAATTCTATATTCTATGTATACTGACAAGAACATCCAATACAAGAATAAAAAAGAAGTGGAGGGTTAGGGGATGAAACGTCCTTTAGCTGTGACCTACTGTATATCTATGAGATTGTGGCTGAAAATAGGATAAAAAAACCATACCTTTATATGTTCTATCAAAGTGTCGTCTTCTTCCACATCTGAATCAATGGCTACTAGAATGTTGGTGTACCTCCCATTTTGAAGATTAATATTGTTCTTGTCTTCGCAAGAGGCAATTGTATAAAAACAGAATACTAGCAATACGGGAAGCAGACTACTGCGCCACGAACCCATCTTGCTTTTAATACTTCTCTAATCAAAATGTGGTGGGCTATACAAAGAACGAAATTGTTTGAGAGGAACGAAGGACTAAAATTGCCATGAGTATTCTGTTTGCGTTCTCCCAATAAACTTTCTGAGAAAATGGTAAAGAAGTCATTCCGACACCCAGTAAATACATTGAGCTGATGTGTAAAGAATAAAGTTCAAAATGATCAAAGTTAAATATTGCGCAAGTAAAGAGGAAACGGAATTGCGATGACGTAATTTCGATCAGGGTTTTTTTTTTATCTAAGTGTCATAAAAAGAATTGTTTGAAGGAATACCGTTCATGGCAAAGCACTCATAAAAAAGTTTGGCAAATTTTGATTCCTATATAAGGACCTATACGCCATTGGTTTATGATAAAGGAAGAAGACTGATTGGTTTCCAAACCTGAAAGAATAGGGGTGGACCAAAATGGTATTAAAAATAGTTGAGATAGTGTTTCATTGTGGCTGCATTAGCACTGTATAGAAGCATGCATTTAATTGAACGGAACATTCAGAGATTATGGTACGGACGGAATAAGTCACTTAAGTAAGCAAACTAATATCGCACGTATAATTGATAATCTTAATACATATTTGTATTTTCTGTCCCAAGAAGCCATTAACTTAATCACAAGAGCGTATATTACCCATCTCCTGGCGATAACCTCAGTAGATCTGTCCGTGCCTTGTATTTACTGCTTAATCCAGGAGACAACCCATTTCTTCTTATTTCATTGTGTATTCACATAATGAAGAATGTTAAACAACAATCATCGTTGTCAAATAAAAAGCTATATAATAGAACATTTAAATAAGCAGTGAATTATCGAAGCATTGTGTCTGTGTGTGTGTGTGTGTGTGTGTGTGTGTGTGTGTGTGTGTGTGTGTGTAATAGAGATTGAAAAATATTTACAATGCTTTTTTTGGATGACAACCTTTATTTTGTAATGAGCCGCAGTGACACTTTATTCAAGTTCAATATTCTTAAATATCCGATGTTGCTAAACAAACTTTTGATTTGATTTGATTTGATTTATTGGTTTCTGTATCATCATTGTACATATACACATTCATGCACAAACGTAAATATAATACATTGCCTCTGTACAGTGTACAGCAAAAGCACAACAAAACATACAACAATGAATAATACAGAGGGGCTACAGCATAAGCGTATAGCTTGATTTGAGTGCCCCGTAGCATAACATAATATTACTGCGAACTGATGTAAGCCTATTTGCTCAGTATATCAAACTTATGTTGTTGTTGCACTCTGCAAAGTAAAAAGGATTAGTCTAATTTGGATCTTGTAAATCATGAAATGTGTGTGTGTGTGTGTGTGTGTGTGTGTGTAATTTGTGATTTGTGAAAATGTTAGAGTAAAAGTTAACTTAGTTGTGTTTGAATAATATGACGAGTTTGTTTGCAAAAACCGATAAGTCCATATTTGCCAAATGGAGATATTTGCGAATAAAGGTCGAGAAAAATAAAGAGAATAATAAGAAATGTTTTGCTTCTTTTGACCATAACTTCAAAAATGTACCTTTGTATATAGTGACCAATACATCATTTAAAAGGTATCATTTTGTACTTTATGACAGATACCGTACTTCAAAATCTTCAAAAATGGACTTATCGGTTTTTGCGAACAAACTCTTCATATACTGAAACCAAAAATTTACCAAATTACCTTTTCAATAAGGTGAGCACTATAATCACTATCTATCAAACAAACGTTCTAGGCAAGAGTATACATCTGCATGAAGGAAGAGGTAAAAATATGAATATGCAGTTGTCTGGATACGTTTTATTCAAAACGTTCTTGAATGCGTATACTTATTCACATAATCTATAAGTAATGCTTCTTACCAGTACTCAAAGCCTCTAAAAGAAGACCATGCTTCTTACATTTCTAAAGTATACGCCATATCTTAAAAACAAAATGTAAGAGGATTTAAGAAGTTGTTTGTATGCATTTTAACGGATCCATATTATTTCTGTCTAAAATCTAAAACGTGTATTATAATAAAGGGGAATTTGTTTTATAATGACGATGCCAATTGTCTTAAAGTCCTTATCACGACATGTCTAGAAGTTCACACTTATTCAAAACATGAGATTCTTGGCACGTAGATTATACAACTATGGTTTAAAGAGTTAACTGAGATACGCATACCGTATACGGGCATTTCGATGAAAACATTTAAATACAAGGTACTGTATATAATATGAAAATCAGACTTGATACCAACCCTTATTGGCAATCAATAGAGACTATGGAGGATTGCAGTTATGTGTTCAGATATTGTTTTGGGTGATACACGCATTCCGACTGATTTGGGATCAATTCGAGTCCCTCGAGCTGAGATTCCGGAACTGCAATGAGCAAACCATCATTATGAATAACAAAGTGACTGAGAATAATGCACGCACCAGTTTCTGTTTCGTTGTTCTAAACACAGAAAGTTGTCCGTTGGAAGATTCGATTGGAAGATTCGTTTTCCAATCCTGAGCAGGCACACAGGGATTTACAGATCATCTTTGGCTATAACGCCACACACAGAGAAATTAGGGTTCTATTAGGGTTCTTATTTTCACCCTACGAGCAAACCTAACTAAGAGGCACCTTATAGGGTTCGGGATGGATGTAGGGGTGCAAATCCGAACCCTAAAGGGAGCCAAGTCTTAAGGGTTCGAATTTGGAACCATTCCATAGTCTTTCCCGAAAGCTGACATGTGGGTGTTGAATGGTGTTTGCTTGAAATGCCACACTATTTTTGGATATTATTGTATATTTTTATTTGAAAATATAACTACACGTTGTTAAAGAGTAACAGTGTCATCAGTAATACTGTACTAAAAAAAATCACTACTTGAATTAAACATTTGTTTTTTCTTCTCGCACCGGGATCAAGAATATCATTTCAATGACGTTATCATAGAGTACACGTATTATGCGTGCACGCGTGGACCGTTGAGCACTTGGTCAATGGCAAAGCTAAAATCGCATGCGCACGCCACGCCGTTGGTCGCGCAGTATACGTACGTACGTGCATACTACTGACGTTCCTCGTTTGAAATGGACAGACGACCGTGAGGTTGGGATGATGAATTAATCTTTTTGATGAGCCAAACGTTGTGAGTAGATAGTTGTACTATAATTCCGTTGAAAATATTTCACAGTAATCGATGATGATATGTGTGAATTATGCTAATCGAATGCTGAGTGGTGAAAACTGATGCGAAGGAGTTGTATCGAGGTACATGTGTACTAACATGTCAGAAGTGCGATCATACATATCAGGTACATACAGTAAAGCATAGCGAATAAGTCAATGAAAGTGCACGGTAATACGGACGGCCTCAACCAAGGTACTAACTACGACCAACAGCCCCATACGCGCCATAGCGTAATTACGCTATGCGTATGGGGCTGCTGGACGCAGTTACCAAGGTATGTACGTAAATAGGTGACCGGATATAGTCGCATCATATTCGTTAATAGGAATTATTACGTTTGAGCCGAGTTGAGGCTCAGTTGGATATTGGTTTCTGTGAAGTTGACACGAAGAACGATGTAGGCATGTATGATGTGCCTAATGAAGAAAAATAGCGTTCCTGGTTCATTTAGGAGAATTTAAGACATGTATGAAGATTGAAGTCAGAAAATTTAGGTTGGCCTTGACTCCTTGTTGTCTATCAATGAAAATAAAATGTGTGTTATAAATTAGCAATGCCATAGTCACAGAGCATAAGCAATGATACACGATATGTGAATTTAGATAATATCTGCTGGAGAAGTTGCATGTGCTAAACATGACATAAAATAAGTCACACAAACAAGGTATGTCAACGGTAAATCACTTCAGAAGTACAACTACTTGATCCCATATTTTAGCAGGTAGATATTCCAATATTGATTGTATGTTGAACTTTGTTTTATTCAATTACAGGTTAAGCCTTTGCTGATCCATGCTGATGCATGGTGTTAGCTTGGTTTCACACTGGGCCAAAGGGACCTGTGATTATTTATCGAGTTCACTATGCATCAAGTTCAATAATGGTCTTCAGGATGAGTGATGCAGGTCAACCTCGAGAGACTGGTGAGCCATATAGGATGCCAGAGCTGGAGATGGAAGATGTTCAGGATGTCAATCCTGGTTCCTCGTTGAGTCAGTGTGGAAGCCATGCCAGTCCTTCTGAGAGTGATGGCCAGAAGGGCATACTATTTGGCAGCTGAAGCAGGTGCTATAGAAAAAAGTTTGTTAACATATTCAAAACAGCACTTAATAAAATAGATGATTCCCTAAGTGTTGATTGACGAACCATACTGGTCACTTCATCTACACTGGTTAGGTTCATTCTTTGTTTGAATATGAGTTCCATAAATGGCTATGGTGGGCAAGCTGCTGCATTATGTCACTTTGAATTGAGTGAAGTGCCTAACCAACTGAGAAAAATGAAAGGTCAGTTGTACCTATGTGCACATGAGCTATCTCCGGACTGGCTTATTGCTGCGCATTCACTCAATCCACATGTAGGTCTATATGAAGGTGGACTTGCCCTCTAACTCTGATTATAATTTTAAGCTTTCTTTAAGTAGTTTGTATAAAGTGCTGGTATATTTGCGTAAGGTTTGGTGAAAATTAAGTGTTAAAATGATTGGAAGAGTTGTGAGACTGTAACATCAACACTTGAGGTATTTCTCATGCATGATCATAAATCTCTGTAAAATATTGGTGGTAATACATGTAGTAATAATGATAATGATAATAATAATAATGATAATAATAGTAATAATAATGATGATGATAGTAATAATAATATATTTTGCTTCTGATCATTATGCTTGTGATGGTGCCAATACCAATACCTGCTTTATGAATGTGAAAAATCGACTGATCTTTACAATATTTTGAATGTTGGGGATAAACTGCATACATTGTGTAATTATATTTATGGTCTACTGAGTACAATGTGCTTCTTGTTTCCATTGCTTGAAAAAAACAACAACAATGTATCAAAAAAACTGTTTTTAAACTTGTCTCACAAGACATATTCCTTCCTCTTTATGTCCAGTTTGTCATACCACTGATTGGTTAACTTTATTTTCCCTTTCTGAGGTTACATTTTCTGTGGAATTGTTAATGTTAATTTGATGCAATGAAAAGTGTTTTCAGATGTGCTATTCTGCCCAAGATTTATAACTGGGACATATCTTTAGCTGTGTGCATAAAAAAGTAACCAAATTTAGATGTGCATTCTTCATTTTTTGATTCTTTTTTTCACCTTTCTTATCATTGGTGTAATTGTATATGAAAAACAAAATGTGAAGTATACTAATTGTATAATGGGGCACATTCGCTAGCTCTCAAGTTTGGAATTGGATGGAATATGTCAGTACAAGTAGTGAGTTTCAAATATATATGACAGAACTTTGCCATACCCTTCATTGTTTTGGCAATAACTTGTGTACGAGAAATCAGAGTTGACATATCGCTGTTAATGTCTAAGAGCGTCATAAAGGTGCTTTTGATTACCGTAAGATGTACCGGTAAATTCAAGGTACATATCTATGATCCATTCTAGAAGTAGAAGGACAATGTGAAAGATATTTGTCACATAGTTTACTATTACTCTGCACAAGCTTCAGGGATTTTTTAAATAAAAAGAATTAGTGCTTTTTGTCAATGTGGTAACTTCCTTTAAAAGAAGAAAAAGTAATCATTTGATGAAAACGAATATTTTTTTCTTTTTCAATGTACTGACCAAATTTCATGCATTTTTGATTTACATTGCCCTTTTTTATAACAAAATATGCATCTCGTATTAGAATTTGTAGAAATACAATGTATATTTGATGTTCACTTTAAAGTAAACAATGAAAAAGAAAATCGCTGTTAACTTGTCCCTCTTCCATTAGACATATATTAAAATGTTAATAATTTATCTGTAAGTATGCACTGTATTCATCATGTTTATGTTCTATTTGTTGTTGAATTGAAGTCTCTGACTTCATTTTTCGAAATATTGTGGATTTAATTGACTGAGAAACTGTGTGTAAATCTATGCATGCTATTTTGCGTCATGTCTGGAGTGTTGCCTTAGGTAATTGTTTGTGAAGTCAGTGAAGGCATCCAGTAGACATTAGGTAATTGTTTGTGAAGTCAGTGAAGGCATCCAGTATATAATTATTTTGGTTTAAAAAAAAGGTTATAATTTTCACCATATGGGGTGCAGAAAGGCAACCCTATATAGAGACGTGTGCAAATTGTATTGCATCCTATATTGCGGTGACTTTATCACCCCATAGGGTGCAAAATTATAACAATAACAATATGAACCATAATGGGTGCAGGTATGAGGTGCAGAAAGGGAACCCTGTATAGAGGTCCATATTTGCACCTTATAGGGTGTTGAATATAGGGTGCTAAATAAGAACCCCCCAAAATAGAACCCTAAATGGAGCCGCTGGTGTTACAACGATATGAACCAGAAAGGGAGCAAATTTGCACCTGAATTTTTGTTCACCATATGGGGTGCAGAAAGGGAACCCAATGTAGGGGTGCAAATATGCACCAGATATGGTGTTGAATATAGGGTGCTAAATAAGCACCCCCAAAAATAGAACCCTAAATGGAGCCGCTGGTGTTACAACGATATGAACCCTATTGGGTGCAGAAAGGGAACCCAATGGAGGGGTGCAAATATGCACCATATATGGTGTTAAATATAGGGTGCTAAATAAGCACCCCCAAAAATAGAACCCTAAATGGAGCCGCTGGTGTTACAACGATATGCACCCTGTAGGGTGCAAATTAGAACCGTAATTTCTCTGTGTGCATGGTCGCGTGCAAAATGAATGCAACTTATCTAACTTAGCCTGTAGTTACTGAATAGGGGACTACTGTATATTCAATTTGTACATATTAATCGGATGATAGAACCTGTCAAAGAGTAAATTGCGGATATCATATACCATTGACAAATTCACTTTCTTTTCTATACATAGTATCGATGGAATGTTATGAACCACTTAAGCATTGCCAAATCATGAAGTATAAGAATACTTGTATCATATTTCCCTGAAACGGTGACATTTGTATGAGCGGGATCATACATAGCAAGTGCCGTGACTACAAAACTAAATAAATGTATTATACAAGATTTTAGGACACTTTGAATCATGCCCCCCCCCAAAAAAAAACAACAAAACAACAACAACAACAAAAAAACAAAAAACAAAAAACAAAACAAAAAAAAACAAAAAAACCAACAACCCAAGAACTAGTGAAATGTTATATACTCTAGGTCCATTAACCTACGATCTTTGACTTATAAATACATGGCCCCATTTTTTCAACGAATAGGCATTTGAATGCAACATAGGTATATATAAAAGAAAAAATGTTTTAGGAAAATGCATTTAACCATTTCAGAAATAATTGAGGAACAAATAGCAAAATATTGACACGTTCACTTCTTCCTTGATGACATGACAGAAAACTTTCCTCACCGAATCGTTCTGCCGTATTCATGTGCAAGTCATGGATATACTTACTTCGATTACAAGTATACATTGAGTCATTGCAAAAGTATCTAATGAAAAGTATGCATCAGACCTACATCATTGTCATTTATTCTACAACACTAATAATATAGAGTTATTGTTCCGCCATATTGCCTAACAGGTTGTTGTCATCCTACGACGTTTGTTCAGCAAATATGGCACAAAATTCAATTTTGCACGTTGTTGCCAAAGACTCTAATCTTCTTTACCACTATTCTCAGACATGTATGCTGACGCCGTATGAATTAGAAACGGAAGCTTCTCAAATATTCACCATCTAACAAGGCAAAAGCGAAGTGATGTCTCGTCCACATATCGATTTTGTGATAACAGTGATTTTCAAATGGTATATTTCATTGACTTTTTGACTGTTGAACAAGTTCCAGTGGGTTTCATTTTCATTAAGTTACTTTTTCAGCTAGGCTAGCCTAGCTGGAAAAAGTTGGGTCTTTAAGGGCGTCTGGCGGCTTCTCCCACCACTTAAAACGTCTGGCAATGGTCATGCATTTATCCTGTAAGTGTAACGAACAAGTTCCAGTGGGTTACATTAAAGGTTACTTTTTCAGCTAGGCTAGCCTAGCTGGAAAAATTTGGGTCTTTAAGGGCGTCTGGCGGCTTCTCCCACCACTTAAAACGTCTGGCAATGGTCATGCATTTATCCTGTAAGTGTAACGAACAAGTTCCAGTGGGTTACATTATAGGTTACTTTTTCAGCTAGGCTAGCCTAGCTGGAAAAAGTTGGATCTTTGAGGGCGTCTGGCGGCTTACCCCCCCCCCCCCACCACTTAAAACGTCTGGCAATGGTCATGCATTTATCCTATAAGTGTAACAAACAAGTTCCAGTGGTTTTCATGGGGTTACTTTTTCAGCTAGGCTAGCCTAATTCTGGCATGCCAATATTTTGCGTCTGACGGCTAAGCCCCACCACCCAAAATGTCTGGCAATGGTGTTATATTGAATCTTGGGTTATGCCTGACAATGTCCCGCAGGTTTCAATAGGTTACTTTTTCAGCTAGGCTTTTTTTTTTTTTTTTTTTTTGGGGGGGGGGGGTCCTTTTTATGACCCTCCTGGCCACACCCACCACCGATGACCAGCCAGACGTGCATTTACAATGTGCATATACTCAGGGGCATATGTACTAAATTGCTATATACATAAAAATTGGTAACCTTTTCAGCTAGGCTGGCTCCCGGACTATAAAACTTTCGCCGCACATACTGTACAATATGAATGGCCGTCCATTGAAACCTGAATTATCACTTTATCGCACGCGAGCGTATCGCTTTGCCATAGTTATGCACGGCGAGCATGATGTGCTGCTAGCCTTGTTTACAAACGCTTGTGATAATTTTTTTTTTCAGAGTAAAAACATAGAAATACAATTGCGTATTCAGAGATAAAACACGCGAACGTTCGTCAATTTGCACTGGCTTTTTCTCGAAGATTCGGGTGATAAACTGTACCCGATACTTCGTAAATAATAGGGGTCTAATTCTCAAATGCTCCACCCGACCCTTCGTATATTAGGGCATATAATCTACGAAAGGTCGCACCCGACCCGAACGCGATCACCCGATGAAACGAAGTAAGCCATTATGGCGATTGCTGTAATACAAAACGGGAAAAACGAAAATGACGGACATAATAACAAGAGGAAAATGATTCAACTAAACTTATGCTAATAGAGGTGTCAAAAAAAGAGAGGTAAAAGTCACAAGATTCTAAATTTCAGGCAGCAACACATCATAATTGCTTTACTAGGTGGCAATAAGCACCAATATAGTCGGCCTTTGTGTAGAACCGATAGAACCCGATCTTCTTGCGGCCAGATCCCGCTCTGAGTCGTGTTACACAGACATGTTGCACAATTGACAATACAATCGTGCTGCGACAGCTATGAAACGTTAAATAACATACAAAATGTTTATATGGCCAATAATGACTTAATTCACAGTACAATATATAATATATACATATGATGCAGAGGGCCGCCGTTATAAGCCGTGCTTGAACAGACGGACAGCCAGAGTTAAATTACCATTTTTTTATTGTAGTACTTGAACACTAATACAGATGGGCCATGTTAAAGTGCGTGTAAATCCAGTTTTATACAATTACTTAGTAAACAGGAGTGGTGCCTGTGAGTGCGTGTGCAGGTGATGAAGCGCGAAAATGTTGATGGTCAGCACTTCTAAGAAAATGATTGGATATGTTATAATATGGGCGAAGGGTCAAGCAGCAGAGTAAAAGAGAAGGAAAAGGGGGTGGACCAAATATTGCCTTGTTGTTGAGTATAAGAGGTACATGTTTAATGATTACTGTACCGTATGATATTGTGCCAAGAAATATTTCTTTGTATTTGCCTTAAAGGAATAGAGAGATGTGCACTGTTTTATGTGGAGAGGGAGTGAATTCCAAATATCAGGCCCGTTATGCCGAATTGATTTTTGAGCTAATAGGAGTTTAGGGTTATTCAAATGGAAATCATTACAATGGCGCGTGGGGTAAGCATGGACATCCCTGTTAAGGGAAAATGCGTTGTGGAAGAGTGGGAGTAGATTTTGCGTGTATTTGAACATAAATATTGCTGTTTGAAATTTGTGTATATCGTCAACTTTAAGAACTTTTAGTCTAAGGAATAATGGATCAGTATGTTCTAGATAATGTGAGTTGGTACATATTCTTATTGCCTTTTTCTGTAAAAGAAAAATTACATTTACTTTGGTTTTATTACAGTTTCCCCAGACAACATTACAATAATTAATGTACGGTAAGATTAATGCATTGTATAACATAATGAGTACTTTTTCCGTTACAAAATATTTTAATCTCCGAAGTATTCCAATGGCTTTGGATATTAATGTGGTTATATTGTCAATGTGGTTATTCCAATTTAAGTTGGAGTCAAGGGTTACCCCTAAGAACTTGGTTGATTTTTTTCCAATAATGGGCATACCATCAATAATAATGTTATTAGGCATTATCGGTTGCAAATGTGAAGTATTGAAGTTTATAAAACACGTTTTATCTATATTTAGTGATAATTTATTGCATTTGAACCATGTAAAAATTTTTGCAAGCTCAGAATTAAGTATATCAACTAGTGTGTTTAAACAGTTGTGAGAGTAGAAGACACTGGTATCGTCCGCGAATAATACATAGGTGAGAAGGGTTGAGGAATTTATGATATCGTTGATATATATAAGAAAAAGTAGAGGTCGTAAAATGGATCCCTGTGGTACACCGCAAGTAATATATGACTTAAACGAGGTACTTGAATGAAATGCTACGTATTGCTGACGTTGGGATAAATAATCTCGGAACCAGGAAAGAACTATTCCTCTTATGCCATAATTATGTAGCTTTTTTAATAAAATTCCATGGTCTATTGTATCAAAGGCCTTGCTCAGGTCCATAAAAACTCCTATCACGTGCTGTTTGTTCGCAATAGAATCGATAATTTTGTCATAAGTTTGAATGATTGCAAAATCTGTAGAAAAGCCTTTGCGAAAGCCAAATTGGTTAGGATTTAAAATGTGGTTATCAACCAGAAACTTATACAAACGTTCATGTGCAATCTTTTCAAGGATTTTGGAAATGACGGGCAATAATGAAATTGGACGATAATTCTTTATTTGGGACGCATCATCTTTTTTGTGAATAGGGATTACTTTCGCAATCTTTAAAGAATTTGGGAAGATCCCAGTAGATAATGATAAGTTACAAATATGTACTATGGGGGTTACTAAAAAATGTATTATTTGTTTTAGTAAATGCATACTTAATCCATCGTGGCCACAAGATCTACTCGACTTAAAAGATCGAACAATATTCAGTATTTCATTTTCATTCGTGGGAGTAAAGAATAAAGAATTATTATTACTTTCTGGAAGGTAATCTGTAAAATTTCCAGCGTTTGGAAGTATTGTTGAGGCGAGATTGGGGCCTATGTTGGTAAAGAACTTATTAAAACAATTTGCAATAATTTCAGGGTCGTTAATATCTTGGTCATTTTCGGAAATAACGGTCGGGAGTTCTTTCTTTTTATTCTTAATAAGGTCATTGATAGTTCGCCACAGTTTGGTTTTACTGTCCTTATTTGATTCTAGTATGTCTGAATAATATCGCTTTCGAGATGCCCGGATTAATGTGGTTAATGTATTTCGATATGACATACAGGAAAAGGTTACTTATTCATGTTGGGTGTTCACGATCGGCAATACACTGTTGTGAAATGATTATTGTATACCTAGTCAGGTAAATGCGAAACGAAATTATTTCATGTCCAACGGATAGCTTCAGAAAAGAAAAAAAAATGCACCCATAGACAACGATAATGACAGTATCCATTACGGCTAAATATAACTATAGACATATAATTGTATAAATGTGACAAGATCAAATTTTACTGAAGACATAGCGATTTATTTACACATAAAAGGCAAACATGACTGAATGAAATATTGATGGATAATTATATACATGGTATATCAGTAAATGTAAAACATATATATTTCTGTGATTTGATTATCAATGCAATATAATTTGATGTCGACAATGAACATAAAGCCTATCCCGACCAATGATAGAACCATAAAATGTGTTCATGGAAACTTTTCTTGGGAGACATGTAAAACAGGAAATATGGAAAATGTTGTACCAAGTCAAATGTCAACAATCATAATTATTGGCTATGCAAATATGAAATTTGTTGCAATGCAGTGAAGTAGCTCTAAAGTAGGGTTAAAAAGATTCAAAATCGTCACTGGTATCAAACAATCCCACTCACTTCTCTCACTCCACTCCACTCGACAAGGGGCATTTTACCCCTGCAGGTTGTCAGCTTCAAAGAAGAAATCCACTCAAAAATTTCTATCAATTTTATAAGAAAGAGAAAAAAAAATCCCTTCAGAGCAGTGCCAAAATGATCAAAACGAATAAGAAATTTGGAAATTATGTCATTCTGAAATTTCAAAATTTTTCAGAAAACACTTCTTGGCCAGTCGTTATGAATATTCAAATCAGCAAGTTGATGATGTCATGCTCTCACAGTTTCTTATTCATTTCATATACAGAAATGACAAAAATTGCATATTCAGCTGTATGAATATAAAAATTGTCTTAAAACCACCCCACATCTACTCGCTCATTTGAATACTCATGAGGACTGGTCAAGAAATGTTTTCCGAAAAAAAATATTGTGAAATTTCAAAATGTTATATGATACTTAATTTCTATTCGATTTTTGACATTCTTGGAACGTTCTGTAGGGATTTCTTTTCTCTCTTTCTTTTGGAGTTTATTTACTTTTGGTGTGGATATCCTCTTTAACAATGTCACATGCTAAATATAACCACATTAATGTTCAACTTCCTATACCGGATACCTACTATGACATTTCTACACCTGGTTATAAGATGAGAATCATCAGACTGATCAGTATGAATAAAGAGACTTCTTCTACAACACGTGCTCAGGGAAGGTTATTCCTATTCTTCCAGACTTGGACCTACATCCTTGGACGACATCACCTAGATGCTAACAACAATGGTGTGATCAATTCCAAATACAATTATCTCTTTCTGAATATATCAAAGCACTGTAAACTAGGAAAGAAACGTAGTAGAAAATGAAATTTTAGCCAAAATTGAATTACATTCATTCCTGGGCCTTGTTTTATGAAATAATTGATTATAATAAGGCTTAACAAAACAAACACAAACTCACACACACACACACACACACACAATTTCCTGCATGCAAAATTTTCTTTCACATTTATACACGTCCATATTATGACAGAATAGTATACATACAATGGTTGCCACTTTGATTCCGATTCTAGAATTAGACCAAGCTCTTATGACAGTAAAACATTGAAACGCATTACACATGTCTAGCAAGTAAAAATAATCCGAAATTGTATGTTTCTTATTTCAAGGGTACAAATTGTTCACTAACAGGTATAACATTCAAGATTTTGCGGGATTTTCCTCGGTATATGCCTGCACGTTTTGGATATCTAAAAACAACATCTTTATCTGGTTTAACAGATTCCTATTTGTACTAAGATATTAGAAATAAAGATGATGTGGTTAGGTGTTAATGTCTGTCTGCTCATAGACCGGGTTTGTAACCTCTTGCAAATGGTTATCATCTCCCCTAACATTTACCACACTTTCCTCTGCATCGTGCTTGCCAGTTGGGCCAAAACACACTTTAGACGAATATTTGCAAAAGAAAATACCAACTACACTACCAATGACCACTACGGACAACACAACGGATAGGCTTATGATGAGGATTTTCTTGTTAAAAGGCTCCTCATTCAGAGGGTCCGTTGTCATGGAAGTGGCATTAGTCGCTGAGGACGTTAAGTCACTTCTTCTGGTGGCAGTCGGAGCTAGGGTGGTGGTAGCCGGTGGTGCAATGACGACTGCTGTTGATACGATGTTGGACGTCGGCCCCACGTTGCCAGCCTCGTCAGATGCTCGCAGGGAAAAGTGATGCGAGACATTCAAGGAACCTTCGGGGAGCTGTACTGTGACGCTCTCCTCGACGCCAGCGATGGCGATATCGGATAGGTTACCCTCGACCAGCTGGTCGCTGTCTACCAGAGTACAATCTGTGAAGTTGGTCCTCAGTGTGGTGAAGTCAGTACAATACCTCAACTCATACGATGAAGCTGAACAAAAGAAAAACCACCAATTGATATAGTTATGTTGAGTCATCACTCATGTTCTATTACTAGACAAAGTTCATTTTCGCTACTTCTGTCTCACTTCTGTCTAGAGGAGGCAGGTGACATGAAATGGACCATATAATGATCCTATTGCAAGTTGAAGAACGTCTTTTTTTTTTTTAAACATACAGTGCAGTCCCGTTATAACGAACACGGTTATAACGAAGTTTCGGTTACAACAAAGAGGAAATTCAGGGAAAAACATTATTCACTTTGTGATGTCTTTTTACTGTTTATTTGTCCGGTTATATTAAAATTTCGATATAACGAAAAAAAAAAGGCTGCCGGTCCCGAAGGACTTCGTTATAACGGGAGTCCACTGTATTATTAAAACCTAATCACATTACAAGGGTGTGTGAATCCTTTTGCCTGTTTAGTATTTTGTACATGGGACATAATTTTGTCAATTAATGTGTATGCTGGTACAAATAATTTGAATATTAGTAACACAGAAATGTTAAAGCATTAATTCAATGAATGTTTGGCAAGTGGAATAATATATTTCCTAAGTACATTTTTTTTTTCTGTTTTATTCACACCCCTAAAGATATATACACACACCTCGGCCGTGATCGAAGTCATCTCCGACTGCAGTCCAGACCAGTCTCACTGCACTCATGTTGTATAACTCTGTGTGCCTAAGGTCCGTGATGGTGGACGGCGCCAGGATATCAGGGGCGTCGGGTGAGTAGTTCTCAACAACGAACGCTCCACCCGAGGCAGATCGCATGAATTCGGTCTGTGAGGGTGCTACTGTTGTTCCAACAGCACGACGAACTGCAGCGCATAATTATTATTTGAACAAATACAATACGTCCAAATTGAGATCACCATCAAAAGTGTGGAAGTACAAACGCAGAAGTTGTTTCATCGCTTGTATTCCTACTGTATTACAGAAGACAATGCAATTTATAAATTATTGTGACTTTCAGGATAAGAAGTCCCTCTTTTTTTTTTTTTGAGGGGGGGGGGAGGGTCCGAAATACAACAAATTATATTGAGCGTAACTAGAATGCGTCAAATGCGACACTCCACACATACACATTGACATCAAAGCAATAATATTATATTCTAAAGACTGAGTAAAGTCAGAAGAGGAACTTTTATTTTTGTACTCACGTCGCCTGCTGCTCTCAATCTGCTGTTCAATTGTCATACCCTGAACTCTGATAGTCACGCTATAACGGCCGTCACCATCAAAGTCAGTGAAAACTCCAGAATAAATCCCATCATCCTTCACCTTATCGAAACCTTCAGACACAGTTAGAAACAACACCAACAACAAAAGAGAGAGAGAGAGAGAGAGAGAGAGAGAGAGAGAGTCATGCCCTCCCCGCAGGAATGTTGGTTTAGTGGGTTTTACATCAGAATAAATTTTTATAGAGACACATCATTGCCATTCCAGAAAGTTTTCTTTCAAACAGCAGCAATAATGCTCAGCTCACAAATATTTTGAAGATAAAAAGTCCAACTTATCTATACAATGAAATCAAAATGAGTGAAGCAAGATTAGTAACAGTAAAATTGTTGAAGACGATGACGTCGTTGTTATGGTAAGACGCTCATTGGACAGTAATATAAAGCCTCAGTTCTAGAAGACCATTTGTACGAGCTGAGATGACTCGAGCACTTGATGGTGAGTTTACACAATTTACTGCAAGCTTCATAACTCTTAATCACATTCACTTTCACACAATGATTAGTAGTGCACTTGGAACTCTTCGTGTAAGCAAGTACTCAGAAGGTGATTGTCATTAAGATGAATCCTAAATGCTTGGGTTTTTCCAGTTTGTTATCCCTATAGCATAATCATTGCGTATGTGAAACACATGATATGTCAACAAAAGTAATGATGCCCGACCTGTTCCTGAGTCAAACATCTCCACTAGGCTTGTAGTGCCTATCGAGCTCTGTATGGTTGCTACGACACGTGCGCCTTGGACGGGTTGGTAGTTCTGCTGGACAATACCATACACACCCATCATTGGGCTGGTACTGTGGTCTACATTCTAAAATAACAAAGAAATAGATGTTACTGAAAATAAAGAGACGGACAGCAGTGGCAAATCGATAATTATCATTGGTACATGTATATGATCAAGAACAATAGGAACATTACATGAATGATCCGAAACAAAAACATTACTGAAAATTTTAATGAATTTGTAAAATAGCATGATTTCATCACATTTATCATAACAATTGTACAGAGTAATTGTGCAGTTTATTCGTTGTAGAAACTTTTATAAACTGAAAGACGTAGAATAATCAAGTCACATTACTCGGCACATACTAAAAATTGTTTTCAAAGTGCATTAAATTCAAACTTTCATAGAATATACAAATTTCAAATTGCTTCATTTATGTATTCTTTCACAATAGAGTTATTACATAATTCTTTGATGCCTGTCTTATTTCTAATTACGAGCATGTATGACACTTTATATTCTTTTGACATGTGTATTCTTTTTAATGAAAAAAATTCTCAAGAACAGTAATTTCTTACAAAGGTCCCATCATTTGGAATAGCATGGCAGAAAAAAAGTTTAAACAGTATTCGACCTTAACTTGTTAAAGCAATTGCAAAAGGGAGTATAAGTTTTTATCAAAGAATGATATGCAATATACAATAAGGTTTTATGTTAGTTTTATCGATTGCTTGTTGTTCTGTTTATGTATTGTTTTTTATTGTTGTAGCTTTTTAGTTTGTTCAGATTTGTTTATGTCTGTATATAGCAATTACTGCAACTAGTGAAATCTAAAATAGGGATTTTGCCTTGATAGGTCAGGGCTTTTGCTAATCACCCACATCTGTACGCTTTCTAGTGTCAGACAACGTGATGTCATCGGACCTAATTTGAGCTATGTTATGATTAATATTTGGAATTGTATTTTTGTTAAGCTTCTACCGTGAAATATCATGTAATATGTTATGTTACTGTTGTATTTTTGTTGTTGCTGTGTTTTTTTAAAGATGTATAATAGTCTTGAAACTTGAAGAACTCGCAAGAACGTGTCTTATAGATATTGCTGGCAGTTATGAAGTATGTAAGTTTTCACTCATCTTTTTTTTTTTTTTGATTGCTTATTGGAATGTTTGTCGGTTGGTGCTAGCAGAAGAAGTATATCTGATCGACAAAATGTCGTCTTAAGATATCACAAAGGTGTAAATATTTATGACGCTGAAGAAGTGTCGACACAATGATACCATTATTCACGAGGACTTCCTCCATGTAGAATTTCAAGCATTATTTGGGCTATACTGCCCTCTTTAAAACAAAGAATGATTTCCTTTTGCAGTAAACATGATAAAACATGATAAGGTAATTGGCGCCAAACCTACCCGAGATCCGAGAATGACGTCGACGCTCACCACCCCTGCAATGCCTGCCTCGCTCCGTTGTTTGGTTGTGATCATTAAACCCACTGTTTGGCCGTTATGATAAGTATTAACGAGGGTGACTGTCCAATTACCCGCCTGTTGAATAGAATTAAAGTCCAAGTAGCACTCGGGTAGAGTTTACACTATATGTGAGTACGTGCCGTGAAGCAATGTTTCAAAGCGATGGGATTTTCCCGATTTTTTTTTGTTTTGAAAGAGACTTTTAAAGTGAGTAAACAGAAAACTCCCAATCTCATGTTCAGTCTCTATCTCGCCCCACCTTCCCCCTTCTCTCTATCTCTCTCTTTCTCTATCTATCTTTTCATTTTCAGACAGTTATCAAAGTTTTTCTTCAGGTTGCTTTAGTTGCACTTAAGAGTTATATGACATCAGATCGAATAAACTCTGAAGTGAGAAGAAAGGGAAAAATGATAACTATCTACCTTAGCATTGACAACCAGTATGTTGGCCACCCACAGGTTGGAACTGAGTGACAAATTGTCCTATATTGGTATAAATATGCACCAAATAGATTAGCTTTTTAATAGTAGCAATGATACATACTTGATGAAGATTCACACCTACTACCTCCTTTTCGCCGGACCGACGTCTTATCCCATGAACCACCGAATCTCCACTCGACAGCATGCGCTGGTTCTAATCTCCATAATTAACACGCACATGCAGCGGTAGTGCATGTTCATTCAAGTACGTGTAATGGAATTCTCGCGTCGAGTTGTTTTTATCGTAATCTATTATCAGATTGGCCTACATCTACGTAGGTATGCATCAAATTAATCAGCGTTTTTATAGTAGCCATGATGAAAAATCATCAATTTAATAAACACGCATTAACCGCTGGATACTATTAGAACCCGCAATGGCTGTCGGGCGGAAGATCGGTGGTCTAGTGGATATATACGCCTGTCCGGTGATCAGGAGGCCGTAGGTTCGAATCATGCCAGAGTATGTATGTCTATAAATTTTTATCATGGCTTTCATCAAAACACTGATTAATTCGGTGTATATTCTTGTCGAGGTAGGGCAGTTTGCTAGTCACTTGCAACAAAAACAACTCGACGCAAGAATTTCATTAATTGAACCCAAAGGTGGCAGCTTAGATTTCTTACTATGCATGCTATGGGTAAAACGTTAATGATCTTTTTGTAGATTGTTAGTCAATGATTGCATTATTTCCATACTTATTTGGGGAAAAAATGATCCAAAAGAAAAACAAATAACATTTTGTTGGTTGGGTGTCTTTATTGGTGAGCAAATAAAAAATGGTGTCTTAATTGGTGAGAAAATGGAAGTCCCTAACATACATTTGTACTTACTTCAGCAATGGGGATTCTGATAGATACAATCCTTCTCAGGGAGTCTGATTCGTATCATTGAGAGTTTTCGTCGTAGTATTCTTCGTTTGGTCCTTCGACAATGACTTTGACGTTCCCACTGACAAGCCGAGTCACTGCTATCACTGTGTCATTGCCCTCTCCGTCACTGATAGGGAAAGGACGGATTTCGTGTCCATTGGCGGACACGATCACGTCTTCCATGAGTATCTGGAATAGTGGAAATGAGTACGGAAAATAACCCTGTTCGTCCCTTTTCCCAATGACACGTATCCTGTGCCTTAAGGATGAAAGCACTGGCTGAAACTATCAAACTATGTAGAAGACAAACTGAAACAGGTATACTTAAAAAGCAGTGTAGGCCTACATCATGCGAGACCTGTCAGAATCCTGTAGATCCCAGTGACCCAATGCTTTTCATTGTATTCATTGTTCCATACAAAATAGCCCCCCACCCCCCCACCCCCCCCCCAAAAAAAAAAAAAAAACAACGTCTCAGTCTTTACACACATAATTTTACACATTTTCATCTTTAATACGAATAACCGGCGTAGCCCATTCGACACAGATGACTTGCAAAAGATTTCAAACGATTGTCTTTATTATTTGACACCCAGTAATAAGATTAATGACCAGCGTAGTTCCATACAGTTTATGAATAGAGTTATGGACACTAATAGTACGTAGAAAAGTATCGGTGTAAGAAAAGTATATAATTATCTGTCACATGGCCGGCGCAGCCATGGGGGCCGTGGGGGCTCGAGCCCCCACACTTTTTGTGCACCATACAAAGGAATACATGAGGTGTCATAACTTTGGGCCCCCACACTTTTTTTTAACCCGGAAGTACGTAAGTGGCACTAAAATAGAAATAGATTGGGATCTTGAAGTATGGCGGCGTAAAGGTTCTTTTTTTTTCTCTGAAGACTTTTTTTTTTTTTTTTTTTGCTTGTCAGCTGAAGAAACTCGGAAGTGGACGGGGAGAAGAGATGAGCCTTTTTTTTTTTTTTTTTTTTGCTTGTTAGCTCATGAAACCCGGAAGTGGGCCCCCACACTTTTGAAAACACTGCGCCGGCCCTGTCAGTCAGTAATGTTTACTGAATGTGTTGATGATTCTAACAGACTCTTAGCAGTACGTACGTGTCTCGTAATATCAGTAATGTTCATTAACCCATTTGGTAAGTGCGTAAGAAGATTTTAATATTACGTACCTCAAGAGGAATCGGAACGGTGTTGAGTTCAGAGCGTTCGGATACCGTTGCTAGGAAGGCTTTAGTGAGACAAGCGCTGCTACCTCCATCAACACAGAAGTAAGGCTTTCCACCCACGGTGATTGATGTTAGGTTTTCCATCTGCTTATCGGCCGCGTTAGCGACGGCAATGGTGTCAATCACAACACCGGACGCCATGATGGCGGGGATGGTGTCTCTGATTAATGGAGACACATTTTCTCCACCATCACTCAACAGAAATATGTAGCTACCATTTGCAGTATCTCCTAACACCTGCGTTTTAAAGAGAGATGCGACAATGTTCCGAAGCGATTAACAAGGACATAATGTACACATTAATTTTTATATGTATCAATCCGTTGTGTTTCATAAATTTAACAGTGTCAGTATTTTAATCCATATCTTTAACCCTTAACCATGTAATAACTTTCATACTCGAAAGGCCATTTGCTGACTTCACCTAGTCTATTTATTTCATAAAATTTACGAGTCGAATCGACCAACAGCAGGGCGAAGTCGGTCACTCAAAAGAAGTTCTGTTACATTTTCTCTGGACTAGGATGATTTAAATTACCGCTGCTGACTTGCCACAGGAGTATGGATTCAATATCAGACTCACGTTCAGGGCCGTCTCTATACCGCAGCCAATGCATGTACCCCCCGTAGCACCCGTGGGCAGCGCGTTGACCAGGTTATTTCGAGAGCTGTCGTCCTCTTGAACTAACGTGAGGTGTGCGTTGATACTAGCGTACGACTGAAATGTCACGATGCTTAGGTGGCTTCCAGCGGGGATGTAATAACGAATAAAGATGGCCGAAGACTGAATGAGCTTGTTGATTCTGTCTCCCTTGAATAGACGACATAACGAATAAAGAAAGAAACTCATACACTATTACATGACTGAAGATTCCTTCTCATTTTTAGAAGGGGTTTTCGATATTGTGTGAAAGAGTACTGATGCGGCGTAAAATGATTGTGAGTGTGTGTGTGTGTGTGTGTGTGTGTGTGTGTGTGTGTGTGTGAATGCATTGTTGGTGAGTTATTCCAAACTACAATGTTATATATTTTAACTCTCTTTCATTTGCCTCAGATATCATCCATTCGGACCACTTTGTTTCGTGTTTTTTTTTTTCCAAACCCGATGTCCAATGTCGACATCATTATTATGTCGACATTAACCTGCATGAGTAAATCTGCTGAGTGTCTCTTTGTTGGCAAAGGATTATTCTTCAAACAGGAATTTGGAGGTCAAGTTCCAACATGAGTTTCAATTCGGTACTGTGGATAGTGTGTGTGTGTGTGTGTGTGTGTGTGTGTTGGTATTTCTCGAGGCATGTCAATATTCTACCACCTCTTAATATTACCATTCTTTACAGCTTTAAGAAAAGCAGCAATATAACACGTATCGTTAAAGGGATCATAGCTTTGTCGAGACCTAACGTCAAGTTAGGTGAGATAATGAGAAACCTCTTATGAAACATGAAAGAGCATGTACTTTCAAGAAGGATTCAATCTTTCTTTAATGAAAATTTGTCTTGAATTGGCCGAGATATCAAAAAAAGCGATCCCAATAAAATTGACACGCCACGACTTTATTCATTTGTTGTTAGGGTCTCTTTGTTTTACATTGTTTTTAGATATCTCAGTCATTTCGAAATCGATCTTAACCAAATGACCTTTTGATTACCTTTAGAATTGTGTGTTCTTTAACATTTCATAGAGTGGTTTCTAATATCTTGCAAAACGTTACAAGCTGAATCCTCACCTAAACCAGTACTGTACATTCCCTTAAATGTCTGTAAACTCATGTACCTATTAAAAAAAAAAGCAATTACTTGACTTACTCCCATACTACCACTGATGTCTAGGACAAGAACCACTCGTCGGACAGGTTGTTGAAGGATGGTGAAAGAAGGTTCAGTGTCTACTTGGCTTGGGTCTAGAAAGTTATCCTCATTGGTGAAGTCTTCGGTTCCTCTCATTACTTCCCAGGCACTCCTTCCTCTACAATGATAGTTCTGTAGATTAGCTGCCCAATAATTATGTTGTGATTCGTCACAGAATTGGTAGATCTGTCAAAGGTGAAAAAAAAAAAACTGTTTTGTCGATTCCATGTGCATGAAGCTTCATACTTACCAAAGTTATACCATTATGCTTACATTATCACGTGTCCAAGAACCATATTTACAACGAACTATTAAATCACAACAATCTACAACCCTTTATATGTCATACTATATCAGTATATTATGCAGATGTGGGGACAGATTTTCATAGATTTACCTCTGTAAGATTTTTGTTATTTTTTCTAGCGTAACTTCGGCAAGTTTGTGTTGATCAACGGAGATTAGAAAGCAACGTGTACTAGAGATAGACAATCTTATACCGCCAGGCCCACAGCTACAACGCTCAAATACAGATTTAGAGATCTTCTCATTTCGACAGCAGCCATGGCAACACCCTAGAAGTACATCCACTACCCGCATATTATAAGAACTACAAAAGCTTCTTCAGCCATGCCGACATTATCTGTAATGCTGCTTTCCAATACAGCACGTACATGTACGTTCAGCGGCGGCCATGTCAATCATATTTTCAGGCAGGGATTTCAGGTCACTATTACTTGAACGGGATGGACATGAGACAAGTGCGGCTATGTCAGTTTATATCACTTGAGTGTATTTGAAATCGACATGTGCAATAACTATAAATCCCTCCTCATTAGATCTAAACACAAGGTAATTGCATAATCAGCCTGTCCAAGAAAGGAGACAGGTGTCGAATGGTAGAAAAGAAAGGAAATAGCGATAAACCTTTTAAAAGCTGTGTACAGTTCTGGTCGAGGTGAGGATTTAGATTTTAACGTTTTGCGAGATATTCAGAAACCACTCTATGAGATGCCAAAGAGCATGCAATTCTAAGGGGTATCAAAAGTTTATTCGATGAAAATCGGTTTTGAAATGGCTGAGATATCCAAAAACAAGGTGAAACAAAGAGATCCTAATAAAGCTGTGGCATGCCGCCTTTTATTATTATCACTTTTTTTGGATATCTCAGCCATTTGAAAACCAATTTTCATCAAAAACGTTGAATCTTTCTTAAAATTACATGCTCTTTCATATTTCATAAGAGGTTGCTCATTATCTCACTTAAGAATGTTCAAAACATGAATCCCCATCTCAACCAGTACTCTACAGTCCCTGTAGTTGTAGTTTCGTTCTTTTGAAAAAGATGTGATATTGATTCATATACTATTCGTCATCTGCCCTTTTTTTTTCTTAAACATGCTGATTCCAGTTATTCTATGCTTAAATTCAAGGGAGGGTTTTAGTTCTTTCAAATTTTGATTTCACATCCCCATACATACATACATACATACATACATACATACCCATACATACATGGAGGGGCCCACAGTCTACAAGCTTTGTCTTTTTAGTGGGTCCCTCCGGTTTTTTTTTTTTTCACACAGTGCATATATTGACAACTATTTCACTATCGTTACCTGTTCGCTACTGTTTATTTTCTATGACTCTTGTTTTCTCTGTACATTTGTATGTATTGTTTCTGTCACTCAAGAAAGTGAGATTTATGTTTGTGTATTGTGGAAAAAACCCGAATAAATTTGAACTTGAACTTGAACTTGAACCCACACCTAAATGATAAGGCCTCTAAACTGACAAAAAACCCCCCACTTAATTAGTTTAACTATCTGATTTATGATTTTTAAAGTAATAATTATGGACCATAACCATGGTTAATACTAGATCGGGATTATAGTGCTATGCTCAACTCACAGAATCCACACAATGAGAACCAAAGAGCAGAGAAGCGTTGGCCGTTTGGTCGCTGGGATGGGGAGTGAATGCACATTCCTCGTCCATTATTTTTCCATTTGTACCACCTTTGCACGAAAGGCCATACTCATCTTGCATGTTGCCGGTTATTGCAAGTGAACACCTAGTCGGCTCATAGTAGCCTGTATCCGGATCCTGGTACTGGTTGGCTTCCCCATAACCTGAGCCAGTGAAGTGCTCAGGAAAAAGACTCCATCTCAGGCGGCCCCATTCCCGTACCATCGCTTTCCCTATGAGAATGAAATCAATAACACTGGACTGATCTGCCTGTCGTATTCCGTCCATGATTTTGTTAAATACTGTTTGAATGGAGATTACAAGGAAATGAAACCCATATCTCTCTCTCTCTCCCTCCCTCTCTCTCCCCCTCTCTCTCTCTCTCCCTCTCTCTCTCCTCTCTCCCTCTCTCTCTCTCTGTCTCTCTCTCTCTATATATATATTTATATATATATATATATATATATATATATATATAATATACTGAAAGAAATTAGACTGAGGCGGACGTTGCTCTCGATCTTGAGTCTCCCTTTTATTTGTCAAGCTTTCGGCGGCCAGTCATCAGGCCTTCCTCAGGATCTACACACAGAATAGTTATTATAATATGAATAACCTGATGTGTCATATAATATGTAATGCAATTTCATATGTTACCAATCTTCTAAATCATTTCCTTTATATACACAAATCAATAATTCAATTCAATACAAATATCCGATCTAACCTCATCTCATCATCAAAATAACGTCAGTTTATACCCAGAAAAATATATAAATAGATTGTTATATTATAATGCTGCCATATAAGTCATCATTATTTTCTCATAATTCTTAGCATAACAACCCTAGATGAATCAGCTTCACTCTCACAGATACTTTCGGATCCCCCGTTGGTTGCATACCGACGCCCCCGCACCATCCGCGACCTACTAACATACTCTGGCGACCCCAAAAATGACCAGCTAAATGAGAACCACACAAACGGCTTTGCCAAATGCGAAGCCAAACGCTGCATTCTTCACAACTTTGTTAAAGAAGGAAAAGAGTTCAAAAGCAATGTCACGGGGGAAGAATTCCCAATCACATCCAAAATACAATGCAAGTCAGACTGGCTTATTTATTTGATATCGTGTACGAAATGTAACAAACAATACGTGAGAAAGACAGAAACATCCTTGTACACCAGATTCAGCAACACTAAATCGGAAATACTGAACTACAATACACCCAACAAGCGAAAAACTCTCCCCTACACAACACACTTTAACCAGCCCGACCACTCAATTGACAATGTAGAGATCACAGGCATCGAAACAGTCAGAACAAAATCCCGCCAAGTTATCCTCCATAGAGAATCCTTCTGGATAAAGAAATTGAAAACACTGACCCCCAATGAACCCCACATAGCCCCTAAGTATCCCGAACCCCCTCACGTTAACGTCAGACTCTCAGTAGAACACCCGTAGCAGAAAACTCGGCCATGACCAGACAGGACATAATATAGCCCAACATACAGGTAAAACACCCTATTATTTTCAGGTTAAATATATCGCGATTATTGAGATTTCATTTGTATGTACCGATATATTGTATGATCACAAGATGTATGTATAATGTTGAACGTAATGGCCCTAATTCACGAAGGTGGTACAAATGAAACCATGGTTTAAACCACGGACAAAAACCATGGAGCGCCAAGTGTCGCATGGAATATTTCGTTACGAAATCAGTCATTTCGTCGATGAAATTATTATTTTGTAACGAAATGATAACATTTTGTAACTATGAACAATTCGTCCACGAAGTGATAATTTCGTTAAAGGAACGGTCATCACGTCAATAATGACACACGTCCCACGCAGGTAATTTATAGAATGATGTTGTTGTTTATACATCTGATTTAAGAACTATTATATATTTGGCAGTAGTTAAGGTTAGTATATTTCGGTAATATAAGAAATATATATGATATGTTGATTTAGGTAGTATAATATCAACCGGAGTTGTATGTATGTGTGTGTGTATGTGTGTTGTGTGTGTGTGCTTGGGTATGTGTGTGTGTATGTGAATATGTAATGTTCGTATGTATGTGGGTGTGTGTGTATATGTGTATGTATACATATACGCAAAGCAAATAGGCATATGAACATTATATATGTATATGATTCTGTTTGTGATTATTATGCTAAGAATTATGAGAAAATATTATTATTATATGACAGCATTATAATATAAGAATCTATTTATATATTTTTCTGGATATATGACGTTATTTTGATGATGAGATGAGGTTAGATTGGATATTTGTATTGAATTGAATGATTGATTTGTGTATATAAAGGAAATGATTTAGAAGATCGGTAATATATGAAATTGCATTACATATTATATGACACATCAGGTTATTCATATAATAACTATTCTGTGTGTAGATCCTGAGGAAGGCCTGATGACTGGCCGAAAGCTTGACAAATAAAAGGGAGACTCAAGATCGAGAGCAACGTCCGCCTCAGTCTAATTTCTTTCAGTATATATGCAACCAACAATGAGGCACCGCGCACGTTTGGGACCCAGGGAACTATCTCTCGCACTATATATATATATATATATATATATATATATATGTATATATATACATATATGTATATATATATATATATATATATATATATATATATAAATATATATTATATATATATGTATATATACACTCAGCAAAAAAAGTAAGTTCCTCCCTAACATTTTTGGATATATCTCAACAAGTATTTCACCAATTTTCATAATTCAAACAGAAAAAAAAATGGATAAAGAATTGTATTACTCATAACATGGGTGGCAAATCATTGCCACCAGATATCATTATTGGTGTGAAAAAATGCATTTTATGTCAAAATGTATGGAAACAAAAGTTGCACTTTAGTGATTTGCAATGACTTTTACGCAAATAATCAAGCAATCACTCATGATTCTGGACATTTAAGCATGGTTTATTGCATATTTCTCTATCTCTTTCTTTTCATGAGCATACAGTGAAGTATTTGATAATTGATATGTCCACCACCCGCTTCAATGACCATGAGCCGGCATCTCTTCCTCATACTGTTAACTGAAGTTTGTACTTGGCGCTGCTCAATGTTTGCCCATGCTCTCTGCAAGATGCGCTGAAATTCTTGCAGTGAAGTGTCATCTTTCACCTTCTTGCCGGCTTTTCGCTTAATGATATCCCAAAGATTCTCTACTGGATTACAGTCAAGGGATCTTGCAGGCCACTCCATACGTTCGATGCCATTTCCCTCAACAAACTGATCTACAACTTGAACGCTTGATGCAAAATGGCCATAGCCACATTAATGTGATCAACCCAAATTGGAATTACAAACCACATGGCTTCTACCAACATTTTCGTATTGGAAAGGTTATTGTTTAAAAAGTATGCATAACATTCTGTTTAATAGGGAAGTACATTGTACCTGAAGAAATTCCTGAGAGTTACACAATTTAAAAATGCCATTTGCTAACTTACATAGGAAATGTATACAATAATTATGCTTCATATAGCCTGAAGTGCAACTTTTTTTCCCATGCATTTTGACATAAAATGCGTTTTTTACAGCAAAAATGGTGGCAATGATATGCCATTCATGTTATGAGTAATGAAATTCCCTATCCATTTCCGTTTGAATTGTGAAAATCTGTAAAAATACTTTTTGAGATACATATAAAAATGTTAGGGGGAACTTACTTATTTTGCTGAGTGTATATACTGTATATATAGGTATGGATTGAGAAAGACAAAAAGAAAATAGCAGTGCTCAACTGGTTACATCTCATCCATAGCTAAACCTTTGTTTTAATGTTATTGTTCGTGTGTGTGTGTGTTTGTGTGGGTGTTTTTTTTTTCTTGCTTTTGTTGGTGCAAACAATCGCTACGAAGTGAGCCGAAATATAGGACATGCTTTTAGGAGCTGGCGTAACAAACCTCTGCTCGCTTGCTTGTAATTACCACTGGAAAAAAACAAAACAAAACAACCAAAAACAAACAATAACCAGGTCTATCACACTGCGTCATTTAGGGCTACAATCCATGTTTAGTTCTATGCATCTGAACAATTAGCCAAGTCACAGCTCCACTTTGGGTATGAGCTGAAAGAGGTCATTTGTTCATTAAGGCATGTTGGTTTGTATATTTAATGAGATTAGCATGTAATGATTACACATGTAATGCTTGTAAATGCTAGTACACCCATCTGATAGGAATCCTGGAATCTGGCAATATTGATAGAAAGATTGTTAATTCATGTAATACAAAACATTGCAGTGGATGCGTGCCGAAGTGTCAAATGCCGGAGCATTCTGGGTTCCTGGGCCTTGTTGCACAAAAAGATAAAATCAAGAATAAGTCAGAAAATCAGACGTAAGTCAGGTATCAGCCAGTCAAAATTCAGTATTCAGATACTTATGTTTGCTTTTCTCCTCATGTTTGATATCAAATTTTCTGCAACGGGCCCTGATCCTTATGAGCCAAAAGCGATTTCATTCTTTATTTGAACATAAATCCCATATTTTTTTTTTTTTTTTTACATCGGGCCAGCTTATACATCATGCCGCTTTGAAAACGAGTGAAGTGCCAATAACCAAATGAGAAGAAAGAAAGGTCATTATTTGAGGTAACTGCCAAGTGGTTTATATTACAAAATAAAAACTGCGTGATGAGTTGGAAGCATATATCGTTAAAATAATCATAATTATTATAAGGTCGTAATGTATGTCCTACCACTGCATGTGTCGACGTTGTGAAGAAGGTACCCTGATGTAAGTGTCATATCCAGACCTGGCTTTCCGCACCCGATGTGGTTCGTTACCGAAGGGTCCCTAGAAGCTCCTTCTACGACCCGGATGTTGGCGCTCCCAAACGACTGGTAAGTGGCCGTCTCGTAGACATCGGGTTTTCGACTCCATGTGATGGGAACGAGAATTTGGATCTCACCCCAGTACAGTCTGTGGTCGGTAGCATTGAATAGAATCCCTGAGCCTGTTTTAAAGGTTTCCTGGTAAAATAAAGCAAGTATATAACAAAAGATGTCTCTATACAGCGAATTTAGCTGTACAATTTACATATCTCATTCGGATTATCAAAAATCCATAGTCATCTTCCCTATGAATGTTTGGTAATTTGTCGGTAAAAAAGGAAGTGGTTATAATTATGGTATAATAATATGTTCATGGCCATATTAATTTACATTTAAGCCTACCCAATCAGAAAACAAGAGCAAAACAGAATAGTGTGTGTGTGTGCTGGAGGGTGGGAGCAATGCATCGTTCCTTAGAGCTAGTAGAACCTATGTCACAGTAAACCTGACACTTTTTAATCGCAATTTTTAATCACATCGTACAAGCTTCCTACAGTATTGAATCTTTCATAAATCATGGATGATAGTTCTGGTGATTACTCTTGTCAGATTTCATATCCTATTGGTATACAATATATACCGATCAGAGCATCCGTTAGAGGATGAAACCAAGGAAGTATTGGCACTAGATGGGTACTAGGCATGCTAGGGGAGCCCAGTACCTCCTTGACACACCCTTGAACCTTGATCTACATTGCAGGGTTTGGCGAAGCAATGAATGGAAATTCATACCTTGATGTGATCTATCAACGTGCCATCTTCTTCAACGCCCGAATCAATGGCGACGAGAATGTTGGTGTACCTCCCTTTCTGAAGAAGAATCTGGTTCTTGTCTTCGCATGAGACATTTCCATAGATACAGAATGCCAGCAATACGGAAAGCAAATCAATGCGCCACGAAACCATCTTGCTTTAAGTAATTTTCTAATCAAAATGTGGTGAATTCTACAAGAAGGAAACTCTGAGAGGAACACATGACTGATATTGCAGTGAATGTTTTATTTGTCCTCTTCCTGTAAACTTTCCGAGAAAATGATTTAGAAGTCAGCCCGACACACAGCAAATATACTGAGTTAACGAGTAAAGAATAAAGGTCAAAAAAGATCGACATCAAACATTGAGAAAGCAATTAGGAAATGAGTAATGACGTATTCTGGATCTTTTTATAGGAGGAATCTTACGGCACGTAGGGTAGTAAAGAGTCATTAAAAGAGTGATGGAAGGAACATTGTGCAAGGCAAGGAAAAAAAATCACGTATCTTAAGGCTCGGTTTATTGGCCTCTATCGATAAAGGAGGAAGACTACCTGATGGTGAAATGTGTTGGAAGGGGGAACTGATAAAAAAGGTATATACATAAATGGTTTTGTTTACATAGGCACCAGGAGCAGTGAAATAAAGATGAATTACTTGAAGGGAACAGGCAGAGGCTATGACACTTTTTTCCTATAAAGATAAAGTTATCGAGATGAGTAAACAATCGGCACAAAAATTACATAGTTGATTGCAGAGCAATCAACTTCAGAGGATTACAAAGGCATTTATAATGGAATTGGTATAAGAATGGGAGGAAGTTTTGAAATTATGGAATCCTATCAGACACTGCAAGAGAATCTTCGTCTCTTGCAAAAGATGGAGCTCAGGATTATATCACTTAACCTCCATACCCGAACAAGTATGCTGTAGGTTGGTGAAAATTGAATTCCAAATAATAATCATAAACTTTGTGTGTGTCTGTGTGTGTGTGCGTGTGTGCGTGTGTGTGTGTGTGTGTGTGTGTAAATTTCAACTTGGCCAGTTCATGTTTTATTACAACTTTAATCATCTCCCCTAAATATTTCTCGATCCATTTTATCGAAATAGTCACGTACACAAATATCCAAACCACGATCGAACAGCTTTTATCTCCCTTTAAGATTACATCCAATCCAGAATATTATCAATTCTATAAGAAAAAGGACAAAAATCCCTGAATAATAGTATAAAAATGATTAAACGTATGACAATTTGAAATTTCAACATTTTTCATTAAATAATTTTTAATCTTTCGTTATGAATATTTCAACAAGTTAATGATGTCATACTCTCACAATTTCTTACTCATATACAAAATCTGATGATAAAATCTCATATTTCAGCTGTATGAATATAAAGCCTCTCTTAAAACGTAAAAAGTAATGTTAACACTGAAATGTATTTGTATGGGAATATGCTTTTACCTCTGCAAGCTGTTTTTTCCCCTCAAAATTTCATTTTATCTAACACACATGGAAATTATGATGGCATGACATGATCAACTCGTTCATTTGAATATTCATACGGACTGGTGACAAAGTTTTCAGTGAAAAAAAATAAAAATGTTACTTTTCAAAATGTTATATCTTTCCTTAATATATCTATTCTTATTTTTGTCATTTTTGAAAAATTCTGTAGGGATTTTTCCCCTCCTATATTTTTAGAGTTTATTTACCTTTTGGGTGGATTTCCTCTTTAATGAGAGCCGTACATAGACGTTTGTTTATACAGGACCCAGATTTCGGAATAACATAATAACAGCTTGAAATAGTTTCCTTCGTTGATACTGATTAAAAAAAAAGAAGGAGTGGCGTATTGACAGACCTCTCTTAACTTCTTTTCTGCTCATTTTAATTTCTCCTTGTTCTTCGTTGTGTTGTTATGACATCGTGTTCCTATCTTCCTACAATGTTGCGGGTTTTTTTGTTCATAAGTGCATTTCTTTTCTTTTACTTATCTCTTTTCTGTGACCCCCTATGCGCCTTTTTTATTGATACTTTTTTATCACCATACTTTACCAATTCACATGTCTCAATGAAAACATCGTTATCCCAAGTTGGTAAATGTATATATATGTATATATATATATATATATATATATATATACATGATTATGATAAAAAGGAGAGCAAACACTGTTTATGATATTATTTTATTATCATTATCATTATCATCAAATGCTCCAACGGGACATAAATTTGATTGAATTTCCATAATCCTGTAGTGTAGGCATATTGTTTATTCACTTGAGTGAGCCACGTCTTACAGATCTACTTTTCAGTAAATCAGTCTTTTCCATTGCTATGTTTACTTTTTGTCACCTTTCCAAAGGGTGCATTGTTTTCTCCTCTTTGTAATATGGTTGTTCGTACAGGTATGTTTTGTATCATTTTTTTTTTACTTGTATCTTATTGCACTTCTCTCCAATTCTTTAAGAATAGGAATTGACCAGTGCATACTTTGCACTGCATAATACTTTATGGTAAAGGAACAAAAATCATAATTGAACTGAATGGAATACAATTTAATTTTCATTAAGAAGATGAAAGATTTGAACGCTTTAAAAGATGCTGAATCTTAAAGCAGCGACACCGTACAAACATTACAAGATGGCCAAAAATAGTAATACAGATGGCTTGTGTGTCGTATTATAACATAGAAGCTGATCTTTGTGTGCCCATATCCCGAATCAGGTCGAGTTATGGACGATAAAACAATGAAAACTGACTGCTATGTGCTTAAAAGATACGAATTTTATTCATCTGAAATATTCATTGAACAAGTAATAGTACATTACTGCGAAAAGATCTTTTCCCGGCATAACAGTGGCTTGATTACGCTTATCATTTTTCTAATTTTTTTTTTCTGTGCTTCTACAAAAATGTCAAATACACTTGTATAATATCAAATAATATATGTTTCCAAATTACTAACTCTTAGAATAGATACACAGAAATATGTCAATCTCGAACTTTTTCATCTGACCTTTAATATTTGTTTTGACAATAATGACTTCACACAATCATATAGACACAAGAAAATCATGTACACTCGAGCTTGATTAAATAGACAAAGGCACGAAATAAAGTTTCAGACAAAATATGTGATTGCTGAACATTTATCCGCATAGTATAGTGAATACAGTATGAAGAGTACATTCGGATGGAATGAATAGATGCGAAGAAGAAGGGAACAAAGGATATAACATCTACGCCACTATTTTTAAAGAAAAGGTGAAAGAAGTTTGTCGTTCGTCATTTACTTTTAATAAACCAAATCTTTAAACATACATAGATTAAAGCAATCCAATAATCAAATAAGGTCAAAGGGAATATCAAAGTAACAATTCATGTTGTCATGCAACTACGTAGACATGGAGATATTCAGATGTATAATTGTAGGTTCCGGCTATGTAAGAGTGCTGAAAGAGAGATGTCTGTGTATAGTATGACCTAAATACTGTAAGAATGTGGAATTGGAATATTTAAAATGATATTGATGAATACATTACCTAACAAAATATAACAATCATTTACCAAAATACAAGCTATGTGAACGGTTACTTTTTTATGGAGACAGGCTAAACAAGATATTAGAATTGCTTCATGGAAAATTAAATCATAATTACCTCATTTGGCTACAAATGCACCTAATATATATTTTTGCCCCCCCCCCCCCAAAAAAAAAGAAGAAGAAGAAGAAGAAGAAGAAGAAGAAGAAGAACAAAACAAGTTTTGGAAATGTACAATATAACTTTAATTTGATTATTACATAGGTTATGGTTAAAAGAGGAAAAAATATTTGGTCTACTATTTAGTCCATGGGAAGAAACCGTGGTTCTATGATATGTATAATGCACGTGTACACCCACTCCCTCGGAATCCTTAAAAATAGGCTGCCTCTTTATGGGACATACCAAAGTAAAGTACTTCCGCAGCAAGTGCCCAAACCTTTACCAGGTACAAATCTATACACTGATATTGAAAGTTTGAAAGTCTGGCCTAAATAAAACGCACGCCATGGCTGCGAGCTCAGATCCTGGACGTCTCTGACCCGGATCATCAAACTTGGACCATGTAACCGCCGTATTGGATAAAATGGCGTAAAACTCGACTATTATTCTCTTAGCCTTCGACCACGTTATCGTCAAAGTATCAAAAAGTGTAACATTCTGCATAAACTAAATTTTGTCTGGGTACATACAAAAAATGTAGTAAAAGAACGTACAGGGAAAAAAGATTTGTAAGCTTATTAATGCTTAAAACGTAACGCTACAAAAATAATATTCTAAAATTATTGATACAACTCAGAGATCATCCATCTTAAATAATTGGTTTACCCGGCTTGCCTTCCAGGACAAATTTAGATTCGAAAGTAAAAGTGTTGTTTCAGCATTCAAGCAATATCCATGATCGTTATGCTTTTGTGTTTTACTGACATCTCATAATATCATAGTTCGATCTCAGTAGGAAACGGTTACCATTCTTTTCCGTTTGTTTTCTGCCATGTGTTTGTTTGTTTTATTTTCCATCTGAGGAGATGGCTACAAAGCTCATATTCAGCTGTATTACTGGTCTTCCATGTGATCCAGTTGGGGGTGAGGAGGGAGCTGCACTTCACCGGGTTATTCATTATGCATCCTGCTCTTTGTGATAAGTGAC
Organism: Diadema setosum; assembly: GCA_033980235.1. Taxonomy (NCBI): domain Eukaryota; kingdom Metazoa; phylum Echinodermata; class Echinoidea; order Diadematoida; family Diadematidae; genus Diadema; species Diadema setosum. The sequence continues at coordinate 1,244,805 of CM067063.1, read as the reverse complement.
CTCCATTTTATGTCCTATCCGAAGGACAGAGTGTTTTGCCTCTTACCATGCCTACTAGAAGGAATAGTATGATTACACAGAACATTGCTCAGTTAGACTCGGGGAGTGCTTAGTAGGTCTTTTATATCCTAAAGTAATTTTTCCACCCATTCATAACTGGTGAAAAATACTAAGACATTATATACTGTGTTAATTTTAACCTCACCTGCATATCTCTCAGAAACGATTTGCTAGCTGGATCTTTACATCTTTATTTTTTTCGTGGGATATTCTGCTTCCAAGTAAACCTTAGTTGGTTCCTGACTAAATGGATATCCCACACTCATGTCCTTTTCAAAGCCCGGATTAACATGATCACAACTCTGTTTCTTGCAATCGATATTTTTCTTCTCATTGTAATTTTCAGAAGGGCACACACTATTCGCACAATTATGAGAGGAATACATGAACAGGAGGAGACCGATGACACCACAAAGTGCCACTAAGGATAGGACAACCGATAAGATTATAATGTGGATGTCCTTAGAAGGTTTGGTCGGTTGGTCTGTTGTCGGTTGGTTTGTTGTCACGGGATAACCCCTTTCCGTGACTGTTGGCTCTTTGATGTCGTCATCCGTAGTTGCTGACGGCACAGTGGAGGTCCAGATAAACCGAGCCGAGGTTGCCGATGAGGGCGTTACATCATTTCTTCTAGTTGTAGTGGTTTCAGTAGTCAAATCTGTTGGTTGTCCCGAAGTCGGACCTTGGGTTGTGTTTACCTGAGCGGCAATGATAACGGATGTTGATACGATGTTGGATGTCGAACCTACGTTGCCAGCTTCGTCAGATGCACGCAGGGAAAAGTGATGTGAGACATTCAGGGAACCTTCCGGGAGCTGTATTGTGACGCTCTCTTCGACGCCGGCGATGGCGATGTCGGATAGGTTACCCTCGACCAGCTGATCGTTGTCTACCAGAGTACACTCTGTGAAGTTGGTCCTCAGTGTTGTGAAGTCAGTACAATACCTCAATTCATACGATGAAGCTGAACAAAGGAAAAAAATGTAACATCTTATATTGGCATGCTTCTAAAACACATAAAAGAAAAATCATTCGGGTCGTCTAAGTTTTAAAGTTATTGTCAGTCAGTCATAGCCATTTCATAATTAGGCCATAAAGTTGGGTTTAATGGTTCCATTGAAAGCTGATTGTAATTTGTAGCCAGAGCTTTATTTAAGTAATGCATTCAACAGGTTCTCAGATCTTTAAATGTCATGTATATCGTAACCTACACAACCCCAATTAATGAATATTGATATTCGTAGGGGGACTTTTGGCTGAAATAAGTAAGTTCACTCAAACCTAGATGAAAATACATGTATGACAGATGGCTGACGTAATACCTTGACCATGATCGAGATCGTTGCCGACTGCTGTCCAGACCAGCCTCACAGCACTGCGTTCGTATAACTCTGTGCGCCTAAGGTCCGTAATCGTGGATGGCGCCAGGATATCAGGGGCGTTGGGTGAGTAGTTCTCGACAACAAACGCTCCCCCCGATGCAGTTCGCATGAATGCCGTTTGTGAGGGCGCTACAGTTGTTCCAACAGCACGACGACCTGGGTGCGATTGACCAAGCAACATGCTGATCTTCGAATTTTAGAGAAAAATTCTCCCAACGTCTTACAAACATATTCAAACTTGATTTTTTTTTTCTTTTGTTTAAAAGAAATGAGTGTGTTTGAATGCAAATGATTCATACAATTTGTACATGTAAGTCCATGCATATAATATACACACACACACACACACATATACATATATACGTATTATAATCAATATACATACATATATACATAATTAAATATCACATTTCAAACACCTCACGTTGTAAGATTAATTAAAGCTTAACTTCAATTCAATTCAATTCAATAAAGGTTTTATTCAATCATGTATCGCAGCCAGTGGCTGAATTGCACATGTTTACAAAGATAAAAGATACAATCATGATTATTAATTCATATAAAATAACAAGAAAATTGAATCTCCTACAAGTACAAAATACACTTAACTAAAACTGAAAATATTAACTTAAACATCGAAAAGCTTAAAATATACAAAACATTATTACTAAAATAATTATCACTATTAATGATAAACAATAATGAAAAATAATATAAACATAATTCAATCATCAAATTACAAATTACTAATTACATTTCTATTTATATACTCCCTAGATCAACAATTTAAAACTAAAAAAAAAAAAAAAAACTTACGTCGTCTGCTACTCCCATTCTCTGTTTCAGTCGTCATACCCAGAACTCTGACTGTCACTCCGTAACGACCGTCACTGTCAAATTCGAGGAAGACTCCCGAGTATATCCCATCATCCTTTACCTTATCAGAACCTTCAGATACAGTGAGAGAGAGAGGAGAGAGAAAAAAACGATAATGCCACGATTGTAGAAACATTGATTCAACGACTCTTGGATTCCATGTCGAACATTATGTGGGACATGTAGCCCTTAATCAGTCCTTACAAGGGACCGCAAAACGGTGAGGGGGGGGGGGGAGGGGGAGGGAGGAGCAAGGTTTGGTCGTAGTTGGGTCAAAGGTGCACCCCCCTACACACACACACACCTGTTCTGCTGCGCTGCTTCCAGCTCATTAATCCATCTAAACCTCAACATGAACTTTCCTCTCACAGATCAGAAAGAGAAAGTAATAGCACTAATCTATCCTACTATTTAACTGCTGAATATTATTCTCGTGCTCTGCTTCTATTCTAAATTTTAGAGTATCTCCCTAATTGGTTCATGTGTTTATTTTCCACTACCTCACATCAAGATACCACACACAAAGGGCTTTCTGGTCAATGTTTTGCAATTATCCTCATATCACAGTTTTCGCAAAGTATGTTAGGTCTCTATATTGCTTGGTCCCGTCAAATGTATAATCATAATCTTGATAAAAAGTGAAAATATTAAACATAGGTACATGTACAGACTACAACGAACGATTCACGTCAGGGAGGTAATGACTTCTGACCTGTTCCAGAATCCAACAGCTGTACTGTGTATGTAGAGTCAGCCGAGTTCTGGATGGTTGCTTCAACACTAGCTCCTAGAACCGGTTCTTCGTCTCTCTGCACGACACCATACACTCCTAACTTAGGAGTAGTATGGTGGTCGACACTCTGCAACAAAAATTGAAAATCCAAGGCATTTATCTTAAAGGTGCAATGGCATGCACATTGAATCATGAATACTTTTTTTAAAAATATATATAGTCATCAATGGCCAGTTTGTGTTATGATTAATTCATTATTTGTTGTGACTTGTTGACGACAATGCCCCCCCCCCCCCCTGCCGCTTAGACAAGAAGGATCTAAGATCGAAATCTTTGGAAATGTTCATTCATGGGTGTTGTGATTTGTTCCCATTTTTTCTCGATTTTACCTTTTTTGTGAGCCAAAAGTGTATGTGGGAGCCTCCCCCTCCAAGCCCCCCTCCCCCGGTTCCGCGGCCCCTGCAATGTTTGGACCGACGATGTTGATTGACAGAATGCCTTTCTGCAATATCCACGATATGGCAATAATGACGGTATAATCATGAGCCCCGTCTTACCAATATCCATCCGGTCAAAAAATTATCCTTGTGCAACCATTTCCGTTGTAAAAAAAGAAATAAATAGATATAAACAAACGGGTATCTCGCTGGGAAAATGGAAGATATTTCCCTTGACACGAAATGAACCTCATTCCGTTTATTAGCTGCACCTTTTCCAGCATAGATATGCAAAAAGTCAATAAACGTATAAACTTAATGATGTTTCCCTCAAGTCACTTTATTCTTTCCTTAAGTCCTGATTGGCTAAAGTTTGTCTTTATGTGTAGCTAATTTTTATCTTAAACACATATTGCCCAATCATATTGTAATATCCCTGAAGGTAAATTGTCTGCAACGATCACTTATTTTTTTTTTCATCACAAACACTTATCTATACTATGAAATCAATCATTTCTTCAGACAATACATAAAAAGATAAAAAGAGATTTATGGTATACATCGTAAATTTCAGTGAGGGTTTTTTATTATTCTTGTTTTTTTTTATTCCTCCTTATCACTACTACGTTAAAAGGAAACTGGGACTTATTTACCCGCGATTCGAGAACAGCGTCGACGCTCACCACCCCGGCCTCGTCCCGTTGCTTGGTTGTGATCATTAAACCCACTGTTTGATCGTAATGATGAGGATTGTCGAGGGTAACTGTCCAATTACCCGCCTGTTAAGTGGAATCAAAGTCCAAGAAATGTAGCAAAGCAGTTTACACAGTAGGTGTGTACATGATACAAAGCAGCGACTGCAAGATACGGGATTTTCCCGATTGCTGAGGAAGAGTCCAAACAAAGGACACATGCTGGATTCTCTATTCTTCTTTCTTTTAATGTTTATATTATTTCCTTCTGCTTGTTTTTCTCTCTTCTTCGTGCAGATAAAAAACAAAAACAAAAAGAAAATTGTCATATTTTTTATGTTACTGGTTAGCATCACTGATACCATATCATTTGAACAAATGATCAATAAATTTACCTTTGTTGTTTGGTGTTGCACTTGAAAAATCGTATTTATGACAAGCACGTATCATATTTTTATTGTATGTCTCTACCGAGCCTAATCTTATCAGCTCATATTATGTGTGAAAACAAATGTACTCCCACCTTGGTTTTAATCAGTTGTCAAATTGTCAGAGTAAAATCAATACATTAAAAAAGAAAGAAAAAGAGGTCTCGACGTTCAGGTAATGATATTCTCGTGATTTCAATGTGCAAACACCCTAAAAAAAAAATCTTGCTATCTTATAGATTACCGACAGCATTATAGAGCATACGTTTTTGAGTCTGAGAATACTGTAACGATCTTCTCATAGAGAGGCGAAAAAGGAAATAGAATGAATTCATTATCTGCCAGCATAACCCTTGCGCCTTTGTTTGCTTCTTCAAATTGACTGCTTAGTCACAACATTCTCCATACTGCAGGTAAAGAGTTAAAATGCTGCTTTGTTGGTTAGATGTTACACATCAACAATATCAACATAATTATGTTGATATTTGTAATGAAATTTACATCAGTGTTGCTTATTTGTTTGAAATGATATGAATGATATCAAGAAACTTATACCTTTGCAACAGGGATTGTAATCCACGCAGTTCTTTTCTGGAAGTCGTATTCGTATCTGTTCAAATATTCTCCATTTGGTCCTTCTACAGTGACAGCGATATCGTGATAGAAGAAGCGAGTTACTGCTATCACTGTGTCATTGCCCTCTTCTTCCCCAATGACAAATGATCGGTTTTGTTTTGTTCTTGTAGAAATCATTACGTCGTCCATCCGTACCTGAGCAGGAGAACATAAGGCTTTACTATTTAACCAATAAGTAATTGATTTTTTTCATTTATTCATTCCTTCATTCATTAAATTGTTCATTCAGTCACTTGGCAAAATTTTGCTAGTTTGGTATACTATTCTGACAATTTCCCTATACATCGATCAAAGTACTTTTCTTCACTCTTCAACAAGACGAGAATTGTTAGTTATTCTGAATTGTTTTTTTCTATAACATCCTATTGAGTTCCAACTTGGCAAGAATAAATTAAGGATGTTCCTCAGTTAAAGTAAAGTCCACGTCATATTCTTCAAACTTTCCATACCGTAACTTTGACCCATCCAAAGCCCAAATATGTAAATTAAACCACAGATTCATGTGCTCGTTTTTCTTCTACGGGACTTTGAAGAATATGACTTATCTGCAGTTCTGTACAAAAAAAAAATGATATTGTTACAGGATTAAGACCATGACTGGGAACAAAATCTGCAATGACAAACTTAAATCCCCATAATACTTTGAAAATCCATGTTATTTTCTCCAAATGTGCAAGAATTAAAGGAAAAGGTACCCAAAACGAGGAAAAGGTTTTAAAGTTAGGGTTCACTCTCTCGTTCTTGAGCAAGCAGCGCCCGCACGCGGCAGAAAACACCGAAATCTCTCAAATCCTTCTCATCGACGTTTTCTGTTAAGGGGTGAGCTGAAGGGCAAGGTTCATAAAACTTCTATGCTGTACATTCGAAACCTGTGTTAGTTTTTGTTTGTTTGGTTGTTTTTTTTTTTTTTTTTTTTTTTTTTTTTTTTTTTTTTTTTTTTTGCTGGTAGCACCCCCATATGATATAAATCATCCTTTGACCCCAAAATCTGATCAGGAACCTATCGTGAGCGCCCTGATTACGTGGGATTCATAAATGTTATGTTGTATATTTGATACTCATGTCATTTTTTTTTTTGCGAAACTTTATCAAATTGTAAAAGAAGGGTTACTTGATGCAGAACAATTGTAAAAATGAGAGGTTGAGGCGTGTTTGTTTGTTTGTTTGTTTGTTTGATTGTTTTGGCTAGCAGAGCCTCCTTGCGACAGAAACAACCGTAAGACCCCAAAATCTGGCCAGGAACCAATGCAGGGATATACCCTGTTATAGGATGCACAAATCTCATGCGGCTCACTCAAAACCCAATTTTCCTTTTTTTTTTTCAAAAAAAAAATCACAAAAAACAAGTCACAATTGCAGCGATATGGTGCACTGAAAAATATTCAGAAAGGAAGGTCCAGGTGAGTTTTTGTTATGGTTTCCCTTGTACACAGCCATAATGATATTTTGTGGACGCAAGCGTGGAAAACTCCACATTTACATGCTTATTAGTTTGTTTTACCCACTTGCTGTAACCATGTGCAGAAAGTGATAATGGGGGAGGAAGAATAAATATAAGGAAATGCATGGGAGTTTTGGCATTAGTCTGACGGTCCTCCAACCCCCCCCCCCAAATCTAATGTAAATGACGTTGATTTGTTTCATAATACTTTCGTGACCTTGTATTTTTGTAACAAAAAAAACAACAACAACAACAACAACAATATTTTGAATTAGTGATGACAAGTTTAGATCTAATCGAGATTTTAACAGATATACTCAGACTGGTTTAGTTATTAGACCTATGAGGAATTGTGTGTCATAAGTTTGTTTTATTGTTATTGTTGTTGTTGTTATTATTGTTGTTGTTTTTAACACCTAACTCTGTGTAATAGTAGTCCCCGACTAGGGCCTATACTTTGTTTGTTTGATATTTGTGCGATAGACACTTCATTTCCTGCAAATCAACATACATAAGTTACATAATCATGAACATGTAGATAATATACAACGTAAATTCAACACAAAGTCGTTTGACTTGCATCAAACAACGATATGAAAGAAAATTAATGATGGTTATGATATACAATAGGCCTATGCATGTCTATGCAGCAGTGATTACAATAACAATTGTGGTTAAGAAACGATTATGCAGAGGGCCGCCATTATAAGCATTGCTTGAAAAGATGGCCGGCCCGAGGAAAAGATAGGGACGTACTAGATTCGTAACAATACAGGCCCGAGGTACCTTAGCAATCGACTTGACGGTGTTGATAAACAGAATGGTAATGAACTGCATGTCACAAAACAGGTCTATGAACTGAAAAATGGAAAGAGCTCAATACCACTTTCAGGGTCGGATCCAGGGAGGACCGCACCCGGCGCAGCCCCCCCTTTTTTTTGTTGAAACAAAAGAAATAAAAAGAAAAAAATGGGGAGGGATGCGTGTCCCCCGCCCCTTTAATTTTGTAAACGGAATTCCTGGATCCGCCCCTGACTTTGGAGCTTCCCGATTCCGTCGATCAGTTTTGTGCTATACCATGACCTTGTATATGTTTAGCTACAATGTATACGGCTCGGACTGCTGAACTTTGCGTAGTACGTACAGATTGTAAGGCGTGCAGTCGAGCCGATCGAGGCCGCCCAGCGCGGCCGCGTTGGGGAGCTGTCGGGTATCCGTACGTACCACACTCTAGCTCGCTACTATCAGCTGCTCAGCTCAGCTAGCTCAGCTCATCACGCGTGCGTGCGCTTCTACGCTCATTCTTACGTCACTGCCAACCTGCGCAGCTAGGATGCGCACAAACTCTACTGAGGAACGTCCTTAAATAAATCAAGTCAGCAGTGTATCCGTATGCTGATCGCGAGTGTGCTTATGGCTTATGTCATCATTGTTGTTATAGTAGGCAGGTAGGGTAAATATAGTCTTCACTCGAGACAGACCTGAATGAAAATATTTGTTTATTCATTTATTTAATCATTTATTTATTTTACGTTTAAGCATAGACTACACTATACAGACCTGAATTTGACTAGGGATGAAGTTGAGTTCGGGGCGTTCAGAAACAGTTGAGAGAAAGGCTTCAGTGAGACAAGCGCTGCTACCTCCATCAGGACAAAAGAAGGGCTTCCCACCCGTGATTGATGTCAGGTTTTCCATCTGCTCATCGGCGTCGTTGGTGACGGCAATGGTGTCAATCACAACACCAGCCGCCACGACGGCTGGGATGGTGTCTCTAATATACGGGGACCGGTTTTCCTCACCATCACTCAACACGAGTATGTAGCTGCCGTTTGTATTGTCTCCTAGTACCTACAGAATGATCGTTCACACGCATGTGTTGTCATGATAATAATGATTTTACATATTGGGCACTATGTTGCACTATACAAAAATGCATACATTGATATACTTATTTAGGCCTACGTACTCATGTCATACGAGTTGAAGGTTTATCTGAATACGTCAGACTTTTGTGTATAACCACTACTGATAATAACGCAATAATGTTTCAGCCTAACGTAACTTAAGTTTGTCATATCCTTCATTGTTCAGCATGTTCCATAATCATGAGACAATGCGAAATGAGGCGATGTGATTGGCAGTCAGTTTCTTACAAGCAAAAGCAAGATTTGGCTTCTAGGTTCGATTAAATGTAGCTGAAGTATCGAATCGAAATGGGCTTACGCTCAAGGCCGCCTCTATCCCACATCCAATGCAGGAGGGTCCCGAGGGGGCCCAGGGCAGTGCGTTGACCAGGTCTTCTCGAGAGCTATCGTCGTCTTGGACCAAAGTAAGGTCTGCGTTGACTGTGGCAGAATCGTCAAAAGTGACGATACCAAGGTGGCTACCAGCGGGGATGTAATGGCGGATAAAGATGGATGCAGACTGAATGACCTTGTCGACTCGGAATGATGTCTAGAATAGACAAGACACCAATGATAGAGGAAATACGTTAAGGTATTTACTTTGATACACCTGCTTTCACTTCAAGTGTCCAGGGGTATGCACAGGCTGTGGAAATTCTAGTTGGCGTTGGATGCATTCTTGAACGTTTGTCATAGGATAACACCTTCGTACCCATCACTGCTCCCCACTCCACCCCCACCCCCCCCCCAAAAAAAAAAAGAAAGAAAAAGTGTTACTCAGTAACAGTAACAGTGTTCGGTGCTATACTCGCAGAAATCATTCGTCCAAACACAATCCCCCTTTCAAAAATCTTATGCACAGTGTTGTTTAAACATTACTTTCAAGACTTTATTCCACTAAATTACCTCATGCTAATTTGATGTGGCATCATTCACATTATGTTCTTTATTTGAAGGTTTTGTTTTTTGTTTTTTTCCTGGAGCAAAAACGCTAGAATCGTGAACTCCAAGTCTTCATTACCATTGCCTTCCTACACGGGAAAGACTCACTTCACTTCGTTTTCGTAAAACAACTTCTTGATGTACGAAAACGAAAATGCTAGAGCAGGATGTGTGGTTAAAACTATGAGAGCAATGCTCCCTTGGGGAATTCGTCCCACTCACCCCCATACTGCTACTGAAGTCCAGGGCAAGAACCACCCGTCGGACAGGCTGCTGAAGGATGGTGAAGGAAGGCTCAGTGTCCACTTGGTTTGGGTCTGGGAAGTAATCCTCACTGGTGATGTCTCCAGTAGTGAGCATGACTTCCCAGGCACTCCTTATTCCACAATGACGGTTTTGAAGATTATCTGCCTCGTAATTGTGTACTAATGGGTCGCAAAATTGGTGGATCTACGGCAGGTATATAGAAAATAATTCATTTATTCTAACATTCCCATGCACAATTCTTTCATTACAAGGCAGATTATATTTCTCTAAATCATGCCAATGAAGAAAGCGGGAAGTACGTACAGTATGTAAAAGATGTTTGTGAATATGATTACATTGTATATAACGAAACCATGAGATTGAAGGAGATAAAAGCTTTGAGGTGGAACTGAGTACTGTACGAAGGAGAAAATGTTAACGCTCTCCTTCCCTATCAGCTTACTTGATCGAGAGGTTCTGAAAATTTTATAGAAATTATTTCTTCATGGTTGTGGTATTATTCATTACTGTTTCCTATGTGATTACACGTATGTTATAAGACTAAGGTAATATTTCGCTGATTTAGGGAATGCAGCTTTATAATGCAATGATTCCACTATTGGTGAGACTGCTAACAATCGCTACCTGCCTTCTATCTACAATACAGCCTATAATTTTCCCGCTCGTTATTTATCGGAATTTGAAGTGTTTACAAATTTACAAACATCATATTACACGTTAGTAACTGAAACTTTACTCTCAGTCAAATAATCTGGAACCCGATAATAACTGGCTTTTAAAATTCTGATCAACTCACAGAGTCTACGCAGTGCGAGCCAAAGAGTAGAGAAGCGCTCGTCGTTTGCTCATCACTGTCAGGAGTGAATATACAATCCTTGTCATTCACTGCCCCACTTGGAGTCTTTCCACACCGTATGCCATCTTTCATATACGTGTCACCAGTTAAATGACGCGAACACCTTGTCGGTTCATAGCTACCGTTCAACTCGTACTGGTTCGCCTCCCCATTACGTGAGCCAGTAAAGTGCTCGGGAAAGAGACCCCATCTTAGGCGACCCCATTCCCGTACTATCGCTTTCCCTGCGAGAGAGACGAGAAGAAATCAGTTACGGAGTCATTGCCTGTACTGATCGTATCTCACATATTTTCTTGAAAATATGAAAAAGTCAAGTTCGGCCAGGTTGACCCATTTCACTTATTTTCAGTCCTCACGCAAAATCAGTGTGTGCGACTTTATGTTCGTTTTGAGGTGCACGGTCACAAATGATTCTTGCGATATCGTCTATATACGTGAGCAAAATATGGCAACGATAGAACAGGTATTCACCAAGATACAAAATGCAACATTTATGACCTTTGACCCTTATTTACATACCCAAGATATTGTCCAATCAAGTAGTTGTTATTTCATGAAATAATGTACGTGACATGAACTAAACATGTGCAAAATATGGGGGTGATAGGGCATGTTTTTCTTGAGTTATTGCAAAGAAAGTTGCAGAAAGAAAGAAATATCTCAATACATCGAAGATAAGCTTTAATTTCAACCAAGATTTTTAACATAATTCCGACATTGCATGAAAAAACGAAGGGCACATAACAATAGCGCAAAGTCTCAGCTACAACATATTAAAATCTGGGAGAAATTCACAGAAGGGTAAGTGAGCTAGTGCTCGATAAAGACAATCATGTCAATTTTCACATCTAGAAAAATTCCCTCCCATAGAGATAACACGTCATAACGAAGATACAGAAAGAAGTACATATGACCTTTGACCCCGATCTGCACAGACAAGATGGCATCGAGCAAAAAAGTAGTTATTTTGTGAAATGATCCTTGTAACATGGTTTTACGTGTGCAAAATATGGTCAAGATAGGACATGTATTCACCAAGATAAAGGATAAAACATTTATGACCTTTGATCCTAATTCACATACCCAAGATGGTGTCCGATCAAGTAGTTGTTATTTTATGAAACAATTTACGTGACATGAACTATACATGTGGAAAATATAGGGCTGATAAGGCTTGTTTTCCTTGAGTTTTTGCAAAGAAAGTTGCAAAAAGAAAGGAATATGGAAATACATCAAAATAAGCTTTAATTTCAATCAAGTTTTTGGACGTGATCCCGACAACGTACGAAAAAATAAAGGGCACACTTACGATAGCCCAAATTTTCAGCTACAACATATTAACATCTGGGAGAAATTCACCGTAGCATAAGTGAGCTAGTGCTCGAAAAGGACAGTCATGTCAATTTTCATTTCCAGAAAAACTGCACTCCCATAGAGATAACACGTAAACTGGTCAAATTTGACAAGATTACTTTCAATCAATTTTTACGAAGTGATGCCGACATCCAATCAAACTTTTGTAATTTTACGTTTGAAAGAACATTAAATAAGCTACAACATACTGGAATCTGGGTGACAATCAACAAAGGAGAAATGAGATACGCTCGAGTGAACTTGAAATTTGATGACGTTATCCCTAACAAAAAAGTCCTGTGGTACTCCCTGTGGTACTTGTCGGTACCACACAATGTACCACACACTTGTAATGTTACCACAGGAACTGTGTGGTACTGTACCACAGGCATGTAGGGTACTCCCTGTAGTACTTGTCAGTACCACACAATGTACCACATAAATAAATGTTACCACAGGAACTGTGTGGTACTGTATTACAGGCTCATGTGGTACTCCCTGTGGTACTGGTTGGTACCACACAATGTACCACGCAAATATCTGTTAACACAGGAAATGTGTGGTACTGTGTCACAGGCTCGTGTGGTACTCTGGGATGTACCACAGGGCAGCACCACAGGACATTACCACAGGAAAGTTCCACAGGACAGTACCACAAGACAGTATACACACAAATTGTCCTGTGGTATTTTGGGACGTATACCACACAACAGTACCACAGGACAGTACCACATGAATTGTCCTGTGGTATTTTGGGACGTACCACAGGAGAGTACAACAGGAAAGTACCACAGGATAGTACCACAGGACAGTACCACACGACTTGTTCTGTGGTATTTTACGACGTACCACAGGACAGTACCACAGGGCAGTTCCACAGGACAGTACCACAGGAAAGTACCACAGGATAGTACCACAGGACAGTACCACAGGAATTGTCCTGTGGTATTTTGGGACTTACCACAGGACAGTACCACATGATAGTACCACAGGACAGTACCTCACGACTTGTCCTGTGGTATTTTGGGACGTACCACAGGACAGTACCACAGGCCAGTACCACAGGACAGTACCACAGGATAGTACCACAGGACAGTACCACACGACTTGTCCTGTGGTATTTTGGGACGTATCACAGGGCAGTACCACAGGACAGTACCACAGGATAGTACCACAGGACAGTACCACACGACTTGTCCTGTGGTATTTCGGGACGTACCACAGGACAGTACCACAGGGCAGTACCACAGGGCAGTACCACAGGACAATACCACAGGAAAGTACCACAGGATAGTACCACAGGACAGTACCACATGACTTGTCCTGTAGTATTTTGGGACGTACCACAGGACAGTACCACACGAATTGTCCTGTGGAATTTTGGGACGTACCACAGGACAGTACGACAGGAATTCCTGTGGTAATTTTCGATGTATACCACAGGAGAGTACCACACGAACTGTCCAAAATCCCACAGGAAAATCATGTTATGGCGTTATTCCACACAGAAGTACCACACAGCAAATTAAATTCGTAAGTACCGCAGAAAAATGCTACAGGATATTCTTTTTTTTTTCTTAACATTTTATACCACAGGACTATCACATCAGGAGAATATCAAACAGCAGTTGTACCACACAGGAGTACCACACAGGAAAATTGTAAGGCAGAATCTACTGAAATTTATAACAAAAATACAAACAAGAAAGCACATATTAATATTCCTCAATTAATTGATATGCTGTGAATTATAACAGATTTGCCATTACTTATCCTGTCCTATACTCCTACAGTATTACCTATTTAGTGAAAGTGCTGATGTAAAGCATGAGAAATTTTATAAGGACTTCTGTGGTACTCCTGTGGTACAAATTTTTACATAGCTCATGAATATTCATAAAAAGCACTCTAGATTTTAGAAAATACATATATGACTTAAAAAGTCAAAGTATTAATGATGGAACTTACTTTGAACTTTATGAAAGATTATCTAATTATGTTATGTTATTCCCAATATCATAGATATTGTTATGAAAGTGTAATTTCATATCTTGATAATAAAGTATAATCGAGTTAGTAACCATGCCTTAATGCTTTACGGATAGACGGCCATATATATATGTACTGATAGGGTCGATGGCTACCTAGGAATAGAATATGACTATATAGATCTATTATAGGACTAGATTGGCACTTGGCCATTAGACTCTCGTTTGAGGTACCCTGCATGTTAGGAGTAGGACAGGTTATTAAGTAGGGCCATATTTGTCCTGAAATCCATCACTCACCTATCAGGAATATTCCTTGAAATGTGGCTAAAAGTCTCCCAGATTTTTTTTTCGACCTATCTTGTGTGGTACTCTCCTGTGGTACCATAGAAATGCTGTGTGGTACTGCCCTGTGGTAATGCTGTGTGATAATGATCGACCTGTGGCACTGTCCTGTGGTGCTGTCCCAAAATACCACAGGACAGTTCCTGTGGTACTGTTGTGTGGTACTACTCCTGTGGTACTGCCCTGTGGTACGTCCCAAAATACCACAGGAATTTCTGTGGTACTGCCCTGTGGTACGTCCCAAAATACCACAGGAATTCCTGTGGAACTGTCCTGTGGTACTGTTCTGTGGTACCGGTCCTGTGGTACTTTCCTGTCGTACTGCCCTGTGGTACGTCCCAAAATACCACAGGAATTCCTGTGGTACTGTCCTGTGGTATGTCCCAAAATACCACAGGACAATTCCTGTGGTACTGTCCTGTGGCACTGTCCTGTGGTACTTTCCTGTGGTACTGTCCTGTGGTACCGTCCTGTGGTAATTACCACAGGAGTACCACAGGACTTTTTCGTAAGCAAATTTTCAAAATTATTATTTTGAAAATTTGCTTTTTTTAACTCATTAAGAAATTTGATATCTTTTAATCATTTTGTCAGCATTGCCACCCCATGAAATGACATGTACACTAATCAACTTTCAAAATATGTAAAGAAAATGGGGGGTCACCGTCCATCCTGACGAGTAAAATCGGATTTGAAATTGGCGGTTTTTAGGCATAGTTGCACTGTATATCGCCATTGACGCGCGCGCGGAATTTCAACTTTGATTGGCCCGTATGACGTCATATTTTGTCGGATCGACTTGAAACTTGGTAGAAATATGCCTTGACATTTCGATCCATGCGATAAATTTTCTATTCCATATGAGCTGTGCGTGCGTATATGCGCGCGCGCGTACGCGTCCGTTGATTTTTTTTGAAATACTGTAAATGACCTGAAACGTGTGCAAAACAATTTTGTTGTTGATTAGAGCATGTTTAAATTTCAACGCGCGCGTACGCGCTCGTTTACTATGAACATGACTAAATTTTATGAAATATATCAATAGAACTTGACTTGAACTATATGATATCTTAATTTCATTCAAAAATTCCGTTCCATTAATGAGATATTGATGTACGTGATTTCAGATAATGACGTCATAATGACGTCACGGTTAACTGATCACATTGACACACTAGATCTGTCGTCCTTAAGACATGATACATACATGGTATAAGTTTGAAAGTGATAGGTAGGGAATTTTTGAGTTAACCGCTGCACAAGATTTGAGGAGAAAGAAATAAAGAAGAAGACTAGAGATTGTAATTTGTCATCACTGACAAATTAAGGTGATCCGATTTTTTTTTTAAATCAATGATTCAAATTCTGATAGTGCAAAGTCTCAGGTACAACATATTAAAATTTGAGAGAAATTCACCGAAGCATAGTGCTCGATAAAGAGAGTCATGTCAATTTTCACATCTAAAAAATTCCCTCCCATAGAGATAACACGTCATAGCGAAGATAGAAAAAGAAGTACATATGACCTTTGACCCTACTTTGCACAGACAAGATGGCATCTGAGCAAAAAGTGGTTATTTTATGAAATGATCCCTGTAACATGGTCTTTACGTGTGCAAAATATGGGAAAGAAAAGACATATATTCACCAAGATACAGGATGAAACATTTATGACCTTTGACCCTAATTTACATACCCAAGATGGCGTCTGGTCAAGTAGTTGTTATTTTATGAAATAATGTTCGTGACATGAGCTAAACATGTGCAAAATATGGTGGTGATAGGGTATGTTTTTCTTGAGTTATTGCACATAAAGTTGCAAAAAGAAAGAAATATTTCAATACATCGAAGATAAACTCTAATTTCAAGTAAGTTTTTTGACGTAATTCCGACATCGTATGAAAAAACGAATGGCACACTAACGATAGCCCAAAGTCTCAGCTACAATATATCAAAATCTTGGAGATATTCACCGAAGTATAAGTGAGCTAGTGCTCGATAAAGATAGGAATGTCAATTTTCATTTCCATAAAAACTGCACTCCCATAGAGATTACACGTAAACTGGTCAAATTTGACAAGGTTACTTTCAATCCATTTTTACGAGGTGATGCCGTCATCCAATCAAATTTATGTTTTACACTAATGAAAGAACATTTTATAAGCTACAACATATTGAAATTTGGGTGAAAATTGGTAAAGGATAGGTGAGATACGCTCGAGTAAAGTTGAAATTTGATGACGTCATTTTGAAAATTTACTTTTTTTACTTTATTAAGAAATTTGATATCTTTTAATCATTGTGTCAGCATAGCCAACCCATGAAATGACATGTACAACACATCAGCTTTTAGAATATGTCAAGAAAATTGGGGGTCACCGTCAATCCTGACGAGTAAAATCCGATTTAAAATTTGCGTTTTTTTGGCATAGTTGCACTGTGTATCCCATTGACGCACGCGCGGAATTTTGAATTTGACGGGCCCGTATTACGTCATATTGAGTCGGATCGACTTGAAACTTGGTAGAAATAATCCTTGACATTTTGGACATTCGATCCGTGTGAAAAATTTGAAAATTTGTATTTCATATTAGCTGTGCGTGCGAATATGTGTGCGCGCGTACGCGTCCGTCCAATTTTTTCAATTTTTCAAAAAATGCTCCAAATGGTCTGAAACGTGTGCAAAAAAAATTTGAGCTCGATTTGAGCATACAAATATTTCAACGCGCGCGTACGTTTTGAGATAAAAATGAATTTTGAGAATATGAGTAGAATCCGCTTGACTTGAAATATATGTGACGTAAATTTCATTGAAATATTCCATTCCATTAATGAGATATGTATGAAAGTGTGTTTTCATATAATGACGTCATAGTGACGTCACGGTCGACTGATCACTATGATTTTACTTATGCTGTTGTCTTTGCGACATGATACATATATTGTATAAGTTTGACATTGAGAGGCAATGCACTTTCTGAGCTAACCTCTGCACAACTTTTGAGGAGAAATAAAGAAAGAAACAAAGAAGAACTAGATATTGTAATTTGTCATCACTGACAAATTAAGGTGATCCGATTTTTTTTTAATCAATGATTCGAGTC
Source organism: Diadema setosum (assembly GCA_033980235.1). Lineage (NCBI taxonomy): Eukaryota > Metazoa > Echinodermata > Echinoidea > Diadematoida > Diadematidae > Diadema > Diadema setosum. The sequence goes on along the minus strand of CM067063.1, from coordinate 1,227,358 downwards.
CTGATATTGCAAAGTCTCAGCTACAACATATTAAAATCTGAGAGAAATTCACCGAAGCATAAGTAAGATAGTGCTCGATAAAGACAATCATGTCAATTTTCACATCTAGGAAATTCCCTCCCATAGAGATAACACGTCATAGCGAAGATAGAAAAAGAAGTACATATGACATTTGACCCCACTTTGCACAGACAAGATGGCATCTGAGCAAAAAGTGGTTATTTTATGAAATTATCCCTGTAACATGGTCTTTACGTGTGCAAATTATGGGAAAGATAGGACATGTATTCACCAAGATACAGGATGAAACATGTATGACCTTTGACCCTAATTTACATACCCAAGATGGCGTGTGATCAAGTAGTTGTTATTTTATGAAATAATGTTCGTGACATGAGCTAAACATGTGCAAAATATGGTGGTGTTAGGGTATGTTTTTCTTGAGTTATAAAGTTGCAAAAAGAAAGAAATATTTCAATACATCGAAGATAAACTTTAATTTCAACCAAGCTTTTCTACGTGATCCCGACAACGTATGAAAAAACGAATGGCACACTTACGATAGCCCAAAGTCTCAGCTACAACATATCACAATCTTAGAGAAATTCACCGAAGCATAAGTGAGCTAGTGCTCGATAAAAATAGTCATGTCAATTTTCATTTCATTAAAAATTGCACTCCCATAGAAATTACACGTAAACTGGTCAATATTGACAAGGTTACCTTCAATCCATTTTTTCGAGGTGATGTCGTCATCTAATCAAAATTGTGTTATACATTTATGAAAGAGCATTTCATAAACTACAATATGTTGAAATTTGGGTGAAAATTGGCAAAGGATAAGTGAGATACGCTCGAGTAAATTTGAAATTTGATGACGTCATTTTGAAAATTTACTTTTTTTACTTTATTAAGAAATTTGATATCTTTTAATCATTTTGTGACCCTGCACCTCAAAACAAACAAAAAGTCGCCAGACATGAATTTTTAGTTGAGATCATATGTGACAGTGCACCTCAAAACAAACAAAAAGTCGCCAGACATGAATTTTTTGTTAATTCCATATTCTGAAAGAGCAGACTTTAAGCTTTAAAATGATGTATAACTCAAATCAAATGGACTCTCCTAACCTATCTAAATATTGGAACGAAAGCACAAACTCAGGAAGAGTTTGAACTGAGAAAAGAAGCTCTGAAGTACAGTGTCTATTCAAGCGCTTAATCTTTACTAAACCGTGCTGGCTGTGCGATGAATGGGACAAAAAACAGGAAGTAAACCACCAGAGTAACAACAATGAAGGGATTATCAAATTGAATTGAAATTGAGCATGCCTCATTAACACATTCTGTCCATAATCAATGCCAACTTTCAAAGCAGTAGCACTATCCTTTCAAAAGTTACTAAAGTTGAAAGGGAAGAGTGTGGACAAGGTTTTTCAGAAATGAAAAAAAGATTCTAAAGACACACATAATCACACTATTCTACCAAAAATGTTTGAGATAAACTGCTAAAAAACACACTTTCCTGCCCGTTTTATGATACCAAATTTCAGCATAATGTAAAAGAAGACCCGCTCTTTCAGAAAATATGAAAAATTCAAATTTGGCTAGGTTGACCCATTTCACTTATTTTCAGTCCTCACGCAAAATCAGTGTGTGCGACTTTATGTTCGTTTTGAGGTGCGCGGTCACATATTCTGAAAGAGCAGACTTTAAGCTTCAAAATGATGTGTAACTCAAATCAAATGGACTCTCCTAACCTATCTAAATATTGGAAAGAAAGCACAAACTCAGGAAAAGTGTGAACTGAGAAAAGAGGCTCTGAAGTACAGTGTCTATTCAAGCGCTTAATCTTTACCAAACCGCGCTGGCTGTGCGATGAATGGGACAAAAAACAGGAAGTAAACCACCAGAGTAACAACAATGAAGGGATTATTAGATTAAACTGAAATTAAGCATGCCTCATTAACACATTCTGTCCATAATTAATGCCAACTTTCAAAGCAGTAGCACTATCCTTTCAAAAGTTATTAGAGTTGAAAGTGAAGAGTGTGGACAAGGTTTTTCAGAAATGAAAATGGGATTCTAAAGACACACATAATCACACTATTCTACTAAAAATGTTTGAGATAAACTGCTAAAAAAACACACTTTCCTGCCCGTTTTATGATACCAAATTTTAGTATAATGTAAAAGAAGACCCACTCTTTCAGAAAATATGAAAAAGTCAAGTTCGGCTAGGTTGACCCATTTCACTTATTTTCAGTCCTCACACAAAATCAGTGTGTGCGACTTTATGTTCGTTTTGAGGTGCACGGTCACATTTTGTCAGCATAGGCAGCCTATGAAATGACATGTACAACTCATCAGCTTTCAGAATATGTAAAGAAAATGGGGGGTCACCGTCCATCCTGACGAGTAAAATCCGATTTAAAATTGGCGGTTTTTTGGCATAGTTGCACTGTGTATCCCCATTGACGCACGCGCGGAATTTTGAATTTGACGGGCCCGTATGACGTCATATTGAATCGGATCGACTTGAAATTTGGTAGAAATATTCCTTGACATTTCCGACATCTGATCCGCGTGAAAAAAATGAAAATTTCTATTTCATATTAGCTGTGCGTGCGAATATGAGCGCGCGCGTACGCGTCCGTCCAATTTTTTCAATTTTTCAAAAAATGCTCCAAATGGTCTGAAACATGTGCAAAAAAATTTTGAGCTCGATTTGAGCATACAAATATTTCAACGCGCGCATACGCGCGCGTTTTGAAATAGAAATGAATTTTGAGAATATGAGTAGAATCCGCTTGACTTGAAATATATGTGACGTAAATTTCATTGAAATTTTCCATTCCATTAATGAGATATGCATGAAAATGTGTTTTCATATAATGACGTCATAGTGACGTCCCGGTCAACTGATCACTATGATTTTACATGATATGTCGTCTTTGGGACATGATACATATATGGTATAAGTTTGACATTGAAAGACAATGCACTTTCTGAGCTAACCTCTGCACAAATTTTGAGGAGATAGAAATAAAGAAAGAATCCGTACAGAAACAGGTGATCCGAGAGGATACTCGGATCACCTAAAGAAGAAAGAATCCGTACAGATACAATAGGTGATCCGAGAGGATACTCGGATCACCTAATAAAGACGAGCAGGTGCCCGTGTAGTCCTCTTCCTGGACTGTATCTGTATGTAGCGTACCCGCGTACGTACGGACGTACGTTGATGGTGTCTGTATGTACACTGTAGCACACAAGATCACCCCTTCTGAGTATTCGGGAGTACCAATTGGTGGAGTGCGCAGTCAGCGGTTTGGCGCATTGTGTGGGTGCATGCATGTGTATGTGTGTGTTAGTGTGGAGAATGCGGACGATTAAAATCGTCCAGTATCTGGACTAGTGCCCGTCATGTGCTGGGCGTGCACACTGTTGAGGAAAACGTGAAGCAGATGGTATAGCTCACAGATCTTTTGAAATCTGATCGGAAGTTCGCCTGGAGCGAAGAAGCAGAAACGGTATTCATACGCTCAAAAGAGTTGCTGGTAGCATCAGATGGTATGATCAACCATGATCCAGAGTTGCCGATCTCTATCGCAACGGATGCGAGCATTGGTGCGCGGTACTGCCGCACATGCTACCAAACGGAACTGAGAGACCAATGCAGTTCCCGACGCTTCCCGTCCAGGTCACTCACGAAAACGAAAAGAAAATACCCTCAGATTGAGCGAGAAGCGTTAATGTTCATATTCGCGTTTCGCAAGTTCTACAGGCATGTACATTTTGATCGTATGGCAAGCCAAATTACTTTTTAAAAAGATTTTCTGATATCACGAATTCCATTTCGTGATATCAAAAATTCGAATTTCTGATATCACAAATTCAATTTTTTAATATCAGAAATACCCATTGGTTTATCACGTAAAACCAATTTTTGATATCACGAAATCGAATTAGTGATATCACAAATTCAATTCGAGATATCACGAATTCACATTCTTGATATCAAGAAATACATTTTGTGATGTCACTAATTCCAATTTTTGATATCATTAATTTACATGGAATTTCAGCACATATCTTTCGCAAAGAAATTATTTGATTTCGAACATTAGTTTTGCGCTGAAATTCAAGAGTAAATTCTAGCGTTAGTTGAGCGCAGAAATACACACGGAATTCGAGCATTAGTTTTGCGCTAAAATTCAACTGTGAATTCGAGCGTTAGTTGAGCGCAGAAATACACAGGGAATTCGAGCATTAGTTTTGCGCTGAAATCTAACTGTGAATTCGAGCGTTAGTTGAGCGCAGAAATACACAGGTAATTCGAGCATTAGTTTGGCGCTGAAATTTAGCTGTGAATTCGAGCGTTAGTTGAGCGCAGAAATACACAGGGAATTCGAGCATTAGTTTTGCGCTGAAATTCAACTGTGAATTCGAGCGTTGAGCGCAGAAATACACTGTGAATTCGAGCATTACCTTAGCGCAGAATTTCCTACGGAATTTCAGGTGTTTTCTTTACATAGTATATAACAATAGTTGCAAAAAAAAAAACACTTAAGAGTTTTGGCAACTCGTCTTCATTTAAAGTGATTATGAATTGGTTTTAAAAGAATCGATAAAAATAAATCGTTTATCAACATATCTAAAATGCCATTATTGATATGTTGTCAATTACATGTACTTCAAAGTCACATATCATTATATTCTTATTTTTCTCCATTTCTCGCCACTGATTTGGCAGAGACTGGTTGACTTACAACTTTTGTTTGTGTTTCTCTTTACTCTGTCACGTGAAAGACACTCTCTCCTGACCTCCCCCTGTCTTTCCTCTAAGTTAATAAGAGAAATTTCTCATTGCGCAGATTAACAAAATTGAAGTCCTTCGAACCACTGCTTTTTTCTTATTACAAATTCTAACTGTTTGTGTGCCATGCATACTGCTGCATAAACTCCTCAGAAGATCTGGATATCTTCACTCTTCTTGCTCTGGTCTGAAGACTTTTGGGCTTGTGCATTCCAGTTTTGTTCTCCCCGGTTTTGGTTCTTGAATAAACTTGCCTATGATAGATTACACTTTGAATTGTTTTACAAAATCATAAACATATTGGGGCAGGCAAACTGTACACCCAACACTATTGGTCTTAATGGATACACCCCTTTGTTTTGGAGGAGTGATTTTTGAGGAGTGAGAAAATGTCTGAGGTTGCTTTATGTTACCACCAGCCAACACCAGTGGTGGACATTTGGCAGGTTTACGACTCCCTCTCCGCACCCTGCATGAGTCACAGTCTCTCCATGGACCCTAGGGTCCATGGTCTCTCGATCTTATTCTCCGCTGCTGACATAGGCTACATAGACCAGAGGGGTGATTGCCCTCGGTCGGTCCTCCGCAATACAAACACGTGGTATGCTTTTAGAACACACATACACATACAACCACACATAATTATCATCGATTTGGTGGAACCTGTAAGGGGGAATTTCCACATGAAAAATGTATCATAATTAACAATAACGTTTTCGCATGCCCCTTCTTTGAAAAGGAAAGACAGTTATATTTAAGCAATCATTATTTGGTTGAACGTCCTTGCTCAGTACACATGTCCAGATTATTTTCATACTCGCATTTAGGACAGCTAAAAAGATTAGTACTATTTGTGAGGCTGATCCTGTCATATTTTGCAAATTCGCAGAAGCCTGAACAAGTTGAGTGTACTTTAGTCAGGAAAGAAAATATTGTAACTCGTAGTGGTAGAAAAATTAAGCATCCAGTGATACTCGATCCATAGTAGTTTTATGTTACGATTGTTTGGTCGTATGGTTCATACGATTAGTTAACCTTGCCTGCCAATTTGTATATCACTGTATATAATTATGTTCAGTAGGTATAGACTATTTTTATAAACATCATTGTAATAATCACAAACATGTATTCTGTGTTATTGTAACGACCATATCTTGTATTTATGTGTTGTACTCTCATACCCCGGAATGGGGTCGAAAGAGTCAATAAAATCTCTCTCTAAAATCTCTCTTGAGTCGACGTAGTAATAGATGACAATTTGAGGACCAAAACGATGAAGTAAATGTAGGCCCTAAGTGAACATAGTATCATTGAATTCATGATAATAACATGTTGCAAAACAATTTATTTGTATCAATAATTCATATAATATACCTTGATGATCATTTAGGGAATGATGGATGTGTAAATCTCTCTTATATAATTATTTGTATTGTGAACATTGTTCTAAAAAAGTTAGCAGTAGTATACATTCCATCTGAATTGCAGCTCAAAACTAATGTTCCAATTCCCTGTGTATTTCTGCGCTAAAAAGAACCGCTCGAATTCACAGTTGAATTCAAGCGCAAAACTAACGCTCGAATTCCCTTTATATTTCTGCGCTAAACTAATGCTCGAATTCACAACGATTTTCTGCACTGAACTGACGCTCGAACTCCGGCCCTGTGTATTTCAGCGCTCAACTAGCGCTCGAACTCACAGTTGCATTTCAGCGCAAAACTAACGCTTGAATTCACTTTGTATTTCTGCGCAAAACTAATGCCCGAATTCACAGCGATTTTCTGCACTGAACTGACGCTCGAACTCCCTGTGTATTTCAGCGCTCAACTAACGTTCGAATTCACAGGGATTTACTGCACTGACCTAACGCTCGAACTCCTTGTGTATTTCTGCGCTCAACTAACGCTCGAATTCACAGTTGAATTTCAGCGCAAAACTAACGCTCGAATTCCCTGTGAATTACTCATATCGCATATTCCAATTTGTGATATCAATAATTCAATTTGTGATATCACAAAGTGGAATTTGTGATATCAGAAATTCGCATTTTTGATATCACAAATAAGAATTCTTGATATCACAAATTCAAATTAGTGATATCACAAATTCGAATTTGTGATATCAAAGATTTATTTTGTGATATCACGAATTACCAATTGGTTTTTCACGTGAAACCTATTTTTTATATCAAGAATTGGAATTTCTGATATCACAAATTCATTCAGTGATATCACAAATTGAATTTTTTATATCACAAATTCGAATTTCTGATATCACAAATTGAATTTGTGATATCAAGAATGGATTTTGTGATATCACAAATTTGATTTCTTGATATCACAAATTAAGTTCATGTGCTACACTAACGGGAATTTGTGATATCACAAATTGAATTCTTGATATAAAAAACATGATTATTTTTTTTTTTTGATATCGCAAAACTGAATTTGTGGTATCAGAAATTAACTTTAAATGTAAAAAAGGCTTGCCGTATGGCCACAGGTTTGGGCTTATCACCGACAATAAGCTGCTCATCGTATAGGCCCTTCCAAGAATTTGCCTGCGTAAGGAGCGGAACGGATGAAAAGATGGACAAAAATGCATCTCCCTTGGTTTGATTACGAGATACGCTACCGCACATCAAAGGCTAATGCGAATGCAGTGGCGTATCTGGGGGGGGGGGGGGCAAGGGGGCACGTGCCCCGGGCGCCACTCCTTGGGGGCGCAAAAAAAAAAAAAAACGAAGAAGAAGAAAAAAAAAAGAAAAAGAAAAAAGAAAAGAAGAAGAAGAAACTCACCGGAAAGAGGGGGGAGGAAGAATGGTGGGGGGGGGGGGGTAGAAAACGAAATAAAAAGAAGATAAAAACAAAACATAATGATGACTCAGACAAAATGACTATGTTTATTGTGTTCACACAAGAATTCCATGTTATGTAAGCTGAAATACAACAATTTTCGGCACGCTCGCTGCGCTCGCTCTCTAAATTTCATATAGAAGAAGAAGGTAAGAACAAAATGTGATGATGACGCGGACAAAATGACAATGTCTATTGTGTTCAGACATGTCATTTTATATTTAGCAGGCAAAATGTTTCACGGAGCAGCGGCTGCAATTTCTTTCGTTCCGAAGCGATCGCCAATTGGATCAAAAGAAGGCGCCAACGGTTTCGAACATATACGGGGGGGGGGGGGGCGCCAAAAAAAATTAAACAAGATAAGAACAAAACGTACTGATGACGTGGAAATAAGCAAATTTCGGCTCACTCGCTCGTACTAATTTAGAGTATTTCTTCAAGTCCTCAGTTCATTTCATTCATTTCATTTCATTTATTTCCAAATTCTCATTAAAATACATGTGACAAAGAACAAGGTGAAGATAATAACATTACATTCGGTAATAGTATACATGTACAAAAAAAACAAGAACAATGAAGAGAAAAAAAAGATTGAGAAAAACAAAGAGGAAATTCTAAGAGAGAAAATGGAGGAGCCAGGAGAGGCCATTGGCCTTTCTATGGCTGGACTCCCACTTGAGATTTTTTTTTTTTTTTTTGTACATTATAAGATGCACTTAAATGGAGGGAAAAAAAGACGATTAAAAAACAAGAAAAATAAAAACAGGCAAACTACGTGTGAAAATATGTAGAAAAAAAATACACATTGCAGACATCAGTACGTTGTCTGATCAAATTTCTGGAGAAACTTCAATTATAGCTATTCAACAAATATATTTTATATCTACGTTTAACCCGTTGAGGACGAGTCCCGAGGCAAGGGAAGGACATAACTTCATTTCTTCAGGCACAGAATTCCAAACATGTACTCCTTGATATTTAACAGATCTTTGTGATGTAACATATCTCAGAAGAGGTAAATATAAGTTACCAGTTTGTCTAGTGTTATGTAAATGAATATCTCTTTTATATTTGAACATATCATCAAAGACAGAGGGTAACAACTTATGAGTATACATATACATGAATGAGGCTGTTTGTAATTTACATATATCAAATACAGTAAGAAGCTGGAGCTTTTTGAACAGAGGTTGGAAAGGTGTTGAAGTTTGTTGGTAAAAATCGTTATCTATAAGGCCGTCACTATATCTTGATTAGAATTGTAAAATTTGATAAGCAAAAAATGACAAGAGCTCCATGTTTTGTAAGCTGAAATACCAAAGTTTTCGGCTCGCTCGCTGCGCTCGTTTATCAAAACAAAAAGGAGATAAGAACAAAACGTGAGGATGACGCGGAAAAATGTACAAATTTCGGCTCACTCGCTCGTACTAATTTAGAGTATTTTTTCAAGTCTTCAGTTTGTTAGTAAAAATCGTTATCTATATGGCCGTCACTATATCTTGATTAGAATTGTAAGATTTGATAAGCAAAAAATGACAAGAGTTCCATGTTTTATAAGCTGAAATACAAAAATGTTCGGCTCGCTCGCTGCGCTCGCTCGCCAAAATTTATCAAAACAAAAAGAAGATAAGAACAAAACGTGATGATGACGCGGAAATATACAAATTTCGGCTCACTCGCGCGTCCATGGGGGGCATTTCATGAAGCAATTTGTCAGATATTTCGTCTGACAAACTGTTAAAAGCTACTGAAATCCTTGCCTCTGATTGGCTGACAGCAAATTTTGTCCGACAAGTTGTCGGACAAAATGCTTCATGAAATGCCCCCCATTTAGAATATTTGTTTGTTGGTATAGATAAATCGTTATCTGTAAGGCCGTCACTATTTTGATTAGAATTGTAAGATTTGATAAGTAAAAAATGACAAGAATTCCATGTTTTGTCAGCTGAAATACAAAATCGCTGCGCTCGCTCGCCAAAATTTATCAAAATTCATTACATGACCAGCAATTGAAAAGCATATCATGTGGACTTTGCTTAAAGTCCCTACCGGGATGGGGTTGGGTTGAACACTAGTCTTTTTCAGAAATTAGGGGCGCAATTTTCGCGCTTGCCCCGGGCGCCGTTTTCCCTAGATACGCCACTGTGTGAATGCACACTGCTTGTCAAGGCTACTGATGGACTCAAACGAAAAACGCGAAGGTCGATCGTGAACCAGGAAATGTTTCGGTTTGTCACGTGGAAATGCTACCGTCAACACACGAGTAAATGCGACGCGCAAAGACCCGATCTTGAATTAAGCTACGTTTGGTGGCTGCGTCTCGATTCCCAGATCGAGGAATGCACAAGGCGATGCGAAACATGTCAGGTTGTACAAAATTAGCCAGGGCAAGCACTCCTAAATCCATGGATTCCAGCGTCCCAATTAACCGATGAAAAGAATCCATGTTGACTTTGCCGGACCATTCGAAGGTCATATTTTATTAACAAGATCATAGTAGACGCATTTTCAAAATGGCCAGAGGTATTCATCATGGCTAGTATCACTTCAGAGCGCACCATTGATATTCTCCGACGCGTATTCCAAGAGTTTGTGCATATGAACTGCACAAAACACATGCGCAGCGCACCGTACCATCCGAGTACAATGGTCAAGCAGAGCGTTTTGTCCAGACACTCAAACAGTCAATGCGCTCCTCAAAATCTGATGAAGGATCTGCAATGCGAAGCTAGATAGGTTCTTGCTGGCCTATCGCAATGCAGCACGTGGTGTAACGGGAGAATCACGAAAAGGCAGTTGGGCATGAGACTAGATAACTTACATCCGAACATTGAACATCAATATTTTATATACTGAACAGCTGCATAACCAAGCATCTCTCAGAGATATGCGCAGCAATGCAAACAAAATGCGTGAGTTCACAATAGGAAAATCAATAGGGACTACAGGAAAGGGTCCCGGGTATAGTCATGGAGAAAGAAAGCCCTCTCATGCACAAGTTGTAAGTACAATGTACAAACAGGACTCAAATGCTTCCTAAACTAGAGACGGAAGTAGACTCGCAAGACCAGAGTCAGTTAGGGGAAAAAGAGTTTGACCCTACACGAAACACAGACAGTTCCGAACCCAGCAGGTCTGTCCTAAAGGACACATTGTCTTGCCTAAGTCTGTAGAAGAACATTCCTTGGGATTCCCGAAACACACAAGTTAGAGTACCTGAAACCCGACGTTAACAAGACAACGTAGATACTCAGCGTTAACCTGATGTACAAGGAGCTAAAGTAGAACAGTCTCCTACACAAGAGTTGAGGAGGTCTTAGAGAAAGAGAAAACCACCAGAGATGTTCTTTCTGAATAGAGGGGTAGAGGAGCTTAACATAAAGGTGTAGAGGAGTTGACAAGAACGATGATGTTGAATCACATCCCGCAGTATTTAAGATGTTAGTTTTGGTGTTTAAATCATTCTGATGATGATTGTTTCGATGTTTAAAGAAAACGTGTTATGAATATGAAGTGATATCTTGAGGTTTTTGTTTGTTGAGTTTTGTAGTTATATGTACATGTATCATCAACAACAAAACATATTACATGCTTCGTATATAAGCAAAATAAGTAACAGCGGAATTACAAGTCGGTTTTGAACAGGTATTGTGTATCAGTTGAACTAATCATATATCCATTACTGGAGATATTGAACTGGTAGAATAATTATAACACATCCAGCCATTTCAAAGCTTGATTCAGTAGAACTTATTCCGAAATTACAAATCAAACAGAGATTTGAGCATATAATGTGACTTTATTCATAAGGGAAATAGAATAATGTTATCAGCTACGGGTTGCTCAATATCGATATACAGTTTTGTGTCAATCAGGATCATTATACATACAGTTGAAAAGATTCCGAATATGGAAAAATAACACAACCAGCACACGGATATCAAGTTCATGTACTTTATTTTGTATGTAACAAAATGTTATGATGTGAGATTTATATACATATGCTTGAAAAGCACCTTGTTTCGGTTATTTACGAACAGTAGCCAAAAACAGAATTTAATCATTATGCGAAAGATTCTTTTGTACATTTCGTTCAACAAAAACAGGAAAGGAATAATGTTGCTTGAATTAAAAATGACATATTGTTATGATCACACAGTTTGGGCTACATGCGTAAGTAAGAGACATACATTTTTATGTGATGTCATGTGCTAATAACGGTTACCCCTCACGAGACCGACACCCACTAATCATACAGCCCATTAGTTTGACACTAAGCTAACAAGGCCCATGAGACCGACTCATTAAAGCCTCGTGTTGTATCTGTCGAACTCGTGGGCTGTTTTTACTTAGTGTCGAACTCATGGGCTAGCTGTCTGACTCGTGAGCTGTATGACTCATGGACCTGTTTTCTATGTCGAACTTTTGGGATGTATGACTCAGGGTATCGGTCTAGTGGGATGACCCCCTAATAACAGGTTACTGCGGATGTAAACAACATTGTATAATGGAAACCCACACACCGGATGTCAAAATACAATTGTGGATTGGCAAGGGGGGGGGGGGGGGGTTGTTATGCATGATTACGCACTAGTGGCTTTCCGTAGTGATGTTACCATGACTACGGCCCCCCTAATGAAAGATGGCTACAACTAATATAAGTGGATATGCCCGAGTCTGTTTTCAAGTGTCACTTGGTAAGACAACAGACAGACAAGCATGTAATACAGAGTACACGCTATATGCGCTATGCTGACATCAGCTAAAACAGAATTAGCCAAACACTAACTTGTGTATGGATGGAAAAACAACATGGTTAGAACCTTATCCATCCATAACAATCCATATCCATCTGTTAATATGTCGTGTGTTGCATTTCTAAGACGCAATCTTCGCATAAAATTTTCTGATTTAAAGCCACAGCTTACAAAACGTTGGTTCGACCAATTATAGAGTATGCTTCCACAGTTTTGGACCCATCTTCCAAGAACCTCATCCACAAAGTGGAAATGGTCCAGAGAAGAGCTGCGAGATTCACTTTGAATCGCTACCATAACACCTCAAGTGTCACCAAAATACTGCAAGAACTTGATTGGACCACACTGGAACAGCACAGAGAAAATGACAGACTACTAGTAATCATGATGTACAAAATACACACTAATCTTACTCATCTTTCAACACAAGACTATAGCATCAAACAGGTTACTCAGTTAACGGGAACCACGCTACCACATTCTTATCAGGTATCATACTCGAGAACTGAATCGCATCGCCATTCGTTCTTTCCATGAACTGTAAGGAGCTGGAATTCCCTATCGTCAGAAATTGTTTCAGCGCCATCTGTGGGATCATTTGGTAACCGACGAACGATTGTTTACAGTGGTAAGGTATTTCCTTAAAATGTGTTATGTGCTTGTGAATATCTGTAAATAAACTGTATTATAATATAAATGGCACAGTCTGCAAGAATCTTCAGCCTATTGAAGGAGACAGACTTCAATTAAATTATATTCAAAATGATTCTATTTCCATATAAAGTAATACAAAGTAATATACATAACGCTCACATGAATACATAACATCAAAAGGAACTTTCAATCACGTAATTTTCAACAAGACATAAAGACAATAACGCTGGTTTGGATAAATAAACAAGTAAGCAATACACTCTTGATTTATAACCTTACATGGAAAAGAGGAATTCACAAGAAATCAGAAGAAAAAGAAAAAGGAGAATGCATGTCCTACCCCTGCACGTGTCGACGTTCTGAAGAAGGTACCCGGATGTAAGCGTCATATCCAGCCCTTGGACTCCGCACCCGGCGTGGTTAGTTACCGAAGGGTCCCTCGCAGCTCCCTCCACGACCCGGATGTTGGCGCTCCCAAACGTCTGATAGGTGGCCGTCTCGTAGACATCGGGTTTTCTACTCCATGTGATGGGAACGAGAATTTTGATCTCACCCCAGGACAGTCTGCGGTCGGTAGCATTGAACAGAATCCCCGAGCCTGTTTTAAAGGTGTCCTGATGAAAAAACAAACAAACAAATAAACAACAAACAGATAAAGCACGACAATTCATGGTAATCGTCTCTTCGCACTGAAGAGAATTTGCTCTTTTGATTCTCTCAAAGTTTTAAAATTATTAATGAAGAACAAGGGTGTACAGCTACAAGTAGGATATCCTGGTATTTCTGTTTAGTGCTTATAATTTTTTTGATGTATTTCTCGATTTCATTGATCAGGATAAATGTTCGTTTTCATATGTCATATAAACATATAGATTTTAACATCATAACAAACATTTTAATAGCATTCAATAACAGTAAAATTACCAGGTGTCTGCTCCATTTTTGGACTATGCTCTCTAACATACGTTAACATCAATACACTCTAGAATCACATACATGGAAAACGAGGGAAAGAAAGAAAAAAAAAACCAAATGAGAAATAGCTTTAAGGGCAAACACTGAATATTACCCAAAACAAAATTAAACAACCCAATCTATAAAAAAAAGAAGGTATTACCAAAATAGCTCATGCACTCTCCGTAACTTTCTCTCTACAATAGTATATACACCCAGCTCTGGGCTGGAGATGCAAAGTCTCCTGTCCCTCCATCGGGCCGGGAGGAGGGGGGGGGGGGGGGAGGGGTGCCGGGGGTAGTATTCGACGCTACAGTCTTTGGGATAATGATAGCAGAACAGAACAGTCGGTCCATGAACATAAACTATAATAACCGCCATGACAGGAGAAAGAGAGAGAGAAAGAGAGGGAGAGGGAGAGAGGGAATTAAGTAAGAAAAGGAATATAAAATATCAGTGAGGAAGATAAGACCATCTGAGCAAGGAAAAGGAAGGAGAAAGGGGAAATCCTGCCTGATCTCACACTCCTCCCATAGGATTCAGCTATCTTTCTATGGAGATTTTTTTTTTTCTCCATTTTGCCTCATGCAAATCGAACTTGTTTTTGCTTTTGGCTATTTCCTCTTCAGTCAATCTTTTTTTTTTTCCAACCTTTGCACAAAATGTTGCCTTTGAGGACATAAATATTCAGCTTAGAATGAATTATTTATGTAATAGTATTATGAAATTATACGAAAGAAAAAAATAGTTCCTAGGATATATAACACCATAACACTTTTGGACATGAAATCAATTGCAAGGAATCAATGTTCCTTCTTTCCCTGTTAAACAATGGCTACCAGAATACTGACACCTTCCGGCAAACGAAAAATAAATGTTCTATTGTTTCGTTTAATTCCGGTTCACTTTTAAAAAAGGAACACCATGACTCTTTTTTTTTCCGTATTCGAACAACCTTTGAATTAAGTGGAATCAAATTATTCAAGGTATATTTGCAGGTATTACTGGCAGGTAATTTGAAGAAAATGCGTACATCTTAAAATCCAACGCCATAAATAACATCAAAACGATCAAAAACACTAGATTTTTCAGAATTATTCATATGCACATATATCATATAACTGTTTTGTTGTTACGTTATGTAATTCCAACCACCTACCCTTAACCCTAACTAGGCCGGGCTATTTATGTAGTTGATAGAGCCGGGGGGGGGGGGGGGGGGGGAGGCTCCCAGGTTCCCCCCCCCTCCAGATCTCGGTCGTCGACCGCGCGATCGCGACGAAAATTGGCACACACATTGCCTATGATGTAGTCTAAAATACCATGAAGTTATTTTTTTCAAAAAAAAAATCATTATTTATGCTAAATTATGCTAATTTATGCATGATGATGCATAAAATCAGACTATTTGGTATAAATCACAAAATAAAGCTCAAAACAGGCACATTTTTTTTGTGTAAATCTTCTTTTTAGTGTCCCTAGCAAATGTACTGACAAAAATTGTGATATCAGAAAAAATTCTTAAGTATTTTATTGTTTTTTGGAATTTCTTATGTATTTCTTTGTCTTTTCGACATTCTGTTTTTCATTGTTTTTTCGATGAAATTTGTCCGCGACATCGCACCGAACAAGAAAATATGTTATTCATTGATTTTAATCAATAAAACACCAAAATAATCATGCTTTTATGAAATTTGCCTGTAAGCACAGTTTGAATTGAAATTGTACACAAATTAACGTTTTTTGAGCAATTTTTGGTCTGACATGCATGTACATATTTATGCGTAACTTCGGAACCGCGCGCCCGGGCGTCGCAAGTTTGGTGTCAAAAGATGCGGGAGACTCGAAAGGCAAAAGCCATGAAACGTCGCGGCGATAGCTTTTTGCGATTGCGATATATCGCGCGGAACGTCGAGGGGGGGGGGGCCTCCGAGCCCCCCCCCCCCCCCCCCCGCCTAGTTAGGGTTACTCCTCTTTAAAGGGAGGATACTAGGGGTTTAATAAAGGGGTGATAATCTTCACGAAGAAAAAAAAGCCTCCATTCACTTGGTATCTTCTTGAAACAATCAAGAAGACTGGACTCAGTAAACTGCAAATCCTTACCCTTACAATCACTCAACGCAGGGGTCAGCCATGTTCGATTTTCTTCAAAAACTTTTTTTCTATGAAACTATACTCTCTATTTTTTTTTGAGAGCATGTGTATTAAACATAGACTTCCCATGAAACAAAACATATCTATAATTCCAATTTAGATTCGGTACACTTAATGTTCTGTTCTCAAGGAAGGACCACGTTTCTAGTACCTTTAATACCCAGCTTGAAACAGTAATCTTCAATTTTGAAACATCAAAGTTGCAGAAAAACAAAAATTCTCCTCTATCAAATGCTAACAAATTCCAACAGATGAATTTCCAGCCATTTGTGCATGACCCAAATAAGCTTTGCATCCATTTTATTTTTGGAGCTTGCATCATCAACTTTAAACAGCACATTTTCAAACCTCCCTCCTCATAATGTTTTATTAAAAAAGACGCGCCTTATTCTTTCTGGGCTTCTCCAAATACACCTACCTGAACAACCTACTGATCAACTAAAGTATGCGTATTTACCCTTTTCCTTTAAGGTTCTGCTAAGAAAGTATCTGTTATCAAAATATGTTTCCATTTAGTTGTCTTTGCCTTTAAAATGAATAGAATAGAATTGAATCTATGTATTTATTTACCTTTTTTAAATCTCAGTCATCTCTGCACTCTTAAAACATCCTAGTCAGAACTGACCCGAAACTGGGTCCGTTGGGGTCACACACCGTTCCGGGTCAAAAATGACTTGGAATTTGGTCATGAAGACCCCGAATGGGATCACTTAGACCCAATTCATGACTGTGAATGGGTCATATCTGACCCCATTCCTTGTCATTCCTGACCCGGAACGGTGTGTGACCCCAACGGACCCAGTTCCGGGTCAGTTCTGACTCGGATGTTTTAAGAGTGTGAAGCATATAAAATATTCGCTGATTTTTTTTTTCCATTCCCTCCCGTTTTTTCTTTGATAAAAACTGTACAGGGGCATTTATTTGTAGGCCTATATTATCTGTTTCAGTCAAACGCATACGTAATGCCTAGAATAGGCGTACTAGCATTCATTATACTATCTTGCTGGTCTGTCACCTGCACACATGACGCACTATCACTTGCACATACCTACACTTCTATTATACCAGTATTCAGTGGTGCTGCGTTCTTTTTCTTTTTTCTTTAAAGCGCCAAGTCACATTTTTCTTTTCCGTTGTTGTTGTTTTTTTTCCTTTGGCAAAATGTGTTTGGTATATAACGTTACTATTAAGAGCTTTATGTGCTATAGATTTATTGGTGTTATATCCCTAATAAAGACAGCGCCTCATCCACGTCAAGCTCTGTAATGACGGTCCCCTACATCTCCTTTGTTAATAAATAAATGCAATATGCCTTAATTTTGCTTCAATTCATATGTCATTGCAGACTGATGTTGTTATGAAATTGACATTTCTTTATATTGGTTAATATTATGATATGCTCTCCTTTTTTGCATACTCTGTATTACTCTGTTTTCATTTGTTATTGTATTTGGAGAAAGAAAATGCAGAAATAAACCAAACCAACCGAACCAAATGCTTGCGATATATGACAACTGAGATAATGTTGTTGTGTTTTAGAGAAAGAAGAAAGAGAGAAAATTGGGGCCTTGTACAACGAATAAGTTTCTCCAGAATACAGACACAAATCAAACATGATTAATCTAATAAGTATCTAACAAGAATATCAGATATACCACAATGATGTCTCAACGAGGGAGCTCGTATTTAAAGTCTCCGCAAGGGAGCTCATTTCATTTCATTTCATTTTTTTTTCACTCATTTCACAAGGATAAAAACACATGACATACAAATCAAAACAACGTTAACACAAAGTATTTTTACATTTATATGCTATACAAATCAGCACAAAGTACACAACTGTAATGATGAAAAATGGAATGCACAAGAGAAAGCATTTAGATGGCTTGTTAAACTGTGCACACCTAATAATGTATAGAAACAGATTTGAACTGAGAAAACAAACAATACAAAAACAAACAAACAAACAAACAAACAAACAAACAAACAAACAAATCGGCATGGTCAAAATACATAAGGATATCACCCAAAATCTAAAACCGATACTTTCACATGGAACTTCAGTATAAACTCAGAAGAATTTTTTATACTGCTTAAAAAAAAAAAAAATATTCAATTGTACATCAAAACTGTGGTTCACGCTCAAATCATTCCACAGCACAGGTCCAGTATACCGTAATGAATATTTGGACTCATCATATGAGAAAGACCATCGGTGAAACTGATAACATGATCTAGTATAATTATAAGTGTGAACATCAGCACTAATTATGAACATATTCATATAATACGGAGGAAGAGTTTGTGAATGATAACGTTGCATCAACGAGGCAATTTGCATCTTATTTATATCTATTAATTTCAGAGTTTTCAATAATTCAAATAATTCAGATGTGGGCGCTTGATATGTAGAGCCAGTGCAGATACGTATAGCCTTCTGTTGTAAAACTATCAACTTTTGCAAGTGGGGAGAATATGTATTCCCCCAGATAGAGTTACAATAATATACTAACAATGTCATGTGTGATAAAACATAAGAATTATATGAAATAAATAGCATAGGCTTTGGCAATTCATATTTCAACCGGTTTAAAATTCCAACAAAGCGGGACACTTTTTTGGCAAAACAGAATTGATATGTTCTTTCCAACTTAAGGTTCTAGTCAATGTAACACCAAGAAAATTTATGGAATCATAAAACATTAAAGAATCTGAATCTATTTTGACAGACAGATTGCCAATATCATGTTGCACACCTTTCCTTTTAAAACGGATACACTGTGTCTTACTAATATTGAAAAATGATTCATTTGTTTTAAACCATGAAGATTATGAACTAAACTTCTGTTCAAATTGCAAATCAACACATTAATATCTTTATGAGATGCAAGGACTATAGAATCATCAGCATATAAACTAAAGCGACAGTCAAAACAAATATTCACAATATCATTAATATACAATAAGAACAGTAGCGGCCCAAGAATTGAGCCCTGGGGTACTCCTGTCCTAATAGTTTTCTGTGTGGATGTACAAGAATTGAATACAGTGTATTGTTTCCTATTTAACATATATGATTTATACCAATCAAAACAAACAACTCTTATTCCATAACATTATATTTTATCCAACAAAATATAATGTGAACGAGAATCAAAAGCTTTGGACAAATCCATGAAAACTGCATTAACCTCATTCCCCGAATTTAACTCATGCAGGATTCTATCCTGAACTTCAATAACGGCAAGGTCCGTAGAATGATTATAACGAAAACCACACTGTCTGTCATAGAGCACACTACGTTTTATTAAAAATATATTAATCTATCAAACACCAATATCTCTAAAATTTTAGAAAACAGGGTAAAATTGATATTGGGCGATAATTATTGCACAAACTATGATCACCTTTATTAAAAAATGGAACGGTCTTGGCAGTTTTCATTTCAGATGGTATAATGCCAGTACTGAGTGAGGAATCAAAAATATGATGTAAAGGTTGAACTATTAAATTAAGGTAATATATGTTTGACAACAATTGGTCGGATGTCATCATATCCACTGCTCTTCCCGTTCTTCAACAGTTTGCCAGTTCAGATTATTTCTTCCTCTGTCACTGGTTCAAAAGATAAAGAATGATAAAGTGGTTCTTGCAGATATCCATAAAAATCATCAATTCTTTCACTGTCAATCTCACAAACTTTAGATCTAATTTGAATTAAAAAATCATTAAAACATTCACAAATTTCATCAGAAGCTCTACAATGTTTACCATCAAATGTGATACCTTCACTTTGCACATTGTTTTTCTTACCGAGAATAGAATTTATATGAAACCACGTCTTTTTTCATTATTTTTCACTGAGTCAAATTTACTAAAATAATAACTCCTTTTTGCTCTTCGCAAACAAGCTGTAACATGATTACGTAATTTCTTGTATTTTCCATATCTGTATTCTGATGGGCATTGAAGATATTCTCTATAAACTTCGTTTATCTTATTGATGAGTTTTAAAATATGAGAGGTTACCCATGGTTTCCTACTTTTCTTACATTTTATCACATGCTCAATAATTTTCGGCAAGTGTGTGTCATATATAAACCTGTAAATATTGCACAAAATACATTGTATGCTGCATGAGGATCATCTTCATTATATACATCTGACCAATCTGTTGTTTTTAATCCATCTATTAGCTCACCGATACTTGCCCTCGTTACATTCCTGTAACATAAAGATGCCTGCTCAACATTATCATCACAGATAGCTTAATTAGATAAATAGAATATAAGAAAATGATCTGATATTTCAGTCCATAAAATACCACACAGATTACAGTATCCAACATTATTTGTATAGATGTTGTCGATAAGAGTGGCCGATAATGAATTCACCCGTGTGGGTTTGTCTATAATTGGGTAAAACCCGAATGAAACAACTGTATTAACAAAATCAAATACCTGTGCATTATCTTGTTTTTTCATGAAATCAATATTAGTGTCTACCATGAGGTACACATTTTTACTCTTCCAATCCACAGTGTTCAACAAATTACGAAAATTGGATACTTGAGATATAACTGTGAATTTGTTCAAAATTTCGGGAGAAACTGTTAACATTAAATTCTGAACTGTTACATCAAACTCATTAGCCAGAAAATACTTGACTACACTTTAGTGAATTTCTTCATTATCAACAACATTTTCATTTTGTGCACTACAGAAATTGGAAAATGTAATTGATTCTTCCTGAAAAACAGATGTTAAGGGAGAAACCCTCACATCATGCGCAATTAAGGGAGTATCTGTACATAAAGTATCTGAGATTCCGTTATCTTTGACCACTTGAGTAATCAAACTATTACAAGGCTCAAACATGTAAAAAAAAGTGCAAAGTTATACAGAAAATCAGCGGTACATATAATTCAAAAAGGAAAAAAATATACAAATTCAACAAGTTACCCAATATTTGAGTGCCTATTTGGGATCAATTTGAGCCCATATCAAAGTTTTTTCAAGTCACATTTACTACGGATGGTCTTCTTTATTGTCTGTCTGTTTGTTGCTGGCAAGAGTACAATGATTCACCCATCCATTGACAAAGCATCCTTGACCTTGTTTTTTTTTTTTTTGTCTTCTTTTTT
The DNA here is from genome assembly GCA_033980235.1 of Diadema setosum. Lineage (NCBI taxonomy): Eukaryota > Metazoa > Echinodermata > Echinoidea > Diadematoida > Diadematidae > Diadema > Diadema setosum. The sequence goes on along the minus strand of CM067063.1, from coordinate 1,206,023 downwards.
TTTGCTGACCAGAGGAGTTCTTGATTCATGGTAGTTAGAGCTTCCGTAATAGACATACCACTGCCTTTGAGTAACTGAATTTCACTATGATCGTGCGCGGCTTGTTGCTGTACTGGTGGAGTTTGACGGCTGGGATGTCGCGGAGGTGTCGTTGCGGGGGACAACACGATGCGATCTGACAAGATCATTGAGAGTAATGGACACATCGAGCTGGTCGGAACAGAGCTGGCGGATGAGTTGGTCTGTGTCTTCTAGTCTGCTCTCTTTGACACCATGGAACTTCATAATGAAGTCTCCGCAGTGGAACTCATACAAAGTAACTCCACAAAGGAGCTACAAAATATTACTTATTAGAGTGATATTATTCCGTACCAAAAGATAATGTCTAAGTCTTAACTATCTGAATTTTCCCGTAAAGGGATAGGTCTTTAGATCTCCACATAGGCAGTTGTGATTTAATATTCATCAAAATTATCTGTAATTGCGCCTTCCGGTCGTGGAAAGAGTACGAAATATCTATTCCTAATACAACAGTGAGAGTAAATACAAAAATTCTACATTTCTAAATTGTTGCACGTCCGTTTTGGGTGCAGTAGTGAACACTGCAGACTGACGAATTCGCATCACTCTTGTCTTATCATAATCAATTGATAAATGCGAAGAGATGGCAAATCATCTAAAATATTTGGAGTAAGGAAACATTGGTCATCTGTTAAAAAAACCTGTAATATCATCAGCATACATAGAAAGTATGTATCCTGATAGTACTTATTAAGGTTAATATTTTAGTTCATCTTTATATTCAAACTGATAGACACCGTATCAAATCCACTCACCCCCATCCCCCACATGCATCATAACACGTACCCTGTGATATGACTAAACGTGACAACCTAAATGCTTTCGGTCATGCGGATCGTCTACGAAGGGGTTTGTTTCTGTCATAAAAGAAGGAATACATCACACTTTACATAATAACTTAAAATCAAATTGTAAAGAAAATTGAAAGCAGAGAAACAAATACAAGAAAACAAACGCCTGCATTTAACTTGCCATTGTTACACAGAAAATATAATAGGCCTAACATAAAACAGACAAAGAAAAATAAAAATTTACGGGAAATTTAAGACAGCTTGTTTTCTCATTTTTCGCTGCAAATAAATAAAATAATCAAGATTTATTTAAATTGACGAGTGATTGTTTCAACGAAACAAAGCAGTTTCGAATTTGTGAGGGCAGGCTACTGTATCACATAGGCCCTCGGTAACGAAACAAAAACAAAATAATATAAACAACTAAACAAACATCAACATCAAAAGCAAAAAAAAAAGTGAGTTTGCAACTTTGTTCAAGGTTAAAGTAGAGAAAGAATATAGTGCAGTAGCTGGTAAGGTTTATTAGAACAGCAAATATTTCCGAACTCGTGAAGACTTCGTATTTCAAGCGTCATGAAACGAACAAGGACTTTAACTCTGGAGAGACTGGTAAGTTATTTAGTAGAATGGTTCTTAAGTTATTAAGTGGAATGTTCATTGCCTTGAGCCGACAGGAAAGTTTTATTTTGGCTTGATTCTCAAAATGATTGTTCTCCCTCTACTCTTAAATTACTGCATTTGATTGACAAGTTGTTCACATGCGGATTGCTTTTATCCACGAAATACCAGATAAAATGTAAAAAACGGAAAAACGCAGGCAGGTATTCGACTGAATATAACTCAAATGAAAGTTCCTGGTCAAACCGATGATTTATTAACCTTTTGTCTCTTTGTGAGTTCAAGATTATAGCAAGGGAAAAGAATTGATTAGAGCGTGTCATGAGCTCAAGTCCAAGTTAGGGAGAAATGAAGTTAGATTAGTTAGATATTGGTGAAAAAAGGAGAAGGAAAGGAGAAGCTAATCAACACGAGAGTAGGAAACCGTTCGTGCCAATATTCAGCCACGTTAAATAGGAGGGAATCCGAAAGCATGTATTAGATAAAGTATCCTGTCAAACACTATAAGAGCAACAGCAGCAAGAAAAATTTTTTCTCCATTTTTTTTTTGCCCTCTTTATAAATGAACGAGTGACATTTGTAAGATTGTAACTTCTAATCTCCATTTTCAACAAACGTGACGGCAAAAAAGAACCACCTGGTTTCGACCCTGTGATCTACTGCTTTCTATTTTCCGCTAGTTCATTTTTCAAATAGTATTTTGTACTTAAGTGCAAATTGAAATATAAATGTGTATAATTTGAAATATAAAACAGTAATATAAGTAATAATGTAAATTTTCAATACTTATTAGGAAGGGGACTTCAAAGATAATAGAAAAAAGTGGAACTTGGATTGCTATTATAATCAAGACTTCTGATGGATTATCATTGATTTTTATAAGTCTTTCATTTTGACAAAGGACTTCATCATTATAGGCCCTGTATTACTGCCGGTTAGAATCAAACCAAAACGTGATTTAAAGAACACGCGGATTCAGTGAAATGAGTGATTTACGTAAATGGAACACATTGTAAGAAAAGCACAGCATCACTCAATTGGGACTTAACAAAGTGATTTTCTCATTACCTTATCAAAATTCCCAACAAATTTTAAGAAAAAAGTGACTAGAAGGCCTACTCTGACAAAGATAAACAATAACGTTATAGCAAACATACTCTGCTAGTTTAATATAATAGAATACTTTTTTTTTTCTGTAGATACCAATTTTCCTTGCATATTTGTGACAACAAAGAATTCATTTTTTTTTTACAGAAGAAAACACTGCTTTTTAACTTATTACAGAGCAATCATTTGAATCTTTTGAATTAGGGTTGTAACGTGATTGAAATATGAAATTGCATTAAATAACCCCCACTTTTCATGCAATGAATAATCGCATGTATTGATCATTATAGAGGTGTGAATCACAGGAATGCATGCAAAGGAAATAAGGAAATTTTTGTGTAAAGTGCTTTGATTTTCATAATTATCTTCAGCTTCCGTAGTACAATGTATTGCATACTGAACGTATTATGTGACTGTTACTTATTTGTGCCAGTTCAAACTGGTCCCTTTTTGTTTCACTCCTTTCTGGTTTTGACGATTCACTCATTTTCCTCCATTGGCTTATTCCATCGCATCAATTTGCGTTTTGAAAAATAAAGCTAGGACAACAATCTTGTAGAGGGGTATAAGGTGGTGATTAAAAAGCATCAGAGAAGCTATACTAATTTTAAACGTGGAGAGAAGCAAGGGAAATGAGCAATGCAATACAAATGTGATCTACACGCAGCGTGGTTGTTAGATGAATAGAAATTCATACCTTGATGTGTTCTATCAACGTGTCGTCTTCTGGAACATCGGAATCAATGGCGACCAGGATGTTGGAGTACTTTCCTTTGTCGAGATGAATGGTGTTCTTGGACGAGCCTCTGGCAAACAACCATGAAGCCATCAAAGTACAAAGCAGAGCAAAGCGCCACGAAGGCATCTTTCACCTTAATTCACTCATCTACATGCGATGAATTCTCACAGCAATGAGAGCGAATGACTGTAATGAATAGTAAGGGAAATAACGATCATTTATGTTTTGTACGTGCCCTTCCTACACGCTAAAAGCACCAGCAGACACTATACTTCGCACTGATACGGAGTCGATTTGGGAGAGGATAAAGTTCAATCCAAATATTGCCCATTGCGAAACCAATGAGGAAGAGGGGAGGCTAAATAATGTTCATTGATTATTCCCCGCTCATGCAGATCTTGGAATTCCGTGGTTTAAAAATATATGGAGGGTCATTAAAAAAAAATAAATCAGAGCTAGATGTGAGAGAGAGAGAAAGAGACAGAGACAAAATACTTTACTATTAATATTCATTCACATTTCTCTACTATTAGAGCATATCTATTCCGTTTGTGATTGTGAACCGAAACATGTATGATAATTATTATGAATGTATCATAATATGCACATAAGTGCATGTGTACCCCTATTATTCTTATGATAATGTCTCTACAACTTAAACCCATGGCGTCCAGATTCTCTTTTAACTGTCATGAAGCCTGAACCGTTATTCTCTATTCATGTATAATTGATTCACACTGATTTATTTACACCCATGCGTCAGTGAGACTGTCTTTGTTCTTGTACTGTATTACTGATTAATGTCAAGCTTTATGACAGATTGGTTAAAAAAAACAATCAAAATCTACGTTTCAAAAGCAACGAGGAAGTTGGAAGTCAAAATATCTGTATGATTTGTATATATATTTTACATGTATATATATATATATATATATATATATATATATATATATATATATATATATATATATACATGCACATAGTATGAGTATATAGACAGAGAGACAGAGAGAGATAGAAAGAGAAAGATGGTTAAAAAATCTTGAAGAATCCAGGTATTGTAACGTACGTATCACACTGATACGTAGGAGTATAAAATGATGCAGAAATCGATGGCTAATGGAAGCAACGCATTATGCAAGGCAATTATATCAAAGTTCCAGCATAGTGACATTAAACAGATTTTTTTTTTTTTTTTTTTTTGGGGGGGGGATAGACCAATTCTAAGAATACATTAAAGATGTGTAGATAACTTCAGATTTGGTTGTAGGATTGGAACACACACACACACACACACACACACACAAACATTAATGTATATTCACAATATGCATCCATAATTTGTCACGTAAGACAAGTGTAGTCAGAGGGCATTTATCTCCTCTGTTATGCCCGACATCCTTGACAACGATCTATGTCTGATGGGCAATTGCTGGGTAAACAAATTAAGTCCTTCGACTTTGATCGTGGGTGCTATAAACCTGAAAAGAATAAACATAGAAAATAATGAGTTTATTGAACTGAAAATTTGTGTATTGTAGGAAATGTCGATAATAGGGAGGAAAGAAAGAAAAAAAAAAGAAAAGAAATCGAAAAAAGTTAATGGTGGATATACTGTACATGGTGATAATGAACTAACAGGTAATTTGTCCCATATGTATAGTGAGGAAACTATTTGTCTGAATCAAGGTCTAAATTTATGTTGAAATTTGAAAGTAGTAAAAAAAAAAAGAAATTTGAAGTTGAAGATATGATGTCTTAAAAGAAACATGAGGTCGGTTTCTTATCCGGCTAATTGAGTTTTTAATGTTGTAAGAATATCAGATGAGAGTAAACCTGTTAGGCATCGAATGTTTGCGTGTTTGACGCATCCCAGAATAGTATGAATTTATGATACTTAAACAAAATAACCCTTCATTCATGTCAATAACATGCGTCCAAAGCCTGTTTGCAATTTTCTGTGAAGCTCATTTTGCTCATCACGTCATGACGGTCCACTTAAAACTGATTTTGAAAAATAAAGTAAATTCAAACATAGAGAACGATAGAAGCTTCAAATGAATGTTACATAAAAACTTAAATGAATCTCAAGATTTCGTTTTGTATTTCCACAACCACATGAATACTATATAAAGGAGTGAATATGACATCATAATCCTCACTCACCCTTTGGATTGCAGATATAAAAATACAAAAGTTATCGTATAAGATACAATGAAACAGCTACAACCTCTCTGCCCCCCCCCCGGAAAAACGCAATATCTACGATGTGTTTATATTGCATATACTGCGTTATGGGGGGGGGGGGGAGGGGTGGCTGCTCGCCCTATAAATCATAACTGCTAAAAAGCTTTCCGACGTCCAAAATATTCCACAGTTATTATTTGTTTCCTATTATTCCACTTAAAAGTTTGCTGAACTGAGCACGTATGTAAGTGTAAGTGTTTCGGCATCATGAACTCATTTCATGTGAATGAAAATTTTGACTAATATTTCTGATAGAACAGTGTGAGAATGTTTGAATTCGAAAATCATTTGTTTTTGTAAGGTGTCATTGGATTTAACCCCATAAACGTCCTTTGTTCTTGTAATTCCAAGTCAAGATATCACAAGTTTCCGTCCGAGGTGTATCTTTCTACAACAGATAATAAGGCGCTATAGGCCTACAAATGCTGTATATCATCACCATCATCTTCTCCTTCTTCTTCTTCTGCACCCCTCGACGTTGAATGCTTTGTCCATCGGTTGATAGATTCTTCGTCAACTTAAAATTCTATTCTTCAGATAATAATCTGTTTTATGTCATAAACCACATTGGGTATTCCCAAGATCTAGACAATGACAGAAAAGGTCCCCGAGTCATACACCCACAAGTCATATCCCAGTCCACAGGCAGTGACGGGATAGACACTAATTAACAGGCCCACGAGCTTCACACTACCACACTATAGGCAGAAATAGTGCTTTTTATGGCTGGAGTGGGTTTTTCCACAGATTGCTGACAGTTTGCCTTTATAATAAATGTTCTTCACACTTGAGTGAACACTGTTTGGTGTAAAACAGCCATGTAAACGTATGCAAAATATTGTGCAGGTTGTAAACATGAGAGACAGTTCAAATCACCAATCAGAAAAAAAAAATTGTCACTAAAACTTCGTCTACCGATATTATACTAAAGTACGACGACATAGGATTTTGAATGAGCATGCCTGTCCTGGAATGATAACACGAAACAAAAAATAAGTTGCCCCTAGAGCAAATCTCTGTAATTTCAAAATCTGGAACCTTTGAGGAAATCTGAATACATGGGCGTGTAGATGTATTTCTCAGCTACCTCTCAAATAATATTCAGTAGATATCAGTTGGTCACGCTTCAGTGAGCATATTCTAAAGGAAAAGTGGTCAAGTTTTGAAGTTCACAAGCTCAATTTCTTAGCTTCGATTTGATGATATTGGTACAAATGTCAATTTACCAGCAGAAGAAGGAAGACAATATGTGACAGTGCACCTCAAAACGAACATAAAGTCGCACACACTGATTTTGCATGAGGACTGAAAATAAGTGAAATGGGTCAACCTAGCCGAACTTGAATTTTTCATATTTTCTGAAAGAGCGGGTCTTCTTTTACATTATGCTAAAATTTGGTATCATAAAACATGCAGGAAAGTGTGTTTTTTAAGCAGTTTATCTCCAACATTTTTGGTAGAATAGTGTGATTAGGTGTGTCTTTTGAATCCCTTTTTCATTTCTGAAAAACCTTGTCCACACTCTTCACTTTCAACTCTAATATCTTTTGAAAGGATAGTGCTACTGCTTTGAAAGTTGGCATTAATTATGGACAGAATGTGTTAATGAGGCATGCTCAATTTCAGTTTAATCTGATAATCTCTTCATTGTTGTTACTCTGGTGGTTTACTTCCTGTTTTTTGTCCCATTCATCGCACAGCCAGCACGGTTTGGTAAGATTAAGCGCTTGAATAGACACTGTACTTCAGAGCCTCTTTTCTCAGTTCACACTTTTCCTGAGTTTGTGCTTTCTTTGCCATATTTAGATAGGTTAGGAGAGTCCATTTGATTTGAGTTATACATCATTTTAAAGCTTAAAGTCTGCTCTTTCAGAAAATGGTCTTAACTAAAAATTCATGTCTGGCGACTTTTTGTTTGTTTTGAGGTGCAGGGTCACATATGCAATTTATGCGATTCCCATCGTACCATGAATCTTGTGGGAAAAATTTCACGGTTGAGCATAACATACTACAGTTTTGACATGTTTCTAAGGGTAAATTTTATCTTAAAAGACGAAATTCATGTTTTGGAAAGCAAATTAATGTTTGCCTACAATAAGCATATGTATTGTTCTAGTACTAGTAATTTATTCTGTGCACTGAAAATGGCCTATGACCCATGGCATTTCTTTCGAAATTTCAAGCCTCAATAAGCACGTGAGTCTGGAAAACCCCTTTTACGCCAATGGATTAAACTTCAATAGCTACCTTTGATTAAATATTGAAGCATTCTTCTATTCCGATCTTATTTGGATAAAAGTCTCGCTGCGTTGCCCTTCAGTAAGCACAGGTGAACAATTGTGGAAATTAATTCCTTTGGAGCTTGCTATTAGATACTGATTTGGCGTTAAGTTCTTCATTCTTGGTGACGTCCTGAAGTCATGCATTAACTCACAGTAAAAATGAACATGATTAAACAGTCAAGAGGTGCCAAATTTCACTTCTGTTCCGTTGTTGGAAGTATGGTATGACAGTAAGGAAGCAGATATTTGATATAATGTACAAACTTTTTATATATTGTGTGTGACCAAAGAAGACATGCTAGGTTCTTGGAAAATATGATAAGGCTATTCGACACATTCAACACACATGACATCACCAGATTACTTCTTTATAAACAATACGCCCGAATGGTTGCAGACTTTCCATGTGATAATTCTGACAATATAATGCAGGTTGGGTAATATCTGCATTCTCACATTAGGTCCTACATACTTCTTCATAAAGAAAAGAAATTTTGTAAACATTTTGAATTCAGTTTCTTTAGAATTTCATCAAAAAAACTGACACTTGCTTGCAGTAATGCAAGAGCAAGATCCTTTTCCTTTTTGTTGAATTATATTATTTGGATTTGTGAATGAAAAAGGGGGCGTTTAACAAGGAATAAAGAATAATAAAGAAATCACTGACTGAAGTATGGAAAATCATTACAAAATAGTAGTTATATGCATGCACTACTTTACATTCGCTTTAACTTGAAATTTAAAGTAAACTCAAATTTGTTTAATTTTATTTTCTAAGGTCATTTTATCATGAAAGCACTGACGTTCTATCAAACATCTGTTTCCCTAGACATTTACTGTGAGAACGCATTCTTAATAATGGTGGAAATAGATGCTGAAATTTAGCACTTATATTATTACTGTTTTGACAGTTTGTGTTTATGTTACAGTGAGTTCTTGGATATATGGATTGAGGTCTTGTCACAAGGAAGCACGAATTTATCATTAAATGAATTGTACCAAGTGGCAGATTTAAATCCATGAAAAAAATTGATAGGCAGATCTGTTGTGCTCTCTGAAACATAACATAGCGGAATGTTTATCTAAATCAAATTAGACCATTCAATTCGCACGAATGATTTTAAAATCCACACAATGCTGGAACTGAAAGTCTATTTATTGGGTAAACATGGTTTTCAAACCCCCGTTCTCATCGAAGCGTGACACCTTGAAGGAAATGTCACAGGATCGTTGTACATGCACGTCGATCTTAAACGCAATTAAAAAATGTCATTCAGTTGATTCAAGTGCACAAAATCAAAGAACTACTTACTGCATAATTTTAATATGATTTTCTCTTTGTTTTATAATGTGATCTTTCAACCGTGAATCAAGCAATACTGCGTGCAAAAGTCGTTGTTAATTCTCAAAAACATAAAGTCCATCTGTTGGAATAAGTTTAACACAGGAAACATGTCCAAACTGCCATTTTTGCAATGTTGACCCCGTGGTTATTCAACCATAAAATTTTGACCACAAGTCATATGGTATCATAGGAGGCACATCGATTGTAAGTTGCATGCCTTCTTTTATGCTGGAAATTGATATTTGTTCTGATATCATTGAATAAAATTTACGAAATACGGCTTGAGAACTTCACAAAGTAACCATAATGCCTTTAGAGCGTGCTCCCTGAAGCGTAACCGACTGATATCTACTGAATATCACATGAGTAGCAAAGAAATGCAACTTCATGCCCCTGTATTCATATTTATAGTTCCTCAGAAGTTACTGATTTAGAAATTACAGAGATTTGTTTTAGGGGTATTTTTTGTCGCTGTTTATTGTTTATATTTTATGTCCACTGCTCTCTGTGCGCGTGTCATCAAATTATAGCGAGCTGCCTCATTAGCAAAAAGCTATAGGCTGTATGAATCGTGAACTGTAATGACTCGTGGGTGTTTAACTCCCAACGTGCACCAAGCTGCAACACATGGAGAAGAAGAAACAACTTTAATTGAACGGCATAGCATTTTATTATCCATTTGAAGTTTGGATTCCGCAGGATGCGTAACATCGAAACATGTTCAACAGCAGGTAAAACATAGGCAGAATGTGATGATCCATGCATCCCGAGTCACACGCCTTTATAAACACAGGCACAAACACACACACAAGAAAAACTCAGACAAACAAACAACAAAACAAACAAGCAAACAGACATAACAAACGAAAACAAAACTCTAAGTGAGTTACGATTTACAATCTACACTGACAAAATTACAAGACAATGACCATCTACAAAATATACATTAGATATTCGAGTCGGAAGTAAATACATAAAATCTGGCTCTTCCTAGAACTCACAAAGGGCAGTCAAGATATAGCAAGACCGTCAATCTAGTAGCTGTGGTAGTATTTATATGATACCCTTCTTCAAATTTTACTAAGAGCTCTTACTTTAGTGAATGCTTGTTACATACTTTCATGCAACATTTTAATGCAAATAAATTCCCCCACATTTCTTTCTCTCCCACTTTCTCTCTCTCTCTCTCTCTCTCTCCTATCAAATGATAGTTCTTGACAAGTGAATTTAAATGGTATGTTCTCTAAATTTCAATGGCGAAAATAAATAAAACTAGGGGGTTCAGTTTTGATGTTGTCATTCCACATATTACACACATAAACCAAATATACATACATTCCGGCAACTGAAAGGGAAGAGGTCTAATTAAAAGGTGAAAGCAATAGTGAAATATTTACTTTGTTTCATAGGTTAAAGGTATCATAGCCGTGGCATTATAAATGTATACAAAAGAAGGAAAGATATGCATATATACATATATATATAGAATGGATTGAAATATATCAACAAATTCAAATGAAGTGGTAATTTCATATGGAATGTCACTCAATATAATTTAAAAGGCATTGTCGGACCACTTAAAGTTATTCTGAACAAAAAAAAAAGAAAAAAAAAAGAGGGAGAATAACAGCCATGGCGCGCCGTGGTCAAAAGTCGCACTCAAATTATTGGCTCCACGGCGGTAAGAATTTGAGTACAACGTTTGACCACGACGCGCCGTGGTTAAAAATTAGGGAAGTTATGAAATTGTTAAGATTCTCTAGGTTTTACCAAACATTCAGTTTTTCGAGAAATAGTCTTAGTGCTACTGATTGACCAATTATGTTTCATAGACGTAAATAAACAGCAATTATTCGGTGTCAGAGTAAAAGCCATGATCTAAAAAAAAAAAAAAAAAAAAAAAAAATCATGGCTATTCCACTTGAATAGATGTAATTCCCGAACAGTCAGTATAGATATGAGGTGATGATGCTATCACCTCAAAATTGTCCTCTGATTGCGTAGAAAAGAGCTGACGAAATTCATTCTTTTTAAGTGTCTGTTACATGATTCATCTCTCAGAGCAGATCTCAAGTCCTGGACCTTCCTTATTTGGATCATCAACCTTGGACTATGAAACTTCCATGAGAACGAAACGGCGTGACATCCCGGGTGATTTACCCTTGTTCTGATGTAATATTTACTTCTAGTTATATAGGAAGAAAGTATGATGTATTAGATTGAAGCAAACATTTATGCGATATTTACCCAGCCAAACACAGTGTTATTATCCATGTTATCATTTGAGATCAACATCAACACTGCTAGACTCAATCTGGATTAAAAAAAAAAAAAAAAAAAAAAAACTGTTGCTTTGATTTATTGTTGTCGCCGGTGAGTTTTCATACTTGTGGAAGTTAATGGCTTTCAAATTTCTGTTGTAAAGTAGAAGTACTATACACCTGCTATAGGTTTAAGATTTATCAAAGACGGGGTCGGAGTACTCCTCTACGTAACACTCATCTTCCTTGGTACCCGTCACATTTTTCTCTGTATCGCACTGTGCAGAAGGGTGCACCTTTCCCCCGAATACTGGAGAAGAATGGATGTAAAGAAAGAGACCGATGCCACCACCAAGGACTGTGATGGATAGGACGACCGATATGGCTATGATGAGGGTTTGGTTGTACCCAGATGGTTCCTCAGTGGGTGTGTCCGTCGTCATAGGATAGCTTCCCTCGGTGACTGTTGGTTCTTTGATGCCTTCTTCTGCAGTAGTTAAGGGTACACCAGGGGGTGAAGGGGTCTTATCAGTTGCAGACAGTTCGGAAGAAAAATTGGAAAATGGGTTGGTGGTAATCGATGAAGGCATACTACCACCTATCCTAGCAGCAGAGCCACTGGCAACCGCAGAAGTAAGTGATGAGGATGAACTACTATCAGTTTCAGTCATGGCAGTAGCGGAACTACTAAATGTTGTGGTGATAACTGCGACGGATGAGGACATACTACCATCTGTTCTAGTAGCAGGAGAACTAATGCTGGCCGTAGAGGTAACCAATGGAGGCATAGTTCCATCTGTTCTGGTTGCAGGGGAACTACTGAAGGCCGTAGAGGTACCCGATGAGGAAGTACTACTATCTGTTTCAGTAGGGGAACTACTGAAGGTTGCAGGGACAACCGATGAGAAGGAACTACTATCAGTTCTAGTAGCTGCAGAACTACTGATGGCCGTAGAGGTAACCAATGGGGGCATAGTTCCATCTGTTCTGGTTGCAGGGGAACTACTGAAGGCCGTAGAGGTACCTGATGAGGAAGTACTACTATCTGTTTCAGTAGGGGAACTACTGAAGGTTGTAGGGACAACCGACGAGAAAGAACTACTATCAGTTCTAGTAGCTGAAGAACTACTGATGGCCATGGAGGTAACGAATGCGGGTATCGTACCATCACTCGTAGCAGAAGATATTAGCGAGCCAGAAGGGGTAACCGATGACGATGCTGTGCTCTCTGCTCTGCTGGCAGAAGAACTGAAGAAGTAAGCAGAGGTAGTCAATAAGGACGTTGTGTCATCTGTTGTTGTGGCAGACGACATATCTGTTGGTTGTCCGGAAGTTGGAGCTTGGGTAGTGTCTGCCAGAGCGGCAATGATAACGGTTGTTGATACTATGTTGGACGTCGAACCCACGTTGCCAGCCTCGTCAGATGCTCGCAGGGAAAAGTGATGAGAGACATTCAGGGATCCTTCTGGGAGCTGTACTGTGACGCTCTCCTCCATGCCGGCGATGGCGATATCGGATAGGTTGCCCTCGACCAGCTGATTGTTGTCTACCAGAGTACACTCTGTGAAGTTGGTCCTCAGTGTGGTGAAGTCAGTACAATACCTCAATTCATACGATGTAGCTGGACAAATGAAAAAAAAATAACAAACTTGAATTATCATCAGCTTCTTCTAACATGCTTGTAAAATATATGTGAAAATTCCGATCGTCAATCATTCAACATACTCAGACAAGCTCAAGTACTATTGTTAGTTACTCGGTCAAAGGACATTAGATTATTCACGATAGTCATATATCGCATTAGTGAATAGTCTTTTTTTTTTCAAATCTCCCATATCTCTTTTGCTTTTGACTAGAATACCTAAGGATGCTTTCAGCTAAATTTCACATAAAACCAGAATTGACTTAATTGCATTTGATAAAGAACAAAAATGAAATCATAAATGATTGGGCTCAGCTCTATATCAACTTGAGAGCTGCGCTTACTCATTCTACACAATCAGAAATTCCAGTAGCATGTTTCATGGCTACTTAAATGCATTTAATCCCTTTTATTTAGAATGAATAATTGAAATAAATCTAATTCTTTTCCTTGTTGGGTTATCTTATATCTTACGGAACATTCGTTGTAAAAATATTCATACTATCTTTAAGTATTTGGTATTTACTACAATACGGTTACATTTCGTTCCAGACCCTTCAAAACAACTACAATAAGAAAAGAGCAAAAAACAAACAAACAAACAAACAAACAAACAAACAAACAAACAAAACACGCCTTTAAAGGACAGATGGTTAAGGCTTTCCAACAAGGATAATTTCCACTTTGGAATTCTTTTCTTTCTGTACAAGTTTAAGCAGCGGGCAATAGGATATTAATCAATGTGAATTTATGTTTAATGTGTCAAATATAGAAAGAGAGACAGGAATGTGATAAATAATTATAACTGATTTTCCTTTTACACGCATTTCCCACTTATCCCAGCCCGAGAATACTCGGAACTAGTCTTCAATGGGTTAACATAATACCTCGGCCTTGATCCAGGTCGTCTCCAACGGCTGTCCAGACCAGCCTCACAGCGCTGATGTTGTATAACGTTGTATGCCTAAGGTCCGTGATAGTGGACGGCGCCAAAATATCAGGGGCATTGGCCGAGTAGTTCTGAACAATGAACGCTCCGCCGGAGGCAGATCGCATGAATCCCGTCTGGGAGGGCGCTGCAGTTGTTCCAACAGATCGGCGACCTGAAGTGCATTTTATCAAACAATCGCCCAAACTGAGATAAGTATAACAAGCGAGGGTGGTTGAGTACGATAGGTAATTTCTCCATTTTATTTGACACTTCTAGGATAAGAAAACTAAGAAAGTATACCACAATTCATTTAGGTAAAGCTGTCAAACCAAACATAATCATGCCATAAAAAGACAATAAAGTAAGCGGAAAGTAGGATATTGATTCTACTCACGTCGCCGACCGTTTTCAATCCGTGGCTCAGTCGTTAAACCTTCAACTCTGACCACCACGCTATACCGACCATCTCCGTTGAATTCAAGAAAAACTCCTGAGTACACTCCGTCGTCTTTGACCTTATCAAAACCTTTAGACAAATTGAGAAGCAAGTCTAGAGCACTGTGAACTCGGAATTTCACGTCAAAATTTTTAGCTCAGAATGCAACATTAATTCTGTCAAAACATACTTGAAGGGAGACATAATACGACTTATCGATATTTTAATGCTTATTCTTCGAACCCTTGTCAACATTTCCTATAGGTAGGAGCACGCGCGTTCTGATTTCAAGATTTGTTATGATGACGTTAGATTACATGAAAACACAATGAAATGTGTAACCAAAGTCAATTTTCCATAATTTCCGGCATACATTGAATTGCCATCTCAAGGAGCTATGCCATTTACTGGTATCATAGGCGTTGTCATATTATTCTTCATGTTGTACAAAATATTTAGTGCTACACACGCAGCTTAGCTGATATGCTGATGAAGAGTGTTAATATGGTAAACTGTACATGTTTCTTAGGTGGTTATGTAATTACAATTGCATCGTACATTGTAAACAAGTGAAATGCTGACGAACGTGATGAAGGCTTACCTGTTCCCGAATCAGAGAGCTGTAGTTGCCATATATTACCAGCATTCTGGACTATTGCTTCAGCACTGGCCCCTAAAACGGGTTGGTAATTTTTTTGCACCAAAGCGTATACCGCCAGCATGGGAGTGGAGCCATGATTGATATTCTATAATATGAACACGAAGTTAGGCATTAATTGTAAATAATAAAGAACATGTAAAGATCATGAACATGTCTCTTGATTTATCACCTACCATCACAGTCTGTGCAATGATTTATTTTGTTGTCTCTTTGCGTGTTTTTTTTACGTTGTTTCTGTGCAAAAGAAAAAGAAAAACTATGTATGTGTATGTTTTCCTCAGCTGACTGCCAGCCCATCCAGGTAAGCTATCCCTTGACGGCATGGGGAGGGATAATGAATATAAAATGATACAAACATTGATGTAAGATATATAAGGAGTGTTGACATCGTGTACTTTTTCTCGGATATACTTTCGTAAAGAAGTCTTAATAGTAGTTAGCACGAGTCTTCCTAAACAAATAGTGCTGGGGGAATTATTGCTCAGATTCTCAATGATAAAGTCCTACTGCGATCCATACAACCTGAGATTTTCAAATATCTCTGCGATGTATGCTTTTAGGAGATAGAGGTTCCTCGATTGGTGATAAACCTCCGTAAGACAAGATAAAAAAAAATGTATGTACATGTATTTGCTGATTAACTTGCCCTATTCTTGACAAAGGCGTAAACCGGAGAAGCAGTAACTTGTGTAATCTTTCCAACACATTTTGTTTAGGTGACGATCTAACATTTTCCGTCAAATGACCGGCTGCGATCATGAAAGATGAAATGGGCGGCAAGCCTACCCTAGATCCGAGAATGACGTCGACGCTCACCACCCCGGTCCCGCTCCGTTGTTTGGTTGTGATCATCAAACCCACTGTTTGGCTGTAATGATAAGTATTAACCAGGGTGACTGTCCAATTACCCGCCTGTTGAACAGAATCAAAGTAAATTTGGTAAACAGTTCAGCATAATTACTGTTGACATGCGTTGAAACGCTACGAGCGATGGGATTCTCATGTCAATAACTCGAAGATGATTCCACATAAAACTCAAAATACAATCGGTCCAAAAATGGTCGTGAATGGAGGGGCTCTTGCGAGCCCACAGGCTTATTTGATATGGCAAACAATTATTTATTGCACAAAGTAAATACGGTAACGAACAAATTACACAAGAAAAAGCAATGTTCATAACTATTGAAAAGTGAAAATATCTTTCACCACAGTTAGGACAAATTAATTACCATGTGAAAAGTGCTGGGTTATTCATTATTCTGGTATTACGGAAGTTTGTATGTCCTTATTAAAATTGGTAGGTAAATCAACGAAAGTCACATTGACATACTCACTTCAGCAATCGGTATTGTGATATATACAATCCTTCTCTGGGAATCTGATGCGTAGCCTTGAGAGTATTTATCGAAATATTCTCCGTTTGGTCCCTCGACAATGACTTCAACGTCTTCATCGATGAACCGAGTAACTGCTATCACCGTGTCGTTGCCCTCTCCTCCGCCGATGAAAAAAGAGCGAACTTGCTGTCCATATGCATTTATGTTAACGTCGTCCATTCGTAACTGGAAGAGAACAGTGAAATTTGCTTTCTTCCAAGTTTCTGACTATAAAAATAATACTAAACACGTTGTTTAATATGGTGGGGACACAATATTGGAATCGTCGAACTCTGATATTAGAGCTGTGTATCATTATATTCAAATACATGAAGAGTAAAAAACTGAACGTTAAAGATTTTTTTAAGCTCAATTCATTTTTTTTTTTCAATTCAATTCAATTTCGGTTTTTATTAAAAAGCACCTAATAAAAGTCCGAAGACTAACCATATTATTTGGTTTACATCAGACTTTACAGCTTTACAACAGGGAGACATAAAGAAAAGAAATAAAACAAACTGACATTTTACACAACAACTGATTCCTGTGGACACCCCCCCCCCCGAAAAAAATGACAAACTATAATAACATTATCATAAAAATTGATAACACCAATAATAACAACAAACACTTATTAGAACATTTGAACAACAAACACTTATTTGAACCATTGAACAACAAACATTTCAACAACATTTGAACAATATTATTTCATGACATGTTACTTTGTACTATGTTTTGATTTTCGTTGATTGGAAATAAACTATGATTGAATTGAATTGAACTGAAATTGAACAAAGATAGGACATCAACAGAAGAGAAATTGCACACACCCTCACATACGATGTACATATTATGATAAAATTCATTATATATAATTCACACATTAATTTTAACAAAATTTTAAATATTATCATATTGATAGATAGATATTGGATTAAAAAACCAGCAACTGAAAATGAATGCAGTCATACACAGATCCAACTGCAAATGTGACTCTGCACCTCAAAACAAACAAAAAGTCGCCAGACATGAATTTGTAGTTAAGACCATATTCTGAAAGAGCAGACTCTAAGCTTTAAATTGATGTATAACTCAAATCAAATGGACTCTCCTAACCTATCTAAATATTGGAAAGAAAGCACAAACTCAGGAAAAGTGTAAACTGAGAAAAGAGGCGCTGAAGTGCAGTGTCTATTCAAGCGCTTAATCTTTACCAAACCGTGCTGGCTGTGCGATGAATGGGACAAAAAACAGGAAGTAAACCACCAGTCAGAGTAACAACAATGAAGAGATTATCAGATTACACTGAAATTAAGCATGCCTCATTAACACATTCTGTCCATAATTAATGCCAACTTTCAAAGCAGTAGCACTATCTTTTCAAAAGTTATTAGAGTTGAAAGTGAAGAGTATGGACAAGGTTTTTCAGAAATGAAAAAGGGATTCTAAAGACACACCTAATTACACTATTCTACCAAAAATATTCGAGATAAACTGCTAAAAAAATACATTTTCCAGCCCGTTTTATGATACCAAATTTTAGCATAATGTAAAAGAAGACCCGCTCTTTCAGAAAATATGAAAAAGTCAAGTTCGGCTAGGTTGACCCATTTCACTTATTTTCAGTCCTCACGCAAAATCAGTGTGTGCGACTTTATGTTCGTTTTGAGGTGCACGGTCACAAATAAAGTTATGGGAAAATAAAACGCGGCATAATGCGAGCATCGTAATGTGCCATGACAAAAAAAAAAGAAGAAAAGATCAAGGCTATGAGTATTAAAGAGAAGAAAAATCAAGGGAGTTAAATAGGAGACGTTGGAATAAATAAGTTAATATTCGCCAACAGGTGTGGAAGCGGATAAGAAATAAGAAGAGGACAACCAGAAAAAAAAAAAGAGAAAGGGAAAGAGAAGAGACTAACATAGGGATCATGAAAAGGAGGGAAACGAAGCGGAGCAGAGCAAAAAATAAGCACTCGCGAAAAGGTGTGAATAAGTATTCGCAAACAGGTGTGAAAGCGAATAAAATAATGAAAGAATAGCAGGAACATATAGATCGAGAGAGAACGAACGGAGAAATCAAAGAGAAGGGGTAAAACAAAATGAAACAGAGAGGGAGAAAAAGTCAAAAAGAGCTTAGATAAGTCTTTCAAATTGATTACAGATAAAAAAAAGTACCATCAACAGCAGCAACGAGCTACACCTATGAAGTACACATACGTAGTGCCACATGTGCAATTGAAAAAAAAAACAGAAAAGAAGAAGAGCATAACATAGGAGGTAATCACAATGCGGATAACGTTACATACATGAGGGATGTGACCGAGCGAATGCTATAATAATTGCCAACGACAGTATACAATGCGTTCAACCATTCTTATTTAAAGAATTATAATTAAACCATGAAATTATTCATTACTATTGAAATTTAAAAAAAAAAATGCTTCAAGTGAAAACTTCCTGACGAAATTTCCAAAAATTCAAATATACGTCCAATTATAATTGAGCTCAATACTGACATAAGAAGGAAGAAAAAAAAAGGGGGGAAACTGAAAGAAAAAGTGTCGAAATGAAAGGAGGATGGACAAAGAGAGAAAGAAACAGAGGGAGAAACTGATAAGATGCAATAGTCCAGCGGATATAGAAAAAATCATGCACTTAATGGTAAAAGCACCATACTTGGTACACATGTACATGATGCCAATACAAATCATTTCTGATATGGAAGCCATTCTGATTCTCCCTTTGGCGGCCGTGGCGGCCATTTTGAAAAATGGCCGCCATGTGATATAGCAATGCTGTGTATTTTGGAAACTATAAGTCCGATTGTCGTGATTCTTGTACCAAAGTATAGGTTTTGAGGGTCAAGGATTCCAATTAAATACTTTTTGAGAGGATAAAAACATGGCAACCTATGATTGGCGGCCATTTTGAAAAAAGTATGGCCATCATGCTAGATATAACATATCCTTAAAACGTATGGACAAAAGGTCATGACTCTGGTACCAACTTATATGTTTTGGGGTCAAGGATTCCGATAAATTCAACTATAAGTGAATATGTATCGTTTCATCCTACGTTTTGGCGGCCATTTTAATAAATGTGACCGTGCACCTCGAAACGAACATAAAGTCGCACACACTGATTTTGCGTGAGGACTGAAAATAAGTGAAATGGGTCAACCTAGCCGAACTTGACTTTTTCATATTTTCTGAAAGAGCGGATCTTCATTTACATTATGCTAAAATTTGGTATCATAAAACGGGCAGGAAAGTGTGTTGTTTAGCAGTTTATCTCGAACATTTTTGGTAGAATAGTGTGATTAGGTGTGTCTTTGGAATCCCTTTTTCATTTCTGAAAAATCTTGTCCACACTCTTAACTTTCAACTCTAATAACTTTTAAAAGGATAGTGCTACTACTTTGAAAGTTGGCATTGATTATGAACAGAATGTGTTAATGAGGCATGCTTAATTTCAATTTAATCTAATAATCCCTTCATTGTTGTTACTCTGGTGGTTTACTTCCTGTTGTTTGTCCCATTCATCGCACAGCCAGCACGGTTTGGTAAAGATTAAGCGCTTGAATAGACACTGTACTTCAGAGCCTCTTTTCTCAGTTCCCACTTTTCCTGAATTTGTGCTTTCTTTCCAATATTTAGATAGGTTAGGAGAGTCCATTTGATTTGAGTTATACATCATTTTAAAGCTTAAAGTCTGCTCTTTCATAATATGGTCTTAACTCAATATTCATGTCTGGCGACTTTTTGTTTGTTTTGAGGTGCATGGTCACAAATATGGCTGCCATACAACAGATAATGAATATTGTATATCTTCGAACTCAACAGATATATAATCACGATTCAAGTGTAAAAGTATAGTTTTGGAGTGAAGGTTTTCAATATAATAATGTTTTAGCAAAGTGAATAGGTTCATCCCATCCTTTGTTTGGTGGTCATTTAATAAATATGACCTCCCTCCAGTTATATAACGTACGAGTGTTATGAAAGCGGGATGCCCATTGTGGATTGATTCTGTTGTAAGCGTTTGTTTTAGGGGTCAACAATTACTTATTCACTCATTTTTAGTATTCTAATGTGGAACATCTGGGCATAGTTAACTTTGTAAGCATTTTGGAAAATATGCTCAACTTCCTCTGTAGGATTTCTGTGTGTACAGTGTATGTGAAAAACATGATCTTCACAATTTCATGTCTGAAGTACATATTAATCAAGATTATAAATTTTCTAGAAATATAGACTCTCGCTTTCTCTGGTCTCTGGACCATGGAATGAAAATCATGGTTTCCAACCAATATAGTACATCTGTTTTCTTTGGAAACATGACACTAAGTGTGAGAAAACTTCTAAAACTTCTTGGGTCACTTACATCAAATGTATACACACTATATGTACGTCTATCAAATCCATGATTGACCAGGCTGTTTTGACACTTACAACTACACTGAATCTTATACATCAAACGATAAAGTAAATATAATAGGTATTATACAATATATCTTTGTAGGTTTACATGTAATTGTCATTTGCAGCTCCATGTTGTTGTTGTTGTTGCTCATTTTTCATTTGGTTGTGGGGTGGGACCACTTCACCGGGTTAGACACCCTGCTTTTTGCGATGAATTAATGAAGCGGGATCTTTTACGTGCATGAGCTTAGACTCTCTCATACACGGGACCTACATTTTATGTCCTATCCGAGGGACAAAGTGTTTTGCCTCTTGCTAGAGGGGACGGTATGTTTACACACAACATTGCTCAGTCCAGACTCGGGTTCGAACCCGAGCCGCGTGATCGTGAGGCAGACGCGCTACCGACTGAGCCAACTCACCGCCCTCCATATGAGTCTACTCGCAAAATATAAACTACAAGAAAGATTATGCTTATTTATGAATTTAAGGAAAACCTCAAAGAAGTACAAAATTTTAGGTTCATGATTATTGGAAAATAAGACTGCGGAATAAAATATTCAGTAAATCGATCTTACTTACCGGCACCAGTAGAAATACTGAACACGTTCTCTAAAGCGCACCTGCATCTGTGCATTCACGTTCATCACCGCTCATCAATGGACGATCAGGAACAATAATTGTTTGGGATTGTCAGAGTTCATTCGTATCCTTCATATGATTCCTTATAATTTTGTGTAACCGTGTTGACAAGGTCATACTATGAAATAATGAACAAGAACTGAAAACAAACTGTAGAAATCAATAGGTCTTGTAAGACTGCAATAATCATGTCTTTGTGGCTAGAAGCAATGACAGTACACTAATTGTACTCTCCTGTCAATGCATCCAAAATGGGGGTGGGGGTCTTCTATTCCATTCTCACCATTTATTCTACCTTTGATATTCAACATAATTATATTTAGTATTCCAGGGGGTGTTTCGTAAAGCTGTTCGTAAAGTTACGAACAACTTACGAGCGACTGGTAATCAGTTGCGATGTGCTATATTAGAATTTCAATAATTCACCACAAGAACTGATCACCAGTCGCTCGTAAGTCGTTCGTAACTTTATGAAAAACTTTATGAAACAGGGCCCGGGTATGCAACAATTGTACTTATGTGATGTTCAATACCTACGTGAATAGTGAATGTGATAGAGGTATGGTCAATCAACAACAATCAATGAAAATAAAGAACTAAACGTCGCAACAACAAAGGAGGTTCATTTACCAATAATAGGTGAACGATTCTTGTCAATGGGACAATACATATGGCAGTGAGGGTGTATACCAGTGTATTTTGTAAAGGCTCAGATCCATGTAAACTGTTTGATGATCTGTTTGATGATCAATAGACAATTGCGGATTGGATGGAAGCCAATAAGTTGATTTTGAATACAGATAAAACTCATATTTCATTTGGTATGCGAATTATAACAGACCACAATTTACTATTGTATTTTAAGAATATGAAAATAGATAGAGTTGTAAGCACAAAATTCTTAGGAGTAATTATAGATGAAAGATTATCTTGGAATTATCATATTGATTACATAGCCAGTATTATATCAAGAAACATAGGGGTTTTGTATAAATTACAGTATCTTCCTAGAAATGTCCTTAAAATGTTATACATGTACCATGCTTTGATTTCACCACATATTAACTAGTGCAATATTGTATGGGGATTCTCTTTTGATAAGAATATTGATCGAATACATAAATTACAAAAAAAAAAGGGAGTGCGTTTAATAGCCAATTCAACATATGCTTTCCCCAGTTTACTTCTGTTTTTAGAAATTCGAATATTACCCATTCAAGATTTAATTTCATTAGAGTCTGCAATATTCATGTTTAAACTTAATAATAGTTTTCCCCTGATGTATTGTCTGATTATTTTGTCCTCAATAGTTCAATTCATGATTATAATACCAGAAATGCTCTGAGTACTCATCCCCACTTAAATCGCCATTTTGTACGCAGTCATCAATATTTTACAAAGGTACTATTTAATGGAATAATTTGAATATAGTTTTGAGGATCAGTAAGACCGTAAGACAATTTAAAACATTATATAAACAACATCTTTTTTGATGCAACTAAGTTACAAGTTGACGAATAGTTAAATATGGAGTTTTCTTCTTTTCTTCTCTACTTTCATATCTACACGTTTATCCTTTCTTTTATTGATTATAGTTGTAAATCTTATCGTATTTTGCATTCATGTTTGTTTCAATTCAGTTACAAACCAATGATCATAACTGATTACACATATGTACATCTCAATATTTCTTAAGGGATCATTTTCAATAAGCCCACTTTGTGCTTCTCATGATTCCGCCACTATCATATTTGACACCATGTATTTTTGTTTGTTTGTTTGCCTGTCTGTTTGTTTTTAATGCAAAGTTTCTAAACCAATTATGAAAGTGGAAATAAATGAAATGAAATGAATGAAATATATATATATATGAAGAGTTTGTTTGCAAAAACCGATAAGTCCATATTTGCCAAAGGGAGATATTTGCGATGAAATGTCAAGAAAAATTAAGAGAATAATAAGAAAATTTTTGCTTCTTTTGACCATAACTTTATAAATGTACCTTTCTATGTAGTGACCAATATATCATTTAAAAGGTATTATTTTGCACTTTATGACAGAAATTGTACTTCAAAATCTTCAAAAATGGACTTATCGATTTTTGCAAACAAACTCTTCATATATACATACATATATGTATATATACAGGGTGGCCCCTCAGAAAACGAAAACGAATATCTTTTTCAAAACCAAAACGAAATTGTCCAATTTGGTTGAGTACTTTTCTTTCTAGATATGCTTTTGTTGATCATTAATTTCTTACTTTATTTAATCAAAGCTCAGCAACGTAGACTACCCAACAATTGAAGGTCAATCTTCAACAATAATCCTATTCAAGCATTCCACATTGTGATGTGCGGCCTTAATTCTTTGTAAGTCTCCCAAGGCAGTGGCTTTTGTTCGATGCTGAAATTTGTTGAATTTAGCTAAGAAATGTGACGCTCGACCCGTCTTTGCAAAAACATCTCTAGAAGGAAAACCACTCAACCAAATCGGATGATTTTGGTGTCATTCTTCTTCTAGATAAATTCTCTAAACCCTATGTCATTCATTTTGGCATCAAAGCAATGCAAATGTGCAAATATTTGCGAAAACTCGCGTTTCCGTTAATCCTAGGCCTCACTGTATATAATGCGTGTGTGTGTGTGTGTGTGTGTGTGTGCATACTCTATGTAGTGCGGCAGTCATATTTATCAAAATGGACATGGAAACGAAATGTGTTAGTTCTATTCATCAACAAATGCTTGTTTAAAACCATTGACCCCAATTAGTTTCAAAGATGTATAGTATATATTGCGGTGGCCATGTTTTAAAATGGCAGCCAAAACATAGGATGTGATGGTTGTATACACGAAAAGATGTATCCATTTAAATAATTGAACCTCAAAAACATATTTTTGTACCAGAATCATGAATATGCATCCATTGGTTTTAAAGACATATGAATAGAATGTAGAGCGGCAGCCAGGTTTTTTTTCAAAATGGCCGCTAATAAGTAGGTTGCCATCGTTTTATCCTCTCAAGAACTATTTTATTGGAATCCTTGACCCTCAAAACCTATACTTTGGTACAAGAATCACGACAATCGGACTAATAGTTTCCAAAATACACAGCATTGCTATATCACATGGCGGCCATTTTGAAAAATGGCCGCCACGGCCGCCAAAGGGAGAATCAGAGTGGCTTCCATATCAGAAATGACTTGTATTGGCATCATGTACATGTGTGCCAAGTATGGTGCTTTTACCATAATGTGCACGATTCACCTTATATGTGCTCTATATCCGCTGGACTAGAAGGGATAGACCACTGAAAAAGAAAGAATGCAATGCTCATTTCACATTTACAAAACAATTCTTATGAATTGAATTAAAACGAACTAATGAAGGTGCTGTAGTTCGCTGGTAACGCTGTGTTCTACAACATGGTAAAACCAAAAATAAATAGTGATAATTTCTACGACTACATCGTGCGGATCTTAAGAGCGATCTTGCAAATCATATATACATTAAAAAAAAAAAAATCTAATGAGTTGAATTAAACAGACGAACTAAAGAGGGCACTGTAGATCGCTGGTAACGCTGTGATCTACAACGTGGCAAAGCCAAATGATGATTGATTAAACATGCTGTCACTGCCAATATGCAATTATCTGATCAATTAATCACTTAGGAATTTGTTGGTTACATCTATTCAAGCTGTCAGTCATTCGTCACCGATAAGTCAGTCTTTATTCTTAATAGATAAGTGTTTATTCCACGCCAAATGACATAATGATGACAGAAGGAAAATTAGAAAGCTAACTGTGAATTCCTTTATATTTTATTTACACCAGTATGCTATTCAGGGACAGTAACAAATTAGTCATCTTAACGACTTGTCATTTCAAGAATAGCGCCTTAACAAAATCTTGGCATAAAACAAAGTACACCTCACAAAGTGAAGATCAGCCTCATGTATTCATGTGTGAGAGTATTATGATAGGGCCTATATTTCTATTCATTAAAGTTTAGGGCGGCGATTTGGCTCAGTTGCTAGCACGTCTGCCTCGATCCAGATCCGAAGGACTCGGGTTCGATTCTCGAGTCTAGCTGAGCAATGTTGTGTGTAATCATAGCGTCCTCTCTTGTATGAGGCAAAACACTCTGTCCCTCGAATACGGCATAAAATGGAGGTCTCGTGTGTAAATTACGACTTACACACACAAAAGAACCCAGTCATTCATTCATCTATCGTAAGGAGCAGCAGCAGCTAGGTGCTAACCTGATGGTGAGTTGGTCCATCTACCTAAATACCCACACAAGAAAAACAAGCTAATGATGTTGTCCCCTTTTGGTTCGCCCAGGTGACTGGACAAAGTCAGCAAACAGTATCAACCAGACACACTGTGCCATTCGAGAGGAAGAAAATTACGCTATAAACAAAACAAAACAAAGAAAAATTATAGAAGAATTCATCATTCATACACTGACCTGAATTGGAATGGGAACGAAGTTCAACTCTGGACGTTCAGACACCGTTGCTAGGAAGGCTTCGGTAAGACAGGCGCTGCTACCTCCATCAATACAAAAATAAGGTTTCCCACCTGTCATGGACGAAAGATCCTCCATCTGCTCATCGGCCGCGTCGGTGACGGCAATGGTGTCCATCACAACACCTGATGCCCTAATTGCGGAGATGGTGTCCCCAATATACGGAGACCGGTTTTCTCCACCATCACTCAGCAGAAGTACATAGCTTCCATTTGTAGTATCCCCAAGTATCTGCGTGAAAAAGAAAAAGAAAACATGTATTATGAATTCTCGTTAAAATATGTATGAATCTAAAGTTTTAGTGGCAGCAGTCCAACACTATTAGGTTTTCCCATCCATTTTCGCACTTTTGTCATTCAATTTCAAAGATCTATTATTCAATTTCGTCCCGAGAAGCACGTGGAACGCAAATCCTAACTTCAGTTTCGTTAATTGTCATTGTAATTCGTTTTTCGTCAAACATTTTCGAAGGCATAGCATTCAGAATCGTCAATTGTCATTCAAATTTATCCCTCCCACTATGCTACTGACGGATCGCAGAATGTGAAGATCAAATTCGTTTTTGTTTACACAATTTCATGAAGTTTTCATTCAAATTAGTCAGATGTTGTCGATTCTTTATTTTGATAGTGAACCAACTTTAAGCCGACATATTTTTTACTTTCTCTAGTAAATTGTGTCGTTGCACAGTATTCCCTAACCATTTGCATAGACAATACACACGAAAAACATGACTGCCAACCAAAATTGATTGCAAGGATAAACTACAGTCAAAAGTCATAAACCAGGACAGTATGTCAGTGTCACCTTTTGAACTTTAACTCGTGATGTTCAGGTTTTCGCATTATAATGCATGAAGCAAACTTTAAATTTTGTACCCTGGAAAGCAGCAAACATAGTTATGTTGTCCATTCTTTGACATTAAACAGGTTACAATTCTACACTGAAATTTTGCCTTTAATCATGTTTGCCTAGAAATTGTTTGTCAGTGTTTACGTTTGCGAGACGGTACGTCTGTTTGTATCAGTGTGTACTCGGGTTGCTTGTGTGTGTGTATCTGTATCTGTGGTTCTGTGTGTGTGGGAGGGGGGGGGGACACTTGTGTGTATGTAAACTCCTGAATGTAAAATGTGAACGGTTACAGAAAAAAAAAAACTTGAATGACCGGAAAATCATACCGGATAGAGAGATGAGACGAATATGAATGAAAATTTAACGAAAATGATTGACAAAAGACGAAATCGATCCTGCTGTTTTGAGTGCTGCGAGTGAGACTGACGAATTTGAACTTTAAACGACGAAAATGTATGCCAAATGACTAAATTGAATGGACTTTATTTGAAAATGAACGACGAAATACGAATTTGAAAGTAAGATTGGCATATTCCCGACATCCTGCGACGAAATTAAAGTAAAAATTTGTAAAATTGAATGAACAATTTTGAAAATGAATGGGAAAACCCAAAGTATCCAAGGCCTATCCCCAACCTATGTGAGAATCCAAGAATTTACTATACCTAGTCTTTGCCAGTTTCGTGCAATGAAAGTCCGTCACTTTCTCTCTTCGTCACGGTTCAATTTCCCCATGAACTTAAATTGCAACAAGACTATAAATTCAGGAAAGAGGCTCACGTTCAGGGCGGTCTCTATACCGCAACCGATGCAGGTAGCCCATAAAACGCCCGTGGGCAGCGCGTTGACAAGAACATCTCGAGAGCTGTCGTCGTCTTCGACCAAAATAAGGTTTGCGTTGACCGTGGCATACGAGTGAAATGTAACGATGCCAAGGTGGCTACCAGCGGGGATGTAGTGACGAATAAAGATGGCCGAAGATTGAATCAGCTTGTCGATTCTGTTTGATGTCTTGCGGTAGACGACAAACCAAATCAGAGAAAAATATACAAAATTGCATTCATGTTTGATTTCACTAGTCGCAGTCCCCTTTTTAATCCGAGGACGGACCGGGTTAGGGCTGGGGACAAGACATTCAAAATACATTCGACGCTGGAAAGAAAATCATGGAAAATATGTCATAGAGTCTGTATTGCTGGAGCTTGGCTTGTTTGTTTGTTGTCTGTTTGTTAGTTTTCTTGCCATTCTGAATATGAGCACTGATGAAGTGTTTCGAAATTACAGCATAAGGTTAAATCCACTTCTATGCAAGCAGTTCTTTGTATCAATTGATGTAAAGTCACAGCTGTATAATTTGTTTTCAGTATCATGATGACAATGTTAATATCGATGGAAAATGATGAAAATTAATCTATAATCACAATGTTTTATTTACAGTCAAAATCTTCATTTCAGAATTATTTAGCTAATAATATTATACAACCAGTCATTTAACTACTTTTCATATCATGTCTTTAGTTCTCAACAAAAGAATAACAATAAACTATTCCTCTGATAATGTGTGCAAGTGTCTATTGAAGGAGATATTTGGAGCAGGTAAACGTCAGTCTGAAAAGAAAGAGTGAAATCTTATGAGCACAAACGTAAACATTTACCATTCAGTTTCCACTGACAGAATTTCTATTTTTTTTTTACTTTTTTTCAGATGCATTTATGACCCACTATCAAGTCCCGATATGTCTGAACTATCATTGTTTGGAGTTATCCAGCCATGAACAATGCTATATATTTTTCGCTCTTTTAATCTTTATTTCATTAGCAGAAGTGAATGTTCAACGGTTTTTATAAACGAACAATGAAAAACTGTGCGGTGATGGCGAGGTGATGACATCATGAGCTCACTCATTTGCATACTCATATCGCCTATTCAAGAGCTGTCATTGCTTTTCTAGTTTTTTATCCAATTTTGAACAAAATTTTAACTGTTGTGCCAGCCCTGTTTACTTCCACCCTTGCTTGTCGGACTAACTTCTAAACCGTCCAGATTTCTCCGATAGGAAAATGCGTCCGACTCACCGACATACTGCCACTGATGTCTAGGACAAGAACCACTCGTCGGACAGGTTGTTGAAGGATGGTAAACGAAGGCTCAGTGTCCACCTGGCTTGGGTCTAGGAAGTTATTTTCATTTGTGAAGTCTTCGGTACCTCTCATGACTTCCCAGGCGCTCTTTCTTCCACAGTGATAGTTTTGAAGATTATCTGCATCATAATTATGCTGTGATTGGTCGCAAAATTGGTAGATCTGTGGTTTGAAAGACGGAAGAGTTGCATTCCAAATATTATGTATATCAATGTAGGCAAACTCACATCAAACGTGAGTAAAGCCTACAAATTACGTTTGATTCTCGTTCATTATTAAGATTTAAGTCATTGTGGACGAGGTTAGTCTGAAATTAGCCGCAGTAAATCCTTACAAGTAGCAAGCGCATTGTCTGTATTGTTGTTGCAAGATCGCCTGCATACGACATTACGCGTATATCTATAAACACTTTCCTGTTGCTACGTGTACGCGTGCATATACATGCAATGCTATCTTCGTTAGACGACAATTAAGGGGGTTGGGGTAGTCGTTCCGCTCTTTTATCAACATCCTACATTTCTGTAATTGAAGAAATCTGTTCCTTATAGGTATTTCTGCATTGTTTTACCGACTGCTATACTTTACAGAATTCAATAAAGTTTTGCTGAACAAAATAGTTATTATTAGCATATAGTGCAGGAGGTTACAATACCGTTTTGCACCAATGTCGACAGTTTTATTAACTATTACGAATCAAGTGCAACGCGTCCATAGTTGGAAGATCGCCGCTTAACTTCTTGGCAAAATTCAGTCTATTCACAGCTGTAATCGGTCAAATATTACTCTACAATGGTTAAACTAGATACTAGTTTATACAATGTCTCCAGTCACACAGTTATTTCGATTCCAATAGGCTAAATATTGTCTGCCTGAATATAACCAGCTGTCAGGAAGGTATTAGATTGCAAAATATGAAATTGAACAAATTCAAATACTTCAGGTGAACAGTCTATTATACGACCAGAAGAGTAGGCCTACCCATCTACCGCGCTATCTATGACTAGTAATTACAGTGGGCTCCCTTTCTACCGAAGTCCTCGGGACCGGCAGTTTTCTTTCGTTATATCGAAATTTCGTTATAACCGAACAAATAAACAATAAAATTACATAGAGTCGATAATGTTGCGGCCTGAATTTTAACTTCGTGGTAACTGCTTTTTTCGTTATAACCGCGTAAGTTATAACGAGAGTGCACTGGTATGACCAAAGTGGGGATGGTTTTGTTAACTCACAGAGTCTACGCAATGCGAGCCAAAGAGTAATGAAGCAATGGCCGTTTGCCCACTGCCAGGAGTGAATACACACTCCTCGTCCACTTTCCCGCGAGGATTCGCTTTACACCACATGTCGTTCCCATCTCTCATGGTTCCAGTTAGATCACGCGAACACCTTGTCGGTTGTAAGAGATACGTGTTGTAATCGTAGTACTGATTGGCCTCCCCAAAAACTGAGCCAGTGAAGTGCTCGGGAAAGAGACTCCACCTCAGGCGGCCCCATTCCCGTACCATGGCTTTTCCTTAGACAAGACAAGCAGAAATTAGTGACGCTTTATTGATCTAGAATATATACAGTATATCAGATCTATAGAGACTGAAGTTAAATCTATCCATCCTCTCCATACGCCCAAAACCAAACATTGTTTAACTATGGAAGTATATTAAAAAATAAAACATAAAGTAAAAGGGTACTTAAAAAAAAGAAATGTGACATGACGATGATCCCCCCAATGTCAATGTCTCCTCTTAACATACGCTCACTCACGCCCTCTATTTGAGTCATTAATTGCGATTACAAGCATTTGTGTTTGTATTATTTTCACTTTAACATGTTTACAATTACGCGTAAAACTGAAGAAACCGTCTTACTCTAGAAAATTCCATCACTCGTGAATTTGTCAATGTTGGTTCTGTGATGATTTATTTTATTATAAATTTTGACATAACTATAATAAACAAATTGCAAAGATTAATGCGGTGACAACCATTATGAAGGATTGTTACATTCATAAATGGTCGGAATGCATGTCCTACCCCTGCATGTGTCGACGTTCTGCAGAAGGTACCCGGATGTAAGCGTCATATCCAGCCCTGGCTCCCCGCACCCGGCGTGGTTTGTTACCGAAGGGTCCCTAGCAGCTCCCTCCACGACCCGGATGTTGGCGCTCCCAAACGACTGATAGGTGGCCGTCTCGTAGACGTCGGGTTTTCGACTCCATGTGATGGGTACGAGAATTTGGATTTCACCCCAGTACAGTCTGTTGTGGGTGGCATTGAAGAGAATCCCCGAGCCTGTCTTAAAGGTGTCCTGATGAAAAAAAAAAAAAAGAACAGAACGGATCTGTAACGTAACTGCGTTACACAAAGTTGAATTCTCTGCAGTCATTCTAAACAATAGGTCATGCTTACGATTTGTCGCCTTTACACACAAACGTAAGAAAGAACACCTAATCAACACAACACCTACACAACAACAACAACACAATGAAAGGATGGGGAACCGATTTGGGAGATAAAACCATGAGACTGTAATATACTCTTTAAAAAAAAACGATTGAAAATGTTCACTCTTGAAGGAGGGAATAACAGAATAACAGTGAGTTTAGAGTGAACTTGAAGTGAATTTTGAATGAAAACGTTTATTTTTAATAATCTTGGAGTGACCTCTGGGATCACTCGAAGCTTTTTTTTTTTTTTTTTTTTTTAGTGATCCCTGTGGTCCATCAAAAATTATTGAAAATGAATACTCTCGCTCAAAATCTTGTCCAATTTTACTCTAAACTCACTCTTTTCTGTAATTCACTCTTTTAAGAGTGAACATTTTCACTGCTTTTTCCTTGATAACATAAAGGGGAACGAGATAAGAAACGAACACTCCATCAAGATAATTACGCTACCTTGCTCTATAGGCCTAAAGCTCAAGCATCAAGAACTCTACAGAGATGGTATACATCGTTTGTCACCGTTCATAGAAGCAATCCATTTTCGTACATTACAGTCATAATTGCTATGTATGTATTCATACTATATTTGTACCAATGTAATGCGTATGTACGCAGACATAAGATATTTCCGAAGTGGACAATAAAATAGAATGGTATCGAAATGAATTTGATAATTATGTAGGCCCAAAGCTATTTAACTGTTTCGCTATTACAAATATATATGTTCATTTCAAAATGTATCTTCTCCATCATTCTTATTTTATTAAAAAGGAGAGAAGTTCATGTTATATTCTGTCAAAATATGAATTAAATTGATTTGAACTGAATAAGTTATGCATGTATGTTTTAAACACATTTATATGTTTTTCGTACACTCAAAATGTTATACAATAGCTCAACGCAAATAAATTTTCATTATAAATTGAAATGCGGCAATATATGCTTAAGTTTATTTATCTAAGTGCATAACTGTTAGAATTTGTAAGGCTTTCATGGGATTAAAGTGCCATACCCGAGCAATGATAATAGCACGATACAGGTGTAATGAGTAGGCTAACAGACTGAAATATTGTTTGCCTTCATCTGCAGTAATGACACTTTCTTCAATATAAATATT
The DNA here is from genome assembly GCA_033980235.1 of Diadema setosum. Classification (NCBI taxonomy): domain Eukaryota; kingdom Metazoa; phylum Echinodermata; class Echinoidea; order Diadematoida; family Diadematidae; genus Diadema; species Diadema setosum. Next base: position 1,173,352 of record CM067063.1, on the reverse strand, counting down.
ACTGAATTTAAATTATGGAATCATGGAGAAATGCATATTATCAGATATTACTAGAAATTTTTCATTGCCAAAGAAGGGGCTAAGAATTGTTTGTAACTCTATTCCGCTCACATACCAGTGCTTCATTTTCTAAAGAAACAATTTATTTTGTAAAAACAAATTTTTATCTATTTCAACTAGGCCATATTATGTTCAATTGTACCTGCAGTCACTTACCCAAATTATGTAACGATTTATTGCATCGAAATTGTCACATACACAAATACAACGCGACGATCCAACATGTCCAATGAATTCTATCTCGATCCTCGTAATCAGAACTGTACACACCAAATTTACATTGTCTACGCCGGAATCAGAATTGAGAGTTTAATGTAATCTTCTAAGTTCAAGGTAAATGTAGACTGAGTGAAAGCAACTGTATTAGTAGAAAACATCAGTGAAAGTTTGAAGAAAATCGATTCAAAAGTTATTAGTTTCTGAAATTTTGGTGCTTCCATTGCTGTTCATGACGTCATTATAGAAGAGATTGAAAGAAAATACATGGAGAATTCCAAGATATCACATTTTTTTCATGAAATATATACGCATTTCATTGAATTGTTGCAACATCAGTGAAAGTTTGAAGAAAATCGATTCAAAAGTTATTAGTTTCTGAAATTTTGGTGCTTCCATTGCTGTTCATGACGTCATTATAGAAGAGATTGAAAGAAAATACATGGAGAATTCCAAGATATCACATTTTTTTCATGAAATGTATACGCATTTCATTGAATTGTTGCAACATCAGTGAAAGTTTGAAGAAAATCGATTCAAAAGTTATTAGTTTCTGAAATTTTGGTGCTTCCATTGCTGTTCATGACGTCATTATAGAAGAGATTGAAAGAAAATACATGGAGAATTCCAAGATATCACATTTTTTTCATGAAATGTATACGCATTTCATTGAATTGTTGCTGACGTATATATATGTCAAGGGTAACATTCTTCCCCCGCTTTCTGAAAGATAGTCAAGTGCACTTTTATTTCCTTGTAAAAAATTAATGAAAATATGTCTGTATGTTGAATTATCTTAATCTTGTCGTCCGTAATCAGTGGTGGATCCAGAGGGAGCCCAACCGGCGCACGCCCCCCTTTATTTTCGTTAAAAAGAAAAGAAATAAAAAGAAACAAATAAAAAGAAAAAATGCACGGACTTGCAGAATAACAGCCGATGGCTGAGCAAGTTTCCTTTTTATTACCGTGTTGAAATAAAATGAAAATGAATGAAATGAAAATGAAATGAAACCCGGAAGTGGCACCAGAAATATTAGTCACGCCCCCCCCCCCCCTTTACAGAATTCCTGGACCCGCCCCAGGTAATAACTTCATGAAGATCTCCTCTAAAGCCGTGATTATTTCAAGTGTTTTCCTGAAAAGGATTATAGTGGGAGAGGGAATGTGAGAGAGAAAGCAATAATAAAAAAAACTGTAGTTCTGAATTGGGATCAAAGAATTCAGAAATTAATAGGCCCCGTTCAACAACTATGTAGTGGTGATATGGACCTAAAAAAGGACCGTTGGGTGATGACCAAAAACAAGAAAGAAAAAAATAGAGAAACAGAAAAGAGGATAGAAAGGATAGGGACATAAGTCGAGGAAAAGTAAGACAAGAAAAAGAAGTTGTGAAAATATACTGTTGGTTTATCTTCTGTTGGAGAGTGTCGCGAAAACGACTAAACCGAACGCGCTATAGAGATGTATTATCAAGGGTGCCAGGTAAAAATGGCAGAGGTAAAAATGGCAGAGGTAAAAATGACAGAGGTAAAAATGGCAGAGGTAAAAATGGCAGAGGTAAAAATGGCAGGGGCAAAAATGTCAGAGGTAAACAATTATGTCAGTGGTAAAAATGTCAGAGGTAAAGTTGTCAATGGTCAAAATGTCAGTGGTCAAAATGCTAGAGATAGAAATGCCATTGATAAAAATTTAGTCGTTGAAATGCAAGAGGACGAGGTAAAAGTGACAGATTTTTTGCTTCATGTTTCTGACACCTTCTCGCAATACGCGCTTTTCGTGCCTTCTGAAATAAAGCACGGGGAGACCGGGGAGAAATGGGGCACGGGGAGAAATATGGGACACTCATGTAACTTGAAAAATGCTTGGCCAGTCAACAATCCAATATATCAGTAAAAAGAGGAGCCTCGGTACACCTGAAAATGGACATATTAAACCACTATGCAGCTCTACAGGTATCTTGTCAGTAAAATATCAAACTTACTATATATCTGGTAGGTCCTATACTATGTTAATAGATATTTTAATAAGTGTGCAAACTTCTGGAAATAAAATTGCTAGATAACAGACATGCAGGTATGAAAAATTGGCAGGGATCTTCTACTGTTTCTGTTACCACGGGGAGAAATTTAATAGGGCAGTGTTACATTTCACCCCGCGGCACATGTAAATCCTACATTGGTCATGATGGTTATCCAATTTCTCTCCAGGTTGTCTCATTTCTCCCCGCTTGATGTCCCATACCCTCAAAATAGGGGTTAAACAAATCATTAAGTACACGAAAATGTTTTATATATACTACTCAAAAAAAGTTAAGGACCACTTTTTAAAACGTACATAAAGATTTTATACAAGGTGTTTTATTTCTGGAAATACCTCAGTACAACTGTCCTAAATGTCCTTAAACACGCTGTAATCAATTTCACGCATGGGTGGTTTCAGTTGTTGCACAATGTCTCTCGCATCACTGCACATCCTGAAAAGTGGGCCCCGAGGGGTATCAGCTACCGACATGAAGTGGTAAAAACGAATGTCTGAGTGTCTTTCAGGCAGTTCAGTAACGAGTGTGACCACCTCCTGCAGCAATAACGGCTTCACAGCGCTGTCTCATGGTGGTGTCTTGGCATTGCTGTTGTAGGCAAGTTGTTGATTGTACAGACTAAAGACAGAAAATGCTTTGGAAGACACTTGTCTTATGGCCCACTGCAATGATGCCAGAGACATCATGAAAGAACTGCATGTGTGAAATTGATGTCATTGTGTTTGATGGCATTCTGGACAGCTGTATCTTGGCATTGCTATTGTCAGCAAGTTGTTGATTGTAGAGACTAAAGACAGAAAATGCAATTGAATCCACATTTGTACCACTTCACAATGGGCCCACTTTTCAGGATATGCAATAATGCGAGAGACATCATGCAACAACTGAAACCACCCATGTGTGAAATTGTTACAGGGTGTTTGAGGAGATTCAAGACAGCCATATTCGGGTATTTCTAGAAATACAACACCCGGTTTGAAAATTGTATACACACATTAAAAAGTTTTTTGAGTAGTGTATAAAGGGGTATCACTAAATACTCTTAGTGGGGCAGCTTAGCAAACCTATCGTGCATTTTGTGATACAAGCACCAAATTTGGCAGAAATGTACATTAACATATTGCAAACATTTTCAGATATTGGGCCACTTGGAATTCTCTCTTTATGTCCGCCATATTGGATTTCAAAATGGTCGCCATTTGAAATCTACAGTTGCGATTATCTCTGGGTCTAATGGTGCTATTGACCTGATTCTGGTGTGTTCCGGGATTTACGCCCATGCTTGTGGGCAACAGCTAAGTTTGAAAGGCATCAAACATTTACATTTTTTTTTTTCGCCTGCGGATTCGTTCAACAATGATTGAAAGAAATCCCATCGAAAACTATCGGTTTTTTCTCTCACTAGAACAGTTTATTGCTAAAGTTCGTCTCCAGTTTTAATAGGCATAAGTTTGCAAAGTGACCACAAAGTGTTCATTGAACTTCGAGATATTTGTTTTTGCGCCATGTGATACTTGAACAATGTAATAAAATATTTTGCAAGAGCTTTCTTATGTCTGCCGATACGTCTCCTGTAGTTTGTTTTTTGCGTTTTGTATTTTTACTTCTATATTATGTCGCGATCAGACCTTGTGATAGGCTCCTATAACGAAACCTGAATGTGAGAAAATAGCATAGAACAGGTGAAAAATTAGCGGTTTGCTTCGACTATGTCTCCTTCACTTCTTTACACTAAACAGTTAAAAAAATGAAAAATAATGACAATATACTAGCCTGGACGTGAGCGGAATTCGTTTGTGTAAGAGTGGGTATGTGAGAGTATGTATATCTGCGTATATAGAAGTATATGTTTATACCAAAAGTGGGTTCGTGCGTGTGTGTGTGTGTGTGTGTGTGTGTGTGTGTGTGATAACTTCATTGGGCGAAACAACGTAGGATTACACTGTTTAAGGGTTTTGCAGCATTGTTGGAAGCCCCTTATGATGATAGATAACAGTAATAATAATAATAATGAATAACAAAAATAATTTCCCATTTTTAGGCCTACTATAGGCTCTTAGCTGGTTTATCATTCCTGTGAACAGACAGAATACGCCACTGCACTTGAATCAAACTCAGAATAATGAGAGTGCTCTAATCTTTTTAAAACATAATTCAATAAATATTCTTCAAATCTGCAGTTTGGATTTGATAATTCGATAAATACAGTTTGCTCTGGCAGGTTATCATTCAAAACCTCTTCATACGTTCATCTCTGACGAAATCGCTCTCATTACTTCTAACATTTTACCTCTGCCATTTTTACCTCTGCCATTTTTACCTCTGCCATTTTTACCTCTACCATTTTTACCTCTGCCATTTTTACCTCTGCCATTTTTACCCCTGCCATTTTTACCCCTGCCATTTTTACTCCTGCCATTTTTACCTCTGCCATTTTTACCTCTGCCATTTTTACCCCTGCCATTTTTACCCCTGCCATTTTTACACCGAACCGTATCAAGAACGTTTAAGTTTACTCTAGAGACTTGATTACTGCCTACACATGTCCTCCGTCAGAAGTACCGACGCGTCGCGACGGATAAAACTCAACTTGGGGATATCAAATTGTAACGAATGATCGAATTGATGCAACGTTTTGAATCACACATAATTAATTTAAACAAACGGATCAGAAATATGTGATATGAATAGATCTGAATATTCGAAATGAAAAGAAATAGAAATGAACTTGGTGGTAAATACAAGAGGTCACCGAAGTGATTCATTTGTGTACGTGTGTGAAAATTGGAAAACTGATCGGAAAAATATCTAGTATGAATAAAATTAGCAAAGAAACGCCCAACTGTGTACATTTTTTTTTCAAAAATCTCTTATAGGAACTCCAGGTATATTGCTATTGAATAGAGAAATCCGTCAATATTGTAATCTACACGGCAGCGTGTGACTGAAAAGTGGGTAAAAACTCAAACCTTGATGTGTTCTATCAACGTGTCGTCTTCTTCAATGCCCGAATCAATGGCGATCAGAATGTTGGTGTATTTCCCATTCTGAAGATGAATTTCGTTTCTGTCTTCGCACGAGCCCCTGGCAAACATCCAGGAAGCCAGCAAAAGGCAAATTAGAGCAAAACGCAATAAAATCATTCTTCTTCTTTTCTTTTAACTTTAAAAGCGACGAAATGTCCAGGACTAAAGCACCGAAATTGAGAGAAGTTTCAGCCACTAATATCCTGCTGCTTTCGTGTTCTTCCACCGAACTCCAGAACTTTGTTCGAGCAGTCAGCTCTATACAAAGAAAAGACATCTACTGACTAAAAATGATGACGAAATCATATCACAAAGGCAATGAGAAAACGGGGGGGGGGGGGTTCATTGTTTAACTGTTTGTGTGCCACGAAGATGCAAACTCTATAAAAGTGCCATAGTCCAAGGAACCCGCTACGCAAGAACGCTTTTGGAAGACATCCTTGTTATCAAAGCAATGTGGCTTGCGTAGGTGCGTTCATACGGGAATTGTAGTACACCAAGTGTATATAAGAAAGATGTAGAAAAAAAAAAACGAGCCCCTTCTCTATCATGTAAATTATTGCGTTAAGGAAAAAAAAAATCGCGCGAGACGCTGCCAGTATTCTGTGGCATAATTGTTGACTGGCTTGCGCGTTTGTGCGTATGCAGCTGGATGAACGGATGAAGGGTTTTCTAACCAACTTTTTCTTTAGGCTCTAATGTTAGAATTTCAAAACAAATTTTGATCAAAAAGGGAGAATATCAAGCAAGCCACAGAATTACTTTTTTTTTTAATTTGATGATAACATTTTTTGATCGCTCTCATTATCCTATTGTGGAAATTATGATGTCATCGTAATATCTGTCACCACTCCGATAACTGCCGTATATTTTGACATTGCCGGTGAGCGCTATCCACCTTCATAGAATTAGTATACATAGAGGAAAAAGCATGCGCAGACCGAGAGGTGACAGAAATACAACGAATTCACACTTTAAAGGACAAGTTCACCTTCATAAACATAAGGATTGAGAAAATGCAACAATATTAGTAGAACACATCAGTGAAAGTTTGAGGAAAATTGGACAATCGATGCAAAAGTTATGATTTTTTTTTATTTTTGTGTTGGAACCGCTGGATGAGGAGACTACTACAGCTTGTGAGTCATATGCGTACAACAGTATAAAGAAAATGTAAAAGAAAATTCAACATATTTTCACTTTTTTCGCATAATAAAAGAGCACTTGACTTGCCTCTTTCTAAAGGCAGGGGGAATAATACTACCCATAACATTTGTCGGTAACAAGTCAGAGGAATGTGTACTTTTTTCAAACGATGGAATTTTGTGAAATTCTCTTTATATTTTCCTTATATTGTTGTACGCATGTGACATCTAAGTTATTCATACACTGCAGTAGTCTTCTCATCCAGCGGATACTGCACAAAGACTTCAAAAATTCGTAACTTTTGAACGGATTGTCTGATTTTCCTCGAACTTTCAATGATGTGTTCTACTGATATTGCTACAATCTCTCAATCCTTTATGTTTATGAAGGTGAACTTGTCCTTTAACATTGCAACTGAAATATTTATCCTTCCTCATTTTATTATCAACATCCTTCCAATATTCCGCAACCGTAAGGTGTTCACCTGCCGGTTAAATTTCAATTCTAAAGTCCTGTTTTAACAGACCTTACCCCGAAAACTTTGGACAACGTCCGGAGAATAAAATTCCTCGCTTCGGGCAATAAAACAGTAAGAGACAGAGCGAGAGGTATACCGTTTTAGTTGACATACACTGAAAATCATCGCGCATGCGTGTTTAGTGTATCAAAGGAATGTAACAGCGAGAGCGTTTTAACATATTAGCGCTGTAGCTGTAGCGGTAATGTCGTGGTAATTACCCTTTGTCCCCCCCAAAAAAAAAATGAATTGAAAAACTTATATAACAAATCCCCGACGTTGTCGCGGTAACTGTGGTTTGAAAGGCTCTATCAAAACTGGGCTACGCTACAGTATGCAATTAAGCTCCCTCGTATATGGGAGATGGTATCCCACACGGGAATTTCCGTGAATGCGACTCTCATTACAACATGGGCTTAATAGGCACAGTGTCGGTTTCCGTGAGTGCGACACTATGTATTACATCATGGGCTTAATGGGCACAGTGTCGGTTTCGTGGACCTTTTTTTTTTTTTTTTTTTTCGTGTAGTGTCGGACTCGTGGACCTTGTTTGCCTAGTGTCGACCTCATGGGCTGTACGACACATAAAACTGTTTTCAATGTCGAGATCGTCGTAGGACTCGTCGGTGTCAGATTCTTGTTATGACCTCAGGGGGATTCCCCCTTCCCTTCCCCACCCTTTACCTCGCTTACGTATTTTTTTTTTCTACTCGACTGACGTCACTAGCACTTTTTCATATCCATCACCAGGGAGCAATCAACTTGAAAGAGGTTGTTGATATTTTCTTCAACACATATCAAAGAGTGCTCAGGATGAACCTGTAAAGATAATAGGTCAAAACAATTCAATACATTTGTATAGGGACAAAGAAGATTAGAGACTTTTCTTCATGACTGATTTTTGCTTCAAACTAAACTATTAAGAATGTAATTTAATTTCTTTAATTTCCATTATCCTATAAACATAGACAAACACACACACACATACATACACACACACTCACACACGGAAAACATGTACACTACAAATACTTTTTCTATCTTTTCTTAACACGGGAGTGGGTGGGGAGGAGCTGCAGATCAAAGCGCTTCAGTTGTTTGGAAGTTGTTGTTCGGTCATTTATCTGACCAACATTGAGTAGTCATAGCTTGAAATTGGTTAATAAATAAACCAAGTAAAAAAAAAAATAAAGAATAAAAAGAGAAACAAAACTCTCGACCTTCTAAACATGTTGGAGTCCTTGGTTTGTTTTTGAATTTTGACTGATCACTTGTCCCAGTATCCATATATTTTTAGATTCGTTTATTGCTGTGTCTGGTTTGTTTATTTAATATGTAATTATTTCTATTCAGTTTAGTTAAATTTAACTCAGCTCAGTTTAGTTTATTTTCACCAAGCATTGAAAGTATACAGAGCATACTACAAAACAAAAAGGTACAAGATGAATTACAAATACTTGAAGTTCAGATATCAAGCAACATACAATTTGAAATAATGTAAATACCTCATCATAAGTACCTCTTCAAAGACGATGCAATTGGTGGGGGAACAGCAAGAAAAAAAAAAAAAACAACTCACGAAATGCTGACCCATGTGCTTTGAATTAATTTGCATACCTTTGACAGAACATGAAATATCAGGACAGGACAAATCAAAACAATGCACACACTACAAAACAACGAAGATATGGGCAATAACAATACAAATGATATTCTTTGAACTAGCTTTATGCATAACCTTCCATAGGGAATTGCTTACATTTCAATTTTTAAATGATTGAGGGTGTTTAACATTTCAATTTCCCTAAGGATAGAATTTTATGTTTTCATATAATGACCCTGATATATAACTTAAATCTTTAAAATATGAGGTGCTCGTTTGCATGATGTAAATGACAGTTTGCAGTGTTTAGTGTCGTAATTATGAATAACGCAGTTCGATGGAAAAAATAGTCTAGAAGTAATTCTGGAAGTAACTTTTAGCAAGTGTAAAACCAAAGATAGACCTGACTGTAAAAAAAAATAAAAATAAATAAAAATAAAAATAAGTATCATTGAATTGAAGCCTTTTATACACAAGAAAATTTGATTTTGAATCTGCAATGCATGAAGCGTGGTGTTAGCCCATATGACAAATGTAGTTTTATTGAATTATGAATCATTTACACACTAAAAAATACTTTAGGCATTGACTTCAATTCATACATAAAGCCAACGTTTGTAGACAACATACTACAGAGATTATAATGTACATGAGCACTCTCGGTAACCTGCCCATTAGAGGACAATTCCATCTTCATACACATTGCACACGTTGATTGAATGAACGCAACAATATCAGTAGAACCGTTCCAAGTTATGAATTATTAAAGTATCTGCGCAGTCACTGCTGGATGAGAAGACTACTACAGTGTATGATGTCACATGAGTACAACGATATAAAGAAAATAATTAGAAAATGTCACTAAACTTTCCTTTTTGAAAAAAAAAATGCACCTTTCTTCAACTTGTTACTGATGTATGATATGTTAAGGGCAATACGATTCCCCCTGCCTTCTGAAAGAGAGAAGTCGAGTGTTCTTTTGTTATGCGAGAAAAGTGAAACTATGTTGAATTTTCTTTATACTTTCTTAATATCGTTGTACACATGTGACATCAAAATCTATAGTAGTCTTCTAATCTAGCCGTGGACTGAGAAGAAACTTCAAAAATTCATAACTTTTGAACGGATTGTCCTAAAACTCACTCTGGTGTGTTCTATTGATATTGCTGCATTCACTCAACCCACATTTCAATGAGGGTGAACTTGTCCTTTCAGCATTAATCTTTTAAAAATTTTAAAGTCCATGCATGTTTTATCAAATTTTCAATGTCCCTCTTGGTGAACGACATTAACAACTCGACGGAAGAATTTCATGAATTTGAATAAACATAAATATTAGTTTCTTAGCCTTGATTGTAAGTTTATCTAAATAAAACCGATTTGTGTTCGGAATAAGTGCTTGGTTCAGAATAATCTGCAAATATTCTAAAATATTTATGAGCAAAAAACGTATGTTTATATCATCGGCAAGTAAAAAACAAATAACATAAACTTCACAATACTTTACAAATTACTTAAAACTTAAACATTATACACAACAGAGATTAAAAGAGGTCCCAATATAAACCCCTCAAAAAAAGTATGGAAATCTGACTTCAGTTGTAAATTCCTCCAGTTTATAAGCACTATGCAATACACGCTTGACATCAATGGAAAGATTATTCAATTCTCTTTGAAAGGATATCCTATTCATTATGATTATGCTATCAATTGCATATGTTTAAAAGAAATTATTCGATTCATAATTATCCCACCCGCTAACGTGACGATTATCACCTACTACGTACCCGAACCATTTTTGTAAAAAAACACCCCAATAACCATTATGTATACAGGGCCGAAATACTGGAACGATCTCCCCACTGAACTCACAGGTTGTTTGTCTTTGTCGACCTTCGAATACAAATTAAGACAGAATTGATTGAATAATTGCATTGCGTAAGTTCATTGAAATTTCCTTATATCTTGTTTATGTGCCTTTTCCTGCTGTGTTGGTTGTTGTCACTCAAATCAGTTAGGCCTCTCTGTTTGCGCTCTTAAATTCCTCCATACCAATACCCTTTTTCGTACCCTGAGACTTCGGAACGCGTGAACAGCTGGCTTGTTGTATTCATCTCAGTGCTATACTGGATGGTAATTCTAATTTTATTCTAATTCTAATTTTTCCTTGAATGTTAGTACTTGTATGTTCACTCTTTAGGTTTCCCGTATCTCTTCCGAAGACTCGCATGTCGAGTTGTTCTCTTTTCAGCATTATTCAAATCATATTACACTATTGTCGACATTGCTAAATCAACTGTTCTTACATCTGCAGAATGTGGTTGTCTGTATATCACTATTTGTATTGAGAAGATTCTGTTATTGTCCCGGGTATTTTTGCCTTTCATTTTTTTTTTCTTTGTTTTTGTCCTACGTTACATCCGTGCTCCTCATCTTTATCTTACACTCTGTTCAGAATTGGTGACCTACGCTTACCAAGCTCGCTTTTAAGTAGGTTCCATCATATTTCTTTAGCGTTATATACAGAACCAAACGTGCGATGATTGACCGCTATGTTTTATATGTTTACATTAATTTACTGTGCATCCAAGCCGGATACTATGATTCATTATGTTTTATTATAATTGATGTACATTCCTTCATTAAGAAATATGAAAATAAATTGAATTGGGCCATTTTGCAGCTTTTAAATTCTTACTTTAACTCATATTTGTGAGCACTACACCTCCATATAAACGATAATCATAACAAGTATGGTATCATTTTTAAGAGAATTGAACAATCTTTGTGTGGTACTAAGCACAAATAAATTATTTTTTCTAAGTAAAAATGAGAAATGATTGATTAAACTCAGATTTCCGAACTTTTATGAGGGGTATATGCGTGTGTACAAGTGCGTGTGTTATTGTTTAGATTATTATTATGGTCTAGAAAAACTCGACTGCTGGCATGTGCTAGCAGGTTGTTGTTGTTGTTGTTCATTTTCCATCTGTGAAGATGGCTGGATAGCCCATATTCAGCTACACTAAGCTGGTCTTCCATGGGGTCCAGTTGGATGTGGGGTGGGACCACTTCACCGGGTTACACACCCTGCTCTTTGCGATGAATGAATGAAGCAGGATCTTTTACGTGCATGAGCTGTGACTCTCTCATACACGGGACCTCCATTTTATGTCCTATCCGAGGGACAGAGTGTTTTGCCTCTTGCTAGAGGGGACGGTATGTTTACACACAACATTGCGCAGTCCAGACTCGGGTTCGAACCCGGGCCGCGTGATCGTGAGGCAGACGCGATACCGACTGAGCCAACTCACCGCCAACTCACCGCCTCGAGCCAACCCACCGCACTGCAGGAAGCAGTATAGTCAAACAAATGTCGCATCGGCTGTGATTGATCTGATAGCTGTTGACTGAAAAAGACCGGGGTTTTCCCTCATTACACACCAGGTATGTGTAATGATTTTTCTTTTCTTTTTCTTTTTTTAAGTTGGGGGAATTCCAGTAAGGGGCAAGAAGGACTGTTGTGTATTGTGTAAATACAATACATTAACAATATGTGAATCATATCTCTGCATGCTAATGTTTAACTGCCTTTTGATGGAACTCTGTGGGGGATTCAGTGAAACAGGTGATGATCTGGGGAGGTGACATTTCTATTTCTGAACGATGGTGGTCTCTCCGTCTTCTCTTGTGGAACTTCCCCGGCGTTTGTAATGTTCTAGCGTCTCTTTCTGGTAATTATGCAGCTCTTTTGTGATTAAATGGAACTGTAAATGTCATGTAAGCAATTTATATTCATTTATAGCGTTTGTGAATCTACACCCTTAAAGCAGTGCTTCTGTGCATTCTCTGAATTCAATTCTTGATATGTTTACATGATTTACTATTATGCAACAAAATGTGCTTTTATAAAAGTTTGATATTTAGGGGATGTGGGAGTTAGGAATATACCAATTGCCCTTAAATATTTGTTTTACTTTAAGGGATTAAAAATAATTCAACCTTAATATTACCTACATTATCCTTTCTTATTGCGTATGCATACACAATCTTGTTTTTGCTTCAATAGCCTCATCACGCATATTCTAAAACTTGATTTTATTACGAACTGCACAATATAATAGCTGTGGTTGTACACCTATGGTAGCTTTTTTATCTTCACAGTTTCCTTTTTTCACTTATTTTGTCCTTTATACGTCAACATTTTAGCTTTTAGATATGTCTCTAGTACTTACTTTGTGTTCCATCACGTATCAAATCAAACCAAATCAAATCAAAAATTTTCTGAGCATTATCCTGGTTGTAATTGTCTAATTATTGTGGATTGTACCTGATCATTTAAAAAAAAAAATGGTCTAAGGGAGTTGGAATTGCTACAATCAACAAAAAATCAAACTTTTTACAGACTACAAAGGAACATCCTGATTGTCTGTACATATCTTTGGTACTTCAAATAATGCCCCTTTTCAAGTGTAAACGCCCTCAATATGTATGATATGCGAAACACTGAATGTGCTCTCTTATGTCTACATGTGTCGCAGACATTCAATACAAGTTCCATTTTGAACACTTCAGATTCAAATTATGATTTAGATTTCAGTCAGTTTATGGTCATGTAAATGAATTTTCCACACAAACTCTTCTGATAAATGTGGGGCTAACCAGTTTCATAATGAGCACATACAGATTATTGCCATCAAAATCATACCTTCATTACCTGTATTTTATACAACGTACATCATAAATCATTATACAAAACACTGGACAGAGTGGCTCGGTGATAAGAGATGCGTGAGTTTAACTTTGGAACTGTTTAAACCCAAGAGCGAAGCAAATGTTTTTAGACTGTTTCCAACTTTAAACGAGAGCATCCAATTCTCACTGATCCACAGTATAGGTCTGTGCATTATTCGTTTTTGTAACATGAGCTCTACCCCCATTACACGTCCGGTACACCTAGATCAATATAGATACAACATTATACAATGCTTGAGCCATGCGTTCGGATTTTACCGGATGTACTGCTGTGTGTGGATCAGTAAAAAATAAATGCATGATACTGACCAATCAGATTGCAGATATCTTAAAGCCCATTTTAATAAAGTATAACACTATGCATGATTTCAAGCTAAAACCTTCCTTATTAAGATAAATATTGGAGTTTAAAAAAAAAGAATACAGGCACCTAGTGCGTGACACAATCCATACCTAAAAGTATTCGTATAACCTCCTTAATCGTTAAAGTGCAAATGTATGCTGACTCTTGTTGATTTACAATACCCCCAACATCACTAATGTTGCCCAATGAGTAATGTAATGCGTGACATAAATATCATAATGATGTTCTATTATCTTTCTTTAGATTATGGGGTATGCCAATAACAAAACAAGTTTCAAATCAAGATTTTGTAGATGACTTAACTGAGCATAGGTTGCATGTTTCCATTTTGCTATCAATAATGAAAATACACTGCAAGAAATATCAAGAAAGATAACAGAAATATCCATTTTGCCCTTACGACAACAATATTAAAGTTTGCCCCCACGAGGTTCAGACCCCGGTCTGTTCGCTTCTGTGAGTCTTCTGCTACTGCAGCTAAATATTGCTGGGATATCCTGTAGTTTGTGGATATTATGACGTCAAGCTGCGTGCCATGATTCGTTGGGGAACTCGTGCTTCCCCATGTGACCTTTTGTCTTCGTCTCCAGCGCGTTCATACGCGCCCTGGTTACTCTCCGCGGGAAAAATCCAAATACATTGTATCTTGCACGAATGATGAAAACGTTTCTTTCACAATTATAATCACAATGGCCAAACCATGACTAGACGAATCAATCAAACTACAAATAAAAAGAGGAGGAAAACGTGTCTGCTCCTGATAAAATCAGAATGATGAGCTTTCGGAATTGAATTGAATTGAATTGAATTACATTGTAAAGACCTTTATTCAAAATCTGACTGGCGACTGAAGGTCGAATTGCATAGATGTACATCAGCATACAAAATAACGAATATTCAGAATAATAAACCATTCTCCTAGATGTGTGTGGACTGTTCATATCTGGGATCGCATAATCATAGCCTTTTGCAAAGGCATCTCGCTATGATTTCAGCAGAAGCACACACGACCGGCTGCGCGAGTTTATAGCTCCCATCCGATGGCTGTGTGCGCGCGTCCACCGCCCGTCGTATGCTAGTCCATTGCGAGCCGTCTTTGCGAAAGGCTTTCATATATGATTTCATGTATTTTTTCCCCACAAAGATTAAATAGGTACATGTTTGCCAGAATATAGGTCGTATGACCTGAAAAATTGTCCAAGCACTACACAATACTTGGTGCACAATGATGATATCTGCAAATCGTGTAGTTTTGAATGCGTTTTTACTGATGGGCTATGTAGAATGAATAATGATTAAAATAATTGTCTTTATGAAGGGGGGGGGGGGGATTGCGTCCCTGGAAGCAGCAATGTTTTTGCAGGTATTTTCAATAGACCTCCCCCCCCAAAAAAAAAATAAATATATATATATATGTATGTATATATATATATATATATATATATATATATGAGTATATGAATATAAGAACGACCCAAGTCCAATTTTTGGCCAAATTCAGTTTTTCATGGGAAATTGTAGCTTATGCATGGACTCATCTTGTGTGTAAATGATAAATCCTAATTTCCCCCGGAAGTGCCTGAAATGAATGAGTTAAATCTTATATTAATGTAAGAATGAAGGACTTGGGTCATTCTTACATTCATATAATAGCGCCCTCTCTCATCCTTCTCTCATCTCTATAGCAGAATATCATATATATGAATCAAAGAACGACCCAAGTCCATATGAATCAAAGAACGACCCAAGTCCACCACACAAAATGGCCTCTCCACAATTAATGTAAATGTTAATTGTCATAATAATACATGTTCTAATTTGTATATACAATGTTGCCTTCCCATCACAGATAAATAGAATATTATTGGACAAATAAAAAAGATACGAAGTTTTTTTTAGTTTACTCGAAATGATCCTCCATGGACTTGGGTCGTTCTTATATTCATATACTCATATATATATGTAATAATGTTTGTTTGTTTGTTTGTTTGATTTATTTTTCTTTCAACACACTTTCATACATAAATCAAAATTATTTTCAGTAATATCACATGGAATATCAGTAAGCAGATTATAAGTACATGATTCAAAGAAGGAAAATCAATGTATAAATTAATTTCATTAACAAATTATAAATCGTATTACCAATTTTCCAAATAATTATCTGAGAAATTATGCGGAAGAAGGACTGCCACTATAAGCAAAAGCTTGAGCACGTGGCAGCCCAGGGACCTATCTACATAATACACAAAAATTATATTATTTGCGGAATGGAGAAATACTACAAAATATAAAATACTGTAAATACATTATGTTTATTATATATGTATAGTGCATAGGTACGAATAAGAGTAACGTGAAATATGATGATGATGATGATGATGGTGATGTATGATGATGTTGACAGGGTAATGATGAAGAAAAATGTGATAATGAAGATGAAAGTGATAGTGGTGATGCTGAAGATAATGGGAATGAAATGAAATGATAGACACAGAAACATTGCGTATATTTATTGTAGTTTTAAATCTAATTTACAAGAAAAGAAATGTGATCATACAAAAAAAATATATATATTCAAATGCTATATTCATAGATTTTAATCTGACAGTAATGTAGTTTTAAATCTAGCCTTGAAAGAATATAAAGTTTTACACGATTTAACATAATCTGGGAGTGTATTCCAAAGATTTGGTCCATTGTGTCTTATAAATTTTTGTGCAATTAATAATCTGGGATTTACTAAATGAAAATTTTGCGAATTACGAGTGGGATATGAATGAACGGTATAATTCAGTTTAAAGAAATCGTGAAAAATGTTTGGAAGTAAGTTGTTCAAATACTTATACATAAAAAGCAAAGCATGTAATGTATTAATATCAAATATATTTTTTTATATTAAATTATATGTTTTTAACTGATAAAAAAGTGAACTGGTGTGGGCTAAGTATTGTGATCCAGTACAGATGCGAATGGCTTTCTTTTGTAGTAAATAAATAGGGTTGAGTTTAGTTTTTGAACTTGTAGCCCACACTAGATTACAATACATAATATATGGTAGGATTAAAGAATTGTAAAGCATAAAAAGAGTATGTTCAGGAAGATAACTTTTCATCTTTGAAAGAACATCTATATTTCTAGAAATACAGGTTGTAACATAACGTATATGATCATTCCAGGTTAGGTTTTCATCAATAAAAATACCTAAAAACTTAATAGAACTTTTACGTTCAAGAAATACATTATCAATCCTAATATTATTTACAAAATCATCTGTGTGAGTTTTCATATGCTTAAAGTAAATATAATTTGTTTTGTATCAATATTAAGTGATAATTTATTATTCTTAAACCAGTTGGAAACATTTGGTAACTCTGCATTAAGTGTAGATACCAACGTTTTTATATTATCGTGGGAATAAAGAATATTCGTGTCATCGGCATATAATATAAATGATAATATAGACGACGAATTAACAATATCATTGATATATAACAAAAAGAGAAGGGGACCTAATATTGAGCCCTGGGGCACACCACATTTTATCGGTAGAAAATTTGACGACATGTCATTATGTATAACATATTGCTGTCTACATGATAAATAATCCCTAAACCACGAGAGTGGAACACCGCGTACACCATAAAACTGTAATTTTTGAAGTAAAATATCATGTTGTAACGTATCAAACGCCTTAGATAAATTCATAAAGACTCCTATAACATGTTTTCTATTTGCCATTGCGTTTGTAATTTGATCATACAACTGGACTAAAGCCAAATCTGTAGAATAATTCTTTCGGAAACCATATTGATGTAAATTCGGAACTGCATGATTTTGCAAAAATTTATAAAACCTATCATATATCATTTTTTCAAGAATTTTGGAAATACTAGGAAGAATAGAAATTGGTCTATAATTACTAATTTGACAAGAATTATCTTTCTTAAACACTGTATGTATATGTATATGTATGTAAACATATGTATACATACATATAATGATAATTGTTGATACTTGTAGACCGCGTGTTGGTAACAGCTAGTGTAGAAAAGATGACGAGTGGTAATGCATTTGTCAAAATGCATTACCACTCTTCTTCGTCCTATGTATATACATGTATATATATATATATATATATATATATATATATATATATATATATAACACTATTTCTAGCCATAATAAGGAATAAATGATTGGGGAAATTTTGATGAAAAGCATAATTATATTCACAAAAAATGCCAATATTGCCTTTTTTGAAAAATTACGCGTAAATATGGGATCAATGAAGCACCAAATTGACAAGAGCACAAAATGCATCTTATACCACTCAATTCTGTACGTTTATGAGAAAAAACAACTTTTTTTAGTTTTTGTTTTTGTAGGCATTTTCCATAGACCTCCCCCCCCCAAAAAAAAAAATATATATATACATATATATATATATATATATATATACAAATGATGACTGGCGGGGGAGAAAACATACCGAATGTTCCACCAGAAGGGTTTGAAATGCTATAGAGGGAGGTTATAAGTCCCGAGACGAAGTCGAGGGTCTTATTGCCTCCTGAAATAGCATTTTAAATCCTGAGAGTGGAATGTTTGGTACATGTTCCCGACAACAAAAGTCACCATCTGTTATATTATATGGGTATATTATAATCTGCTTTTTCACATGGTATGGAATAGGCAAATTTATCCTATCGACTGCGTGAAAAATATGATCTTTCAATCGTTTAGTATCGTTTGTCATTTGTTACGTGAAAATGTGACCTGCTGCAACAAAAGGATCCGAAAATTGGTGAGGATAATTTTCTGAAAATGACATGCCATTATTCCCTTACTCTTTCACTTTAATGTCATATATAACATGACTCATAAAAGTACTCGGTTGCAGAGATATCGATGATTTTATTAGCGCATGTCGAGTGGTTTAAGAAACGATGCTATCACGATCAAGGGGAAGCAAGACAGCTTTCACCGTTTGACAATAGAATTGGCTATAATTCAGCTTAAAAGAGTTAAAAGTGTCTTAGCTTTACTGATTTGCGGTCACTAGAGTCATGGTTCACTACTGCAAGGCTTCAATGTGCTGGTCACATGATGGAAAACGAAGAAATCTTCAACAAAAAATACCTCTTTATAAAGACAGAGCGTGATGTAAGTGCATGTGCAGCCAAAACCGGAGCAAGTTTGTCCCATGAGCTATCCCATAATGCATCTAAAACGCTGCTCTGCGCACGGCACCTACGTATTGGCGATACCCTCAATTATGTTTTCCCATGGGAGAACATTACAAGAATGTTCTGCCCATGGGCGACCATAACCAATGTGCCTCCATCACGTGTCTGTGTTTAGCCAATCACTAACAGGTACTTGACTAACCCATTTAATATAGCTATATATGTGACCCTGCATCACAAAAGCAACAAAAAGTCGCCAGACATGGATTTTTAGTTAGGGACAGATTCTGAAAGAGCAGACTGTAAGCTTTAAAATGATGTATAATTCAATTCAAATGGACTCTCCTAACCTATCTAAATACTGGAAAGAAAGCACACACCCTGGAAAAGTGGTAACTGAGAAAAGAGCCTCTGAAGTAAAGAGTCTATTCATGCGCTTAATCTTTACCGAGCCGTACTAGCTTTGCGGTGAAAGTGACAAAACACAGGATGTAAACCACCAGAGCAACAACAATGAAGGGATTATCAGATTTAGCTGAAATTGAGCATGCTCTATCAAGACATTATGATCATGATTGTTGCTAACTTTCAAAGCAGTAGCTTTATCCTTTCACAAGTTATTACACTTGAAAGTAAAGAGTGTGCAAAGGATTTTAAGAAATGGAAAGGGGCCTCTAAGACATACCTGGTCATTCTACTCTCCCCCAAAAAGGGTTGTAGAAAAACTGCTGAAAACACACTTTCCCATTCATGTTATGATCCCAAACTAAAAAATAGTGTAGAAGGATAGCTCTTTCAGAAAATATGAAAAACTCACGATTGACCTGGTTGACCCATTTGACCTTTCTTGAGTCCCCACGTAAAATTAGTGGGTGCGACTTTTTGTTCGTTTTGTGATGCATGGTTTTATATATATATATATATATATATATATATATATATATATATATATACACACACATACAGTGCATAATTATCTAAATATAATATGTATACTATACATAACGCTACTTCCAGCCATAAGTGGAAATGCGGAATGAATGATTGTTTGAGGGAATTTTGATAAAGAGCATAATAATACTCACACAAAAATGCCAATATTCCCTTTTTGAAAAAAAATTATGTGTTAATATGGGCTCAATGAAGCATTGAATTGACAAGAGCACAAAATATATCTTATACCACTAAATTCTGTACGTTTATGAGAAAATACGTTTTTTGAGAAAAAGCAGATATACCTACATTCTCCCAATGACCCATTTTCTATGCACATCCAATATATACACCCATTTGTGTGTGTGTGTGTGTGCGTGTGTGTTTTACATCGCTGACAATCTCCCCTATTAATGGTAATGATGTACAGTCCTCGATCTACACACACTGCGCCATCTGTGTCCTACTGTGGAGTGGTCCTTAGGCCCCAGATCACTGATAAGACATTGAAAAACATTGTCGAAACCTTAGAGGTAGGGGATACCTTTTACAGACCGCCCAAAATGCAGCAAAACATTAAATATGAACCTCAGGGGACTTCTTTAGGCCACTGATAAGAAATTTGGAAGTCAACAGTTATCTACAATTTTAATAATGCACAAAACTCAACTACTACAGTAGTTCTGTGTGTCAGCC
Organism: Diadema setosum; assembly: GCA_033980235.1. Classification (NCBI taxonomy): domain Eukaryota; kingdom Metazoa; phylum Echinodermata; class Echinoidea; order Diadematoida; family Diadematidae; genus Diadema; species Diadema setosum. Next base: position 1,152,809 of record CM067063.1, on the reverse strand, counting down.
ACACTTAAGACTTTTTATTGCAGTCTTCTGTATTTTTTTTATCTATAAACACAAATCTAAAAGTATAAGAGCTGATGTAATAACATATAGAGTGTGTGGCAAGAATGTATATAGAAATGTTTGTAAGTTTTGATGAACTTTATTCACAAAATATACATGATGGACACACATGCAGTGCATGGGTCTGCAAAGGTAGCCTAGTAATGTACTGGAATTTACGGTGAGCCCCGAAAAGAATTCAATTCAAAATCTAACGGTCAATAAAAATGTACTAAATGTTACCTTCCACTTTCAATACTTTATGGGAGTTTCTAAAATGATACTCTCTTCAACATACCACTGTATTTATACAACTCTTCATTTAAGACATGCAAATGGGATTCCCTACCTTTAAGTGGACTCAAAAATTTCCCCTTTGGAGCAAATTCCCTTTAAGATACCTCGTTTTCAGAAGTATATTCGCCCTATGGACCGTTTTATACATTCATTATATGAAGAGCTTGCAACCAAAAGGCGCTAAATCCATTCCGGCTACTTTCGAGTAAATTGATGTTTTTTAATTACACATATTACAGCTTGTTTATTCATTAGGTCTATGCTCCTAGTGGAAGAGCCATCACAGTAGGTAATAAAAATGCACATTAAAAAAATCCTGCACGCGCCATTTATTTTTAATGAATTTTTATATTTCAGATTTTTTTCGGATTTAGCGCCTTTTGGAAGAAATCGTGGATTTAGCGCCTTTTGGAAGAAATACTTTTGAGTTGTTCAATAACATTGGTATTAGGGAATGTCATTAATGTGCAATCCAGGTAAATACTAGAGAACTGCATAAATTTACATCACAGTAGCCACACATACCCACACACACACACACCCACACACACACACACCCACCCAAACACACACCCACATACACATACACACACAAATGCACCAAAACACACACACATCAAAATGTGAAATCTTTCCCAGCATGCTACTTTTAATTTTACTCATAATATCAGCATACTGTACACCTATTCATTATACATTCCACACATGCAAAATACAACTGCAGCAGCAACAACAACAAATAAAATACTTTGATCTCCTAATGACACTTTGCACTGAATATCATGAAGTCTATACAGAAGGTACAGTGACTCAAGGAAAGTGAGGACTTGCAGAGATTGTGAAATCATGTTGGCTGATAGTATTTACTTCAGGTGAAAATAAAATACAGGTTGTCATGCAGAAATCTGACTGCAACAGACATGAAAACAAATCACTATGATAAGCCCTCACATTGTATGCTTTACCTATTAATACTAAGAAAGCATCGCAAGGCTTTGCTGGAGGCTTTTTGATTTGGACTAACCAAACATCTGTCAAAAAAAAATTGCTAAAACTGTAGTACTTATTAAGAAGGCAACAGATGCACATGAAAGCACATCTGTGGACAAAACTCTTTGTTTATACGTAAGTCAACAGCAATAAGGCCTACATCTAGGCATCTGTACTTTGAATCACATTGTCTTTTTTGTCTTCTTACCATGTTCATTTCTAAAAAGTAAAAATTGAGTCATTTACAGCCAAAACAGGAGGTTTACCGCATGAAATGCATACCATCAAGTCCATGGCAGAATATCTCAACTAGTTAAAGTGCCTGCCCTAGGAATCATAATGTCTTGCCATAAGCTCGAGTCAGAGTTCCCTTCATCATTGGTGGCCACTGTTGCTTTATCCTAATTGCATGAGATGTCCACTGTATTCAATATCAAGGAAGTCATTCAAAGCACGGGCCACTAGGTCAGCCCCTCACCCAATTCCTGTCCACCGCCTCAATGTACGCAATATCACCTTGATGTTGTTTTCCAGGGATGTTTTTTCCTCCTCTCACCTTATGTTCAATGATGTCAAAAACACACAGCAACTCGAAGTACGTTGCACCTATCGGCGTACTCAAGAAAGCTCGATTCAGCATTCAATGAGATTAAGACCACTGTGATGGTTCCGTTGTCTGGTTCAGTACGCATGAGCTCAGAAATGAACAATAAGCTCTGTGATTTCTCCCAATCCTCTGATTCACTTAAGAAAGCTTGGCCTTTCATGTACTGCTATGAATGCATCCTGTCACCCTCCTGGTATAAGGCATGGTAAATGTCATCGATGTGCGCTTCTTCTTCTTCTTGCGTATGAGGCAGCGGCAGCTAAATAACGTCCCTCAGTTGTTGTAGCCAAGTTACAGTCTCAGGAGTAGGGTGTGTCAGGTCCATGTTGTCAGGAGGGCGGAGATCAGGGCACTCACTCAAGATGTGTTGAGCAGTCTGTTCTGGTGCACCACACTGGCAGGCTGCTGACGGGCGTAGCCCTCACCGATGCATGGCTGCGTTGAAACGCCGAACTCGGGTTCGAATCCGATTTAATGACACCCACTCCCTCCTTGGGAGGTTTGCTCCTGGGGGGACAGATGTACTGGGCGTGACGAGGAGGTGGGCAGGTCGTTGGGTGTCTTGCCAGCTCAGTGACACTTGCTGCTTGCAGATATGCTGTAGGTTGTATGACTTCCAAGGATGATTTGCCATTAACCTGAATTGGGAGAAGAATAAGAGAATTCAATCAAAAGTAATTAATACCGATGGCTTAGAATATCTATCCACGAGTAGCAAACACAACCTCAAACTTCCAATTTTGATACATTTCTAAATAGCTTCCAGACAGCCATAGTGATTTGGAGCAACACTTACTCTACTAAAAGACAAAAAAGAAAGGGACTAGTTTGATTTACAGATTTTTTAACCTTATTAATTTTTTAATGTTTAATACAACCATAAAAAAACACTAATGCAATCATATCAGGATAATAAGATCCATCAGTGAATATTAATAGACAGGCTCTAATCTAATTCTATCATTACCAGGGCAATGCACCCATGCTGCATAGACCAACTCGAACAGTTAGAAAAGTAGCTAACCAGGTCATTACCACTGCAACACAGCATAAGCAGTACTGTATAGACTGACTTGAATAGTTACACGCTGTAGATCTACAGAAAACTTAACTGAGAAAATGAGTCAAGGTAACTTCATTTATTGATTTACACAATTCCTTCAACAGAGAATTAGTGACATACTTGTGAAATGGACCCCACCACTGTCTCTCTATCATCAGTACTAAATAATACGGCAGCTTACCTGTTACATCCCCACCATGTGGTGTTCAATATGGTGCTTTCTTACACAATACAGCCCTTACAAAAAAGTACCATGGCTTTACCATGGTAATACCATGGTATGGTAATGAACCATGGAAACCTAGTAATTTTTTGCCTAGTAAAACCATGGTACATTACCATGGTATTACCATGGCAAAATACCATGGTATTACTGGTCTTACCATGTACCATGGTATATTACCATGGTATTACTGCGCTTACCAAATACCATGGTACCGGTACCATGGTACAATACCATGGTATTTCTGAGGTGAATTTACCATGTACTGTGGTGATTTGACCATGGTTTTACCATGGTATTACCATGGTAAAATTACCATGATATTACAATTTGAAAAGAAAAATAACATTAATGATTGTGTATTTCCAACATGCAGTATTAGTATGTTACCTATGGCCTCGAATCGCATACACCTGTTTCTACACTATTGTACAAGACCTACATCCTATTCTACACAGGTCTACATATCTGTATACCTAGAGTATACTTCCTATTCCTAGACACATTGCTAGTGCAACAGTTCTTTATATATGAGCTGATATCTGAAAAGGTTTAAGGCATGGTTACCTACTACATGTCATACATAATATTAGTCCTATCAAAATATGAATATGCATTGTAATAACACAAGTTAAAATAGTTGGTAACAAAAGAGAAATTTCCCAACATACTTCAAAGTTTAAACCCAGACTATATACTTTGGGTTTTTATGTCTTTTATCAATTTTCTCTCCTTTTGCATGATATATGCTCTCTCATGAATATTCATGAGCGATACAGAAACCAAGTCAAAACAAGGATCGTGCAACTTGATTCAACTTGTGTTACATTTTCCAGTTGGGTAGATGAGGTTTAAACTGCATGGGAAGAAGTCAGTTGTGTTCGTGGATATATTAGTACTAACCGAGTGTTTGCACTCACCCACACCCACACACACACAAGCACACACATACACACATACACACATTCACACATATACTAAATACAGGCTGTACATTTATTACATGAACGTACTGGTATAATATTTTGGGTCGTACTTGGAATTTGTATGAGATAACACACAATGTGAATTCGTTCCAAAACAAATGAACTGTTATATATAAAGAATTAATTAGTTTGCTTATTTTTAACGGGCCGGGCTTATTTGGCTATAAATGCTAAAATTTGCATTTTGGGAGGGAATTTTGCCTCACCCCCCCCCCCCCCAAGATCTTGACCATTAGTATTACGATCGTTATAGCGAAATTTGGCACGTGTTACAACCACATTGTAATCTACAAAATTATGTTTTACATGTCTGGAGAATTTTTTTTGATTGTCAATTTCTAATCTTAATTCATCAATTAATTATTTGTGCAAATTAGGCCCAACATCTTATTTTAGCCCAATTAAAAGCATTAAGAGTCTATTTCTTAATTATTTGTAAGTCTGTTTATACATGTTTAAAGACTGTATGCATCACACATTAAAGGACTTCCAAAAGCCATTTTTTAATGTATATAATTGTTTTTGGAGTTTCAAATGTATTTCTTTGTTTTTTAATTTTTTCCTTTGTTTTCTAATTGGAGATTCTCATTGACCACTTTTATACCATAATTAGCATAAGATCAATCAATCGCAGTGATTAATGTTACAGCAGTGATAGCTCCAGGGGGCCCCTTCTTTAAGATAAAAATAAATAAATAACAAGAAAACAAAATGAAAATGGGCGTGTGTGCCCCCTTAATTCCGGAAGTGGCACCATGACAGATCCCCCCCCCCCCATTTACGGAATTCCTGGATCCGCTCCGCTAAAGAATAGTCAGATTTTTCAAGAGTTTCTTTGTTGCTGTTTTCTTAATCAATCTTTGCATCGATTTTTTTTTTTCAATCGGAGAAGGGACCGCACTTCACAAGCTTTGTCTTTTTAGTGGGTCCCTCCTTTTTCATACAATGCATATTTCATTTATTTCACTTTTGTTACCTCAGCAACCATTGCATTGTACCCCTATACTTTAGGTTTTCAATTATTGCTTTCTCTGTACAAATTACATGCATTATACTTTCATTGAAGAAAGCGAGATTTATGTTCACCAAATATATTATTTTGCTGTGGAAAAAACAACAATGAATTTGAAGTTGAACTTGAAAAAAAAGTCAAAATGTCTCATGACAGGGTCTCTTCCATCGCAGACTCGAAACTTCGAGGGTGGATTCCGCCCTTCCCTCTCCTGCCACGTCCCTTAGAGTTTAAGGGGTTTACCTTTAGAATCAGTTGATATATATTTTGATTTTTCCCATTTGTTGCAAGTATACTCATAATGGTCCAATAGTTTTGACTGTAATGTATTGGTACGTTTATAATCGTTTAAAAAGTGGAATCAACTGGTAAAACTGCCAGATTTGATGAACTGGTATGAACTTCCCCAGTCATGCCAGTTTGGTCCATTTATCCCGGCTTGGTTCTACTAACTGTTACGGCCTAAACTTTATCAAAGTGCATGTAGGTTAAATCTGCATTGCTTTCAGGTTGAATAAATCTGTCAGTTGTGTCAAGTCATTTGCAACAGGTATACAAGAGCCTGGTTCAAAAAAGCTGAATCTGCTGGAATCATGGAGTTGATGTTTTAGTATGCCAGTTTTTACTGGTAAATCTGCCAGTTGTGTCCAGTCGAGTCAGCCTGCACCAAATTGGTCCAATTTTTCGGGGTCATCCCACAAGTCATAAGGCCCACAAGCTCGACATGCATCATGGGGCTTACGTTATTGTAAAAGTGTCGTGGGCCTTATTTACCTATTGTCGCAGTCATATGGGCCTTGTTCGCTAGGCGTCAAATTTATGGGTTGTTTGATTTGTTGGCTGTATGATTTGTGGGTGTTGAACTCGAATGTGCACTCATTGTTTCTACTGGAATCAACTGGTTGTTGTATGCCATTTCACACAATTTCTTTCAAGTGGATCATCTACTGAAAAATCTGCTTGTTGTGTCCAGTTGATCCCACTTTGTCAAAGGGCATACTTCGGTCTATCTCTTCCTACTGGAATCAACCAATAGGCTTTAATATTCCAGTTCACACAATACATCTAATTTTTTTAATCTGTCATTTTCATTAGAACAGTTCAACTGTTAGTGGTATGGCAGGGCCCTGTGGTATAGAACAGTGGCAACAGTGGAGAGGCTCTCCTGGATAAGACCTTATTATTATTATTATTATTATTATTATTATTATTATTATTATTATTATTATCATCATCATCATTATTATCACCAGTACTACTATGCTACTACTATTACGTGTGTTATTATTAACTCACTCATCACAGTTTGATCCATTTGTTCAAACTGGAGTCAGCTATGTTTTCTCAGTGTACCAGTCCATTCCATCGCTTTCAAGTGGAATCAACTGGTAAACCTGCCAGTTGTGTCTTATAGTCAATTTCAATACAATTATTAAGGGCCCGTTTATGTCCAGCTGTATCTATACAGGAATCGGGTAGTTGATATTTCAGTATGACACTTTATTCCGTTTCTTGCAATTGGAATCCAGTGGTGAATCTGTAGGTTATGTCAATAAATTCTAATTGGTAGACAATTGCGCAGTTTATTTCATTTGTTTCAGTCTGTCAGTTGGAATGAAATGTTAGTTTGGAGTCAACTTGTTTAAGTGGAGTCAACTAGTGAATCTGCCAGTTGAGCGGCATGTTTTCCAGTTGGTACAAATAAAACTTCATTATCAATGATTTAGAGCCAGGCCATATATTCAGCTGGAATTGATTGGTGTTTTTCACAGTGTGCCAGCTCATTCAATTTAGTGTCAGCTGGAATGGTGTGAGTTGGTATTAATTTTCATCTTTAACTGTATGGTAATTCACACCATGGTAATGTGAACGAGTATCGGCCTACTTCCAGTTTGCAACTATTTGAACAAGTTGGGTCAAACGGATAGCTATAATGGGACCATTTTTTCCTTGTGATACCAGTAGAGAATGTACCTTTTTTGTCTTTATTTGACATTTAAAGGGAGTATACAATACTGGACGAGATGAGGATTCAGCTTGTAACGTTTTGCGAGATATTTAGAAACCACTCTTTGAAATGGTAAAGAGCAGAAGAGGACTCAAACGTTTATTTAATGAAAACAGGCTGAGAAATGACTGAGATATCTAAAAACAAATTAAAACAAAGAGCTCCTATAGTGAAAGATGGGGCCTGTCAATATCATTTTGATTTTTTTTTTTTTGGGGGGGGGGGGAAGGGATTGGTAATCTCAGCCATTTCAAGACGAATTTTCTTCAAAACGTTGAATCCTTCTTGAAATTACAGCTGTACATATTTCATAAGAGGTTTATCATCTGAATGAAAAAAAAAAGTTATAAATCTCAATCCTCTTCTCAACCAGTACCTACTGTACAATTGATATTTGATAATTGATAATTGATATTTTGTTGTTGAACCACGGTATCACCATGGGTATTTTTGTGTACCTTTAGAAATACAGAAGATAACATAAAGACTATGGTTATATATGCTGCGGTACAATTAAAGACCCTGTGGTTGTAGTACATGGTATGATGGTTATTATATGGTATCTCCATGGTTATTCTATGGTACAAGTAGGCCTAGTAGTGCCATAACCGTGCTATGGTATGATGGTTATTACATGGTATATCCATGGTTAATTAGTGCAGCGATACTGAGGAAATGCCCTGTATACCATGCTTATTTTATGGTACAAGTGGTAATACCGTGGTGACGCCATGGTATGATGGCCATAACCCGGCATCACCATAGTTAGTTTATTGTACCTGTATAGTTATACCAGGCAAATACAGTAGATGGCATGGTTTTTCCATGGTACTGGTAGTAATATCATGGTAGTGCTATGGTATAAAAATCATAGCATACTATTACTATGGTTATTTTGTGGCGCCTATGGTAAGACCATGGAAATACCATAGACTTCACGGTTATTCTATGGTATACGTATCAGTACCATGGTTGTGTCATGGTAATGATAGTTTACCATGGTTTTTCTGTGGTATCACCATGCATCACCATGGTTTTTCTGTGGTACTCATAGTAATACCATCGATACCATGGTTTTACTATGGCAATTGAGGTTTTACCATGGTTTTTCTGTGGTATCACCATGCATCACCATGGTTTTTCTGTGGTACTCGTAGTAATACCATCGATACCATGGTTTTACTATGGTAATTGAGGTTTTACCATGGTTTTTCTGTGGTATCACCATGCATCACCATGGTTTTTCTGTGGTACTCGTAGTAATACCATCGATACCATGGTTTTACTATGGTAATTGAGGTTTTACCATGGTAATACCTTAAATTTCATGGGTTTTTTTTGTAAGGGAGGGCTAATACTGAGGTATGTGGCCCCACAAAACGACACTTTAATATGCATGATTGATACAGCAACAGGACCAGTTTCCACTGCAAACAATGTAGCAATACACTTCATTTGGCATACTCGTGAAGTAGGCCCCACCATTGCGTGTCGGTACTAATACTACAGCGGCTTGCCCGTTTATAATCGTGAATTCAGCCCCACCGTGTGGCGTTCATCGGTACATAAGCACGGCGTTGGGGCTTTCTTCCACAGTATAATACTTGTGAATGCGGCCCCACCAAACGGTGTTTACAAGCAATTGATACAGAGGCGGGGCCGATTTCCACAGCATAGTCCTCCCTTTCTCCCATTTTTTTTTTTTTTTTTTGGTCTTCATGTTTTATTCTTGGAAGACTCCCTAATGTCCCTCGGCTAATTCAACAGCCAATTCAATTATAGGTACAACCCTAACCTAACCTTAAACCCTAACCCTAACCTAACCTTCTTAATTGGTAAATGCACGAGTGCAAGCACACTGCTGTGGGGCCGATTTCATGATTTTTGCCCTTCATTCGTTCCTTGGAAAGACTTCCTCATGACCCTTGATTATTCTTACCATAGGTATACAACCCTACGCTAAACTAACGGCATACTTGTTAAATAGGCCCCACCACTGCATGTCAGTATTGGTTCACAGCGGCTCGCCTGTTTATACACACGCAGCCCTGTTGCTGTAAGTCCACCCTATGTTAGTAACGTTAGTAGTAATTTACCTTGCTTGGCATTGCATCGCCGAAAAGTACCCTGTTTATACACACACAGCCCTGTTGCTGTAAGTTCACCCTATACGTTAGTAGTAGGCCTACTGGTAATTTACCTTGCTTGGTATTGCATCGTCGAAAAGTACCGGTAAATTTACCCTGTTTATACACACGCAGCCCTGTTGCTAATTGCTGTAAGTCCACCCTATAATATCTGGTAGTATGGTAGGGGTCCAACCCACCGACCGGGTCCATAACGACCGACCGCGCATTATAATGGTATTGCGCGTACAGAAAGAAAATGTACGCATGGGACTACGCGCAACGGTGTTCGATTCTTCACTGGGCTACGCTACCGAGTAAAATGTGGCGAAAACAACTAAGTATTCCCTCTAAATTACCGAAATTTAGCAAAATCGAATAAGGTTTATCGTGTAACTAACGTTACATATAACTAGGCCTACCTTTGCTGACTCGTTGTTAGATGTAGAGTATCCTTCCGTAATAAATTTGACGATTTTGACCGCAAAATTGTCACCGTCGCTTGCACGATCGTGCACACACGTTATACACATGACATAAACATTTTGTCGCCGCCCGCTACGACCGTACGAGTTGATGCAGAAACGAGAAATGAATGTGAAAAAACAAACCGACTCATCTAATTTATTTCAATTACGATGAAAAGTTTCCTAATGAAAATCAAGTCAAATTCATCAAACAGTCCTTCAAAAGTAATATCGAAGGATTCCAAATATTATACAAATAGTGAATGGTCACGAGTGCAATGGTAAGAGATTTCGCACGAGGTGAAAGATAGAGGCGCTCTATTCAACGAGGCGAAGCCGAGTTGAATAGTGCGCCTCATCTTTCACCGAGTGCGAAATCTCGTTCCATTGCACGAGTAAAGACCATACACTATTTGATTTATACAACGTCCAAGTAGATCTTTTTGGTCTAAGTAGGCCTGTATGAAAATATAGCTATACTTACATGTGGATCCACTGCGATTCTCTTTCTGGCTTGTGCAATCAGTGTAGATACAGGTCACAGCTATACTAGCGCTCATACACGTACACTATAGCACTACGTAGGCCTATGTACGCGCATGCATGTACCGCACACGTACCTGCGCTAGCTGCATGCGATCCTCAATATGCAACACACAGTACACGCAGTACCGAGCAATTTCTCGAACCGTGGAATAGAACGAAAAAATCGAACCAAGTTGCACGCAAAAATAGAACCAAAATTGCACGGCGCGTTGAATGGAGTACTTATTTAATATTACGTCACCAACAATCCTCCAATCAAATTACAAGGATCTACTTGGACGTTGTATAAATTCAAATATTATTGGGGAAAAAAATTACGACTAGAAAAAAACAGCAGCTTGTCGAAAAAACGCGTTCGAGTACGCTTTATACGTATTGTCAATAGAGGGCGGGGTGGTCGGTCGATATGAGCCCCGCAACTGAGTGCGGAAAAAATGACACCCCACGCATTCGAAGCCGCCATCTAGAGCGCGTACCTCAGATCGCATTTTCAGTGCGCGCTTGTGAATCCGGAGTATTTTCTCCACACGTGAGTAAAATTTCAGGCAAATTGTGTGATTTTTCACGTTTCTGTTGATAGAAAAACGTTAGGTGTCCGATATTATGGACACCCAACCATACTAAATTTACCTTGCTTGGTATTGCATCGTCGAACAGAACCCGTAGATCAAAAGGTTTAATTTACTAAAACATATTATATAGTATGGTTGAGGGGTCTAGATATCGCGCACGAAAATTTGTGATGCTCTTATAATAAAAACTATTCCACAATCGTACCTGAATTTCTCAATAAATATCACGAAAATGCAGAAAAATCACCTCCCAGAATCTCCTGATGATACGATGACGGAGTAGTGCGCTGTCGCCGTTTGTATGTCGGACTTAATTTCATGCGTTCAATTTCTCGGGGTATGTAAAGGTCGCGCAGCTGCCCTATGTAGTTTCATGCGTGAAAGTGTCTGCCCCTCTCTGCGGCTGAACGTGCCTCGGCTTTCGTAGAATATTATAATTGATCGATCGAACAAAATACGAATTCTATCGGCTACGATCATACGAACGAGACAAGCGAGACGACACGTCTTGGCTACAACATCCTTCAAAAAGATTTTAAGCTAAGGTAGGTAAATTATAACGTAAAAAAATTGGAAATTTAGTGAAAAATTTGTTCCAAAAAATTGGAAATTTAGTGAAAAATTTGTTTGAAATCTAAATTTCTTACCTGCTTCCTTCTCATTTTTAGCGGTTGTCAGGTATGTTTATTCCATGGGCGTATCGGCAAATTTTGCGCTTAGTCTTACGCGTATTACTATTAATGCTTGCTATACGCAGATACGCTATGCGCGATCATTACGTCCCTGCGCGAGACCTAGTACCCTTACTATACTAACATTTAATAGAGCTCTAACGTTAGAGCTCTACACTACAGCCTTGTACAGGTAAACATTTGTTAGCTGGTAGCCAACACGTAAAATACATGTCTAATTTACATTGAAATGATGCACGACGAGCCCTGTTTGTGGTGCCGGTGCATGGTGGGGCCCATTTCACGATTTTCCCCAGCAGATTATTGATCCCATTGAATTATTAATTATAAAATTTGTAATAAAACCCAAATTTGACATTCTACGTTGCTCATAAATCAACTCAACATATTCAAAGTAGAGTATGATGCCCATCTCGGTCCCAACACCAAGATGCACATATGGGACTGACTTAATCTGGGCGTCGTACAGATAAGTAAACTCACCTTTCACAGCTGTATTTCCACTGCTTAGCCTTGCATTTCTTCAACACTGCTTCACTTTTCCACTTTTCGTACCACTTTTTAGATCACCGGCAGTCTTGGGTCTTTCATCTATTATGAAACTGTCATGTACCGTTAGTGCACCAGTTTTCAACAGGACCCAGATTTCGACACCCAGCAGATAATTCTTATAAAATGTTATACTCAATACAAACGTCTGACTTCAGCAATCAACCAAGTTATCAATCACATTTCTAGTCTTATATAAACACTGTTTGTCACTTGTCATCATAATCCGACGGTAGAATATTTAGGAGAAAAGCAACACAGTGTCAGCAGAAATGTTAATGTCAGCCATTTTTAGGGGTTCAAAACAATATGACGCATTTTGTATACATCGCCGTAAAATTAAATTCACCCGTGCCGATTATCTTGCTTTAGTATCAGTTTGTTTGCCAAATCTTGATGTTTGATTTCATAATCGTCTTTAGTAATTTCATGGCTGAATTCGTGATAAATGAGCAAACTTGTAGAAAGAGTTGGCTTTGAGAATGTGGCACCAGATTTCGACATTCCCATATCAAGACACGTTATAGAGGAAACAACAAGTTCTTGCGCCGGTATGATTGCTAGTTTGCGTCCACAATGCAGTGTACGCGTACTGTATGCGCCATGTGATTTCTGTGTGATGCGCGCTGTGATTGTGTCGAAAAATGATGCAGGGTGTCGAAATCTGATGCCAGCGACGGCGTGACGGAAATCGCTTAGAAATTGAACACGAGTGCATTCAAATGGGAATCTAAGGTTGCTTTAAGGCATATTATTATTGGCCTTTGTAGCTCAACTTCATATCGAAATTCCGAGGTAAAACGGTGCAGTATTGATGGTAAACAAGGAAATGTGCTAAAGTGTCGAAAACTGGTACCCTTACTGTACTTTCGACTGATAGCCATGGTTCTGTACAGCACTACGACAACAGTGGCAGTGATCCATGACCGTGAAGAATTGCCATTGAACTATGTAGTGCAGTATCGCTGCATGTAATAGTACGTGTTGCATGTTCTCATTGGTCAGAGCACCCCTAGCTGGCGTGCTCTGACCAATCAGAGACCGGAATAGAGAAATTGGATATAGCGCCTTTTGGTTGAAAGCAAAAATGGATTTAGCGCCTTTTGGTTGAAAGCGTGAATTTCATGTTTGATTTTTTCATATTTCCTAAAACAATTTTGATTAAATTTTTAGTGCCTTATATGCACATGACAAAGATCTGTTCGAATCATGCGAAAGATGGAGTTCGATAAAAATTGGATTTAGCGCCTTTTGGAAGCAAGCTCTTCATATATATATATATATATATATATATATATATATTGCGTTATATATGTATTTAGGGTTTCTTCTAACCTTTTATGGTCCATATCCTTCAACGTGGCCATGTTGTTGATAACTTGGTCACTCCCACAAAGGTTAAGCCTTTATCCACTTTCTCCCTTCATTTTCAAAACATGGTTTGTCGCTACGAGCTATGCGTTGAATACGAACAGAGAAAATGAACTGTGTGGGTTGGCCTTGTGGGAGTGACCAACTTATCGGACAGGTGGCCATGTTGCAGGTTTAATATGGACCCCAAATTGTAAATAAAAACCCTGAACACAAACCTAAACACAAACGTGCATTCGTATAGGCTGGCCTACTGTATTTATTTGGATACAATCATTGACTGATCTCATTCATTCAGTGAGGCATGCACTGTTCCTTCACGTGACACTCAAACTTGGAAAATGGGCAAAGTTCATGTGCTCAGGCATACATCATATTTTGTCAACATGATTAGATACCAATGGAAAGAGGAAAGAGGAAATCCTCTTTACTCACAACCAACATTGTACTCTCCATAGCTGACGAGAAATGGTAGCCCTCCAAAGTTGCATTACCTTTTTTGATACACTCTGTATATAGATATTTGCGAAAATACAGTCGTGATGGAGTTGTATTTCATGTCTTATCTCTCAGATAGGGTCTCGCATGAAAATTTGCCACGATTTCAGAGGCCCTTGACAATTACCGGTATACCTATTGGACATGTGTGTGTAAGTGATATTAATCTGTTGTGTCATCATTTACGGAAACCGCCAACCGGTAAGCATAGTGCAATGTTGATGCTATAGTTCCAAAACAAAACGACTGACTGGCTATATATACAACCAAAAAAAAAATATATATATATATATATATAATACTTTATCTCTCATCGAAAGACACTTTTTTTATTTGCAATTCTAAGGAAAGAGTGACTTTATCATCAATACAAAACGAATTGGAAAAATTTTAACACTCAAAAACACATGAAGAGTTTGTTCGCAAAAACCGATAGGTCCATTTTTGAAGATTTTGAAGTGCGGTCTCTGTCATAAAGTACAAAATAATACCTTTTAAATGATATATTGGTCACTAGATATTAAGGTATATTTTTTGATGTTATGGTCAAAAGAAGCAAAAATTTCCGTATTCTCTTTATTTTTCTTGACCTTAAATTGCATATATCTCTATTTGGCAAATATGGGCTTATCGGTTTTTGCGAACAAACTCTTCACATGTATGGAACACGATATTACGTGTAGAAAAACAAATGATATTTCACAAGGGTAACAAACAATACTACTGTCTCATGCAGTAAGTTATTGACAATTCAGTATGACATGGAAAATACGGTATTTTTTCATTTCATTTTATTTTTAACAAACTTCTGTAAATGAAAATAATAAAACAGCACAAAGCATCATGAAAGTAATACGCTATACAACGGAAGGAAGAAAAGGCAAAGGTCATGGACCTGGCTGTCAATGCTTCTACCTTAATGAAATGTAAAGGTTATTATGTCTAACATTGAGATAAGCAAGATAAGATACTGACATCGAGGACTATAGGACTGCAACAGGAAGGCTGGAATGAATTTATATTTACAATAATATCCTTTATTTTCTCTTTAATACAGACATATAAGCACTTTGCATTTTAGACATTGGGAGATTATGCCACTTTTTTTTTTTTTAGATTACGCAGGTTTTGAGTATTCCTAATAAGAATTCGGATACTGATAAAAATAAGATTGAATTATGAAATGTGCTATGAAAACTGTATCCTATTTAAATTTCATTGAAATTACTCTAGACAACTAACTTTCCTGGAGATTACATATATATTAATTTGCAGGGCTATTTAGAGTATTGGCGTGGGTCGAATTGATAAATTAATTTCATATCGGTAAAAAAATAATCACTTATGTCATTCCCCTCCTTGCGTGATTCCACACACAATGAAATATAATATACCGATTATACAACAACTGGTTACTGAAGATAAAAATGCTTCTTTAAGGTAAACACGATAGCAGACTGATGTACATTGTTTCATAGGTTAAAGGTATCATGACCGCGGTTCAGAATATAATGTATACTACGGAGGCTGGGCAAACACACTTGAAAATTCAGAAGGAACGAAATCAAGCGCAGGAAAGGGCTTATAGTTCACATGTCAAAGATCTTCAATAACACAAATATGGAGGAATCTAAAGAAAGCTCTGATAGATATATAAGTCGTATAGTATTCTCGAACGGAAAGAAAGAACGATTATCGATGATTGCAACATTTCAAGAAAATCAAATGAAGTTGTAATTTCACACCGAATATGACTATTAATCTTTAAAGAACCGGGCTACTTATTTCGAAATAAAGGAACATTTCATCAAGCGCAACGGTAAATACTGTATTTGATCAAAATCAGATAAAAATTACGAAAGTTTTGAACTTTAAAGTATAAAATTTCACTAATTTTTACCAAAAGGATCTTGAACCCCGTTAATATGTATATACAAAATAATGAGTGAGCTGATGATGTAATTATCTAATCAGTTTCTATAAATTGCAAAAAAAAAAGACTGCCGTAATAAAAGTTTTCGCTCATAAAAGTGTATCATAATGCTATTCCTGGCTCAATAACTTAAAAATTATGGTCAGTCGGTTATTTTGGGATATCTTATGTGGCATGAACAAAGAAAAAAAAAAAGATAATTTCAAGAATTGAATACAAACAAGTACATAGTAAGTTGTGAGGCAGTGACACTATCACCTTACTCATTTGTATATTCATATTGATTGCTCGAGAACTGTTGTGAAGATTAGGAAATTATCATGACTTCCCTAACCTTTATCTGAATTTGATGAAAGACTAAAAGATATTGCGCTTATTGAATTATACTGTCTCTACCAATTACAGAAGAAAGTGGGACAAAAATACATGCATTCCGTCAGTCTTCGGAATTTGGAAAAAAAAAACGATCCGCCTTCCGCAGTTTATTGACAAGTAACGAATTTAATTTTATTTTGTTAACTTCTGTTTATCACAAGTAGAAGTAAAACATAAAAAAAATAGAATCGTTGCAAATATAGGCCTACATGCATTTTTTTTAATGCCTCCGCCACGAAGTGGTGCCGGAGACATTATGCTTTCAGGTTGTCCGTCCTCCCGTCCGTCCGTCCGCGGATAGCGTAACTAAAAAAAATATTTTGAGGTACAAGAATGAAACTTGGCATGTGTATGTATGAGGGGGTGTTGTTGTGCCTATCACCTTTTGAGTGCACATGCTCAAGGTCAAAATTTAAGGTCACGGTCGAGTGCTCAAAATTTCACTATTTCCCCCATATCTATGCAATGCCTGAAGGGATTTTCTTTAAACTTAGTTTATGCATGTACATGCACTACCAAATAAAGATTCTCCAGAGAGAATTTTGGGTCGTGAGGTCAAAGAGCAAGGGTCAAAGATCAAGTGAAAACGTTAGAATTTCACTCTTTTCTCCATATCTCGGAAATGCTTCAAGAAATCTTCATGGAACATAGTACCTAATGCATGTACTGACTGGCTTGAATATCTGGGGCATTTGGGGTCATGGGGTCAAAGGTCAGTGTAAAATAACAAGGTCAACTCTTTAAATTTTGACTTTTTTCTTAATATTAATGCAGTGCCTGCAGGATTTGTTTTTTTTTTTTTTTTAACTTGGTGAATACATGTATTACCCAGTAGAAATTCCCTGGGAAGTTGTTTGCCAAAGTGGTCAAATGTCAAAGGTTAAAGACCAAGTGAAAGTGCTTAATATCACTTCTTCCTCTACATCTCGGAAGTAACTCAAGGTATCTTGAAACTTAGTACATATTTATGCATGTTCTGCCTGACGGTGATGCTATTGGGAATTTTATGGTCATAAGGTCAAAGGTCAAAGGTCAAGGGTCAAAGGCCAGGTTAAAATGCTAACAATTTACTATTCAATACAGAAATTGCACTTTTTCTCCTTACCTTGAAAATTACTCAATCATGAATATAAAAAGATCAAAAGTCAAGTAAAAGTCATCAATTCCCATATCCATGCTCTCCCATTCATCCAATTAAATCTAGTTCAAGGGAAGTGAAACTCAACACATTTGTGACAAACATCTCATTCTAATATTTTACCAATTATGTGAAACTGTCATCACACATTGTCAAGATGTACTGTAAACTTATATTAGGAGAATCATGTATTATGCCGGAGGCATACCAGTCGCCATAGCGACATTTCTGGTTTATTGCTTATCTTTCCTTAAACAGGAGAGTTACAGTTTATAAATTTGTCATAGAACCAAACCTGTACTACGGTGTACTCACACAGCAACTTATGACATACACCTGTGTTTATAAGTGGGAGGAATGTTGAGTGCCTTCTTTCATGAGACCATGTTTGAGCAGATCTCGAATCTTCGATGTCCCTAATCTGGACTATCAACAATGGATTATGAAAATCTCATGCTAACAAAACTGCGCGAAATCCTGAGTACTAACTTTGGTCTGAATATAATGAGTAAAATGTGCTAAAATCGGAAAGAAGTATACTACATTGGAGCTATCATGTAGACGATATTCTTTGATACAATTGTGCATGCAATCATTTAATCTCAATATCAATACTGCTAGACTCAATCTGGTTAAAACTGCTGTCTTGATAATTTTTTAAACATGTTTACGGGATAGGATCTCATGGTTGTGGATGTTTAAGACTTTCATTATCATTTCGTGGTTAAGTGAGAATACTATAGGTTTAAGATTCCTCAAAGACTGGGTTGGAATGCTCATGTACGTGACTCTCATCTTCCTTGGTATCCATCACATCTTTCTCTGCATCGGACTCTCCGGAAGGATGAACCTTTGGAGGGGAACGGATGTAAAGGAAGAGACTGATGCCACCACCAAGGATCACGACGGACAGGACGACCGATATGGCTATGATGAGAGCTGTGTTATCTTCTGGCGGTTCCTCAGTGGGTGTGTCCGTTGTCATAGGATAGCTTTCCTCGGTGACTGTTGGTTCTTTGATGCCTTTTTCTGCAGTAGTTAAAGGTACGCCAGGAGAAGAATAGGTTTTGTCAGTTGTAGACAATTCGGCAGAATAACTGGAAAATGGGTTGGTCGTAACCGATGAAGGCATACTACCATCAGTTCCAGCAGAAGAAATTAGCGAACTCGTAGGTGTAACCGATAATGGCGTTGTGCTACCAGAAGAACTGAGGAAGTTAGTAGACATGGTAGAGGTTTCCAATAAAGGGGTCATGTCATCTGTCGAAATATCAGTCGAAATATCTGTTGGCTGTCCCGAAGTCGGAGCTTGGGTAGTGTTTGCCTGAGTGACAATGATAACGGATGTTGATACGATGTTGGACGTCGAACCCACGTTGCCAGCCTCGTCAGATGCTCGCAGGGAAAAGTGATGCGAGACATTCAGGGAACCTTCGGGGAGCTGTACTGTGACGCTCTCCTCGACGCCGGCGATGGCGATATCGGATAGGTTACCCTCAACCAGCTGATCGTTGTCTACCAGAGTACAATCTGTGAAGTTGGTCCTCAGTGTGGTGAAGTCAGTACAATGTCTCAATTCATACGAAGAAGCTGGACAAACGAAAAAAATAGGTCATCACCTTATTCTCCAATGCTTCTAAAATACTCGGTCTAACTCCAGTCGAAATCGATGGGAAGTGACATAGAATTAATCATAGTAATCATGATATCGTATTAGCAAGTATTCTTTGTTAAATTTTCCATACCTAATGACAATGCCTGTATTGTATTTTGTGATAACGTTTAGGATATTTTTGATAAAGAAAAAAAAAGAGATATGTGACATCTTTCTGGAATTTTAATGGTATGTCATATTCTCATTATCTTAGCTACCTGCAAGTATTTAATTTCTTTTGCTGAAGAGGAATGATTACAATCAGTGGGCTCATTTTAACTGTTTTGATGATGTTAAAGGAATTTTATTCCCTAATTTTTATGTTTGCAATGTACAAAACGATTATAAATAACAGTTATATTTTTGCAGGTCCTTAAAAAAAATCAACACCAGTCGCATCCTTTAAAGGACAACTTTGGTATGACCTATGACTGGCAAGACCTAAGGACAGATTGGTCTGGTCCTCAGACAAGAACGATTTTCACTTTGGTATCATGCCATTGTTATGTTAATTCATAACTGTACCACATGTTGATGATAACACAAAAGTATTACGTTTTCTTTGCTGAGCATGGAAAGGGAGCCAAGGATATGAGAGATGGCTAACATTATCGATACCTAGGCCATGATCGAAGTCATCTCCGACTGCAGTCCATGCAAGGATCACCGCACTGTTGTTGTATAACTCTGTGTGCCTAAGGTCCATGATGGTGGAGGGTGCAAGGATATCAGGGGCAGTAGGTGAGTAGTTCTCAACAACAAACGCTCCGCCCGAGGCAGATCGCATGAATGCCGTTTGTGATGGCGCTATAGTTGTTCCAACAGATCGGCGACCTGCAGTGCAACAATAACCCCCAGAAAGTGAGTACAGATTGTAATTTCATATTCCCAAGCTCTTACAGAAGGAAATAACCGTAGATAATATAATTCACAGAGCTAAACCAGTATCTCATTTCGTTCCTTTTCTTCTTTTTGTTTTAGTCCAACTGAAAAGAACAGAAAACGTTTTCTAGTAATAATGATAATGCTTATGCGACAATTTCGAAAAAGCTAGATATTTTAGTTAGTTTTGATTCTGTTTTGGTTAGTTAGTTGTTTAATTAGTTTGGTCAGACTCAGTAAAATTTGTAGTACTTTAAGTTACACTAAGTCGAACCAAACTAATCATGTAAAATGAAAAAAAAAATGTGAATGAAGTCATATGGGAGTAGTGTGCGGAACTTCAATCGTACTCACGTCGCCTGCTGCCCTCAGTCTGTGGTTCAATCACCATACCCTCAACTCTGGCCGTCACACCATATCGACCATCTCCGTCAAAATCAAGGAAGACTCCTGAGTACACTCCATCGTCCTTGACCTTATCAAAACCTTTAAACATAGTAATAAGCAATTTTACCACCAGAAAACTCGAGATTTAATATCGAGATGTGTCATCCGGTCAGCTCAGAAATTCGGCAATAATATTCTCACATTTTTTTTTTTTTGAAGAAGAAGAAGAAACGATACAACTCGATGATACTCATAACCAATTCTTAACACTTTGTCAAAGAAATAACAGGGTTGTTTTCCTCGGGAAGAAAGCGTCTTCGTTAGCTAAGGGGGAAAAATACCACCTTAACATCTCCCTGTTTATTACGTAACGATCTGCGTCAGTTCAGTTTATGGAGATCAACTCCAAGATTAGTTCAATTTCACAACAACAACAACAACAACAACGAAGAATACTTTCCAAAAACAGTGCAAAAATTGACCAAAATGGGATTAAAAATAGCGAAGTTGTGACATTCTGAAATTTCATTTTTTTTTTCTGTTCGGAAAACACTTCTTGAGCAGTCGTTGTGATTAGTCACATCAGCATGCCCTCACAATTTCTTATTTATTTCATATACAGAAATGACGAAAATCTCACATTTCAGCTGTATGAATATAAAACCACTCAAAATAACAAAAGAACAAACGTTACCTCTAATGTATATATTTTTGCATGGGAATATGCATTTTGCCTGCATTAGCAAGAAATGACTTTTTTTTTTCGAACTTCATATATAACATATACATGGAAAATTGTGAGGTTATATACTCCAAACATCAACTTGCTAATTTGAATATTTATTAGGACTGGCCAAAAAATGTTTTCCTCAAAAATTGTGAACTTTCAAAATATAACTTCCTTTTATTTCGCATATGATTTATAGAGATGAGCATCTAAAGCACCTCGTGCTGCTGCTAAATATTGGATACAAATGATATGCAATGATTATCAATCATTTCCGTATTTTCACACAATTTTTCATGTTTGAAATAATATTATGTCACCGCTACACTTGCTGACATTCACAAGGAGAGTGCTATCATACTACAGCTGAAATATCTCCTATAGAGTTACTAAATCATTGAGCACGTGAAACAAAAGAATTGGTCGGCTTACTAATGTGTTCGAAGTTAATATAGGCCCTACATTTTCTCCACATACCTAGTGATAAATTGACAATCTTTATACATGGTGTCCTTGACGGATCTTGAGATGCCTTCACCTTCTAGAATAATTAACAATTTTACAAGCTATGCTTTTTAGTGAATTGCTCTTTTCAATGTACATGTAGAGTCATAAATTAAGATTGTATTGCTTACTTGTTTATTTATCCAAATAATTGTATTCACGTTTTGTTGAAACTGACGTGATTCAAAGTTCCTTTAAATATAAGGTACTCATGTTAGCACTATGTATATTACTTTGTATTACTTGAATTGAATTGAATTGAACACATTGCACATCGGTACATTAATTGTTGCTATGCCGGGCAAGCCTTAGCCAAGCATCAAGCTTGCTTTCTTGTTGTCAGGGAAATATTCTTTGTTATAAATGTATGTTTTGTAATAAATGTAATATTGGATAATGTTAGTAAACGAAAAATTGTCAGCAAACATGATGAAGTTTTACCTTTTCCCGAATCAGACAGCTGTAGCAGCCATGTAGTACCGACTGAACTCTGGATGATCGCTTCAGCGCTGGCCCCTAAAACGGGTTGGTAGTTTTTTTGCACCATACCGTACACCGCAAGCATGGGAGTGGTGTGGTGGTCTATACTCTATGATAACAAAGGAACAATGAAAGGCCTTTGAAATAAAGATATGTATACCGTTCAAAATATGCTATCAGTTAACGCTGCCCACCAAAGCCTACATGATATTCGCTTGTTTTTATTTCTTTGTTGATGATTCTTTCTGTGCCGAGGAGAAAATTATTTCAAATGATTTCCTTCACCGGACATCCTTGTCAACCAGAGGGTCTACATTGACTGTATGGTTTACCATAGGGATATTGGACAAAACATGACAGAATGCAAACATTAGTGTCAGATATACAACATAGGCTGATGGGCATCATGTATTCTATCTGGGATAAAATCTTGATTGTATTACGGACAAGTTTTAGAATATGTAATGTCTTCTTCTTCCAAGGGTGTCACGGAAACCTTCTAATTCGGAGACTCAATGCTAAAGTCCTACTGTTATCTATACAATCTGTGAGATTTTCAATTATCTTGACAGTGAGTATTTCACGAAATAGACCTTTGTCGGTTGACGATATCATTAGACAGAAATGTAAATTTATTCCCTGCTTTTCCCATGCTAATCTTGACAAAGGTGTAAGCAGGAAATGTCATGGATGCGTGATCTTAATCATGTTAATAGAATGAATAGCGTACGTTTGCTTCAGTGAACCAACGCCTCCCTATCTCTGCGAACATGAAAAGATAAACTAAGGAGGTTGATAAACTCATAAAGTAGCCGGCAAACATACCCGAGATCCGAGAATGACGTCAATGCTCACCACCCCGGTCTCGTCCCGTTGTTTGGTTGTGATCATCAAACCCACTGTTTGGTCGTAATTATAAGTATTATAGAGGGTCACTGTCCAATTACCCGCCTGTTGAATAGAATCAAAGTCCAAGTAGAACTGAGGTAGAGTTTACATTATACGTTGATACGTGGTTTGAGGTAATGTTTCAAAGTAATGGGATTTTCCCGATTTTTTTTTTTGAAAGAGAATTTGACAGTGAGTAAACATAAAACTCCAATCTCACGTTCAGCCTCTTTCTCTCTCAGTTCAAGTAAAGGATTGAGTATAGGTTGTCAAATACGTATAATTGCTATTGTCACGTTCTTATGGTGTCAACATGGTCAAGATGCGTTTTGCAAGCGGTGGGATGTTTATGTAAATATATTGTCCATCCATGCGTAAATTCAAAATATGATCAGTGTAAACTAATGACATTGAATGGGGGAACCACTGCAAGTTCGCAGGCTTATTGAAATGAGAACCAAACATATATTTTGCATAACTAAAGTATGCACAGAAGAGAAAAGTCAAAGATGAAAGAAAGAAGAATCGCCTACTTCAACAGTGAGTGCTAATAGTGATATGTATTTAATAACTTTCTCAACACAACTTCCCACACATGCGTTTAAATTGGTTGATTGATTTGAATTATTTCAATGAAGTATATACATACAGGCAGATCATTCTGCAGTATAGTAAAAAAAAGAGAAAAAATGGAGAAAAAAACGATAGTTCTCTTTTGTAATTGTATGGTTTTTAAACTACATGGACTTACAGAAGAACAGCCATTGGCTGAAGAGATTGACCTCACTTTCTTCCTCGCACACAAAAGTGCAGATTATATTTACGTTCTTCAAGGGAATTTGTGTAACCGACAGCAACTTAATAAAATCATTTGATTTGAACAAGAAATTGAATCACTCATGTGTATAAAGTGTTAAAAAATTGAAATTAAACCAATACTTGGGCAGAGAGTCTTAATTTAAATCTTTCTGGAGGACAAGTTGAAAATGACAGGTAAATTCACTGAACATATTGGATAGGGGAAGTATACAACGTGAGCTTTCAATCACACCTAACTGAACTCAAGACAAACACAACAAACAAATAGACCCTGTTTAAGGATGAAAAGCAAATACAAATACATGTAAATATGTAGAATAATATTTCCCAAAATTGAGTCTACCTATGGCATGGCATCGTTAATTAACTTTGTAGTTATCAGACTGTGCATTGAGCACCGACGACACTTCAAACAATAAAAATGTCTGACTGAAAACAATGTCATACAGGACGAGCAACAGCGAACAATTCAATTCATTCAATTGTATTCTCCATATTCTGCATAATCAGGGGCTACTCTGTACCTCTAAAAGTTAAAACTTCTTTCCACCTGTTAGAAAAAATTATTTCCATTTATTTATTTTTTTAACTTTAGCGTTGAATAGATCATTTTACTACTCTTGGGTTTCAAAGTGTAATCCACATTAGCACGTACGTCAGAGAAAGTCATACTTGGAAAACTTCATCATTCATCTTTATTGGTCCATAGGGTCAGACATAAAAATTTGGTTTCCATTGACATTACATTGTACCAAAATAATAATGACAATACAAACACATCTCGCATCACATTTACATAATAATTATGTCCATGACAAGCACAATGAATACAAACAAGACCCTACAAATCTATTACACAATTATTCATATACAATATATTAGTTCTTTATAGCCCTGTATAACGCAAGCTACTTCAGCCCTTCCCAGACCTCAAAATTTTAAATTGACAACATACTTCAGCGAACTTACTTCAGTGATGGGAATTGTAAGAGAGATTATCCTTCTCAGGGAGTCTGACACGTAGCCTTGAGAGTTTTTATCATAATATTCTCCGTTTGGTCCTTCGACAATGACTTCGATGTCATCATCGACGAACCGAGTTACTGCTATCACCGTGTCGTTACCCTCCTCTTCGCCGATAACGAAAGAGAGTATTTCCTGTCCATTGCCGGACACCATCACATCGTCCATTCGTAACTGGAAAGAAGCAGTGAAATTTGCCTTCATACAAACTTCTGACTTGTTTGGCAGCAAGAATGATATATCTATCAAGTTCTTCAACATTGTGGGCCACAGTCTTATAATTCTTGATCTCTTCTAACTGAGCAATGTATTGCGATGTTTGATTACAAGTTTAAGAAACATCTGAGCATTTTTCTTTTTATTCATGCTTTCACCATAAATGCAATTACATCGCGTCTGATGAGGCATTCTACGAAACGCATTCTATCATTCACTAAGTAAGTCATTACTTTATTGTCTTTATGCAGTGTGACTCTTCACCCGAAATGACTGCAGAACATAATTAGAATCAACTGTATAAACAATAAGTATCTAAAAAACTTGATTAGTAAAAACGGGCAACATCATAGGGACGAAAAGTCTTTTCACCAAACTATTTAGGCCTACATCTTCCAAAGTCGGGACCAGTTTTGTGTATAGCCAAGTTTGAGAACAATCTAATCTTCTTATATGTTATTGTCAAGAAAGAACTGACAAAATTATCATTCATATACTGACCTGAATTGGAATGGAAATAAAGTTGAGTTCGGGGCGTTCAGACACCGTTGATAGAAAGGCTTCGGTAAGACAAGCGCTGCTACCTCCATCAATGCAGAAATAAGGTTTCCCACCTGTCATGGACGAAAGATCCTCCATCTGCTCATCGGCCGCGTTGGTGACGGCGATGGTGTCCATCACAACACCAGACTCATTGATGGCGGGGATGGTGTCTCTGATATATGGAGACACATTTTCTCCACCATCACTTAGGAGAATTACGTAGCTACCATTTGTAGTGTCACCAAGCACCTGCGTTGGAAAACGTGTATGTTGGACATTAGGCCTATGCTAATGACGATTCACTGTATATTGTATGGCGCCATTAATTGCGTACGAATACTCATTAATTACGTATGAATGCATAATTAAAAGTGAAGTGTCAACATTACAGGGAAATCCCATATCAAGGTCAGATACAACAAGATTCACTTTGAGCATGAAAGGTAGTCCTCGGTTCCCAACTAACGATACTCTTTACGTGTTAACATATTGGTATTGGTTATTTGTTTAAATTGCAAGATACATTTAGGTAAACCAAAGAAAAACTGCCAGGAATTTGTGCGGATATCAAAGAAAAGTATCGCAGAAATAGTTACTATAGAATCGATATTTGCCGGTTTTGTGCAAGCAAAGTACATTTATTTCTCTCATGATTTCAGTTTAATTTTTCCCGATTCAAACTGCAACAGGTCTATGGAATCGATAACATAAAGAAAGAGGTCGATAAGCTCACGTTTAAGGCCGTCACTATTCCGCAGCCAATGCAGGTACTTCCCGCAGTGCCATTGGGTAATGCGTTGACCAGGTATTCGCGAGAGCTGTCGTAATTTTCAACTAACGTAAGGTCTGCGTTGACTGTGGCATACGAGTGAAACGTGACGATGCTGAGGTGGCTACCAGCTGGGATGTAGTGGCGAATAAAGATGGCTGAAGACTGAATGAGCTTGTCGATTCTGTATGAACTCTTGAATAGCCGACATACCATATCAAAGGGGGAAAGAATTATGTCTTATTATTCATCAGTCGCAGTCCCCTCTTCACTTCGAGGAGAGAGTTAGAGGTGGGAACAAGACATTCATGATAGACGCCTTATAGGAGTCCATGTGTGTAGAGAGAGATCACATCTTCAATCAAAATGACAGTCTGTAGACTTTCAAATATCATTCATCAAAAATCATATATTTACTTGTTTTTGTTTGTTGGTTTATTTGGTTCATGTTTGCTGGTTTTGTTGCAATTCTGGTTATGATTGACGCAGTGTTATGAAATAATTAAATCCCATTTTGCACTTTAATATTTTGAAAGCAGTTCTCCCTACTAATTAAGGTTACGTCACAACTGTTCCATGCTTTATGTAGCATGTTTTTTTCTTTCATTTTTATTTTATTTCTACACGGTAATAAAAGGAACTTGGTCAACTATAGGCTATTATTCTGCACGTCCGTGCTTACAACATAACAGAAAAAACAGAATCCTAATATTCAGTATACTATTAAAATTATGTTTTAAAAAAATCACATTTAGAGAATACATTCAGCACATGAAGAAAATACGGCATAAAACAAAGCGACAATGATACCCATCGCTTAACATGTTATGAAATTTTATGATCAATGCTTACCCTATGATATTGTAGATATGAAACTACAAGTGATGTTGTTTTAAATAAAACCTGAAATTATAAAAGTCATAATCTTGATATTATCTGGACGGATCATTACAATCTGTTCATCCCCTATATTGTAAGCTTCTGAGTTTAAATGATGGCAATGTTTATCAAAATGTGTGATATTCCCATCTTTTATTTTCAATCAACGCTCATTATTTCATAATCATTAACTAAACGCTCAGTGTAACCACTCATTTCACCTGTCTGTATTTCATGTTTTTAATTCTAGATAAAAAAAAGCCACCTATGAAAATTCATCTTCGTTATATTTCATGTGTGCAGGTGACTTTTATGATGATGCCCTGTCCGACTCACCGACATACTACCACTTATATCTAGAACAAGAACCACTCGTCGGACAGGCTGCTGAAGGATGGTGAACGAAGGCTCAGTGTCCACTTGGTTTGGGTCTGGGAAGTAATCCTCACTGGTGATGTCTCCAGTAGAGAGCATGACTTCCCAGGCACTCCTTCTTCCACAGTGATGGTTTTGAAGATTATCTGCCTCGTAATTGTGTACTAATGGGTCGCAAAATTGGTGGATCTAGAAAAGACGAAAAATTTGTTGTCCAAAACATACTTGTATTTCGAAAACTTCAAACTCTTCCTGCATCACACATTTTATAAGCTGATAATGCCAAAGGCAAAATTCACATGATCAGAATGAATTGTAATTTTAACCTCACCGATATACGCAAGATTTACAATACATTGTACATATCTTTAACGGTAACACATTTGCTCGTACGACGAAAATTGCTCCGGTCTTATGTTCTCGAAAGTCTTAGAGTTATGGTTATGTTTGTGGGTAAAATTTATGTGTAGCTAAGCGTGCATATATTTTGTTGGAGCAATTGTCACAGGAGCAAATGTCATGAAACTATTTACAACAGAACATCAAATACAAAAATGCAGCATGCGCGTATCCAAGTTCAAGCTAAAAAATCAATCAAGTTTCACAACAAGTGCATTTAAATAACAGCTATGCTATTAGGAGATACCTAATTATCAACTCTAAGGTGAGTCCCATCTTGTTATTATATCTTTTTTTTTAATCATCAAAGTTCCAAGCCCCCTTTAGTAATGTATCCAACAGCAAGCATTATGCGACTGGGGGTTCGTATCCAGAAAGCAATTAGCTGGATTCAACAAAACGGAGAGTTGCAATAAGTTTTAGGCATCGGTCAGATTTCAGTTTAACTGGTTTGGTTGGTAAGGTCTGATTGTAATTTCATTAATAATTTCACACCTGTGTCCCAAGTTCACGCAATTTATTCTAATTCTAGCAAAATCTGCCTGTATTTGAACGTTTTGAAATTTTGTTATGAGGTACTGATTTGTCAAATTTTGAAGTCGAGTAACTTTCAAATGATACTGCAACCAAGGCTGTGTATTCAATATAGAAGAGGGTACTATATTTATGGCCATGGAGGAGTGAACTCATACGTCTAGGTTGATTGATATACAATTAGGGCACCAAAATTATTTCACGTTTAAAGATAATAAAAAGTTTTGCTACCTCAAAAGTGTCCTTGAATTTCCTTGTCTTAGTTTGTGTTTCAGGTTAAAGTACCTTTCATATAACTAACACTGTGAGACTTACTCGCCCAAAAGTGCTCTCATGTCTTAGTAATCATGCAATTAACTGCGATCAGCAGCCCCATACGCATAGCGACCAGCAGTCCCATACGCATAGCGTAATCGGGCATCGCATTGTAGCATTCAGGATCATGACAGATTTAGTATCGCAGGGTAAATGTCAACTTAAAATCCCATAAATTCTTCAATTTGAAGACTTACCAATTAACTTGAAGTATTGGAAACAGGATTCGGGCAACGTTTGGTTCTGCCTATAGTCCCTTTCTGTTCGAATTGATGACTGAATGTGACTCGGTCGACAGGAACTTAGGAGAGCTACATACAGTACACTGAATACTACAGCCAGTGCATGCGAACACATCACACGCACACAAATTTCAAATCCATGAACGGATAAGATGTTTGTGTGCGCATGCGCTGGCCATGGTATCCAGTGTATGTAGCTCTCCCAAGGTCCTCTCGACCGAGTCACATTCAGTCATCAATTCGAACAGAAAGGGACTATTGGCAGAACCAAACGTTGTTCGAAGCCTGTTTTCAATACTTCAACTTAATTGGTAAGTCTTCAAATCGAAGAAATTTTTTGATTTTAAGTTGACATTTAGGCCTACCCGCGATACTAATTCTGTCATGATCCTGAATGCTACAATGCGAAGCCCCATTACGCTATGCGTATGGGGCTGCTGGTCGCAGTTAGCTATGCGTACAATGGGCTGCACGCTGCTGGTCGCAGTCAGTGGTTTCGTACAGTATTTATCGACGCTGGACAGCGTCGGCTCTGCTACGAAACCATTATTGCATGATTACTAAGACATGAGAGCACTTTGGGGCGAGTAATTCTCACAGACAACGTACTTTAACCTGAAACACAAACCAAGACAAGGAAATTCAGGGAAGCTTTTGAGGTACCAAAACTTTTTATTATCTTTAAATGATTATGAATCTGTTCAACTCACAGAGTCTACGCAGTGCGATCCAAAGAGTAGAGAAGTGCTCGTCGTTTGCTCACTGTCAGGAATGAAGACACACTCCTCGTCCACTTTTCCATTAGGATTCTCTGGACACGACCAGCCATCCCCATCTATCATGTCACCAGTTAGATCACGGGAACACCTAGTCGGTTCATAGCGATGTGTGGTAGAATCGTAGTACTGGTTTGCCTCTCCATAACCCGAACCAGTAAAGTGCTCGGGGAAGAGACTCCATCTCAGGCGGCCCCATTGCCGCACCATTGCTTTCCCTATAATGAGAAAGACAAGAAAAAATTAGTGATGCTGAAATAATCTTGGTGATATAGAAGGCCTCCTTTTGTTGAAGAGTAAGAACATGTAAATCGCTTTGTGTCATTAGATCATTACATTTCATCGTATAAATTCTGAACGTGAAGACCGGACAATTTTGGACTTTTGGTTTGATAAATGGGGTGCTTAAGGCTTCCACCTGGATATTTTTCAAATTCAAAAAAAAAAAAAAAATCGTGCAAAAAATGCTATTTCAGACCTTAAGATACAAGCTGAGATATGATATGCTAAACTTCCATCAGTATAACTACACAAATCCCACTTCTTGAGAGAGCTCTGTTTTAAGCCGAGGAAGCGTTATTATATAATGCCATGTAGGTGAAGGCGTATGTCGTAATCGCAAAAGAAGTTTGAATTCATCAATGGTCGAAATGTTTGTATCCTACCACTGCATTCGTCGACGTTCTGAAGAAAGTACCCGGATGTAAGCGTCATATCAAGCCCTTGGACTCCGCACCCGGCGTGGTTAGTTACCGAAGGATCCCTAGCAGCTCCCTCTACGACCCGGATGTTGGCGCTCCCAAACGACTGGTAGGTGGCAGTCTCGTAAACGTCAGGTTTTCTACTCCATGTGATGGGAACGAGAATTTGGATCTCACCCCAGGACAGTCTGCGGGCGGTTGCATTGAACAGAATTTCTGAGCCTGTCCTGAATGTTTCCTATGAAATCAAGCAAGAACAAGACGGGTTTCTTCGCACCGAACTGTGCTGAATGTAGGCTATAGTGTTATTGCATTTGATTTAAACAATTAAAGTTGAAATTATGCTTTCATGTAATCAAACCATTCTAACGATAGAACAATGGAGAAGTAGATATTGCATATCTTTATGTACAGATAGTGTACACTAAATTGTAAACTAAAAGATGCGTTTTCTCTCCCAAGGAACCCCCCCCCCCCCCCGAAAACAACCATCAAGCAAACAAAAACAAAACGAAACAAAGCAAAACAAACGATCAACTAAGAGGAAGGGGATGGGGACAAAATTTCGTGATGTTAGGACTATGACAGCGGAACCATGATAGTTCTACAAATCGTTCTTGGCAGCATCTAGCCTTTTAAAAGGCACGAAAGGCACGAATGTTAGCGGTGAGCACCGTCCGCGAGAGAGTCATTTCTCCCTGGCACTTGCTCGCTGACGGCTTGACTGGATGCACGGCGTGACGGTCCATTGCTTGACTGCTATGTTCTCGTCTCTTACTGCCCCATAAAAGAGCAAGAGGGCATTTGACAAGGGCTTGATGCCATCAAATCCTATGTCATAGGAAGGCTGCGACGGTTTACAACTTTTAATTTGTAAATATCCTCTCATGAGAGTGTCCAGGAAACCGTTAAATCGGCTTCCTGCAGTACTGCATCTTTTATTAATTCGTATGGATGGTAATTCGGTAGATTATGCGCATACCTGTCTAGAAAAGATCGTTAAGATGAAAACATAGGGTTATCCCACGGGTTAGACATTATGGAGTCATACGGAACACAAGCTAAACGTTTAAAAAAATCAAACACGAGACAACATTGTATAGTGTCTAGCTTGTGGACCGTAGTCCCTAGGCCTTTTCTTGATCGAGAGCTCTTGGGCCTTCGTGAGCTGTTATGTATAACTCGTGGGCTGTATGGACTCCTGGGTGTCTAGCTCGTGAGGTGCACCCGACAACACCATCTTATATACAATTAAGTTTCAGACAAGATCTACCCTACTCTCTTTAAACAAAACGAGTGAAAATGTTCACTCTGAAGGAGTGAATAACAGAAAAGAGTGAATTTAGAGTGAAATTGGAGTGAATATTGAGTGAAAATGGTCATTTTCACTCATTTTAGAGTGACCTCAGTGATCACTCCAAAATCTTCGAGTGATCAGTGAGGTCACTCCAAAATTAGTGAAAATGAAAATTTTCACTAATTTTGGCTCCAGTTTCACTCTACATTAACTCATTTCTGTTATTCACTCCTTCAAGAGTGAATATTTTCACTCGATTTGTTTATAGAGCAGGTTTTTCACTGTTTGTCTTGAAGGCTCCCTCGTAAGACAAAGCAAGAAAATGGCAATGAGAAAACTTGTTTAGTTTTAGTTTTGTGTATTTAAATTCTATCTACGTTTGATGCATAAAGGAGGATACTGCCACAGAGATGAGATGCTGTAGCTACCACAACCGCATCGAAACTAAAAGGTGGATGAAACCTTATACCGCGATACTCTTACCTTGATGTGTTCTATCAATGTTTCATTTTCTGCAACATCCGAATCAATGGCAATGAGAATGTTGGTGTATTTCCCATTCTGAAGATGAATCTCGTTTCTGTCTTCGCACGAGCCCATGACAAACATGCTAGAAGCCATTGAAAGGCAAAGAAGAGCAAAACGCCATAACATCATTCTTCTTCTTTACTTTGTTAAGCAAAATGGGACAAGTTGTCAATTACTTGAGAGCATTAAAATGCAACGAAGATGAGAAGCATGACGATTATCAGTGATCGTCTCATTCCACAAAACTCTGGCAATATGTTTGAGCAGTCAGATCGATGCATACCAAGGTATCATACGAAATTTATTGGTAGAGAATAAAGTTCAAACTTAATCAGATTGCGAAAGCTTAGAGGAAACGAACAGGTCAAAATTCACTTTGTTTGACCCTTAGTCACCAATGCAAATATCGAAGACCTACTGTAACAGTGCATGCGTCGAACTGCTAAAATGAAACTTCAGCAAAACAGCATTCATGATTACAAATGTTTACATAAATGATACTAACAGAGTTGTTTTAAGCAACCATTGACATTTCTTGTGAAGATGTTGACCATCGCGGTGAATACCATGCCGATAGGGGGGTTCCCTTATCGGCCACTATTGACATGCTTGCAGAGACAGTAACGAGTTATTCTAGCTCCTATATAGTGTCTCTCCTCATTTTTTACTAGAAATTATGATCGTTTGTGGTAAGAAAAATTGAATAAATTATAATTAGAAAAACAGAGATGGTTTAATCTTGAAATTGTTACACGTTTTCTGTGTGTGTGTGTGTGTGTGTGTGTGTGTGTGTGTGTCATGTTGATTTTGTTGCCATGTCACAAGGGGAGAAGCGTCCTTGACGACAATCGTGGAGTGAGTAAACAAGGCCCTTCAACTTTGATCACGATTGATTAAGAAGGAAGGGCATCTGATTCAATGAAATAAGAGATAATTCGTAGCTGAGGAAATTCCCCACCACGATGTGACAAACATGATTATGACTTGCAGTATAATAAAAGGGTGATAACCGTTACATTAATAGATTTTATTTCATTTGATTTGCCAAATTATGCCAAACACAATGTATATAATACATGAGTATGTATCTGCATGAGCAATGATATAATGCAGGAACCAATAATTCAAATATAATGCAGGAACCAATAAATCAAATATAATCAAATCAAATTCCAAAATAGAACCAAACGTAACACATGCAGAGAGTTAGAATAGAAATACTAACATAATGGGCATAATGCCTAATCTATGTAGAAACAAACGAAATGTAATACGCAATTGTCTGGGTGTGGTTACAAACTGTCAAGTTTGAGCTATTTTTTTTTTTATTCGAAAGTGCTTTGCAGACAGAATTTAGTATCTTATCTTCTTAGGAATGACATAATATGTGTATACTAGTACATGTATTTCTTTTAATTTGAAATGCCTCTTTTAAAAAGAAGTCCTTCACATTTTTTTTTTTGTTCAAACAATGATAAGATTCTGTTGGCCAACAGGTATTGAAGTTATATTCATACGCACATGTTTATAGATTTTTAATGTCATAATTATACGCTTTATTCATTATTTTCTTAAGGGGTACAGTAACACTTAGGTTGTTTTATAATCATCGAACGTC
The DNA here is from genome assembly GCA_033980235.1 of Diadema setosum. Classification (NCBI taxonomy): domain Eukaryota; kingdom Metazoa; phylum Echinodermata; class Echinoidea; order Diadematoida; family Diadematidae; genus Diadema; species Diadema setosum. Next base: position 1,118,761 of record CM067063.1, on the reverse strand, counting down.
GAACAGTCGTTTTAGCTAACCAATGTGAGTAAATACTTTGAAATTGGTTTAGATAACGAAAGAATCAACACACACATGAATTATTATAAGAACTCTCAAACTACAGTAAACTTAAAAAAGAAACAAACAACAAGCAAAAACAAAAAGTGGTTCTGCTGCTTTTCTTCGATTGAGACTGATTACTTGCCCTCGTATCACGCCTATGCACGTATTCCGGGCATTTTTTTTTGTTGCTTTTTTTTGTTATTATTCCATTAAATTTGTAGTTACTATTCTCAAGACATTATTATTTTTACACAACTACTCATTCCCTTAATCGCATACATTGTATTTTCGTATACGGAATCGCTAGAACGGCCTTGTAGCTGACTATGAGTTTTTGCATTGAAATTGACAAAACAAACAGACACAATGAATTTGTGCCAATATAGACTGATATTTTTCTTTTTATGAAAACTGTTAAATGCATACATACATGCATATTTACATCTCATCTCTTTCTCTCTCACTCTCTCTCTCTCTCTCTCTCTCTCTCTCTCTATATATATATATATATATTGTACTTGCTCCGCGTATTAGCAGTACTAGAAATAGCAAGAAGACGAACGGGGAGGCCCCCCAAAATTCAGATTTTGAATTAAAATCAAGGCAATTGGCATGTAATGCATTCCTCTATTGTGACATTATTATTGCTATATATATATATATATATATATATATATATATATGTGTGTGTGTGTGTGTGTGTGTGTGTGTGTGTGCATAGTTTATGTACAAAGTTCTTGGATCAATATGGCAGATGGTATCTGAGAATCTCCCGGTGCATGATTATCTTGTATTTCTGATTCTGAAGGTTACAGTTCCTTATTCTGAGCGGTCGTTTATCCAAAAATGACAAGAGTTTCATCAAAAGCTTGTGTTTATCATTACAAATAAACATCGTCCCATGACTAGCCTATAAGATAACCATAAATATCCCTGCTGCAGATAACGCTGTTCTTTTATGAAGTTTACGACGTGAAGATCTGAAATAATGTTCTTCGTTTGCGTTTACCATCATGGCCACCAGAATATGATTAACAATGCATGATGTTGTTTACTATTCACATATGGCAATAAATTGATAACTCCCTATACTGACAAAAAAAAACAAACAAACAGATGGGGCGTGTATGACGTGCTCGTGCAGACACACGCTTTCAAGTTTGTTCGAAATGCACGTCGGCTTCATTATTATGTAGGTAATCTTATTGCGCTTGAAATTAAAGCTTTAGTTGATGCTAACCACAGACATTCATTTTTGTCCTGCAGGCTTTTTTTTTTCAGTTCATTTATTTTCATTTTTCTCTTTTTTTTTTCTAACAGAGCACAACACAGAATAAATGACGAATTATATCACAAACTCATGCATTCAACTAAAAATAAAGTTATTATGTATGCATGCATACTTGCAAAAAATACAAGATTATGTTTCAGTTGAGAGAGAAAAAAAAAGAGTTGGGACGTCCACTAAGAATCAAGCTTGTAGATTGTGAACCACTTAAAGGAAAATCTTATGAAATACTTATTTACATATACTTAGAACAAATATAATTCAAGACAAGACGGAATAAAACAGGAGACACACAGCAACAACATGACAAACTTGACAGAATGGATGAAAAGATGGAAGGAAAGAAGGAAAAAAGAGAATGCCTAACCGCTGATCTAGGAAACGAAAGAGGGAATTGAAGAGGTGTTTCAAACAGCTGGTGGCTGCACACAGCCGTGCAAAGATTATGATGGCTATTATAGTAATGAATGCAGAGATTAATTGATTCATGGATGGATGATAAACCCTGTGGTTGATGAGACTTTAATAGCTAATGAATAAAAAACATCACAGAGTGTTAAAAAGTCCTGCTTACCTTTGGGAACAGTGATTTAAAAGTTGTTCACGATATGGCATGTAAGGCATATGTGTTATAGGTTTGTTGTACCACAAAATATCCTGTCGTATAAAATTTTCGCGATAAAGCATAATTAAGGAGATATCTGTATTTTTCTCATTAAACCGTAACTGTAGACGGTTTAATATGGAAGCATTTTTCATAACTATTGCTCATATTTTGCATATTTGATAATACTTTACATCGATTTTAGCAATTTTTTGTTTGTTTGTTTGTTTTTTACAGTGGTTGTTTCTATCCCTAAATCACATTCTAGAACTATTTTAAAGCACAATCACTGCTGGGTTTTTGTTTCATCTGCAAATGGTTAATTATGACTTTAACAGAAAGGATTTAAACTTCCGCTTAAAAGAATACACAGATGGATATCTTTTTTTTATTTCACAGCTTAATGAATCCCAGAATCTAGGGTATGTGTATATAATGTATTCTGAGCCAATAAAGTTTCAAATGAAACTCAACAAATTTCCTAGTACATCGTAGTAGGATAATTCTGAAAAAAAAGAATGGTTCCGTGTAAATATTGAGTTGAATATGCAGGGAAATGCATTAGCATTGAAATTGAACATAAACTGACCAAGTTGAAAAAATATACAAATCTTAAATTTTTTAAATCTTGTATTTAGTAAATAATGGATCTGTATGGGAGCGTGGCGTTACGCCACAAATAACACGAAAGTGCCTTTTTTTTTTTTATAACAGTAGTCTATATAATAAAGTTTGATGGGCGCTACCCCATGCTAAAAGTCCGTAATCAAGATAAGGTAGAATTAGAGAAAAATACGTCAGCAAGGAAGACAATGGTCTATGAAACTTGAGTCTATTGATGATGCCAATATTACGTGAAATTATTGTACTAATGTTGATAATATATGGCCTCCATATAAGTTTATCGTCGACTGTAATCCCGAGAAATTTTGTATTAGGTACACGTTCTAATTGAGTGTCATCAAAATTTATATCTTTGCGTAAGGCTTCTATAAAATTACTAAATAACATATTATTTTTCAAAAGATTAAGTGATGATTTATTAGCTCTTATCCACTAAGTCACTTTTTTTTCAATTCGGAATTAACGACGTGTACGAGAGTATCTAGATTTCGGTGTGAAAAGAAAATATTCGAATCATAAGCAAAAAGTATAAATGACGTCCAGCACGTCGGATGACCTGCAAAAGTTACTGATATAAATGATAAAAAGTAAAGGTCCTAATGAGCTACCCTGTGGGACGCCACATTTGATGAATTCGAGACTTGAGACGTTCTCGTTCAAAGATACGTATTGTTTTCGGTTTTGCAGGTAGCTCCTGAACCACTCCAAGGCCTTCCCCCGTATCCCATGATAATGAGACAATTTTTTAAAATAAAATTCCGTGATAAATTGTATCGAAGGCATTGGAGAAATCCAGGAATATACCAACAAAATGAGAATAATTTTCACTACTATGCGCGGCGTGGTCAATAAACTTCAAAAGGGCATGAATGGTTCTGTGTTTCTGACGAAACCAAAATTGTAAATTTGTAAAAACATAAACATTTAAAGAAAAATGACTGTTCTTATAAATATCAATTTCTCCAACATTTTAGATGATGAAAGCAAAAATGGGCCTGTAATATCAGAACCATCTCCTTTTTCAAACAAAGGGAAAACCTTAGCTATTTTCATAAAATCAGGAAAAAAGACCACAGAATTATAGATCTATTAAAATATGTGAAAGCGAGGGCGCTGTTCGGCTTTGCCGAGTATGGCTGTGTGAAATCCCATTCCTGCAGTTTTTTGTTGAGTTTTACTTTTTTTAAATCCCGATGGATTATGAACTTGCTACTATGAATTCAAAATGACATTTTGACTCTTTGGGACTTTCATTCATATTCCAGAGCGTTTTATCTTCGGTAAGTTTCTCGTTATTCCTGTGACCGATTACCGTCTTGCCTATTGGCTCCGTTCGTTAAAGTGTATGCGGGAATATGATGAAGAAACAAGACCGTCCAGCCCCCGGCCCCGAGTGTGCCGGGGCGATGAAACTGGTGCCGACAGCCCCCGCACCAACCCCCACAGGATCCCCAGATCCGAAAAAGTGTCGTAAGGATACGAACGACAAAATGCTGAGTGAAACTGAAATGATCAGAGACATGTGGCTTTGCATGCCTACTCTCGATAAGCTTTCAAAGCAATTGGATAGTCTGTGTAGCCGTATGGACACACTGGAGACAAAGGTCAAAGATCTCGAAAGCCAAAACAGAGATTTTGAAGAGGGGGTTGGGCATATTGAAACTGAGTTGCAGGAGATGCGAGAGGTTTTTGTCACGAAGGCATCATCTGTAGAGTTGAAGAAGGTAAATGAGCAGATTGTAGATCTAGTGAATAGGAACAAGCGAAACAACATTGTGATTCATAACATTCCTGAAGGTGCTGAGGGTAGTACACCAGGTTGCTGTGGGCTTGTACACAGCATCCTCCGGGACAAGCTAGGAATCCAGGCCAGTATTGAGATAGAAAGAGCCCACAGAACCCCGATGGCTAGACCTTCCACCCAACACCGCAACGCCAACGGAAAGCCTCGACCAGTCCATGTTAGATTCCTTCGTTACCGGGATCGTGAGTCAGTACTGAAGAAAGCCACACAGACAAAGAATCTGGAGGTCCAAGGTCAGCGCATCTTCATTTCTGACGACATGCACAAAACCACACGTGAACAACATCGTCGCATGGTCCAGAAAGTGAAGCAAATGAGAAAGGAAGGCAAGTTTGCCTTTATCCCTTGGAGTGTACCCAGAATCATCAAAAGATGGAGGGAAGGATTCTGCAGGCCCGCTAAAAACCCTGAAAGACTTTGACTGGAAGTGTATGATTTGCAACACCACATTCCACTGTGGATTAAGTACCGGTTATAATTGTATAGTTTCAACAAAAGACTGCAGGGATTCAGTCAGTATTTTGAGAGCTGCTTAGTTTGTGTTAGAGTTCAAGTAGGTAGTTTATTACCCTGTCAGGCAGTATTGCATAAAACTGCACTGCCTGTGTGTGTATGTATGCAAGGTCACAGTCAATACGTGTTACGACAAGGTTGTTTCTGATTTGAAACCTTGTTAATCACCTTGCACGTTTGTCGCCTTTTTGTTGTAAAGTTATCTCAATTACCACCTTTTTTGTTTTGTTTTGTTTATTTTTGGCATTTGTTTCATGCGTAATGTACTTTATACATCCAACATGTCAGACGGATTTTATGATGGAGATCAAATAATTTGGTTTTTAATGTTAGCTCTAGACTGTGATACTCCTTCATTATGGCTTTAAAATTCAATACTTTTAACTGTCGCGGATTACAATTTTTTTTTTTTAAAGAAAGCAGATTTTTCATTATTTGAAAAGCACTGGTACTGATGATTTCCTGCAAGAAACACATTCAGATAAAAAAGATGACATGCTGTGGAAAACTCAGTGGGGTGAACTAGCTTTTTTTTTTTCAAGCTTTAATTCTGCTAGCAGGGGAGTAGCCATCCTTATTAGAAAAAAAACTGTTTCTGTTCAGATACTCTCGTTATCTAGTGACCCTGAAGGTAGATTTATTATATCAAAGGTAATTTTAAATGAATTACAAATGACTCTGGTTAACATATGAAGAGTTGGTTTGCAAAAACCGATAAGTCCATTTTTGAAGATTTTGAAGTACGGTCTCTGTCATAAAGTACAAAATAATACCTTTTAAACGATATATTGGTCACTACATATAAAGGTATATTTTTGAAGTTATGGTCAAAAGAAGCCAACATTTTCTTATTATTCCCTTTATTTTTCTTGACCTTTAATCGCAAATATCTCCATTTGACAAATATGGACTTATCGGTTTTTGCAAACAAACTCTTCATATATGCCCCAAACAGAGATGAACCTGATTTTTTGTTAAAAGTCTTTGCTGAAGTTGATAAATTAAGCAGTCCCACCTTATATATAGGTAGAGATTTTAATTTTAGTAATCAGTCCTCTTGATTATCAAGGTACAAAACCTCAACATTCAAATAAAAATTCCAGTGAAATGCTGTGTAATTTAATGGAAGAAATTGGACTTGTAGACGTGTGGAGACACTTCACCCGAATTTAAGACAGTATACTCGTCACCAGAAAAACCCAAGGGCCTTATCCAGACTTGATTTTATTTTAGTGTCTAGTAATTTTATAGATAACTGTGTAAGCTCTAAAATATTACCTGGAATTCAATCAGATCATTCTATTGTACAAATTTCATTCAATGACAATCAACCCAAAAGGGGAAGAGGTTTTTGGAAAATGAATTGTCACTATCATCATCATGGTTCAGATTTTCTTAATCTTATCAAAGGTACAATCAGTGATTTTAAGGAAAACCATAAAAATTCTGACTGCAATCCTAACATATTATCGGATACTTTGAAGTGTGTTATTACAGGTGTGAGTATGGAATATTCCTCCAGGAAGAAAAAAGAAAGAAATAATGAAAAAAAAAATGTTATCATTTGATATTGATGAAATGAAATTACAGATGGCTAATACGGGCCCGACTCCGGATGACAATTCTCTTTTTATAAAGTTAGAAAAATTTGAAGAAAAACTTAATAAAATTAATGATTTTGAGACAAAAGGTTTAATTACTCGATCCAGGATAAGATGGGTAGAAGGAGGGGAGAAAAGTACGAAATATATTTGTAATTTAGAGAACAGGGGCTTACGAAAGACCATTAGTGCCACGGAGAAAAAAAAAAACTACTATTTCTACTAATCTGTTTAAACAGATTATAATCTGTAATAACAGATTACGGTATTTCTACTAATCTGTTTAAACAGATTACGGTATTTCTTCTAATCTGTTTAAACAGATTATAATCTGTTATAACAGATTACGGTAATTCTTCTAATCTGTTTAAACAGATTATAATCTTTGCAACTGATTGACAAATTGCCCTACATCGACGTAAATAAGCACTGAATTAATCAGTGTTTTAGTAGTAGCCATGATAAAAAATCATGGGCGTACATACTCGAGCAGGATTCGAACCTACGACCTCCTGATCACCGGACAGGCGTCATCTCCACTAGACCACCGAGCTTTCGCCCGACAGCAAGTGTTGGTTCTAATCCTTATAGCATGCAGCGGGTACTGCTTTGTTATTCAAATTCATGAAAATTCTTCCGTCGTGATGTTTTCATTGCAACTGATTGACAAATTGCCCTACATCGACGTAAATAAGCACTGAATTAATCAGTGTTTTAGTAGTAGCCATGATAAAAAATCATGGGCGTACATACTCGAGCAGGATTCGAACCTACGACCTCCTGATCACCGGACAGGCGTCATCTCCACTAGACCACCGAGCTTTCGCCCGACAGCAAGTGTTGGTTCTAATCCTTATAGCATGCAGCGGGTACTGCTTTGTTATTCAAATTCATGAAAATTCTTCCGTCGTGATGTTTTCATTGCAACTGATTGACAAATTGCCCTACATCGACGTAAATAAGCACTGAATTAATCAGTGTTTTAGTAGTAGCCATGATAAAAAATCATGGGCGTACATACTCGAGCAGGATTCGAACCTACGACCTCCTGATCACCGGACAGGCGTCATCTCCACTAGACCACCGAGCTTTCGCCCGACAGCAAGTGTTGGTTCTAATCCTTATAGCATGCAGCGGGTACTGCTTTGTTATTCAAATTCATGAAAATTCTTCCGTCGTGATGTTTTCATTGCAACTGATTGATAAATTGCCCTACATCGACGTAAATAAGCACTGAATTAATCAGTGTTTTAGTAGTAGCCATGATAAAAAATCATGGGCGTACATACTCGAGCAGGATTCGAACCTACGACCTCCTGATCACCGGACAGGCGTCATCTCCACTAGACCACCGAGCTTTCGCCCGACAGCAAGTGTTGGTTCTAATCCTTATAGCATGCAGCGGGTACTGCTTTGTTATTCAAATTCATGAAAATTCTTCCGTCGTGATGTTTTCATTGCAACTGATTGACAAATTGCCCTACATCGACGTAAATAAGCACTGAATTAATCAGTGTTTTAGTAGTAGCCATGATAAAAAAATCATGGGCGTACATACTCGAGCAGGATTCGAACCTACGACCTCCTGATCACCGGACAGGCGTCATCTCCACTAGACCACCGAGCTTTCGCCCGACAGCAAGTGTTGGTTCTAATCCTTATAGCATGCAGCGGGTACTGCTTTGTTATTCAAATTCATGAATTTGAATAACAAAGCAGTACCCGCTGCATGCTATAAGGATTAGAACCAACACTTGCTGTCGGGCGAAAGCTCGGTGGTCTAGTGGAGATGACGCCTGTCCGGTGATCAGGAGGTCGTAGGTTCGAATCCTGCTCGAGTATGTACGCCCATGATTTTTTATCATGGCTACTACTAAAACACTGATTAATTCAGTGCTTATTTACGTCGATGTAGGGCAATTTGTCAATCAGTTGCAATGAAAACATCACGACGGAAGAATTTTCATGAATTTGAATAACAAAGCAGTACCCGCTGCATGCTATAAGGATTAGAACCAACACTTGCTGTCGGGCGAAAGCTCGGTGGTCTAGTGGAGATGACGCCTGTCCGGTGATCAGGAGGTCGTAGGTTCGAATCCTGCTCGAGTATGTACGCCCATGATTTTTTATCATGGCTACTACTAAAACACTGATTAATTCAGTGCTTATTTACGTCGATGTAGGGCAATTTGTCAATCAGTTGCAATGAAAACATCACGACGGAAGAATTTTCATGAATTTGAAGATTATAATCTGTTATAACAGATTACGGTATTTCTACTAATCTGTTTAAACAGATAACGGTATTTCTTCTAATCTGTTTAAACAGATTATAATCTGTTATAACAGATTACGGTATTTCTACTAATCTGTTTAAACAGATTACGGTATTTCTTCTAATCTGTTTAAACAGATTACATTACTTCAACTAATCTGTTTAAACAGATTATAATCTGTTATAACAGATTACGATATTTCTACTAATCTGTTTAAACAGATTACGGTATTTCTTCTAATCTGTTTAAACAGATTATAATCTGTTATAACAGATTATTATCTGTTTAAACAGATTAGAAGAAATACCGTAATCTGTTTAAACAGATTAGTAGAAATACCGTAATCTGTTATAACAGATTATAATCTGTTTAAACAGATTAGAAGAAATACCGTAATCTGTTTAAACAGATTAGTAGAAATACCGTAATCTGTTATAACAGATTATAATCTGTTTAAACAGATTAGAAGAAATACCGTAATCTGTTTAAACAGATTAGTAGAAATACCGTAATCTGTTATAACAGATTATAATCTGTTTAAACAGATTAGAAGAAATACCGTAATCTGTTTAAACAGATTAGTAGAAATACCGTAATCTGTTATAACAGATTATAATCTGTTTAAACAGATTAGAAGAAATACCGTAATCTGTTTAAACAGATTAGTAGAAATACCGTAATCTGTTATAACAGATTATAATCTGTTTAAACAGATTAGTTGAATTACTGTAATCTGTTTAAACAGATTAGTAGAAATACCGTAATCTGTTTAAACAGATTAGTAGAAATACCGTAATCTGTTATTACAGATTACAATCTGTTTAAACAGATTAGTAGAAATACCGTAATCTGTTATTACAGATTATAATCTGTTTAAACAGATTAGTAGAAATAGTAGTTTTTTTTTTCTCCGTGGCACTAATGGTCTTTCGTAGGGGCTGGCAAAAAAAAAAAAAAATTCTAGAATTAAAAACCATGAAGGTAACTTGATAAGAGACCCAGTTGGAATTTTTAAAGAAATTCAATCCTTTAACGGTGAATTATATTCTTTTAGAGATAATGTCCAAGAAATGGAAATGATATTAATGAATCTCTCTTTGATAAAATTGACATTCCACAATTATCTGAAGATCAAAGACAATCTTAAGACTCTTCTCTTACAAAGACCGTGTCCGTAGTGTCCGTAGACGGAGAAGGAAGGGCTTCTAAACCCTCTGCCAATGGTGCAATATTTTACTGTTTTCCGCCTACGGATATTACTGCTTCACCAAACTGTGATTTTTATTGGATTTTAACGTTTGGACATGTACAGTTTTTAACGTGTTCTCCTCGTTTCTGTTGCGGTACTCAGTTGTAGTGAGTGTAAGACTTTCTCTCATCGACGCCATTTTCTTGTCGGCAATTTGCATATTTGGCACCATGGCTCAGCAGCAGACACCGGCCTTTCGGAAATACACCTGCCCGCAACTCTCGCCTGAGGAGTGGAATCACATTGACGATGACATAAAAGCTGCTACACGTATATTACATCATGACCTGGCCAGTGATTCAATACCCGCCTCACTAGCAGGGGACCGTTTTACCGAGATTTTACAGGAGTACTTTGACACGTCGCCACACTTCTCAGGTATGAACGAAACAAGCAAGTGCAAACCATTTATCAGGAGACTATCTAAGACGCTGTTGGAAATGAAAAAAAATGAAAAATTCTCTACGTAAAACGGCCTTTTCTCCAAACGCAAATTCTGATGATCGTGCTAAATTCTATGAGGCGTTGCATTCGCATAACTTTTTGCGGAAGGAACAAAGAGCCCATGAAAAGCAACGATCAGCAAAATATGAAGAAATTAAATTTAGGAAAAATTTTTGGTCTTTCAGTAAAAATGTCGTCAATGATACCTTGTACTCTTCGGCATCCGATCCCACCTTTTCGCGACAAACAGCTGATGACTACTTCTCAGCGAAGTACGCAGCCGAACCCACGCCGATCGACCCGGACAAGCTCGACTGGTGGACGGGCCCGGCGGCTGATGAGATTCACCATCAATTCAACATGGGACCAATCAGACCGAAAGATATCAAGCAAGTTTTAGGTCACAAAAGTTCAAACTCTGCACCAGGGCCAGATGGGATTCCCTATGGGATACTAAAGAAACTGCCCAGTATTCACCATTTCTTGGCAACTCTCTATAGCAAGCTATTATTGAGCCCTAACCCCACCCTACCGCAATCTTGGACTCAAGCAAAAGTTATCCTTCTGCATAAAAAGGACTCTTTGGACAATCCTGAGAACTTCAGAATGATAGCACTCTCCAGCGTGTTTGGTAAGATTTTTCACCAAATAATTGTAAATCGCCTTGAGAGCTATCTAACTCAGAATGAACTGATTGACACTACAACTCAGAAAGGTTTCATGAAAGGTGTTTCAGGGTGTGTTGACCATAACATGATTGTTCATGAGGTAATCAAACATGCTAAAATCAACAAGAGAACCGTCCACTTCACATGGTTTGACCTACAAGATGCATTTGGGTCAGTGCCTCATACCCTGATCGAGTATATACTCAGCAGGTATTTTCTTCCATCAGAATTGAGAGCCTACATTAGTAATTTGTACTCTGTTATCTCTGGTACAGTAGTAACAAAACATTGGAACACTGAGCCATTTCAGTTTCGGAAAGGGATCTTTCAGGGGGATCCATTATCACCCCTTATTTTCACAATGTGCATTAACCCCCTACTTGATTATTTGAAAACAAATGATAAATTTCAAGCAGCTCGATGCTCTCACGAATAGATATGCAAAAAAAAGTGGTCGGGCCTCGCCCATCTAGCCACCATGGCAATGCTTCACATGCCTGAGGGACTTGACATTCCTTCCACTTCTAACTTGTACATTGAATGCCATACTTTTGCGCATGTCCAAATTCGGGAAAAGAGTGACTCTAAAGTCAATGAATGTTTGGATTCAAAAGTTCAAAGGGAGAAGAAGTGGACAAGAAAAATATCTGCCACTGTTCAATGCGAAAGAGATTGGAACGACATTCACATGCAAAATCTACCGGCCCCGCAACAAAAACGAGCGGGGAAGAATTTGTGTAAACAACGAGTGTCAGAATACTGGCGCAATCATGTACAAAATCTGGCTGTACAAGGAAAAACTCTTGAATTAATTAGCTTAGAAACCGGTAATGCCCAGTGGAAAAGACAGGTGTGGCATACAATTTACCTGAAAGAGTTGCAAAGTTCATGCTTAATGCTCTAACAGACTCGCTGAATACGTGGGCAAATCTGCTTACATGGGGTGAGAGGTCGAGTGATAGGTGCACAAAATGTGGTAATCGTGAAACACTACATCACGTGCTCAATCATTGTTCGGTCGCTTTGGAGCAAGGCCGCTTCACATGGCGCCACAACAACATTTTGCATCACATTGTTGAGGTCGCCCGGTTAGATATCCATTGGAACGGTGAAGCTTTACCGGATCCCATCATACAAAGTGATCTTGCAGGTGAAATAAGGCCCAATCGGTCCACTGTTCCTCTGGAATGCACGCAAACTGACCTAATCCCGGACCTATGCATCCTTTGGAAAAGCGATAAGAAACTCGCAATTATTGAGCTCACAGTCCCTTCTGAACCAAATTTGCTCAAGGCAAATGCACGGAAGTCAAACAAATATGCATCTTTGGTATCTGACATCGAAGCAAATGGTTACACTGTTGTCTTTCTACCTATTGAAATAGGTTCTCGGGGCTTTGTTAGTAATGACAATGTGCAAAGGCTTAAGAAATTTCTCGCGTTATGCGGGAAACAAGTGTCTTTCAAGACCTTTCGGGACAGATTGTCGTCACTTGCTGGCAATCACTTCTTCATTTGTAATTTATTCGGCTAAGGAAGAACCAAAGTTGGAATGTCAAAATACATTGTTTTGACATAATTAAATTCTAATCCTTGGCCCAATGTTTAGGTTGAGGCCACTGGATTAATTGTGTATCGGATTGATATTCGGGAGGGCTTGATGTCGGGCATGAGTTTTTCTTAGATGGGCTTTCATTATAACATATAATTATGAAGTAGTTGAGATGTGTGTAGGGTTTGCACTTAGTCGAGTTCATTGCTCTATGTGATGGGAGTGTTCTGCCGTCGGATGGGCTCTGGCTTGAGGTTTGGAAAGGGCTTTTTTTTTTCTTTTGTCCGTTTAGTCTGGATACACTTTGTTATTTTGAGATTATGTGAGGGAACGGGACAGATTGTCGTCACTTGCAATCACTTTTTCATTTGTAATTTATTCTGCCAAGGAAGAACCAAAGTGGTGATGTCAAAATTCATTGCTCTGACATAATTTAATTTTAATCCTTGGCCCAATGTTGAGGTTGAGGCCACTGGATTTATTGTATATCGGATTGATATTCGGGAGGGCTTGATGTCGGGCATGAGTTTTTCTGAGACGGGTTATCATTATAACATATAATTATGAAGTAGTTGAGATGTGTGTAGGGTTTGCACTTAGTCGAGTTCATTGCTCTATGTGATGGGAGTGTTCTGCCGTCGGATGGGCTCTGGTTTGAGGTTTGGAAAGGGTTTTTTTTTCTTTCTTTTTTTCTTTTGTCCGTTTAGTCTGGATACACTTTGTTATTCTGAGTTATGTGAGGGAAACCAGTGTCTTTCAAGACTTTTCGGGACAGATTGTCGTCACTTGCAATCACTTTTTTCATTTGTAATTTATTTGGCTAAGGAAAAACCAAAGTGGGGATGTCAAAATTCATTGCTCTGACATAATTCAATTTTAATCTTTGACCCAATGCTTATAATAGGTTGAGGCCATTGGATTAATTGTGTATCGGATTGATATTCGGGAGGACTTGATGTCGGGCATGAGTTTTTCTGAGACGGGCTATCGTTATAACATATAATTATGAAGTATAGTTGAGATGTGTGTAGGGTTTGCATTTAGTCGAGTTCATTGCTCTATGTGATGGGAGTGTTCTGCCGTCGGGTGGGCTCTGGTTTGAGGCTTGGAAAGGGCTCTTCTTTTGTCCATCTAGTCTGAGTACATTTTGTTATTTTGAGTTATGTGAGGGAAACCAGTGTCTTTCAAGACTTATCGGGACAGATTGTCGTCACTTGCACTTCTTCATTTGTAATTTATTCGGCTAAGGAAGAATTAAAATGGGAATGTCAAAATTCTTTGCTTTGACATAATTTAATTTTAATCCGTGGCCCTATGTTTAGGTTGAGGTCACTGGATTAATTGTGTATCGGATTGATATTCGGGAGGGTTAATTTGTTGTCGGGCATGAGTTTTTCTGAGACGGGTTATCATTATAACATATATATATATATATATATATATTTAAATATATATGAATATAAATTAAAGGTTTATAATAATGGGGCGTCCCCATCCGGGCCTGGGCTATTCCAGGGTTGTTGGTTTTTTTTTCCCGGTTCCCCGGGGCGGAGTCGTCTCATGTGATATTGATAATTTATGTAATTTATTGTTATTGCTATGTTAATGGGGCGCGGAATGAATGACCGTGTCTCATTGTGAATAATTTATGTATGCGGAATCGCCCCACTCTATTATATTGGACTCACTGGAATACAAAATAATGCAAATGTTTGTTAAAATTCAATAGGTATGTTAAATGCCGTCAAGAGGGCGGTGAGTTGGCTCAGTCGGTAGCGCGTCTGCCTCACGATCACGCGGCCCGGGTTCGAACCCGAGTCTGGACTGAGCAATGTTGTGTGTAAACATACCGTCCCCTCTAGCAAGAGGCAAAACACTCTGTCCCTCGGATAGGACATAAAATGGAGGTCCCGTGTATGAGAGAGTCACAGCTCGTGCACGTAAAAGATCCCGCTCCATTCATTCATCGCAAAGAGCAGGGTGTCTAACCCGGTGAAGTGGTCCCACCCCACATCCAACTGGACCCCATGGAAGACCAGCTTATTGTAGCTGAATATGGGCTATCCAGCCATCTTCACAGATGGAAAATGAACAACAACAACAACAAGAGAAAAGTGTATCATGTATGTACTACACTTGTCCTAGTTTTCTTCTCCTTCTTCGTCTTCTTCTTCTTCATGCTATTTTACTTTTCTCCTTTTTCTTTCTTAGTCTCCATTTTCTCTACTCCTAATCTTTCTGGTCTCATTTCTTATCCTTCTGCCTGCTTAAACAATACTTTTCACACTTTGGATATGTGTAGGATTCTGTCAAAGTTACGTGTTTTTATGTTCGTAAATTTTCCGTAACATTGTGTGATATTTATGTATATGCCCTGCTTATTCTGTTTATCCAGTTATGTCCTGGGCTTTTATGCTTTGTATTTATGTATTCCTTTGTTCGATTTGTATATCAATAAAGTGATGAATATACATTAAGTCCATGAATACGAACAAAACCCCTGGCTTTGATGGTTTACCGGTAGAGGTTTACATGGTATTTTGGCTTGACATAAGTGACATGTTGATAAATTCTTTGAATTTCTCCCTACAAAATGGAGTTTTGTCCCCCTCACAAAGGAATGGCATAATCAATCTTCTCCCTAAGAAAGACAAAGATCCTCTTTTTATTAAAAATTACCGTCCTATTACACTGTTGACAACCGATTATAAAATTGTGGCCAAGTGTTATGCGAACCGTCTTAAGCGCTGTTTACATGATATTATCCACCCGGATCAATCTGGTTTTATAAAAGGTAGGAGCATTAGCCACAACATTCGTTTAGTTTTGGACATCATTGAATACACTGAAAAAAAAAAAGATCTTCCAGGATCTATTTTGTTACTTGACATTGAAAAAGCTTTCGATAGTGTCTCCCAGAGGAATTTTTCAGGGATGTCCAATCTCCCCTTATTTGTTCTTACTTGTAATAGAGATAATGGCCCTTTCCATAAGACAAAACAACTTAATTAAAAGTATCCCAATTAAAAATCAAGAAGTTAAGATCTCTTTGTTTGCGGACGATTCTGTGTGTTTTCTAGATTGTACAGATAAATCTTTTTCTCAACTTTTTCAAACTTTGCTCACATTTGGTCAGTTTTCTGGGTGTAAAATCAATTTCAGTAAAACTGAAGCCATTTAGATTGGCTCAAAGAAAGGAAACCAGG
Organism: Diadema setosum; assembly: GCA_033980235.1. Lineage (NCBI taxonomy): Eukaryota > Metazoa > Echinodermata > Echinoidea > Diadematoida > Diadematidae > Diadema > Diadema setosum. The sequence goes on along the minus strand of CM067063.1, from coordinate 1,102,888 downwards.
TTTTTCTATTTATGAATCGTGGTGTTTCATGGAAAAAAATTTAAATTCAAGTGTCTGGGAGTTGTTTTTTCTTTGAATGTTGCTTTAATTTATGATTTGAATTATAAAGAGATATTGAAAAAAAGATAGAACAAACTATAAATTGCTGGAAAATACGAAATCTTTCATTAATTGGCAGAGTTTGTGTAATCAAAACCCTTGTGTTGCCCCAACTAATATATCTCTTTTCCGTTCTTTCCATTAAATTACCTTCTTCCTTTTTTAAAATTTTGAATAAATTATTCTTTAAATTTATTTGGAACGGAAGTATAGACAGAGTAAAGAAAAAAGTAATGTGTAATAGATATATTCAGGCAGGTCTTAAAATGGTGGACCCCTTTTCTTTTGCAACTGCCCAAAAGATGATGTGGGTAAGATGGTTATTGGATGATGATTTTGATGCTTCATGGAAATGTATTGAGCTATCCTTTTTGGAAAGCTTTAATCAAGACGTTCAATTTTTGTGGAAATCCCGTGCTCCCGAGAGTGTTTTAAATTCTCTTGGTAATACACAATTAGCTGAAGCATTACGAAGTTGGTACTTATTTAGAGATGAAGCTACTATTGAATTTTATGGTAATAAATTTTCAGAGTAACTGAAGTGCATGTCAAGTTCTGTGGTATAACAGATCCATTCGTTCGAAATCTAAACCTTTCTTTTTTTACCCATCTTGGTACCGTAAAAAGATATTTACTTTATCTGATTTATTTAATCCACCCCTTTCTGGCCATAAACTTTTTGAAGAAATTATATTGGATTTTGGTATCCCTGTTACTGACAGGAGGAAATATAATTTTTTGATTAAGAGTATACCTGAAGAATGGATGAAGAATTTCGAACCTGATATAGTGGGAGTTCATGAAACAATTGTTCATAAACTAGTGAACACTAAAAAAAGTCCCCAAAAGTATGTACAACTTATTACTCGGTTCCCACATCCCGAACAAAAGATATGCATTTTGGAGTGAAATTTTGTCTGTTCCAGTACCTACGGATTGGGAAAAGGTACACAATACTATTTTTTTTTGTACTATTGATACCAAACTAAGATCTTCTTATTTTTAGATTTTCCACAAAGCTATTGCATTGAATGATTTTCTTTTTAGGATTAAACGGAAGGAATCTCCTAACTGCTCCCTGTGTGATAAAAAGGAGGAAACAATTGTTCATTTATTCTGTGAATGTGAAAAGGTTACCCCAATTTGGCAGGACCTCTGTTATGTCTACTTCCGAAAGAGACACGAATTTAGGAAAACTGGAGGCATGTCGTAGGTTCAACGCGGTTTAATCACGATCCATTTTGTAACTCGCCTAGCCTTATTCCAGGCCGTTTCATGACATAAAATAGTCTTGATTCAGACTTAAACGATGTATTAAAACAGTAACCACAACATTTCCCCTCTCCTTAAAAGGAATATCCTTCATAACATGTACCTGATATAATTAATAACTTGTCAGTAATTACAATGGTTTGAATATGTATAATAAACTCCAAACAATACTTCCCCAGGTACACATTTTGCATTCCTGTCATTATAACCAAATGCCGTATTATCTTTAACATTAAACCTGTATCATCTTGTATATATGTTTTCCACTACCTTAATACTCATCTAACTTGCATGCGTATAAAGTTAAATGTAACTCCCTTAATGATATTGTGCAAATCACATATTATATAATGTATTTCTTTGTTTGACTTTCCTAAAACTGATTTAAAATGAAATTTCTCAAATCTATCTATTTATCGGCTAAATTTGACTGTATGCATCTCACTTTCTTTTTTTTTTAAGCCAATAAAACCTGTGTGGAAATAATTTACACATAAATGTCTATCCTTAATTTCTCTCTGTTTCTAATGTATGAAACTGTATACATGCATACATCTATTACAGCCAATATATCTTCTTTAAAGGTGGTATCACTCATTTGCACACATGTGGAGTCCTGAAGAGAACCACTTAAGCAATTGTCAACTGAATGGACAGACATAAACCAAACTAAATGTGACTTTAAACAGAATAAATTTCCCAAACAATGAAGGAAACGTTTGGACCTAGAACTTCCTTTGTTTTGTTTTTTGATGTTTTCTTTTTAAGAAGTCATCTATAAAATGGTTGCAAATGAGTGTCAATACCTTTACTCTCTGCACAAGGTATAACATGTTTATTTATGGAACAACACATACAAAACTTCCATATGCATTGTCATGCAACACATGGTGAATATATGAACATAGTTCTCAGTCTTTAGTGTTCGAGTCTTTACTCATTTTCTTGGTTTTGGCATTTTGTTAATTTGGATGCATTCCAAATGCGGTTGTCCTGAAGAACGTATGTGTAGGGGCCCTTCTTGCCTACAATGAGCTGTGGTGGGTAGTATTTTGAGTTGCGCACTTTAACGGCACGCTTTGCTTTGACCAAATCCCCTACTTTGAACATAGGGACGGTTGCACCCCTAGTTTTGTCTGCGTATTCACGCGATTTGGCTTGCATTTTCTCTACGCGTTCGCGAACAACTGTGTCATTGCGCGTAGTACTTCGCTCACTATGGCGATCTTTGCGAATGTTGACAGGTGTTACCATGCGTCGACCGTGGAGTAACTCAGCAGGAGATTTCCCGGTCGTTTGGTGCGGTGTTGAGCGATACGCCATCAGCAATTCAAGCGCTGCATCTTTCCATGGTTTCCTTTCCATGGAAGCAATCTGCACGGTTTGCTTTAGCACTCTATTCCACCTCTCAACTTCTCCGTTGGCACGCGGATAGTACAATGAAGATTTGCGATGTTGAATGTTGAGCGGTTTCAGAAACTCCTCAAACTCTGTAGAAACGAACTGAACACCGTTGTCGGTGACAATTTCCGATGGCAAACCTTCCCTCGCGAACAGCTGGCTAAGGAAACCAATCACTGTGCGCGATGTCACTTCACGAACGAATGCTACTTCTGGCCATTTGGAGTAGTAATCAATTGCCACAATAGCATACTTGCATTCACATGAATTGAATGGCCCTGTGATATCAATTCCAAGCTTTTCCCATGGGCCACAAGGAAGTGGAACGCTTTGAAGTGGCGTATTGCGAGGACGTGCCACTTTATCGCTCGTCTGGCATGAAATGCAGTGTCGAATGGAATCTTCCACCATGCCATCCATCTTTGGCCACCAATACGTTTCGCGCAATCGTTGTTTTGTGCGAACGATCCCTTGATGAGCAGAATGTGCAGCTGCAATCAAAACGGATTGACATGTAGAAGGAATGACAACTCTGTCACCCCTGAACAGACACTGATCTATCACTGACAACTCATCGCGAACCATGTAGAATGGTTTCATCGCGTCATCCCTGCATGCTTCCTTAGACCACCCATTCACTGTGTATGAAATAACACGCTGTAGCACTGTATCCGTAGCGGTCGCTTTTTGAAGCTCAGATTTTGTCATCGTAGCGCTAGCGAACATCGCGTTAACATGCTGAATGACAACTTCATCGTCGTCATCGATGACGGGATCAGTGGTTGGCCGCGGAAGCCGCGAAAGTGCGTCAGCTGTCGTATTGTGTACTCCAGGACTGTACTCAACTGTGTAGTTGAATCGCATAAGTCGTGTTGCCCATCGTGCGATTCGCATGATCTGTCGTCCGGTTCCCTTACTCGATAGTAGAGTCGTAAGAGACTGATGGTCAGTACGTAGGATGAAGTGGCGACCCCAGATGTATTGAAACCACTTCTCACAAGCCCATACGCAAGCAAGGGCTTCTTTCTCTCCAACCGAATAATTTCGCTCTGCGTTGGTGAGCGTGCGTGAGGCAAACGCGACAGGAACTTCCTTTCCATCGCGCACTTGAAGCAGGACCGCTCCAAGACCATACGCAGATGCGTCTGTTGCGTCCACGTCGTCAAGGTAACACTGTACACCTTCCAGACCACAGAGAACTGAAGCCATGAGTTTTTGAAAGGCTGAAGGTGCTGATGACAGTCCAAAACACACACGTTTGAATCTGAACAGTCCGTCATGCGTGATGAACGTAGTGAGATCACGTGATTCTTCATGCAAAAGCAACTGGTGGCACGCTGATGCAAGGTCTAAAGTACTGAATACTGTCGCACCTCTCAGTTCAGCGAGCAATTCCTGTATGTTATCAAGTGGGTATTTGTCCTCCACAACAGCCTTGTTCACATCACGAAGATCTACACAAATGCGAATGGCACCATTTTTCTTGTGGACCACCACAAGTGAAGAAATCCATTCACTGGCATCCACTCGCTCAATGATATCTGCCTGTTCAAGTCGTTTCAATTCTGCAGAATCTTGTCCCGCATTGCAAAGGGACGGCGAAGTTTATGCTGCACTGGCTGCACAGCAGGCCTTATTTTGACACGGTGAACGTAGCCCTTTGCAAGTCCTACATCATTGCTGAAGAGTTTTGGGAACTCACTGCACGAAACATGCATCACAATGTTGTCCTGTAGCGCAAGATGCAATGAAGAAATCAAATCGCGTCCCAAAATGTTGTTGCCACGTGCGACGACATACAGCAGGCATTCAGTTGTATGTTGTCCATGTGAAACTGTAGCTGGAAACATACCAACAATGGGAATGGGCTCATGGAGGTACGTAGTCAATGTCACGCCCGGCTTTGGAGGTAACAAAGCCTCGCGAAGAAAATGTTTGTCGAAAATGTCCAACGGAAGGAGTGAAACAGGCGAGCCGGTGTCAAATATCATGTGAACTGGAGCCCCGTTGACAGATACAGTGCACTTAATATCTGGATCGGAAATGGAAAGGACCTGTAAATTTTGTGCACCACCACTACCAGGATCACTGTCATTGCGTGCAAGTTCATCTGTATTCATGTGATCCGATTGCTCACTAGCAGAAATCTGATTGACGGATGATTTACACACACGAGCAAAATGTCCAAGTTTATGACAAGAAGAACAGTGCGCATTTCTGGCTTTACAGTGAGGATCATTAGCCTTATGACCGTTGAGACCACAGCGATAACAAGCTTGTGAAGATGCGGACTTACCAGCTTTCTGATGTGAAATGTCCTGCTTGTGTTTTTGTTGACGTGTTTGTTGAGCTTTTGGCCTGAATCCCACAGCACAAACATCACTAGAAGTAGAGTCCAACTGCAATGCACGGGCATCGCGAACGGCAGATTCAATTTGCCGTGCAAGCACACAAGCGTTTGAAAGAGTTAGCGATGGTTCAGTCAGTAATCGATCCCGAACACGCTCAGAATTGGTCTTCTCGACCAGCTGGTCTCTGATGAATTCATCCCTCATTGTTCCGAAGTTGCACGGTACAGCAAGTATCCTGAGAGCACTAAAATACTCGTCCACAGTTTCATTTGGAAGTTGAGCTCTCTGCCGGAATTTATAGCGTTCAGCTACTACATTGACCGCAGGCGTGAAATGTGCCGTAAGTCGAGCCAATGTCTCGTCGTACGTTTCGACCGCAGTTGCGCTCTGTGCACGTGCTTCGGCATCTCCGCTGCCTGACGAATCCGTAGAAACACTGGGCGGGAGTGTATTGTAGATGCGCTGCCCCTCAGGCCCAAGGCAGTGTAACAGCATAGCCCTACGGCGATCGTCAGCAAATTTGTTCGCCCCACTTGCGAGCAAGAAAGTCTTGAAAAGTCCTTGCCATTGCGTCCATGGCATAGAAGGAGGGCCAGGATTCGGTAGGAATGGTGACGGAGGCTGTAAATGCGCCATCTCGTCGCCAAAATGTTATGTCTACTTCCGAAAGAGACACGAATTTAGGAAAACTGGAGGCATGTCGTAGGTTCAACACGGTTTAATCACGATCCATTTTGTAACTCGCCTAGCCTTATTCCAGGCCGTTTCATGACATAAAATAGTCTTGATTCAGACTTAAACGATGTATTAAAACACTAACCACAACAACCTCCTTGACATAATTTCACGGTACAACAATTCAATCAATAATGTAACCAGTTTCGAAAAACTTTTTGGATTTTGTAATGATAAATTTGTTTCATATTTATTCATGTTAATGAAACAGTTGCAAGTTTGGTAATAGACTCCTCAATAGAGTAGCATTCATTTTTTTTTAAACAGAAGGAAATTGAATATCATATAGCGTCATACCGCGAGAAAATCGACATCATGAAGAATCAGCGTCTGAAGCTCGCGAAGGAAGCGTACTTCATGACAGACGATCTCACAGCTGACGATCTGGCTGAGAAGAGGAAATGGTCCACAGCCGTTCAGGAGCTGTACAACAACGGTGTGAAGCTTCGCTTCTTTGCCGGGAAATGGAGGAACCGAACTGGAGTCCCGCACATCTTCCTTTCCTCCAGTTAGGTCACTACAGTCTCCAGCGTGTATGTACTATAATAATGCTTCTCAATATCTCTTGTTTAATTCATTACGTCACAATCATGTTTCATTATGTCTATTTCTTTTTCTCCGATCATCCTCCTCTCTGCCTTTCTTTCTCTGACGACCTCTAAGTCTGCAACACGGCAAATATGAATATCCATGTGTTCTTGTGTAATCAAATATCATGCCGTGTACAGGCTTACCAATGTAAATAGAATATTTCCAAAGATATTTTGACTTTATTTTATATAATGTACAGGGAGAGTTGATGTAGCAATGATCTTTACTGTGACATCTCACCTGTCCGATGCGGCCACTACTCTTGAGAGTACTTCGTAAACAATTTACACTCTGTATGACTTGCTATATTCCTTCCTTCTCTTCTTGTCTGCTTTCGGCAACTTTTAAACAAATGCTGATGGTAACGTCATGGTCCATAATGTTGTCATCCTTTGAAATATGGATGAATTTAATCCATGTTTAGATAAAAATGTCCAGTGTCGATATTATTTGCCTGACGAGTTCAATTCAGAATTCATTAATAATGAGCACTCTTTCAGTTAACTACATGTCAATGCCCGCAGTCTGTTAAGAAATTTTGAAAATATGCAATTATTATTGTCTACGATATATATGAAATTTTCTGCTATTGGCATCACAGAAACATGGCTTATCGACAAATCTCCCCCTTTATATGACATTGATGGATATTCTGTTGTCCGTTCTGATAGAAAATGCGGACGAGGAGGCGGAGTCGCCCTGTTCCTATCACACATATTATCGTATAAAGAAAGGCCTGATTTGATGTACAATGGAAATGAATTTGATTGCACATGTGTTGAAATTAATATGTATAATAGGTAAAATAAAATACTTTGTGTAATGTACAGGCCCCCTCATACAGATAGTAATTCATTTTTGGATAATTTTGATGTCTTATTAGAGCTGATTAATCAAGAAAACAAAGATGTATATATTATGGGTGATTTTAACATTGATCTCTTGAAAGAAGAGCACATTCTTAGAAATAAATTTTGCAATATTATTATTCTGCAAGCAAATTTTTGTAATATTACAATTGATAAGCCTTCGAGAATTGCTGTCAATACATCAACGTTGATCGATAATATTTTTACGAATATTGACACAGATTATTCGAAATCTGGTCTTTTGTATAGTGATATCTCTGACCATTTACCCATATTTTTCATTTGTGGCGACACACAGAATTCTCATGTTAAGCAGAAAGAATGTAAGAAGAAGCGGAAATTCACACTAGAAAATATATCATTACTCAACGATGATTTAATCACGGAAACATGGGATGATGTATTAATTTCTGCAGACCCAAACATTGCTTATGACACCTTCTGGAATATATTCCTTTCTTATTTTAACAAACATATCCCCACAATTGAAAAGAAAAACAATAAAAAATCAAAAATCCGTTGATAACAAAGGGAATTTTTCGCTCCATTAAGAAAAGAAATGTTTTATATAAAAATAGTTTACGGCATCCTGATAATGATAATGTTAATCGATATGAATTATACAGAAATAAACTTACACAGATTATCAGGCTTTCTCGCAGAATGTATTATACGGAAGCTTTTGAAAATGGTACTGGAGATATGTCAGCCACTTGGAAGGTTATTAATGACGTCATTGGTAAGCAAAAGAAGGTGTCAACATCTCAAATTACGAATAATGGACAAACGTTTTGTGATCCTAAAGATGTAGCATGCTGTTTTAATGAGTATTTTGTTAATGTAGGTCTTAGTCAAGCTTCTAAGATTGATCATACACAGACAGATTTCTCGCAGTACTTGGGCACGTCAAACGATAATTCATTATTCTTCAAACCAACCGATTTTAATGAGATTCTTGATATTGTGCATTCTATAAAATTTAGTCATACACATGGTCATGATGAAATGAGCACGTCTTTTTAAAAAACAGATTGTTGGGAGTATATTGACACCTTTAGTACATATTTGTAATTTGTCGTTGTCAACTGGTGTATTTCCGAACGCATGTAAAATTGCAAAAGTTATTCCAATATACAAAAAAGATGACTCCTCTTTTGTTTCGAATTACCGACCTATCTCTATTCTTCCTAGTCTTTCTAAAGTCATAGAAAGATTTGTTTATAACAGACTGTATGATTTTTTGTTACAAAATGATATACTGAACCAAGACCAATATGGTTTCAGGAAATTTCACTCTACTGATATGGCACTAGCCCAGGTGTATGACAGAGTGTCGACTGCCCTAGCTGAACAAAAACATGTCATTGGTGTGTTCATGGACCTAAGCAAGGCATTCGACACTCTTGTCCACACTATCCTTTTACGCAAATTACATTGTTATGGAGTTTGTGGCATTCCACTGGAATGGTTTGAAGATTATTTATCAAATAGACAGCAATACGTATACTATGAATCGGTAAACTCTGAAGTTTTACCCATACATTGTGGCGTCCCACAAGGATCCATATTGGGACCACTACTATTTCTAGTGTATATAAATGATATTACAAATTCCTCTAAGTTACTGCAATATATACTGTTCGCCGATGACACCAACGTATTTTGTTCAAATTCTGATTTTCAGTCGCTTTTAAGAACTCTCAATACTGAATTGCCGAAATTATCTACATGGTTTAAGAGCAATAAATTGTCACTCAACTTAAAAAAGACAAATGTTATTTATTTTCATAATAAAAAGAATAAAAATGAAATGCGCCACTTGAATATAATGGTGGATGGTATATCATTGGAGCAAAAAGAAAGTGTCAAATTCCTTGGAATATATATCAGTGAAAATATGAAATGGAATGCTCATGTGCAATACATCTCAGATAAAGTGTCTCGTAACGTTGGTATACTCTGTAAGCTTAAGTATTATGTCCCAAAGAATATTTTATTTATGCTTTATAATTCGTTGAATTTGTCGACTATCTCATATTGTAACATTGTTTGGGCAACTGCGAAAAGTCACATTGACAGTATATTGCTTCTACAAAAGAAAGTTATACGTATAATGTGCCAATTCAGGCCATCGGGACCATTCGGATCCTTTGTTCGTAGAATTAAAAACACTAAAGGTAAATGATATTAATTTTCTGCAAAATTCACTTTTTATGTTTCGTTTGTACAACGGTCAGTTGCCATCTTCTTTCCTCCCATTATTTTAGTTAAACAAGGGTATACATTCTTATCCCACAAGGCAATCTGATAAATTTCATCTACAAAATCCTAAAACGGTGATGGCTCTGAAATCTATCAGACACACTGGACCTGATATTTTGAACTCTTTTCCTTCAGAAATTCGAATTTTAAAGTCTATGTATTCTTTCAAGAAAGCTGTAAAGACAATGCTGCTTTCTGGATATCAGTGATCTTATAATGTCATTGCAATTGTATCATATGTGAATTTCCCTTGTTGAATTATCGCCGTTGAAAGTTATTGCGTAATGTTATGTAACCGACCATGACCTGTAAGTGTTCACCTGTACCTCGGTGAGAAAATACTTTGCTATGCTTTACTATTCAGTGATCCAGGTGATCTAGCTTGGTGTATAGTGAAAGCAGACAGACCTCTCCTCTCTCCTTTCTCCTATCCTATCTCTATGCAAGTCATCCCCTTATTTTCCTATATGTTATGTATTATGTACGAGGGCTGCATGCAAATCAAGCAATGCTTAAGCTGTAGCCCTTCTGCGTTATTCATTGCATCACTGATATGTAATGTTGTACATTGTAAAAGCAATGAAGAAACTGTATTGCTGTACATTCTAACATTCTAAAGGTAATGAAGAAACTGTATTGCTGTGCATTCTAAAGGTAATGAAGAAACTTACCTTGTTAGCACTTAATGCTTATGTATATCCATTTATATGTATGGTACCAACAATGTATATGTGTGTATGTATCTGCATAAGCAATGATATAATGCAGGAACCAATAAATCAAATCAAATCAAACCAAAAAGAAAAACAAATTAACTTCCCATTTTAAGAAATGGCGTTTTGAGATTTAACTCCTCCATGCAATCCTCAGACCATTGTAATAGACCAAGTACATTGAATGCTTATTGGTGCCATATTTTGTTTGTTTGTTTGTTTGTTTGTTTGTTTTTGTATATAGAAAGCCATATTGCGTTATTCATTTGTAGTCGCATGTAGTGCATGTAGTACAATATACATTGTAATGTACTAGTAAAAAAAAAAAAAGATAAATAATCATGGATACCCTGAAAAAAAATATGTGAAAGCGGATCAGCAATTGCAGATACAATTCCCTTAGAGATGAAATTACTTATATCATCACAACCAGCACTTCGCTTATCATTCATTGCAGAAACGATATTTATAATGTCATATTTCGTAGTTGGAACGAAAAAAAAAATAGCTAAAATTGGATGGACCTAAAAATCTTGAAAAATGCATGTTGACTGTGGAACATTCTTTTTTTTTTTTGTCAGATTCCCCCCAGTCATTGAAAAATAAGAGTTAAAAATATCAACTATATCACTGGGATCTTCAAATATTTTGTTATCTTACCTTATTTTAGTAATATCTGATTTTTTAAAATATATTCATGGCCTGGTTCAATACCTTCCATGTATTCTTATATCATGTCTATATTATTCTAACTGAAACATATAATATTTCCTCTTTGTGGCAAAATCTGTGACTTGATCAACTCTAACATTCTTAGAAGAAATATGAGTGGAATAATATTCAAAATCGAAATCGTTATATAAAACTTTTCAAGAGAAATTAACATTATTGGCAATGAGGTTATCAAAAAAAAAAAAGAAGAGCGTGAATAACTATATTGATCCAATTTAATTTTGTAGGGGAGCATCTAAACAAATAGAGTTCATCATCATCAACTGAATCAAGCGCGGCATAGAGTTGATTAGCCATAAGGAGGAGCATAAAATTTAAAGATAATAAAAAGTTTTGGTACCTCAAAAATTTCCTTGTCTTAGTTTGTGTTTCAGGTTAAAGTACCTTTCATATAACTAACACTGCGAGACTTACTCGCCCCAAAGTGCTCTCATGTCTTAGTAATCATGCAATTAACTGCGACCAGCAGCCCCATACGCATAGCGACCAGCAGTCCCATACGCATAGCGTAATCGGGCTTCGCATTGTTGCATTCAGGATCATGACAGATTTAGTATCGCGGGATAAATGTTAACTTAAAATTCCAAAAATTCTTCAATTTGAAGACTTACCAATTAAGGTGAAGTATTGAAAACAGGCTTCGGGCAACGTTTGGTTCTGCCTATAGTCCCTTTCTGTTCGAATTGATGACTGAATGTGACTCGGCCGAGAGGACCTTGGGAGAGCTACATACACCATGTACACTGAATACTACAGCCAGTGCATGCACACATCACATGCGCACAAATTTCAAATCCCATATCAACGGATAAGATGTTTGTGTGCGCAGGCGCTGGCCGTAGTAGTCAGTGTATGCATCGGTCCATGGTGTATGTAGCTCTCCCAAGGTCCTCTCGACCGAGTCACATTCAGTCATCAATTCGAAAAGAAAGGGACTATAACGTTGTTCGAAGCCTGTTTTCAATACTTAATTGGTAAGTCTTCAAATCGAAGAAATTTTGGGATTTTAAATTGACCTTTACCCGCGATAGTAATTCTGTCATGATCCTGAATGTTACAATGCGAAGCCCCATTACGCTATGCGTATGAGGCTGCTGGTCGCAGTTAGCTATGCGTACAATGGCCTGCGCGCTGCTGGTCGCAGTCAGTGGTTTCGTACAATATTTATCGACGCTGTACGGCGACGGCTCTGGTACGAAACCATTATTGCATGATTACTAAGACATGAGAGCACTTTGGGGCGAGTAATTCTCATAGACAACGTACTTTAACGTGAAACACAAACCAAGACAAGGAAATTCAGGGAAACTTTTGAGGTACCAAAACTTTTTATTATCTTGAAGATGAAAGCATATCAACTGCCGGGGTTGCATATTCAAAGTATGAGAGATTTGGACATACATGTACGTGAAGCACAAACAATTCCGGTTTCGCGGATCGTACAGCGAGTATAGGCAAATACACATAAACATAGAATTCTGAAAAGGAAGATAGATGTGAGAGGACAAACACAAGAAAGAGGACAGAGAAAAAAGGACGGAGAGACAACATACATACATAGGCCTACATATGTATCAAACTGTGTCGTAACAGAATTTAATGTTGCTAGTCTCAATTAAATCAGATAATTTTTAAGATAAGGGATGAAAAAGACAATACGCAATTAACGTTCTTTGAGTAAACATCAGCAACCACAGCAAAAAAAAAAAAAAAATTCAAGCATACGCACACAAAAAACAACAACAAATGTACCAATGAAAACAATATTATAGAACCTACACACACGAAAGCTCAAACAAGTGGAAAGTAGCCGTGCACATTCTTGCAGTCAATGAACAAATCATTATATAGTAAAAAAATAAAAATAAAATAAAAATAAAAAAAATAAATTAAAAAAAAACCCACAGAGCGAGAAATATTAGGAGAGTGTTTACAGCCTTTGTACATAACTGGACAAAAATGTCCCCGTGTCCGTCAACCGTAGCTCTCTATTACATAACATTTTAACAGAACTGCAAAACTATGACATGCGTGTGTGTGGCAGGTTGACATTGTGATGCAAACTAACAAAGATGATAGTAATGAAAAACACCGATCGTGTGATCATTTATGCGTTCACCATACAACGACCTTCAAATACCAGGTTGTTTAAGCTGGGGCTTGCACGAAACAAGAATCTGCACAATGAAGCTGATTCACGAGATACAGCCAGCATACCCGCACTCCCAAACAAAATTCCAAAAAACGAAAGAACCGCATGACAATACAGTTTAAAGGAACCTCGTCATTGCAGTGTCACAAGGAGCAACCACGGCGGACAAAAAGTATGGGGTAGGGTTCATAATAGGGAGTTTCCGCAAGCACGACGCGGCCAGGAGTTGAGCGTGCCGTGTGCAAAATTTGCTTCTGCGCGTGATCAAATTCGAGAAACGTCCCGTCCTGGGGAAAACGAGTACGGTATTCGGCCAAAATAGCTTTGGGTCCCGATGCTGGGCAGGAGCGAGCCAGCCAGCCAATCAACGATCTTGTCCCAAGGCCTCCGTCCCCGCCCCAGTCACCCAGTGCCTTACGATTGCTTACGACCGCCGCGAATAGATACGGATGAGTGGACGCAGGAGGACGCAGCGTGGACGCAGGCATGCGCAGGGTCGTATGTAGACGTAACGTTTGGTAATTAATCCGTAAAGAAACGCAAAATGACGGCGCCAAGCCTGCGAAATTTTTAAATGTTCAAAATTTCGCAGAGGGATTCCGCGGATGCAGCCCTACGCAAATAACCGTAACCAAACGTAACTATCCGTAATTGAACGTAAGTATCCGTAGCCTGGACGCAGAACATCCGCAAAAAAATGTTTACCTCCCGTCCATTTGCGTTCATTTGCTTCCACCGTAAGTATCCGAAATTAACCGCAAGTTAACGTATCACAACACTTAAGTCCGCTTACGGACATTTACGGACAGTTACAGATGCTACGGGCGATTGCGCGTCCCTTGACGTCTTCCGTTTTCTACTCCCATGGGAACAGAGAGCCGTGGGAAACCCCACCACCCGTGTTGCCAAGATGCAACGCATGTATCTGGAGGAACACTACAACATAGTCGGGGCGGTGGAGTGGCAAAACCGCATGGTCGAGTTATGAAATTTCTCCCATAAATGGTCATTTTAGGCGGCACCCATATACAGATGACATCAGTACCATTGGTGCTGAACCTTTTTCTTACATTCTTTGAATGTATATTCGAAAAGGTCAATATTTACGGTAGGGGATTGGGTGACAGCATTTTATTTACTTCTCTGGTCGAGGAGGGTGTGGGACAGCGATAAACTATATAAAATAAGAACGAATTTAATATTTCTTTTACAGTCTTAGCCACTTTACACTCCTGAATGTGGATTACATTTTCTATATTGTACATGGATAGGGGAGGGGTGTTCTAAAGTCCTTTTTTTTTTCAATATGTGACCGTGCACCTCAAAACGAACATAAAGTCGCACACACTGATTTTGCGTGAGGACTGAAAATAAGTGAAACGGGTCAACCTAGCCGAACTTGACTTCTTCATATTTTCTGAAAGAGCGGGTCTTCATTTACATTATGCTAAAATTTGGTATCATAAAACGGGCAGGACAGTTTGTTTTTTCAGCAGTTTATCTCGAACATATTGGGTAGAATAGTGTGATTAGGTGTGTCTTTAGAATCCCTTTTTCATTTCTGAAAAACCTTGTCCACACTCTTCACTTTCAACTCTAATAACTTTTGAAAGGATAGTGCTACTGCTTTAAAAGTTGGCGTTAATTATGGACAGAATGTGTTAATGAGGAATGCTCAATTTCAGTTTAATCTGATAATCCCTTCATTGTTGTTACTCTGGTGGTTTACTTCCTGTTTTTTTGTCCCATTCATCGCACAGCCAGCACGGTTTGGTAAAGATTAAGCGCTTGAATAGACACTGTACAAAACTCTACTTCAGAGCCTCTTTTCTCAGTTCACACTTTTCCCAAGTTTGTACTTTCTTTCCAATATTTAGATAGGTTAGGAGAGTCCATTTGATTTGAGTTATATATCATTTTAAAGCTTAAAGTCTGCTCTTTCAGAAAATGGTCTAAACTAAAAATTCATGTCTGGCGACTTTTTGTATGTCTGGCGACTTTTTGTTTGTTTTGAGGTACACTGTCACATATGGAAAGTTATTACGCATCATTTTACAATTAACAGTTTCCTTAACATAACCCATTAAGTCCTGAATATCGATGAACAGTGAAAACGTAACAAAAGTTTGTCTATTCCATGACTGTAAATTTCATTTTCTTCCTCTCTTGTTTAACTTATCAATCAATAATGTATTCTATTGGTGGTCTTATTGTTTTATGTATTTTGTACAATAATGATATAGGCCTTTATCAATATTTGAGTTGAGCAAATACAATTCAAACTTCAATTTCCAAATTTCATTTTTCTTTTATTGCTATAAAACATATTTAATGAATTCTAAAAGCCCTCACAACTTGTTCTCAATATAATTTAAGTTTTCCCTAGTGTACATAAGACAGTCCAATATGTGAGAACTTTGCTGTCATGAATACACTGACTGAGCATGAATCGGCACAGAAAACCACATTGTCCATAATTATTCGTAAAAATCCTTATCTATCCGTTGCTATCCGAAAATATCCGGAACTCTCCGTAAATATTCGCAACTCTGCGCAAGTGTTCAGAAGCATTTCGAAGTTAACGCAAGTCGGAAAATTACGTGTCAATTCGTAAGATTATCCGCAAGTGGCCGCAAGTATCCATATAAGTCCGTAACGCCCGCATTTTTTCCCGAACGTTTTGTACAATTTTCTGGTGACGGCAAGGAATCCCGGACGCAGGTAACGCCGGACGCAGAGCCAGTGGCGTTACTACGGAGGGGGGGGGGGGGGGGGGGGGCACGTGCCCCCCCCCCCCCCCCTTATCCGCTGGGTTAAAAAAAAAAAAAAAAGGTAATTCAAGGGTTAGTCAATTGCTTTTGGAATCGACATGAAAGGGTGATCAAGAAGTAAGATATTTTTCTAAGATATCTTTTAACCATAATTAAAGAGGTATGTAGTGTGAAACATTGTGAAAAAAGCCCGGAGCCGACAAAAGATTGCGTTTTAGCGTGATTCCTGGTTGCCATTTTGAATAGAAGCAGAATGTGCGCAGTGTACTCAAAACATCCGAACGGCAAAAAGAGTCGCTGCAGTGTTGCGCAATGTGATGTAGAATGTACACCTTTGTACCTTACGCTTCGTTAATATATCACAGCTAGATCATTGATTTTGCAGTGTTGCTTTACATATTAGTCTATATCAAAATGCGTTGCATTGCCAATAATAAGACTTGAACTGGGTTATTTCCTCACTTTTTCATGTATATAAAACATACACACACACACACAAATACAAACAATTAGGGGATGCTCTAAAGTGCAGATTTTGAACTTCTTTCAACCGCTTGGTCACTTCGACGCCCCCTCGCTGGTCATACCTCCCCCAATCATGAACATAAAGCGACATCCTTGACTACCAGTGGCGGATCCAGGGGGCGCACCCCCCCCCCCCCCCCCTCGCTTCGCTCGCTCGCATTTAATCGTTATGCCATCCTCCTGATGTTGCTGCCAGTAATTGCCAGCTGTTGCGCCCGGTGCACCCTTCCCCCTTAATTTTCAATTGAAAAAATATACCTACAAACGGTAGCTTTTAGACTGTAAAATGTCAAAATTTTCAAGCTCGCTTCGCTCGCTCGCATTTAAACGTTATGCCATTCTCCTGATGTTGCTGCCAGTAATTGCCAACGGTTGCGCCCGTTGCGCCCACTCCCCCCTAATTTCCTAAGCGAAAAAATATAGCTACACACGGCAATTTTTGGACTGGAAAATGTCAAAATTTTCAAGCTCACTCGTTCCGCTCGCTCGCATTTAATCGTTATGCCATTCTCCTGATGTTCCTGCCAGTAATTGCCAGCAGTTGCGCCCAGTGCACGCCCCCTTAAATTCCAAAGCGAATAGAAATTTAGCCATAAATAACAGTTTTTGGAGTGAAAATGTCAAAATTTTAAAGTTCGCTCGCTCGCATTTAATCTTTATACCATTCTCCTCATGTTTCTGCCAGTAATTGCCAGCATTTGCGCCCCCGTAATTTCCCATTCAAATAACTACAGACGACAGTTTTGGGACTGTACAATGTCAAATCTTTTAAGCTAGCTCGCTCCGCTCGCTCGCATGTAATCATTATGCCATTCTCCTGTTCCTGTCAGTAATTGCCAGCAGTTGCGCCCGGTGCGCCCCCCCCCCCCTTAAATTCCAAAGCGAAAAAAAATATAGCTACAAACAGTCGCTTTGTAAAATGTCAAAATGTTCAAGCTCGCTTACATTGAGATATGTATTGTAGTCCCCATAAGTTTGCAGACCTTTCAGCGCACGCACACACACATGCACACGCACGCACGCACAAACATACACACCCTCAAAATTACTTTTCCACGAAGCCCCCCCCCCCCCCCCCAGTGTCTTGACCAACGGTACGCCACTGCGCAGAGCATTATGTGACTGGGGCCTTACAGGAGAGCGAAACTGTTCAGATGTAGGGACGGGAATCAGAGTGCGGGGACTGTCACAGCTGATTGCTTCCGCGTATTCTCGGTCTTTCCTTCGGGTAGCGAAAACTCCCTACTCACTGATTAAAGAGCCGACTGCTTTGCCCAGGTAAGCAGATACCGTCGTCAATAATAGGAACCAAGATTAGAATACAACTTTTTGAAAAAAAAAAATGAAAAAGAAAAAAAAATGCATCTTTACGAGGGCGTACTGTTGCGTTGAGTTGAGTTTATTTATCTAACCAGGGTAAAAAGCTTGCTATCAGGTAATTTTTTTTTTCAAGAAGCATGGCAAGGCCGCGACATGATAACAAACATAGAAATCATAAAATGAAGAGAATGCAAATTAAAACATTAAATAATCATTACAAACGGACGTCAAAAAACTCACAAAGTATAACATAAAAAGTATATACAATAAACAAAAGAGATCAAAATGAGAACTGAGGAAAAGAAGTATACAGCATAAATACACGAAGGTTTGAAAACTGACAACCATCTGCAAACAGATTGAGACGTTTCAAAACGACAGACAAGTTTTTAACAAGGCGGGGGGGGGGGGAGGGGGAGGAGGGTCAAATGAATTGACAGACCTGTTCTGTGAGCAAATACAATGTGTATTTGAATGTACAACATTCACTTGGATATAAGTTGAATACAAATTGTTGCAATCATATAAGTCTTTTCTTTATTTCTGTTATGAATAATTTGATATCATTAATTGCCCTAAGACTTTTGGGAGATCATTAAACAGCTTAGAAGCTGAATACATGTATAATGCGCTTTCTCTTAGAAAATTGCTCTTTGTACTTTGTTGATATAGAGAAATCGGTGTCATGCTTCATTTTGGGTTGAGGGAGTTCGGCAAGAGGAAATGCGTCAGAGATCCAATTTATATCGGACAGGGAAGTGTCGTATGATGCTCGCGAACACTTCAAGTGCACCCACTTATTACAAGATGCTCATAATAATGCATTGAGATCATTTTTTCACTTCTTTCCGACAGGATAGGCAGGGATAATTAACACTTACTAACATTGTGTGTGATAACTAGATGACAAACAACATGCGATGTCATGTCTTACAGTTTTTCTATGTCGTGCTCGTTCACAGTCCGAATCCTCCTGCCATCCTGGTTCAGTGCGAAGATAGCTGCGTCCAGATGCGTCCAGCATGTCTTTGCTTTCTTGCTTTCGATGACTTTCCAGTACAGCGCTGTGATTTTAGTCGTCAGG
This sequence comes from Diadema setosum, assembly GCA_033980235.1. Lineage (NCBI taxonomy): Eukaryota > Metazoa > Echinodermata > Echinoidea > Diadematoida > Diadematidae > Diadema > Diadema setosum. The sequence goes on along the minus strand of CM067063.1, from coordinate 1,084,011 downwards.
TCGTCTCTGATGAAGAGTTTTGGCCCGCTCAGGTCTTCCAGTTATGTCCGCGCTCTGTACACGTCATTCCTCGCATTGTACCGGCTGAATTTTTCACGTAGAACCGACGGCGCTGAAGTACGATGGCTGTTGATGTCGATCACAACTGCGGGGATCTACTTTGTCTCCATCCTGCTTCCGACGAGGTGTAATCCCATGGCTCCGGTCGATCGCACCTGTGGGTACATTGAGGCCAAGTTTGCCGTTGAAGATGTCCAAGACAAGTCTGTCGGGGTTTTCATTTGGCTGTTCCCGGACTCCATAAATCCGCAAACAGTTTCGCTGACTATACTATTCAGCGTTGTCGTTTTCATCTCGGAGTCATTTGATTTGCTTCTCCATTTCTGTCACTCTCTGTTGTGCAGTTTGTAGTTCATGCTCACATTTCTTCAGATCAAGTGACACAGCTTGGAAGAATTTCGACGTGATTCGTTCCTCAAGTTTTGCGGCGATGACGTCAAAAATTTCAGTGGCAATTCGTTTAACGAGGTCCGGTGACTGCAGTGAAAGAGCAATTTGTCGCTCAATGGAGTGCTTGAAAGTATTCTTCTTCTTCTTGGTTGTTCTTCCTCCGGTATTCAGAGATCAGCGGTTATCCGCGTCAAGCTGTGAGGTGAGGTCTAGGCGTACAAGGTGAATTTTAAGAATGTATCGGAGGCAGTGGGTCGCAATGTTGGCAGAGAGAGAGAGGTAGGTAATGAGAGAAAGGGGAACATTATTTGTCCAGACTGAACTCGCTTGATTGTCCTGCCAAAAGTGGTTTGGTGGAATGTTTCAGAGTATTGCCATGGTTTAACTCCCTTGATTGACCAGCTGAAAGTGGTTCATCGTCCGAGCTGGAGTCTGAATCTTTGGGCCCGGGACCCGCTGCGGGGGATTTCTCCCTTCTCCGTTCACTCTCCGATGACTTTCCTTTCCTCGGTTTTCGAGACTTTTCCTGTCTTTTTCCAAGCGGAGGAAGGATTGTTCCTCAAAATTTTCACATCTTTAGAATAATTTCCATGTATACTCTGATATGATGCAATACACTACTCGAGATATCCAGGCAGTTCCAGAGAAATTCCAGTTGAATTGTAGTGGATTGTGAGCACTTCGTCGGTTGAGAATGATAAGCCTTAGGGCATTTAGTTGCCACTCAACCCATAGTGTTTAAGACAACTTAACGCCCTACTCATTCTCAATGGTCTTGTTAGCACTTTCTGATTGCATTTTGCAGAGTGTGCCTCTGATTATTATGTGATACAAGAATTATAATTCAGGACGGACATTTACGTGGCCCATTTAACCAGCTTTGCTGAACATCAGAATACTAGTACCTTTGAGAATACATTAGAATACTGAAAAAATTTACAGCGTCACTTTGTACCACGGTTAAATGAGATCATGTCTACCATAATTATAAGTTTACATGCGCTTTTATATTTTAAAAGAAACATTGCACATGTACATTGAAATTGCGGGAAAAATGATTAACGGCTGATGCTTTAGGATGTCTTAAGAAGACTGCCGAAATTCAAATTTCCCGTTAAAAACGTGCGACAGAAAATGCTATTCTTGGCTGAATAACTGGTCAATCCGACATATTAGGACATCATGATCTATAGGGACATGAACATAGGAAAAAAAAACCCATAGATTTCAAGCGTCGAGTATAAATAATAATAATGTAAATTGTGTGGTGACGACACCTTACTCATTTGTATAATCATATTGATTGCTAAAGATCTGTTGTGAAGATTTGGAAAGCTTTATGACTTCCTAATCTTTATCAGATTTTTATTAAAAAATAACTAATTACTGAATCTAATAAATTATACAGTTTTTACTTATTACACATGATATAAGGCAAGTAATACACCGCTGAATTCCGACAGTCTTGAGCAATTGAAAACAAAAATTGATGCGCCTCCCGCCTCTGTTATGACAAGTAATGAATAAAGTGTTGTATTCTGTTACATAGCAAGAGACCCGCTGGTCTAGCGCTAGCCTGAGTATCGCAAGTTCACCTTTCATGGAGTCACTCATCTAAATTACAAACAGCTCTACTCAAATTTGACTAGCATTCTTAAAGGGAAGATAAACCCCAAGAACAATGTGGATTGAGTGAAAGCAGCAACATTAGTAGAACACATCAGTGAAAGTTTGAAGAAAATCGGACAATCGATGCAAAATTTATGAATTTTTAAAGTTTTGATGTTGGAACCGCTGGATGAGGAGACTACTAGAGGTTTTGACGTATGAGTGGACTACAATATCAAGAAAATATAAAGAAAATACTACAAAAATCAATTTTTCATGAAAATTACAAATTCCATCAACTTGATATTGACATATGCTAAGGGTAGCAATTATTCCCCCTGCTTTGTGAAAGCGGTTGGTCCACTGCTCTTTCATAATTCTAGAAAAGTGAATTTTTGTTGAATATCCTTTATATTTTCTTTGTATTGTTGTCCACTCATACGTCATATCCTCTAGTAGTCTCCTCATCCAGCGGTTCCAACACCAAAACTTTAAAAATTCATAACTTTTGCATCGATTGTCCGATTTTTCTCAAACTTTCACTGATGTGTTCTACTAATGTTGCTGCTTTCACTCAATCCGCATTGCTCTTTGGGTTTACCTTCCCTTTAAGTAGAAGATGATGAAAAATGATGATGAAAATGTACCATTAGGGCCCAAATTCAGACCCCCCCCCCCCACTTATAGTATCAATTTTAACTCTATCACTTCTGGTTCTAGAGAAGAGAATTTTTTAAGATACCTTGATTTGGGGGGATTGGGGGCCCCCTGGGGCCTTCCTGGGTGGAGCATGGTGACCATTTTAACAAATTGAGATTCTAACCCCTTAGGGACGCTACCTGCCAAGTTTGGTGAACATTCATTATGAGATTTTCAAGAAGAAGAAGAAAATGTCCAAATGAGGCCCCAATTTGGACCTCCCCCACCCCCGCCCGCAAAAAAAAAGGGGGGGGGCACTCCTGGATCTTCTTAGTCTGGGCTCCGTCCCCTTTTCCTTGGTTCGATAAACCAAGAGAGGGCGCAAATTTTCTTATTGCGATAATCGAGAGACTGCGCGCCTCTCGGTGTTTCGCAGTCCTCGGGTGTCACGCCATCATTCGGCTTGTCGCGTACATTGAATCACCGCTATACGAGTAAAAAGAGTCCAGAAGCTAGACTAGGATCTTCTATGAGCAAACCTGAAACTACAGTAATTAATGTACGAACCCATAGTATTAACTTAGCTCTATCACTTGTGGTTCTAGAGAAGAAGATTTTTAAAGATTCCTTAATTTTGGCGGTTTGGGACCCCAGTGGGCCCCCTGGGTGGGGTATGGTGCCCATATTTTTAACAAATTGTGGTTCGAACCCCCTAGGGATGTTACCTGCCAAGTTTTGTGAAAATCAGTCTGGGGTTTTCAAGAAGAATATGAAAATGTAAAAAGTTTATGCACGACGCACAACGCACGACGCACGACGCAAGACGGGCGCCGGACGAAGAACGATCGCAAAAGCTCACTTGAGCATTTGGCTCAGGTGAGCTAAAAATTCAGTAGCAGCAAAACAGTCAAACTTAACAATCGTTGCAAGTAGGCCTACAACGATTTTTTGTTGTTGTAATTTTTCATCTTTGCTTAAACAAGAGAGTTACAGTTTATGAATGGGTCAAAGAATCAAACTCGTGCCTACGATGTACTTACAGAGCAACTCATGACATACACCTGTGTGCATAAGTGGGAGGAGAAGTGTATTGAGCAGTGTTGAATGTCTTCTTTCGTGAGACCATGTTTGACCAGATCTCGAATTCTCAATGTCCCAAATCTGGACCTTCAACAATGTACTATGAAATTCTCATGTTTACAAAACTGCGCGAGATCCTGAGTATCAAATCACCTTTGTCTGAAGAAACATGCGCTAAAATTGGAAGGAAGTATACTTCATTGGAGCAAAACATGATTGTATACGACATTCATTGATACAATTATACATGTAATCATTTAAGCCCAACAGCAATATCGCTGGACTCAATCTGGTGAATACTGCTGTTTTGATAAGTGTTTACGGGCTAGGATTTCATGGTTGCGGGTGTTTAGGACTTTATTTTTCGTGACACAGTGAGAATACTGTAGGTTTAAGATTGATTAATGACTGGGTTTGAATGTTCCTGTACGTGACTCCCATCTTCCCTGGTATTCATCACATCTCTCTCCGTATCGGACTCTCTAGAAAAGTGAACCTTTGGAGAGTAACGGATGTAAAGAAAGAGACTGATGCCACCACCAAGGATTACGACGGACAGGGCGACCGATATGCCTATGATGAGAGCTTTGTTATCTTCGGGCGGTTCCTCAGTGGGCGTGTCGGTTGTCATAGGATAGCTTTCCTCGGTGACTGTTGGTTCTTTGTTAGTGGTAACCGATGAAGGCATACTATCAGCAGAACTGAGGAAGTTAGTAGACATGGTAACGGTTTCCAATAAGAGGATTGTGCCATCTGTCGAAATATCAGTCGGCATATCTGCTGGTTCTCCAGAAGTCGGAGCTAAGATAGTGTTTACTTGAATGACAATGATAACGACTGTTGATACGATGTTAGATATCGACCCCACGTTGCCAGCCTCGTCAGATGCTCGCAGGGAAAAGTGATGCGAGACATTCAGGGAACCTTCGGGAAGCTGTACTGTGACGCTCTCCTCGACGCCGGCGATGGCGATATCGGATAGGTTACCCTCGACCAGCTGATCGTTGTCTACCAGAGTACACTCTGTGAAGTTGGTCCTCAGTGTGGTGAAGTCAGTACAATACCTTAATTCATACGATGAAGCTGAACAAATGAAAAGAAAATGTGTCATCACTTTAGTTTGTCATGCTTCTAAAATACTCGTTCTAATTTCGGTCGATTCGTAATAACTTAAGGGAAATGACATGCAATTAATCGTAGTAATCTTAATATCGTATGAGCAAGTATTCTTTGTTAGATAAAATCTTCCATACCTAATGACGTTGCCCGTATTGTATTTGTGATTATGTTTAGGATAACATGTTTTTGGTAAAGAAAAAAAAAAAGATATGTGACATCTCTCGGGAATTTCTTCATAACATTTATATCTCATATTCTCATTATGTGATACATACCTGCAAGCATTTAATTTATTTTGCTGAAGAGGGATGATGACAGTCAGCAAGCTCATTTTCCCTGTTCTGATGATTTGGAATATTCGTAACAGGAACTTTTATTCTTTATTTCTATCTACAATACGACTCCAAATTAGAGTTATATTTTGTTTCACAGGTCCCTATAGGCAATGACAAAACAAAAATCCTAGGACCAGCCTGGTCATGGCCCTCCAATTGGATTTTCACTTCGGCATCATGCTCTTCGTACGGTAATTCATGTTCGTATACACATTGTAAATTAGAATAATGGGCAATAAACACACACACACGCACACACACACACTATTTTGTTCATTGTGCTAAGCATGTAAAGGGAGTCATGGATTATACAAGAGATGGCTAATATTATCGATACCTCGTCCGCGATCCAGGTCGTCTCCAACGGCTGTCCAGACCAATCTCACAGCACTGATGTTGTATAACGCTGTATGCCTAAGGTCCGTGATGGTGGACGGCGCCAGGATATCAGTGGCATTGGCCGAGTAGTTCAGAACACCGAATGTTCCGCCAACGCCAGATCCCATGAATGCCGTACGTGATGACGCTACTGTTGTTCCAACAGATCGGCGACCTGCAGTGCAACAATAACCTCCAGAAACTGAGTAGATAGTAATTTCATTTTCCCAACCTCTTACAGGTTATAATTATCGTAGATAATAGAATTCACACAGCTAAACCAGTATGTAATTTCTTTTCATTGTTTCTTTTTTTTTGTCCACAAGAAAAGAACAGAAAACATTTTCTAGTACTAATAGTAAATAATGTTTATGCGACAATCCCGTAGTTTAGGTTTTGTTTTGGTTAGTTGGTTGTTTGATTAGTCTGGTTAGACTCTGTAAAATTTATTATTTCAAGTTTCACTGAGTCGAACCAAACTAATCAATTAAAATGAAATAAAAAAAGTGAATGAAGTAGTGGGTGGACACTTCGATTGTACTCACGTCGCCTACTGCTCTCAGTCTGTGGTTCAGTCACCATACCCTCAACTCTGGCCTTCACGCTATATCGACCATCTCCGTCAAATTCAAGGAAGACTCCTGAGTACACTCCATCGTCCTTGACCTTATCAAAACCTTTAATCATAGTAATAAGCAATTTTACCACCAGAAAACTCGAGATTAAATGTCTAGAGGTGTCATCCTTTCAACTCAGAAATACAGTAATAATATTCTTGAAACAATACAGCTCGATGATAATTATAACCAATTCTTAGTACTTTGTCAAAGAAATAACAGTTTGTTTGTCGTTTTTTCCCTCTGGAACAAATCGTCTTCGTTGGCAAAAGGGAAAACAAAAATACCACCTCAACATCTCCGTGTTTCAGTGTTTCCTGCTTAACGATCTGCGTCATTTAAAGGCTTAATTTACCATTTGCAGATGAAACAAAAACCCAGCATTACTGCTTTAAAATAGTTCCAAAATGTGACTTAGGGATAAAAACAACAATTGTAAAAAATTGAATCAGTTACAACGAATTTAAGTATGGTTAAATATACAAAATGAGAACAACAGTTGTAATACAAATGCTTCCAGACTACACCTACTTATCATTTTGGTTTATTGAGAAAAATACAAATATTTCCTTATATTTTAGGCTTTATTGCAAAAGTTTTATATGACAGGACGTATGACAGGACCTATATACACAAATGCATTAATGTTATAATCGCTATTCCCCAAGGTAAACAAGACCTTTGAAGGAATCAACTCCAAAATTTGTTCAGTTTCACAAGAAAAATGAATTCCCTGCAAAACATTGCAAAAAGTAATGAATAATGTCATTCTGAAATTTCACAATTTTTGTGAAACACTTCTTGACCAGTCGCTATGAATGTTCAAATCAGCAAGCTGATGATGTCATGCTATTACAATTTCTTATTCATTCCATATACAGATATGACGACAGTCTCACAATCAATTTAGTGTTATTATAGTACAGCTGAAGTATGCAGAGTAATTTTCATCATTGAGCACGTTAAACAATAAACTTGGTGGGTTTACTAAATGTATTCGAAATGACGCACATTTTCTTCACAGACCTAGTGACAATCTGTTCCATCAACCTATAGGCCTACATGCTCAATACATTTCAATACTGCATTAACACTTTGCACACCGGTACATTAACTTGTCGCTTTGCCGGGAAAGCCTTAGCCAAGCATCAACATTGATCAAGCTAGCTATCTTGTTGTCAGGGAAATTTGTTGTTATACATGTATGTTTTGCAATGAACGTAGGAGAGTTAATTGATCGTATCACCAGACGTTTGTTTTGTTTTGTTTTTTTTTTTTCATTCGTGGCTCTGAAATCCGTGCTCAGAAGACGAGATTTCGAACAAAAATAGCTCGAATTATTCACAAAGTCCTGAAAATTACAAATTCGGCAAAATTATGAAAATCATTCACTCCGATTTTTGGAAAATAGACTTCAAATATACCTGTCTCCAAAAGTTGTCTTTTAGCGCGGTGTAAAATCGCATTATAATTCCGGACACGATTTTCGTAGTGAAATGATCGATGTCTTTCGCACCTTGTCCTTGCACCAGAATCACAATTCATCCCACGAATCACCGTACACATTCTTACTGAGCGGACGACAAAGAAAAAAAAAATCGGCAAATGAGACTCAAATTTTGCATTCTAGGTTAAAGGGACTGTACAGTACTGGTTGAGGTAGGGATTCATGTTTTGAACATTCCTAAGTAAGATAATGAAAAGCCGCTTATGAAATATGAAAGAGCGTGTAATTTTAAGAAGGATTCAACGTTTATTTGATGAAAATCGGTTTTCAAATGGCTGAGATATAAAAAAAGTGCTAATAATAAAAGGCAACATGCCACAACTTTATCAGGATCTCTTTGTTTCACCTTGTTTTTGGATATCTCAGTCATTTCAAAACCGATTTTCACCGAATAAACTTTTGATACCCCTTAGAACTGCATGCTCTTTGACATCTCATAGAGTGGTTTCTGAATATCTCGCAAAACGTTAAAAGCTAAATCATCACCTCGACAAGAACTGTAAACACCCTTTAAGATGTCTATCTTGAATATTTGGAACAGTTCAGGCGATAAAAATAAAGATGACAACTTCTTTTTTACGTGCTTTGTCTGTGAGAGCGCGGGTGACGAGTTGCGGGCCCCTTCCTTAGCGCACAACAAAATGCATCGACGATAGCTGCAAATTTCCGTTATCGATCAGTGAATATTGTGGTTCTATTGGAATCTTCAGCTTTTTTCCAGTATGTGAGTGGGATTCGATAGAATTTCAGTGACGAAATGTGATTCAAACATGCATACGTATTAACTATGACGATGTGTGGGTCACTCAACTATTAATCAGAGGTAGAATGTGAATTTCTTCGTTTTTTTTTTTTTACATTTCTATGTCGCGTTTCTTGCGATTTCGGTCTGTGAGGCAAATCTACGAAGTCTCATCATGTCATTAGTAGGCCCTACGCGAAAATGTGCGTGTCCGGAATTACCATGCTTTACGGTAATACCATACAACGGTTGTACCTGTATATACTACTGGATAATGTTAGTAAACAAAAAATTGTCAGTTAACATGAGGAAGTCTTACCTTTTCCCAAATCAGACAGCTGTAGCAGCTGTGTAGTTCCAACTGAACTCTGGATGATCGCTTCCGCGCTGGCCCCTAAAACGGGTTGGTAGTTTTTCTGCACGATACCGTACACCGCGAGCATAGGAGTGGTGTGATGGTCTATAATCTACGATAACAAAGGAACAATGAAAGGCCTTTGAAATTGTAAAGATATGTATACAGTTCAAAAACATATCTATTAACACAACGCCCACCAAAGCCTACATATCATTCGCTTGTCTTTATTTCTTTGGTGATCATTGCTTCTGAGCAAAGAGAAAATACATTCAAATGATTTCCTTCAGCGGACATCCCTGTCAACCAGAAGGTCTACATTGACTGTATGGAAAGGGATATTGGACAAACCATGGCAGAATGCAAACATTGATGTTAGATAGGCTAATACAACATGGGCCGGCATAATGTATTCTAGCTCAGATTAAATCTTAATTGTAGTTTGGACAATTTTTGAAGGACATTCATCTTCTTGTACCAAGGGTTTCACACGAACCTTGGAATTCGTATTGTATGTGTTCACTAGTAACGTTATAATAGTTACGCCATCTAGTGTTTGAAAACAACACATGTGTATAGATGTTCGATGTACTAGTATGTGAGATTAGGACACTCTGATATGTGCGCGAGGGAAGGAATAAACAAGCATGAACCGGTAGACAATTGGTGTAGACAACTAGTTTCATGTAAGTGTGTTCTTTGTTCCATAATTGATGGACATGAAACATCATGGTGTCAGGAGTAAAAAAAAGATAAATTAAAAAAAAAATGTTTAACTGTGAGTTGAGCTTAGTTTGTGCGCCTGTCGGCGATGACGGCCCCGTTGACATTTATTCTCTTCTCTTCTGCAACTCGAGCCTGACCTCTTGTTAAATCCTTCTTCCAACTGATCAGTCAATTTATTGTATGCCTTTCCGTTGTTATTTTGCTGAATACCTTCCAATAAGCTGTGACATTCAGGCTCTTAACGAAAAATCTTAATTCTTCGTCTCTCATTTTGTTTTCCCTTGGTAGACACAGCTGCAGCCATTAATATTTCCATCGACTCAATCGGAGAGTGATTACAACATGAAAAAGATGGAAAATAAATGTTTTACATACTTGAACTTGAACTTGAATCGAAGAGTATTTACGTGTATTATTATAATTAACAGCTAGATATTATAGCATAGAATCGGTGTATGGAGTTGATGTAAACAAACTGGTGCAGGTATGGTACCGAAACACACGATTCATAAGACGTACACAAGCGCGCGAACAGAACCAGAAGCTGTGGAATACCCTACCCCGTGAGACAAGCATGCGCACAACGCACAATGACGTCATAGAATCATTATTGAAATCACGGTTGCGTTTATGCGGTTTCTGCGATTGTGAGTCTGGCAGAATCATGATTCAAAACGCCCTTTTTTTTTCGCGTTTCAGATCGGCGTTTTGAAACGTGTTTAAATGTGACCCTGCACCTCAAAACAAATAAAAAGTCGCCAAACATGAATTTTTAGTTAAGACCATATTCTGAAAGAGCAGACTTTAAGCTTTAAAATGATGTATAACTCAAATCAAATGGACTCTCCTAACCTATCTAAATATTGGAAAGAAAGCACGAACCCAGAAAAAGTGTGAACTGAGAAAAGAGGCTCCGAAGTACAATGTCTATACATTCAAGCGATTAATCTTTACCAATCCGTGCTGGCTGTGCGATGAATGGGACAAAAAAACAGGAAGTTAACCACCAGAGTAACAACAATGAAGGGATTATCAGATTAAAATGAAATTAAGCATGCCGTATTAACACATTCTGTTCATAATAAATACCAACTTTCAGAGCAGTAGCACTATCCTTTCAAAAGTTATTAGAGTTGAAAGTGAAGAGTGTGGACAAGGTTTTTCAGAAATGAAAAAGGGATTCTAAAGACACACTTAATCACACTATTCTACCAAAAATGTTAGAAATAAACTGCTGAAATAACACACTTTCCTGTCCGTTTTATGATACCAAATTTGGCATAATGTAACAGAAGACCCGCTCTTTCAGAAAATATGAAAAAGTCAAGTTCGGCTAGGTTGACCCATTTCACTTATTTTCAGTCCTCACGCAAAATCAGTGTGTGCGACTTTATGTTCGTTTTGAGGTGCACGGTCACAAATGGAACGAGAGATTGTAATTTGTCATCACTGGCAAATTAAGGTGATCCGATTTTTTTTTTTTTTTAATCAATGATTCGAGTACTGATCGCAATAGGCATGACCATACAAGTTTCATCTGTGTTTAGAGACATTGGCCGTGTGATGTTTGGATTCTCATTTAGCAAAGGGAGTCATATCTGCCATGTTTGGTACCAAATTCTGTATACACTATAACGAAGAAACAGCAACAAGTACATATGACCTTTGACCCACCTTTGCACTCCCAAGATGGCATCTGATGAAATAGTGGTTATTTTGTAAAATGATTCTTGCGACATCGTCTATACATGTGAAAAATATGGGAAAGATAGGACTGGTATTCACCAAGATACAAGATGAAACATTTATGACCTTTGACCCTAATTTACATACCCAAGATGTTGGTCGATTAAGTAGTTGTTATTTTATGAAATAATGTACATGACATGAACTAAACATGTGCAAAATATGGGGGTGATGGGGTTTTTTCTTGAGTTATTGCAAAGAAAGTAGCAGAAAGAAAGAAATATCTCAATTCATAGAAGATAAGCTTTAATTTCAACCAAGTTTTTTAACGTGATCCCGACATCAAATGAAAAATGAAGGACAATCTAGCGATAGCGCAAAGTCTTAGCTACAACATATTAAAATCTGGGAGAAATTCACAGAAGGGTAAGTGAGCTAGTGCTCGATAAAGACAATCATGCCAATTTACACATCTAGAGAAATACCTTCCCATAGAGATAACACGTCATAACGAAGATAGAGAAAAAAAAGTACATATGACCTTTGACCCCAATTTGCACAGACAAGATGGCATCTGAGCAAAACGTGGTTATTTTGTGAAATGATCTTTGTAACATGGTCTTTGTGTGTGCAAATATGGGAAAGATAGGACATGTATTCACCAAGATACAGGATGAAACATCTATGACCTTTGACCCTAATTTACATACCCAAGATGGCGTCTGATTAAGTAGTTGTTATTTTATGAAATAATGTTCGTGACATGAACTAAACATGTGCAAAATATGGTGGTGATAGGGTATGCTTTTCTTGAGTTATTGCACATAAAGTTGCAAAAGAAAGAAATATTTCAATACATGGAAGATAAACTTTAATTTCAACCAAGTTTTTTTACGTAATCCCGACAACGTATGAAAAAACGAAGGGCACATTCACGATAGCCCTACGTCTCAGCTATAACATATTAAAATCTTAGAGAAATTCATCGAAGCATAAGTGAGCTGGTGCTCGATAAAGATAGTCATGTCAATTTTCATTTCCATAAAAATTGCACTCCCATAGAGATTACACGTAAACTGGTCAAATTTGACAAGGTTACCTTCAATCAATTTTTTCGAGGTGATGTCGTCATCTAATCAAAATTGTGTATTACACTTATGAAAGAACATTTCAGAAGCTACAACATATTGAAATTCGGGTGAAAATTAGCTAAGGATTAGTGAGATACGCTCGATTAAACTTCAAATTTGATGACGTCATTTTGAAAATTTGCTTTTTTTTACTTTATTAAGAAATTTGATATCTTTTAATCATTTTGTCAGCATAGCCAGCCCATGAAATGACATGTACAACTCATAAGCTTTCAGAATATGTAAAGAAAATGGGGGGTCACCGTCCATCCTGAGGAGTAAAATTGAATTTAAAATTGGCGGTTTTTTGGCATAGTTGCACTGTGTATCCCCATTGACGCACGCGCGGAATTTTGAATTTGACGGGCCCGTATGACGTCATATTGAATCGGATCAACTTAAAACTTGGTAGAAATATTCCTTGACATTTCAGACATCCGATCCGTGTGAAAAAACTGAAAATTTCTATTGTATATTAGCTGTGCGTGCGAATATGTGCGGGCGCGTACGCGTCCGTCCAATTTTATTAATTTTTCAAAAAATGCTCCTAATGGTCTGAAACGTGTGCAAAAAAATTTGAGCTCGATTGGAGCATACAAATATTTCAACGCGCGCGTACGCGCGCGTTTTGATATAAAAATGAAATTTGAGAATATGAGTAGAATCCACTTGACTTGAAATATATGTGACGTAAATTTCATTGAAATATTCCATTCTTTTAATGAGATATGCATGAAAATGTGTTTTCATATAATGACGTCATAGTGACGTCACGGTCTACTGCTCACTATGATGTTACTTGCGCTGTCGTCTTTGCGACATGATGCATTTATGGTATAATTTTGACACTGAGAGGCAATGCACTTTCTGAGCTAACCTCTACACAACTTTTGTCCAGAAATAAACAATCAGTACAGATACAGAAGGTGATCCGAAGGATATTCGGATCACCTAAAAATAGCATGAACTCAACGCAACTAAAGACGTTTAGCGACTAAACGCGTTTAGAAACGCAATTCTAGTTTCGCATGAACGTAGCCTTATTATGGTCGTGTACGCGGAGGTAAGGATCTGGCATGGTAGTTGGGGCTGAGTTGGGGTACTATTGCTCGACTCGGTTGGTGAGTGGCAGGACACTATAATGAATGCACGATACGTATGCAGTGTCGTTGTCTGTACTTGTGCAATGCCCTACAGACTACTTACTATTAGGAAACTAGGTCAGTTTGTGAAGTTTGACTTGAGCACACCTGTATGTATATTGTACACATTGGCTGCATTATCCTTTCTGTGCATGTCGGTCAAATACGGTAAAGCCAACGGTAAACGTTTGTTGCCCTGACTGAGGTTCAGTAGTATACTACATTTGTAGTATTATTAGGTCGCAAGTACCGGTATACGTTTCACAGTCCTGGCTACCAGTAGTGAATATGCAAGCGACAATTTAGAGTCCCAGGTCATGCAGATGGTACTGCCGCACCGGCTAGCCGAAGTAGATCTAGCACAAGTAGTAGACATATGTCAGTTGGGACAAGGACTAATGTGCAATTGCCCAGACCACTCTCCTTGCAAGGAGATTTCAAGAAAAACTGGACCATATTTAAACAAATGTGGGATAGTTACAGGGCCGGCGCACTGTTTTCAAAAGTGTGGGGGCCCACTTCCGGGTTTCATGAGCTAACAAGAAAAAAACAAAAACAAAAAACAAAAAAAAAGTCCTCATCTCATCTCTCCCCGTCCCCGTCCACTTCCTGGTTTCTTCAGCTGACAATTAACAATTAAAAAAAAAAAAGGTCCTCAGCTCATCTCTCCCCGTCCACTTCCGGATTTCTTCAGCTGACAAGCAAAAAAAAAAAAAAAAGGGTCCTCAGCTCATTCTCTCCCCTCCCATTTTAGTGCCACTTACGTACTTCCGGGTTGAAAAAAGTGTGGGGGCCCAAAGTGATGACACTTTATGTATTCTTTTGTATGGTGCACAAAAAGTGTGGGGGCCCGAGCCCCCACGGCCCCCACAGCTGCGCCGCCCCTGAGTTATGAAATTGTAATAGAGCAAGAGCATGAATCAGACAAAGTTCGTATTGCACATTTTATTGTGGCAATTGGAGCTGATGCCCTACAGGTGCACAATGGTTTGCCCTTTCGGAATGAGGGGGAAAGGCAAAATTTTGCTCGAATCATTAAACTATGGGATGCGCATTGTGTAGGAAAAAACAAACCTTACATATGAAATGTACAAGTTTAACCAGTGCTCACAAGATAGTCAAGAAACTGTTGAGAATTTCAATGACTGACTCAGATCGGTAGCAAGCACCTGTGAATTCGGTAGTCTCACAGACGAGTTGATTCGTGACAGACTAGTAGGAGGACAGGGTATTTCGGATGAAATTATGAGGAAAAGGTTGTTACAAGAACCAGATTTAATACGTTGAGCACATGTTTGAATATTTGTAAAGCCCATAAGTTACAAGGTGATGTAATTCAGGCTACACATGATCCTGTTGCATATTCAGTACACAAGTAGCCATGGTCGTAAACCACAAAGACCGCAGGACTCAGGCAGATCTCGTGGTGGAACACAGCGTGCGACCAAATGTGATTGATTGTTACTACTGTGGTGAGAAACTCGCTAGGGTTAAGAATCGCCCTTCTTGGGGCAAACGATGTAACAAATGTAAAAAGTTGAACCATTTTGCCAGTGTGTGTAAACAGAGTATACAATTCAGTTCATGATGTAGTTTATGGTCATGACCAGGATGAACAGTATGAGAAAGACTGTCTTGTAGTTACATTGAGTGATGAAGTATTAAAAATCAGATTTCAGATTCAAAGTATGCCAAAAAGATAATGGTTACTACGGTTGTTGTTGATAATAGGGAAACTTTTGCTATGCAAGTTAATTCGGGAGCAACCTGTAATGTGATCCCGAGGAAGCATGTTCCCATGGATACAGTCGTTGAAGAAAGCAAGCAAGTTCTTACCATGTACAACAATGACACAACACCCAAGTATAACACACACCAGGATACATTAATAAGTATGGTAATTAATGTGGAATATTGTCAGTCAATATGCTAGGTTCAATGTTATTAGCACACATGTTACAATGTTGGATGGTCAATTCTTTACAAAGAATTTGACAGAGTAACTGTATGTCATGTATGAGGAAGCAAAGTGAACAAAAGGGAACATTTGGTAGTTGGAAAGCTGAAAACAGAAAAAAAAAAACTGTTGAAAGAAAACAATTGAAGAAATTGGTTAAGTGGAAATATTGATGTTATAAACTCATACAAGTTGATATTAATTTGGTGCAAGTATTGTATGTATGGCATTAAGAGTTAAAGTTCAAGTTGATTTGTTTCATTGAAGAAGGAAGGGTGTTATGTGTTCACTAGTAACGTTATAATAGTTACGCCATCTAGTGTTGGAAAGCAACGATGTGTATAGATGTTCAATGTATGTAAGATTCAGACACTCTATTATGTAGGGGAAGGTGGGGCAAGATGGGACACGGGGGCAGGATGGGATAATGCGATAACTATCTAAGTAAGCATCAGAGGGCAATATAATCTGCACTGATAAAAAGCACGCTGTCAGGAAGCCATCTTTACGCTCTGTGAAGCTGAGATTCTCTTGAGCTTTGGAGGACAAACGCAAAAAATCGATATCGATGACGGCAGAATTTCTGCAGTTAAGAAATGTATAGTATCCCTGGCATAATATGAAGAAAGTTAGAACGTTGGTATTGTGTGGTTTTTATAGTATATACATCAAGTTTATTTCACAAAATGTAGGCAGACTATGTCATTGCATGTATTGTGTAGAATTTAGAGGTGTAGTGTGTGTGTGCATGGGGCAGGATGGGACATCCACCTCGGGGCAGATTGGGCGGGTGTCCCATCTTGCCCCATCATATTTGATAAGGTTAGTGTATATGTTTTATTCTTTTTGCAGTTTCAGAACGGTCCGGAATTACAAACGAAAGAGCGACCGTTTCAAGTGGAACACGGAAATATGCGTCTTCAATGTTTGTCCCATCCTGCCCCACATACGTGGGGCAGGATGGGACAGATTTGGCTATTTTGAGATGGCTATTACGAAAAACAAAAGTAGGCAATTAAGATGATATTACGTGTGATAGTGTTGCCTTACACAGTCTTTGTAAATCCTGTTTTATGTGGAATTTTGTGACGTAGTATTTAAAATAAAGCACATTTAGTGAAATGTGGCCCATCCTGCCCCACGTTCCCCTACGCGAGGGAAGGAATAAACAAGCATGAACTGGTAGACAACTGGTGCAGACAACTACAGACGCTGTAGTTTCATTTTAGTGTGTTCTGCTGTAGTTTCATTTTATTGTGTTCTTTATTCCATAATTGATGGACATGAAACAACAATTGGAAGACTCAATGCTAAAGGTTTACTGTTATCCATACAATCTGTGAGATTTTCAGTTATCTTGACAATGAGTATTTTACGAAATAGACCTTTTTCGATGGACGATATCATTCCTTTTAGACAAAAAAAAACCCTCAAATTTATTCCTTGCTTTTTCTGTACTAATGAATACTAGATGAGTGCAAACTTAATAGCATAATGATGTTTGCTTCAGCGACGATCTAACGCCTCCCTATCTCTGCGAACATGAAAAGATAAACAAAGGAGGTTGATACTGGTAAAGTAGCCGCCAATTACTTACCCGAGATCCGAGAATGACGTCAACGCTCACCAACCCGTTCTTGTTCCATTGTTTACTCGTAATCATCACCCCCACTGTTTTGCCGTGATTATAAGTATTAGTGAGGGTGACTGTCCATTTACCCGCCTGTTGAACAGCACAAAGTTCAAGTATAGGGTTGTTAAGCATACATATATAATCGCTGTTTTCACGTTTTATAATTAATGTTGACACACTACGTTTTGCAAGCGATGAAATGTTCATGTAAATTGTCCATGATGATTCCATGTAAAACTCAAAATACAATCAGTGTAAAATAATGACAGTGAAAGGGGGAAGTTCGCAGGCTAACTAGTATTTGAAATGACAAGCAAACATATTTTGCATAACTAAAGTCTACACAGAAGAGAAAAGAGAAAGATGAAAGAAAGAAGAATCACCTTCATGAATACTGAGTGCTAATAATGATATTAACTGAATAACTTTCACAACACAAATTCCCATACATGGATTTAAATTGATGGAATGATTGTTTCAACGAAGTAGGCAGATCATTCCGCAGTATGGCGAAAAAAAAAATGGATAAAAATCCGTTAATTGTCTTTTTGTAATTGTATGTTTTGTTAAACTACACGGACTCATAGACGAACAGACATTTGCTGAAGTGAGTGACCCGTGGTGAAATTGAATAAACTCAAACTCAAACTCAAACTCTCACTTTCTTCCTCGCATACAAAAGTGCAGATTATATTTACGTTCTTCAGGGGGATTTGTGTAACTTACAGCAACTGAATCAAATTATTTAATTCCAACAAGGTACTGAATTACGCATAGATCTGTGTATTGTATTATAGTTTAAAGGACAAGTTCACCTTCATAGACATGTGGGTTGAGTGAATGCATCAATATCAGTGGAACACATCAGTGAGAGTTTGAGGAAAATCCGACAATCCGTTCAAAAGTTATGAATTTTTAAAGTTTCTGCTCAGTCATGGCTGGATGAGAAGACTACTATAGCTTGTGAAGTCACGTGAGTGCAACGGTATAAAGGAAGTATAAAGAAAATTCACCTTATTTTCACTTTTCTCGCATAACAAAAGAACACTCGACTTCTCTCTTTTAGAAGGCAAGGGGAATTAACATACATCAGTAGCAAGTCCAAGAAATGTGCACTTTATTCAAAAAGTAAAATTTCGTTAAATTCTCTTTTTATTTTCATTATATCGTTGTACGCATGTGACATCACCCACTGTAGTAGTCTTCTCATCCAGCAGTAATTGCGCAGATACTTTAAAAATTCATAATTTTTGAACGGATTGTCGGATTTTCCTCAATCTCTCACTGATGTGTTCTACTAATATTGGTGCATTCACTCAATCCACATGTACATGAAGGTGAACTTGTCCTTTAAGGAGTTTGAAATAAAAACAATGCTTGGGCAGACAAATGAAATAAATGACAGTTTAAAGCCCAAACAAAGTTCTGGTACGCTTGCAAAAGTTGTCAAATTTCGCTCCCAAATGTGAACGTAGGCTTAGGAAATGTGCAGGATAACAATGTTATGACAAGATATTCGATGGGTAACGACGAAAATGCGAAATATTAACCAAAAAGGTTCAGTCTCAGAACTTACCCGAACGGGGTCAGGCTAAACTCGGACTCGGGGATAACTCGGCTTCGCTTTGACGGCGGGATATCGAGTTGTAATGGTTGTCCCTCTGATTGTACAGTGTTGTCCTATGGGAGCGGCCTGTATACTAGCGCATCGTGTTCTGGCTACTCGCAGTAATGGTCCGAGTTGTTACAACGCGCGCATCAAAAACCTCTTTTGCGCGTATGCAAAATTGGTGTGCGCCGATCAAGCACCTCTAAAGCAATCAAAGGCGCTTGATAAAGAACAACAAAAACTCCAAAGACCGCGCGTCTCAGCAACTGAGGACCGCGCGCCGTCATATTTGTTGTGTTTGTACAGGATTAGTTAGCACGCACTTTCCTGTCCATTGGTTGAGCCTCATTTGGTATTATGCAGTGGCCAGTAGAATGTGGCGATCACGAACTGCGTGTTAATTGTCTGAAGTAGGGTCGAATTTTTCCCGAGACTGAGTTAGTCTGGAGCCTTCTGGAATAATTTCGGTTTTCCTACTATTGTTATTTTTCTCAAAATACTCCAAACCGACTCATCATTCCGGCAAACCGCGTCAGCCAGGTAAGTTTCTTAGTGGACTCTTTCGATATATTGCAAGAAAAAATTAAATGGTGCTAGACGGGTTCTCAAACACTGACCAAAACTTAGTTTTCACTTTAAGTAAAATCACTGAAAACATAGCATAGACAAATCTTACAACAAGCTTTCAATCACACCGAAATGAAAGAAAAGACAAATGCAACACACAAACAAGCCCTGATGAAACGATGAGAATTCATCCAAATCGATGTATGAATAGATAGAATAATATTTCCCGAGATTGATCAATTGGCATGGCATATTTCATTAACTTTGTAGTTATCATACTGCGTATATCTACGACACTTCAACAATAAACAGGTCTGAAAACAACGTTGGGAATTCTGCATAATCCGGGCTACTCTGTATCCCTAAAAGAGAAAACTTCTTTCCACCTGTTGGGAAAATTTGTTTTCATGTATTTTTTTTTTGTATACTTTAGCGGTGATTGGATCATTTTACTCCTCATGGCATTATGGAAACTTGGGTTTCATATCGTAATCCAAATTGGTAATGTCAGCTCTAAGATCTGTATTTATCTACGACTGACGATAAGTCTGCTTCTGCTATGAGACACACTGTAATTAACCCGTTTAGGACGGTTTGCTTTGGCGAGCGAACACCCCCACAGACGGACAGGTTTTCCAAAATCGAGCCCGAACCGAGGGTTACTAAGGGGGTGTGACTTACGGTCCCTCTTTACCCAATCATCGAATTGCCGTGTATGCGGTGTAGGAATCCGCTTTCTGATTGGATGAATAACGACCGCTCATGAATAATAATGTCGCTTCCCTTCGCTATCTGGGTTCGCGCGCGCGGTTTGAACTTCACGTACTGTACGATCGTCAATTTACGTTCCCTCGTCAACTCAAATGATAGCGTCTTTTATTATTGGGCACCAGGCTATGTCGAGGGTGTCGCAAATTTCTACTACATGATTGTCTTGAATTTACTGATTCATGGAGGCAATCTTTTATGGAAACTGTAATCCGTTGATCACAAGCCTTCAAAGTCTTTCAATGAAAAGCGATCGATCGGAGGATTGTGTACAGGCTTGCGTATTTCCATTTACACGACTGTAAGACACGCCAAGTAAATCTCGTATTGTGGCGATATCAAAGGCACATGAACCCACTCTTGACTTCCTGTTGTTCACAAAATTCTTTACCATAGTTAGTCAATGAATTTTGGAAACAGAAGGAAGTTTATTCATTGTATACAACATTTGAAAATTTGTTGCACCTTGTTTGTCCCCGCTACTTGTATCCAAATACAAAGCTCGCGTGTCTGTAACAGAAGCACGTGGCTCTATTTCAACACTAGGCAAGCCATCAACGATGTAATATTACAAGTAGAATTGGTAATACTGATTTATCAAAGTCGAATTTCGTAATAGAATAACGTCCACTTGAGTTTATTTCTTGGTTCTGTTTCAGTAATTCCCATAAAATTGACAAGAGCCTGGAATATGTTCAATATTCAAACAAATCTTTGCATCTTTCTAACTTTCTTTGAGACGAATAAAAATGCATAATCCACGCTTGCGCGATACCTGCCATCCCCTGAAGAAGTCTGTATAAAGAAGTTTGCTTCCTGAAATTATCAATCGTGACTACCTACAAATTTCGATCATGCGACTTATGATAGGTTTTCATTGGATGCATACAAGATATCACCGAGTGGATTTGTGAGTTTATTATCGGGGTTTGATGCTGCTATTTTTCTGTGCGATCTTACAATTCCTTTACAACTTCGACGTAATGTCGGGAAGATAATGATTATTCACTATGTATCAAGGGAAATGAGATTTCACACAGCGATACAAGACATATATTTAATTATTATAAAAAGAAATCACCAACCTAAATGAGTATCGTTATTTCTTACATAGAAAAAAAAAAACAAAACTAGGAATAAAACACCGGTCCTGTTTAAGCCAGTTGACAGAACATGTATGAGCTCTTCAGATGAAACAGGGGAGTCTATACGATGAGAAGAAAAAAAGGAGAGAAAAATAGGCTGGTCATCTAAATTTTGTTTGATTGACGGTAGATAATCTCAAAAGATTTTTCAACGTAATGTAAAATTATACAAGATGAGGTTTGCCTACAACCAGTGTTTTGGTAATATCTTTCTACGTTTTATATAATACATATGTATATATATATATATATATATATATATATATATATATATATAAATATATATATATATATATATATATTATGGGCAGAGTATCTTGGAGAAGAGATCATCACCATCAATGATAATATTCAATCTACACGTTTGTATATGGGAATGAAGAAGGGGATAGCTTGAAAGGAAAGTGATGAGATGTAATGAGATAAAATGAAGCAGCACTAATTGAGACAAATGTATTACAAAGGAAGAGCAAAACGCCAAAAAAGGGCAAAAGGGTACAACATTATGCAAAGATTTTGCAGTCAGTTTGCCTTCCAATTTCGTAGTTACAAAATTCAAAATAGCCAACAAAAAAGAAGAAGAAAAGATAGCGCCATGAAGATGTTCATTCAACCTCGTTTGCCTTTCACTATGTCCTATCACTTCAAAAAATGTAGCATTAGCACAATTCAAATTAGAATTCCTATCGAGAATTCAGATTCGCATCAATAAATATGAGAGAGCGTCTTTTCAGACAGGGTCGGAGGTGAGCATTTCCGAGTTCGTCGGAGAAGTTCATTCATATTAGAAACAAAAAGGTTGACCACCCGGCAGCTGATAGAAGAAGACGACATGACCATGGGAGAACGGCGAGCACATGTCACACAAGCTTGAAGGTCTAAAATCATTACATCACTTCAGAAAATAACGAAAAGATGATATGTTTGTTGAAATAAACGACATTTCTCCCGACATTCTTCGATCTCCCATAACAGACGGTTAATTTTGCTGAAATGATCTTCTCTTATGTCATGAGTGTAAATCAATATTATTTTGTTTTATTGTGTATACCAGTCATCGCCCGATAAAAGACAGAAAATAAAGTACTATTCTCATTCAATAAGCATAATGTATAAAGGAAACGAGCATTTGCTGCAATCGTTTATGAATATGAAAATGCTTCAATGCGATTTCACGAAGTCTAAAGGAATGAATGCAAGTAGGTCTACCTAAATACAGAGATGTATAATGCAATTATTATGAAAAATACGCAGCCACGATAAGTGCATAAACCACTTCAATAGCAGCATGAAAACATTTGATCACATCAATATATGAGATGGACAAGAACATTTCATGCTTTTATTGCTCGAAATTCCTTGCTCCTAAACAAAGTAGAGTGTTCAATTGAAGAGACGGGTTATCACATCTCCGTCTCTCGCAAAACTGAATCATCACTTCGCAAATTTCGAGTGCTTTCTACAAATTTACATAAAAAAAAGTTTATTTTTTTTTAGGCATGAGTTACCATATTCTACTGATTATAAATCGATTGAGCTACAAAACGGTAGTGTGTTGCTAAAACCATTATAACTCAATGATCGCGAAATCATTTGACTTGTGAACTTCCGAAAGAGATGGACTGAAAAACCCAGACTTCTAAACGTATAAATAATTTACAGAGCGACTATAGCCGAAAATTAGCATATTATGAAGAATTCATACAAAACTAGAACCAAAAAAGACTAAACAGTCGACATCACCATTGTCGGTATCGTCGTAATATGGGATGTAATTTTATTTTGACTGCCTCTTTGAAATGCTGCAAACATCAAATACTGAACATCATAATTTTTATTTGTGAATTCTAAGGGTATGAGAGAGAGAGAGAGAGAAAAAAAAAGACAACTTCTGCCGTGTGTCTTGTTTCTCGCTTTATTGCAGCGTATGTCATTGTCGAAGTTTAAATTCTGTAATACATGTTCGTAACAAGTACATGAGAACTTGCACATTGGATTCCCAACAACGATAAAATCATTGGGGTCCGTAAAAGCGGTTACGTAATACATACGAAGCACATCATTATAATGCATTCTATGGACCGGTGCAGAATAAAGAGACTGTCTGTAATCGGTCTTTGAACTTCTCTATTATGCTCATAATCCCCGACTTTTCAGATGGCGTCTACGAGTGCGTCTTAGGAATGTTTTTGCATCAACATCCTGTCCATTCAAGGAGGTACAATAACCTGATATACTCTGGCCACCTGGTCTATTCAAAGTGTTCTTGCCTATAACACGCGCACATGTTACGCTGTGTTTCACCATGATGAATATAATTGTAAGACCCCATAGTGGCAATATCGGCTCTTGCATTGTATGAAAATGATGACTATTATACAGTATATCCTCTATTTGGTTCGTTGGCCGAGTAGATTCTTTGAACGATCTTATAACATAATCACGCTGTCATTCATAAGTATGAGAGAGAGAGAAAAAAACCTTCAAGCAACATCGAAGTTGAGTTTCTCAAACCAATCTTCCATTTGAGTTTGTTTCTTGGTTTTGTTTCAACAATTTTCATAATGTTGACAAGAGCCTGATGGGATGTTCAATATTCAGATAAATCGTTGCATCTTTCTTGCAATCTTTGACAGCTAATGGTGACTAAACCTGCGAACTCCATGCATTTTTGTATAAAGACGTTTGCTTTGTGAAATGATCCATCATGACTGCCTCCAGATTTCGACCATAATTATATGACTTAGGTTTCCATGAGATGAATAAAGGAGATCAACGAGCGCAGTTATAAGTTTACTGTCGGGTTTTATGTTGCAAATTTTATGTGCAATCATGATTCCCTTACAACTCTACCGTAATTGCGCGAAGGTATTGTTCACTGCACATCACTTGAAATTAAATGTCACACAGTGATATGATAATCATCAGCAAACGGGATAGATTATTGTTATATATATATATATATATATAATACACCTATTCAAGTCAGTTGATGGAGCATTTATGAGGTCTTCCGGTCTGCAAACGAAACATCGGAGTCTATGCGATAAGAAGAAAGATTGAGAGATAAAGAGATAAAAAATAGGCTGGTCTTCTAAATTTAGTTCCATGGACGGTAATCTGAACACACTTTTGCAAACGAAATGAAATATTACACACGGCTAGGTTTGCCTATAATCTGTGTTATGGTGATATCTTATGAGATTATATATAATAATATGGGCAAAGTTTCTTGGAAAGGTGATCGCCACCATCAATGGGGATATTCAATCTAAACGATTAATTGTAGATGATGGGAATGAAGAAGTGGATAGCTGGAAAGGAAAGTAATGAGATGCAATAAGAAAAATCGAAGCAGCACTAATCGAGGCAAATGTATTACAAAGGAAGAGCAAAACGGCATATTCGAGTGTTCAAAATGGTTCAACATTATGCAAAGATTTTGCAGCCATTTGTGTGTGTGTGTGTGTGTGTGTGTGTGTGTACGTTTGTCTTCTAATTTCACAGTTAGGTAATTCAAAATCACCTAAAAAAAAAAAGATCGCACAATGAAGATGTTCATTCAATCTCAGTTTCCTTTCACTATATCCTATCACTTCAAATTACGTAGCCTTAACACAATTCAAATTAGAATGTCCATTGAGAATTCAAATTCGTCTCAATATGAGAGAGCGTCTTTTCAAACAGGGTCGCAGGTGAGCATTCCCGAGTTCGACGGAGAAATTCATTCAATTTAGCAACAAAAAAGGTTGGCCATCCGGCAGCTGTAGAAGAAGCCGACATGATCATGGAAGTATGGCAAGCACAAGCCACACAGGCTTGAAGGCCTAAAATTATTACATCACTTCAGAAAATAAGGAAAAGACGATATTTTTGTTGAAATAAACGACATTTCTCCCGGCATTCTTTGATATCTTATAACAGACGGCTAATTTTGCTGAAATGATCTTCTCTTATATTTTTTTATTGTGTATACCAGTCATCCCCCGATAAAAGACAAAAACAAAAATGAAGTACTAACAATCTCATTCAATAAGCATAATGTATAAAGGAAACGAGCATTTGCTGCAATCGTTTATGAATATGAAAATGCTTCAATGCGATTTCACGAAGTCTAATGGAATGAATGAATGTAAGCATACCAAAATGCAGAGATATACGTAGACATAAAAAAAAAATACACAGGCACGATAAGTGCATAAATTACTTCAATAGCAACATGAAAAAATTTGATTACATCGATAAACATGAGATAAGACAAGGACATTAATTTCATGTTTTTATTGCCCGAAATACCTTGCTCCTAAACAAAGTGTTCAATTGGAGCGATGTGGTTATCACATCTCCGTCTCTCGCAAAATTGAATCACCACTTCGCAAATTTGGAGCGCTTTCTACAAAAAAAAAGAAAAGAAAAAAGAACAATCGGGGTTTTTTTTGGTATAAGTTGTCATATTTGATTGATTATAAATGGATTGAACTCAATGATCGAAAAAAAAAATTGACTCGTGAACTTACGAAAGAAGTGGACTGAAAACACCTCAGACTTCTAAATGTATAAGTAATTGACAGAGCGACTATAGCCGAATATTAGCATATTATGAGGAATTCATACAGAACTAGAACAAAAAAGATTAAACAGTCGACATCACCATCGTCGGTATCATCGAAACATGGGATATCATTTTATTTTGACTGCTTCTTTGAAATGCTGCAAACATCAAATACCGAACATCATAATTATATCTATAATTATTTGGCGAATGCTAAGCGTATGAGAGAAAAAAATGCCATATGTCTTGTTTACTCGCTTTATTGCAGCGTATTTCGTTGTCGAAGTTTAAATTCTATACATATATGTTTGTTACAACCACATGAGAACTTGCACATTCGCTTCCCAACAACCATAAAATCATTGGGGTCCGTAAAAGTGGTTACGTAATACATACGAAGCACATCACTATCATGCATTCTATGGACCGGTGCAGAAAAAAAAGACTGACTGTAATCGGCCTTTGAACTTCTCTATTATGCTCATAATCCCCGACTTTTCAGATGGCGTCTATGAGTGCGTCTTAGGAATGTTTTTGTATCAACATCCTGTCTATTCAAGGAGGTACAATGTAACCTGATACTCTGGCCACCTGGTCTATTCAAAGTATTCTTGCCTAAAACACGCACATATGTTAGGCTGTGTTTTACCATATAGGACCCCATAGTGACAATATCGGCTCTTGCGTTGTATGAATATTATACAGTAAATCCTCTATTTGGTTCGTTGGCCAAGTAGATTTTTTGAACGATCTTATAGCATAATCAGGCTGTCATTCATAAGTTTGACAGAAAAAAAAACTTCAAGCATCATCAAAGTTGAGTTTTGCAGACCAATTTTTCATTTGAGTTTGTTTCTTGGTTTTGTTTCAGCAATTATTTTTTTTTTCATAATATTGACAAGAGCCTGATGGGATCTTCAATATTCAAATAAATCACTGCATATTTCTGGCTGTTTTTGACAACTAATGATGACTAAATCTGAAAATCCATGCTCTTGCGGTACCTGCCATCCACTCTGAAGTTTGTGTGTATAAAGAAGTTTGCTTTCTGAAATTATCCATCATTACTGCCTACAGATATAACTTAGGTTTCCCTGGGATAAATTAAATATATCAACGAGCGCATTTGTGATTTTACTGTTGGGGTTTAAATGCTGCCAATTTCACTAGTGCAATCTTACGATTGACTTATAACTCTATCGTACTGCGGGGAAGATATTGCTCATTACGAATCACATGAAATAAGATTTCACAAAGTGATAAGACATAAATTATTCATCATATGATAAAAAGTAATCACTAACAGAAAAGCTGATTGTTTTGATGAATATGTATATTTGATATAACATTTATGAGGTCTTCCGGTCTTCAGGCGAAACATTGGAGTCTATGCGATAAGAAGAAAGATTGAGAGATAGAGAGAAAAAAAAATGGGCTGGTCTTCTAAATTATGTTTGATGGATGTAATCCGAACACTCTTTTGCAAACGAAATGTAATATTATACACAGTTTGGTTTGCCTATAAAATATGTGTTATGGTAACATCTTTTTTGATTATATATATATATATATATATATATATATATATATATATATATATATATATATATTCATAATACAGGCAAAATATCTTCGAGAAGTGATCGTCACCATCAATGATAATATTCAATCCACACATTTGTAGATGATAATGAAGAATTGGATTACGGGAAAGAGAGGGAGAGAGATGGAAAGGGGGGGGGGGGGGAGAGAAATATGGTGGTCTTCTAAATTTTGTTTGGTGGATGGTAATCCGATCACACTTTTGTAATCGATATGTAATGTTACACACGGCTAGGTTTGCCTGTCTGTGTTATGGTAATATCTTTTTAGATTATATATATATATATATATATATATATCGGGCAAAATATATTGGAGAAGTGACCGCCACCATCAATGATAATAACCAATCTATACGTTTTTAGACGGGAATGTAGTGGATAGCTGGAAAGGAAAGTGATGAAATGTAATGAGATAGAATGAAGGAGCACTAATCGAAGCAAATAATGTATCATAAAGGAAAAGCAAAATGGCAAACTTGACTTTACAAAATGGTGCATTATGCGAAGATTTTGCAGTTGTTTTTTGCGTATGTTTGTCTTTCAATTCATAGTTAGGTATTAATTCATAATCGGTAACAAAAAAATATAGTTCCATGAAGATGATCATTCAGCTTTGTTTTCCTTTCGCTATATCCTATCACTTCAAAAATGTAGCATGAACACACTTCAATTAAGAATGCCAATCGAGAACTCACATTCGTCTCTATGTGAGAGAGTTTTTTTTTTCAAACAGAGTCGCAGGTAGCATTTCCGAGTTCGTCGGAAAAGTTCATTCAATTTAGCAACAAAAGGTTGGCCACCTGGAAGCTGAAGAAGTCGTCATGACCATGGAAGAATGGTGAGCACATGCCACACAGGCTTAAAGGCCTAACATCGTTACATCACTTCAAAAAATAAGGAAAAGACAACATGTATGTTGAAATTACACCATTTCTCCCGACATTCTTCGATCTCTCATAGCAGAGGGCTAATTCCCCTGAAATGATCTTCTCTTCTGTCAAGAGTGTAAATTAATATTTATTTCATTGTGTATACCAATCATCCCCCGATAAAAGACGGAAAATAAAGTACTTTTCTCATTCAATGTGCATAATGCATAAAGCAAACGAGCATTTGCTGCAATCGTTTATGAATATGAAACTGCTGCAACGCGATCTCATAAAGTTTTTAATTCGATTGAAAGTATGTACCTAAATGCAGAGGTAGATAGAGAGAAGACACATGCACAATAAGAGCTTAAACCACTTTGGTGATAGCATTAAAACATTAATTACATCAAATAAAGAGAAGAGCATTTCGTACTTTTATTGCTCGAAATACCTTACTCCCAATAAGTCGAGTGCTACAATTGAAGCGCTCCATAATCACATCTCCGTCTTTCGCAGAATTGAATGACCGCTTCGCAAATTTATAACGTTTTCTACTACAGTGTAATTTGAATGAAAAATATATATATTTTTTTCGGCATGAGCTGTCATATCCGATTGACTGGAAATTGATTGCACAACCAGTGGCGTTTGGCTGAAATCCTTGCAACTCAATGATAGCAAAATCATTTTGACTTATGAACTTACGAAAGAAATGGACTAAAACCCCAGATTTCTAAACGTTTAAATAATTTATATAGCGACTGCATCCGAAAATAAGCATATTATAAAGAATTCATAAAAAAAATAGAAATATAGACTAAACAGTCGAAATCACCATTGTCACTATGAAAGTAATATGGGATATAATTTTATCTAATATACTTTTTTGAACTGCTGCAAATCCCAAATACCGATCGTTTTTTTTTTTCATAGACAATTTCTCGCAAATGCTATAAACGTATGAGAGAAAACTTGTGCCATGTGTCTTCTTTATTCGCTTTATTGCAGCGCATTTCGTTGATGCACTTTAATTTCTATAATAAATTAATGTTTGGAACATGCACATGAGAACTTGCACATTCAATTCCCAACAACCATAAAGTTATGGTTACATTTACGTACGAAGCACATCGCTAACATCCATTCTATATGGACCGGTACAGAAACGAAGACTCAGTAATCGACCTTTGACCTTCTCTATTATGCTCATAATCCCCTGCCCTTTTAGGTTTCGTCTACGAGAGGGTCTATCTAGGAGTGTTTTTGTGTCTGCATTCTGTCTATTCATAAATATACAATGTAACATGATACTCTTGCCAGCTGGTTTATTTAAAATATTCTCGCCCATAACACGTGCACATGTGACGCTGTGTTACGCCATGATGAATTTACGACTTCGATGAAGTAGCACAATCGACTGCGTTGTTTGTATGCAGTACATCTCCTACTCGGTTTGTTCTTGGCCAAGTGGTTTCTTTTTTTTTTAACGATTTTATAACATAATCAGAATATTATTCATGACGGTAAAACTCTTCAAACAACTACAAGTAACATCGCTGTCATGATAACAAACAGACACAAAAAACATTCACACACATCACATGCATGCAGGGACACGCAATAGATTTACTCAATTTATTCAATTCGCCGAGTTTTGGTAAATCCCAGGACTCGGCAGCGGAAGAAGAAGGCCAACATTTCATGCCAATAATGGTAAGTAGGTTGCCATGCCGAGATGGCTTTCATAGAAAATCCGTAAGTACGACATTGCATTACTGATATAACACGAAGTAGTATGCTACAATACTTTATCATGTAAATGTGTGCTAATAAGGTAGGTGCGTGCACGCAACGGTCTTGACCGCCGCACGCACGCTTTTCACTTGAGTGTGACAATTTGCATACCGATGCAAATGAGATCGCCAGAGCGTGCGGCTGGTCGCTCGTCATTGGTCAGTTTCCCGACCGTTGCGAAGGTCTGAATGTCGTGAAAATTGCACTCATGTTTGTCAATATTTTGCTTGTTTATAGACATAAGATATGACCAATCATCACAAAATGTTCACAGATGGCAACTTTGATGTATGTAGTCCCACAAAATATAAATCATTTTCAACATAGGCATCGTATTGTTGGTGAAATTCTAAGTTTAAAAATGCGTGTTCATTTCACTCTCTCAGCCCGAGTATACTCGGGACCAGTCCACAGCCTGGAAAACGTCAGCCCGAGTATACTCGGGACACGTCCTAAACGGGTTAATACACTTCAACACTTCGTGAGTTTACTGAACAAAAAAAATGCAGCTCTTATGCTATTTAGTTTTCCAACAAGACTTCATGAACAAAATATATATTTTTACAATACTTTCCCTCCCCCCCCAAAAAAAAAAAAACCTATTACAACTGCGTTCGTATTTACACCAAAGAAATTATAGAAACGTTCAGGAGCAATCCAATGAGATAATATAATATGCTAATACATCCTCTCCTCATGTAAACACATCCTAGACCCGGGTTGAATAAAATACCTGTGGTTCAATACTTTACTGTGCGCACGTGTGGTTTCAATGTATACTGTCCGACGGGAATGGATGGGGGGGGGGGGGGGTGAACTAGTCTGTGCGGTAATGCAGAAGTTGCCTGGATGATCGCGATGTCGAGGATGTCGTCCGGCTGGCGGGAATTTTCGTCGTGTCGACAGAGATGCCACCGCTTGCACCGGAGGACTACCAAGGTACGGGAATTCTGTCCGGGTAGCGGGAATTGCCCTCACGCTAACCGAGATGCCGTTGAGCTACTAGCGATGATTCCGCCGAGCGTATTTGCTATGCCGTCGAGATAACGATGATTCCGTCGAGCGTGTTTGCTATGCCGTCGAGATAACGATGATGCCGTCGAGATAACGATGATTCCGTCGAGCCCAGCTCGTCGGTGTCGATCTATATGGGGATATTATAACCACCTCTCATAACATTATATATTCACAGGGTAATCTCAATCATGAACCACAGTTCAATAATTCCTTATACTTAACCAATAATGCTCCTGTATACTTCCACCATGACAACAGACCTATATATACATACTACAGAAATAAACCATCGCCATGTATATACTCATAACTCATTAAACATATAAACATGACAGATCATCTCATGTAAACTACCTCAATCAAAGACCAGCTAAACTGTTTTCTCTTAACATATATCCCTTTCTCATTATAACTAACCGTTAAATCCTTCAGCAACCAAAATTACATTTTAACTTATTACTTAACAAACTTCTAACTTCATTCACTTTAATTATGAACAACAAAACCTGGATTGTATTTTCCTGATACAACCATAGAAAACCAAAATACACTGTATCCACCGCTATCGCTGTAAATTTAACCATTCCCCCTAAAACATTCACCTGCTGACTGAACCTGTCTTCCTGCCAAACTACAACAAATCCTATTGCACTCTTATACAACATATCCGATCTGATATATAGTACAATCTTTACTCAAACATAATTAATCCACATATTATTATAGTGAACCAGCGAACATTATATGAATCTCTATAAAAAATAATAATGACAAACTCAGAATATTACAAAAACAAACTTAATACAGCTACAAAACTACTTACGTCTGATTTGGTGTTCAGACCCTCAAGTAATGGTGAGGAGGAGACTTCAGCTGTTGTCAGTGCCTGCAGCATGTCTTGCGCGTGCCCTGCCCTAATGCGTGGGGCTGCTGTGCCATGATTCTCCTGCCTGAAATGCAGCGCTGCGTTGTAGGCCGATCAGCTACCTCTCTACTCCTATCACCAGTGAGTTAGAAGAGCATGTCTTGCTCTGACAGATGTTCAGATCCAACTGATTTTCCCTCCAAATTTACTTTTCTTGTCGCCTCTAATATAACTCCACCCTCTACTGTACTTAAACTGGTTCCAACTAGCTTTCCCCTTTTTATTACATGTCCCTTTTCTTTCCAACTAATTCCCCCTTTTGGCTTTAAACCTGTCTATCCCAACTATCTCCCCCTAACTAAATACCTATTCTTTCCTCCCAACTCTCCCTTTCTACATTAGCCGTTCTACCCGGACTGCACTGAGCCTCCCTCTTTCTTCCACACTGTCCTTTCTCCCTAACCACTTCTCTCCACCTGGCTTGCCCTATTCTAAATTTCTATGCTCTTTACGCCTACTGTCCCCATTTCCCACCTGATGGCTTGCCTGAACAAAGGAATCTCACACATTCCACACTCGCACTCTCAGTCACATCGTGACATATCACCCCCTACTTCAAGAAATTAGTCATATCT
Source organism: Diadema setosum (assembly GCA_033980235.1). Classification (NCBI taxonomy): domain Eukaryota; kingdom Metazoa; phylum Echinodermata; class Echinoidea; order Diadematoida; family Diadematidae; genus Diadema; species Diadema setosum. The sequence goes on along the minus strand of CM067063.1, from coordinate 1,051,482 downwards.
AATTTTCTAATAATTTTTCGGTGATATGACACTTCTGAACATTTCTCAACAAACACACATCTAGACCGTATATCCTACAGCTACTACATCATCACTCATGAGCTATTACTCAGTGAGAATGACAACGGTGTGACACTTTGCTCACCAACTTGTTAATACCTGAAATATATACAACATCTTACCTATATACAGAATAATTGATGACTCTGATAATCGAGTCCGATAGCCTGCATCGACATTTTCACTATCTTTGACTGCAGTGATAAAGAAATTGAAGTTGATCGTCATCCAGCATTGGTCCTATCTGTACGTCTCGGACCGTCTCTGATGAGGTGAGTGGTGTGAGGTACTCTAGTGTACCAGCTCACCGTTTGGTACTGAGCTGACTGTCCTCCTCCTCCTCATCTTCACTCTTGCCCATGCTGTCATCAACTACTGGCGTGCGGGCAATGTCTAGGACTCCTGCACGTTCCTGCCGTCTGAAGAACTGCTTCAGGAGGTTTGCATGGAAGGTCTTTACCTTGCCCCCTACATCAATCGTGTAGTCCATCTGACCTACCTTTCCAACCACTTTGAAAGGCCCTTTCCACTGCATGAGCAAGTTGTTGCCATTAATGGGAAGGAGGAGCAGTACTTCGTCATCAATTTCAAACATCCTGGCCTTGGTTTTTTTTTTTTTTTGTTTTTTTGTTGTACTGTCTCCGATACTTCTCTGCTGCTCTCGATAGGTTCTGCTGAGCTAGGTTGCAAGTTGCCTCTAGTCGGTCTTTTAGGTCCAGCACATATTGGTAGGTCGTCTTCGTTTCTTGCTCCTCAACATCACTTGTCTATAGCTCCTTGAGAATGGTCGGTGGACCTCTAACCACCCGTCCATAGAGGAGCTCGAAGGGAGAGAATCCCGTACTCTCTTGCACTGCCTCTCTATACGCAAACAGAAGGGGAATGAGGTACCTGTCCCAATCTTTCGGTCCCTCCTCACACATCTTGCGGAGCATTGACTTGAGTGTGCCATTAAAACGTTTAACTAACCCGTTACAGGCAGGGTGGTAGGGTGTCGTCGTAAACTGGCGAATAGACAGGAGTCGCGAGATCTCCTTCATCATCTCCGAGGTAAATTGGCTACCCCTGTCAGTCAGCACTTCTCTTGGTATCCCCACTCTTGAGTAGATACCCATCAGTGCTTCTGCAATGGTTTGAGTGTCAATCCGCCGCAATGGTATGGCCTCTGGGTATCTAGTTGCGTAGTCGACAACTGTCGGAATGAAACGATGTCCACGACTAGATGCTGGCTCAATTGGTCCCACCAGATCCATAGCCACACGCCGAAATGGTTCATCAATCAGTGGTGTAGATCCGAGTGGTCCTTTCGTGACCTTCCCTTTTGGTGTTGTCCGCTGACATACCTCAAACGACTTACAGTAGCGCACTACGTCTGCGTGCATCCCTGGCCAGAAGAAATGAGTCTGAATCTTCTCACTTGTTTTCTTTGCCCCTAAGCGACCTCCTAGAATCGACTCATGAGCCAGTTTCAAAACTCTATCACGAAGCTTACCCGGCACAATTACTTGCAGCACAGTGTCAGACCATGGCGTTGCCTCGACATACTCCCTTCATATACAGTAGACGCGAAGAACTACCATGGCGTCTCACCTTGACCTCTCCCGTCTCTGCTAATCTCTTCATGGGGGCTAATGAAGTATCGTAAGCCTGCGCCTTGATAAGTTCGTCCACGCTTACCACATCCTCCACTGGTTTGGGTACGATAAGTGGTGGCTGAGTTCTTCGTGCTCGCTCCTTCTGTCCTGTTGCCTCCATTGCATGTGCCTGTAGCTCTGGAGGTGTCCACGATTGGTCGGGATGGGTTGGCTCCTTCACACCCGGTATGTTTCCGAGGATGACGTCATACACAGGCCTGGTCATGCATAGTGCCTCCACCTGTCCTCCGAAGTAGGGTGTATCAAGCTCTAGGCGGGCTACTTGGAAGCTCTTGACAGTCCCGTCAATAAGAACACACGTCCTCTCCTCAGAGGTGAGTTGCCCATCTTTCACCAGGCCCTGTCTCACTACCACAGTCGAACATCCCGTGTCCCGCAACACGTCCACTCGCTTGCCATTGACCATGCCCTTGCAGACTGATATTCTCCTTTCACTGGTACCACACGCGACCGCAGAGAACAACGGTAGTGTACCTCCACAGGCCAATTTCACTTCGCTTCCGTCTTTAGTGAGATTTCGCTCAACAACCGGCGACCTAGATGTACCACAATACACATCGCACCTTGGTCCTGGTGAGTTGGCGAACTTCCCTTTCTAGCTGACGGTGACTCCCCACCTGCCTCCTTAGGTGGGTCTCCCCTCGGTGAGTCTTTGAGGGATGCAGCCTTCTCTAGCCGCACTCGTCTTGCTCTGCAGTCCCTGGAGAAATGTCCGGCTTTCCCACAGTTGAAGCACACCTTCCCTGGTGCAGCATTTCCCTCGCTGGGTGTTTTGCCTTTCACAGGTGCATCTCCTTTTGGACTGCTACTATCCGACGGCTGGGCTCCATTTGGACGTTTCTCTTTCATGCGTTGGAGTCTCCGGTCTGCATGCGCCTCCCGGTACTGTTCCGCCAGACACAACAACTCTGGAAGCTTTTGCGGTCCCCGCTCTCGTACAAACATCAGTAAATCTTTACTGCATGTCTCTAGAATCTGTTATTGCAGAAAGAGGTTGTTTAATCCAACAGCATCATCACTATATGGGCTAAGTTCAACCCATCGATCAAAATATTTCTCGATTCTTTCGGCAAATTGACTGTACGTTTCCTCATGATGTATCTTTGCATTCCTAAATTTCAACCTGTACCCTTCTGCAGGGAGGTCGTATCCCTTGAGTAACGCCTTCTTGACAGCCTCATACTGCATAGACTCTGATGCCGTAAGTCGAGACACAATACTCAGAGCTTTACCTGTCAACAGGGCTGATATAGCTATCCCCCAATCTGACTGCTCCCATCCTACACTGGTAGCGTGTCTTTCAAACCTACACAGATACGCGTCTATGTCCTCCTTTCCATCTTGGAACACTGGAAGAGGAGGAACACTTGGCCGGTGTGTGACTCGAGTCGCACTGCTGGACGTTCCTATCTCTTTCCTAAGTTCCTCGAGTTGAATTTGTTTGGCTATCAAATCAGTTTCTGATTGCTTCAAAGCCGCCTCTGCAGCTCTAGCTGCCGCTCACTCATCTCGCGCTTCTCGCACACACGTGTCTACATATTCCTTTAATTCCATCCCACTAAGTCCAAACTCTTTATCCTGTTCTATAAACCTGTCCCTATCCATTATGTTAACCCCAGCAATAAACTCACCCAACGCAGCACAGCGGTATCAGGCAGGCACAGGAGTACTGGCAACGGTGCTTGTATCAAAACTGGAAATGGCACTGCAGCAGTCGAAGTCTCCGTGCACCCTGTAACTATTTCTTGGTGAGAACATGCAAAACTTGGTTAACATAACAAGACAATGGAACACATACCAAATCCTTATAATCAACAGTTTCTCAATCTAACCTAACCTATCAATGAAAGAAAAAAAAAATGTCCCTTCGTGGTCGCCATTTATGTCAGCTCTAAGATCTGTATTTATCTATACGACTGCCTATAAGTCTGGTTCTGCTATGAGATACACTGTAATTAATACACTTCAACAATTCGTGAGTTTACTGAACAAAAAATGCAGCTCTTATGCTATTTAGTTTTATAACAAGACTTCATGAAAAAAAAAATATATTTTTACAATACTTTCCCACAAAGAAATCTATTACAACTGCGTTCAAAGAAATTATAGAAACGTTCAGGAGCAATCCAATGAGATAATAACATAATATGCTAATACATCCTTTCCTCATGTAAACACATCTAATCTTATAAGACTAATCTTATAAAAACATCCTAGACCCGGGTTGAATAAAATACCTGTGGTTCAATACTTTACTGTGCGCACGTGTGGTTTCAATGTATACTGTCCGACGGGAATGGGGGGGGGGTGTGAACTAGTCTGTGCGGTAATGCAGAAGTTGCCTGGATGATCGCGATGTCGAGGATGTCGTCCGGCTGGCGGGAATTGTCGTCGTGTCGACCGAGATGCCACCACTTGCACCGGAGGACTACCAAGGTAAGGGAATTCTGTCCGGGTAGCGGGAATTGCCCTCACGCTAACCGAGATGCCGTTGAGCTACTAGCGATGATTCCGCCGAGCGTATTTGCTATGCCGTCGAGATAACGATGATTTCGTCGAGCCCAGCTCGTCGGTGTCGATCTATGTGGGGATATTATAACCACCTCTCATAGCATTGTATATTCACAGGGTAATCTCAATCATGAACCACAGTTCAATAATTCCTTATACTTAACCAATAATGCTCGGGACTGTATACTTCCACCATGACAACAGGCCTATATAATTATACATACTACAGAAATAAACCATCGCCATGAATATACTCATAACTCACTTAACATATAAACATGACAGATCATCTCATATAAACTATCTCAATTAAAAACCAGCTAAACTGTATTCTCTTAACTTATATCCCTTTCTCATTATAACTAACCTTTAAATCCTTCACCAACCAAAACTACATTTTAACTTATCACTTAAAAGAAACCTGTACTGACATTTTCTACTTGTCTGATAATTCTAATCTACATTTGTTGATGCCTACAACTGGAAAGAGAAGATTCTAAAACCCAGGATAAGCCTGTAATGATTTCTTGGTGTCAACCTCCGACTTTAGCAAAACGAACTACACATGTCAATTTACTGATGAAATCTCACTGCAAAAACTGTTATTTAGTAAAATTGCAATATGGAGCTGAAATAAACATGTTAAACAATGTTTATTAATTTTTAAAAGGAATCTCTTCAAAAGATTTTCATTTAGATAAAATTCGTGGGGAATATTCCAGATATGCAAAATGAAATTGGCATCATTGTCTGAACGTGCTGGCCATAGAAAACTGTGTGTAAGTAACGTTGCACTAACTATGCATTGATGATATTAAAGCGATAATGGTTCGACATCACAATTCAAACTATCTAACGAAGATGAGGACTGAGTGATTCTTAAAATCTAAATCAAAAAAAAAATAGTCAACGGCAATCACGGTTTACGCACCCAGTACATACAGACTCTAGTCTAGAACTAGGAATAGGACTAGTGAGCAGTCAAGGACCGAGAAGATTCTACTCGCCGCCCCGTCGACAGCTGTACGTGCACAGCGCTCAATAGGCACAGCGTGAACGTTTAGTATGCAATACATACCATGCGGCCCTGCTGCCAGAACTTGAAGAAAGTCCAGACGAAAGTCCAGACTCCAAGGACTAGCGTTGCCGCTTGATCTAGGCCCTTGTCCTGCAGGCCCTGTTGTTTCTGTGCTGAATTTTGCAGGTAAGGTATCTGCTTTATGAATTTTCAATGTTTTTGTAGTCGCGATAAATCTCACGGTGGTCGTATTAACTCCATGGACTAACTTAGATCTAGTTTTAGTAGGACCCATACCTCGGAAGATGTGGAAGATGTGGAAGAGTGGCCTGACCACGTAGATACAAACAGTGCCGCCGCTTCGCTATCCAAGCGCTGGTGTGCTAGAGTACTTCCGTATCCATGTAGATATCTCAAAATTCACTTAACCAAATTGCACCAAAATCACAAGAAATATTTTATGACTCATGTCCACTTGCTCACGCTAATTGGAACCAAATCCCAAGTCGGGAAGCATAAGTGAAGTTGTCGACTTTCCTGTCGTCGCTAAAAACAATCTGCTATGTAGAACTAAACAAGAGTGATCGCGGCGTAGTAGTAGCCCTTACGGCCTGCGCACGCACAGACTGAAGTTAGCCATCTAATATCATGAGACAAATCTTTCAAGTAATCGGGAGCAAAAAATCAATTTATAAATTATTTGAGCTCAGTTGAATGAAAAATAAAGTTCGTAAATCACACAAATCGTCAAAATCATGACATTTTTTTTTTTAGTTTAGTTCCCGCGTAAATTCCCCGTTCGCACAGTACTAGTCGGCTAACTTCAGCTCTAGATTGTGCATGTCGTGTTTACCAAGATCTCTCGCGAAGAGTGAGTTTTTTTTTTTTTTTTTCTTGAAAGTCGGCGTCAATATTGATAGTTCTCGATTACCGATTTCGTTCAAATATGACACAGTATTTTGAAATATGCTTAGAAGTATATCCTGTAATTTTAGTGCGATTTGGTTTCTGCGAAATTTGAGACAGCTGCATGGATAGGACAGTACACAAGTGCCGCCTGCTAGCTAAATTGGGCCTAAGCCTCGTCTGCTACTCGGCACGATTTAACGCACGCGTATGCGAGGGCTTGTAATCAGAGATATATTTGGCACCTGTGACATCACGACATCCGGGCTCGTCAGCTCATTAGCATAATTCTCGCCAAAAAAGTTCCATTTTCAACATGAAGTTACGGGCTAAATCGTTATGAAATTTTGATTCTGTTTGCACCTCTGGGTCTTTTAGAATTAAAAGAACAACATAATTATAAAAAAAATAAAATACCGGTACAATGCCCTTTTAACAAACTTCTAACTTCATTCACTTTAATTATGAACAACAAAACCTGGATTGTATTTTCCTGATGCAACCATAGAAAACCAAAATACACTGTATCCACCGCTATCGCTGTAAATTTAACCATTCCCCCTAAAACATTCACCTGCTGACTGAACCTGTCTTCCTGCCAAACTACAACAAATCCTATTGCACTCTTATACAACATATCCAATCTGATATATAGCACAATCTTTACTCAAACATAATTAATCCACATATTAGTATAGTGAACCAGCAAACATATTATGAATCTCTATTATAAAAAAAATAACAATAATGACAAACTCAGAATATTACAAAAACAAACTTAATACAGCTACAAAACTACTTACGTCTGATTTGGTGTTCAAACCCTCAAGTAATGGTGAGGAGGAGACTTCAGCTGCCTGAAATGCTGCGCTGCGTTGTAGGCCGATCAGCTACCTCTCTACTCCTATCACCAGTGAGTTAGAAGAGCATGTCTTGCTCTGACAGATGTTCAGATCCAACTGATTTTTCCCTCCAAATTTACTTTCCTTGTCGCCTCTAAGGCTGCGTTCACATAGAAGTATACTATTCGGGTATTCGGGCTCGTTTTTCGAGGGCACGCGAATAGCTTGAATCGAACGATAGGATTTCCTCACACCGGTTCACATAAGAAGGCACTATTCGAAAGTACGAATAGCTGCGAAAAGTATAGCAAAGTGGGAATCGAGCTTGTTCGATTTTCTTGCAGCGTATACCGTCTCTCGTTTATGAAATAATGACACTTTTGGTCTGGATTTGCCCTTTAGCAAAAATAAGCATGTAGATTGACATTCTGATGCAGTTTAGCAATTGTAAATAAGATTTGCTGGGATGTAGGAGGAAGAAATCCTCACTGCATGGGAAGGTGAGTTGACGGTGCTGGTGGCGGTGTATTCCAGTGCCCGAATACCGAATACCGAATACCGAATACCGAACACCGAATACTTCTATGTGAACGCAGCCTAATGTAACTCCACCCTCTACTGTGCTTAAACTGGTTCCAACTAGCTTTCCCCCTTTTTATTACATGTCCCTTTTCTTTCCAACTAATTTTCCCTTTTTGCGTTAAACCTATCTATCCCAAATATCTCCCCCTAACTAAATACCTATTCTTTCCTACCAACTCTCCCTTTCTAAAGTTGCCATTCTACCCTGACTCCACTGAGCCTCCCTCTAGTTTCCACACTGTCCTTTCCCCCTAACCACTTCTCTCCACCTGGCTTGCCCGATTCTAAATTTCTATGCCGTTTACGCCTGCCGTCTCCATTGCTCACCTGATGGCTTGCCTGAACAAAGGAATCTCACACATTCCAAACTCGCACTCTCAGTCACATCTTGACATATCCGTACATGAGAGAAAGTCATATTTGGCAAACTTACTTCAGCAACGGGGACTGTGATAGATACAATCCTTCTATGGGAGTCTGATTCGTATCCTTGAGAGTTTTCGTCATAGTATTCTCCGTTTGGTCCTTCGACAATGACTTCTACGTCTTCATCGACGAACCGAGTTACTGCTATCACCAAGTCGTTGGCCTCTTCTTCGCCGATAACGAAAGAGAGGATTTCCTGTCCATTGCCGGACACCATCACATCGTCCATCCGTATCTGAAAAGGAGCAGTGAAATTTGAGATCATACAAACTTCTGACATGACTGGCAACAAGAATGATATATCAAGCAAGTTTTTCATAATTGAAAACAGTCTTATAATTCTCGATCTCGATCTCTGCTGAGTTATGTATCGCGATGTTTCAGTACATGAAGAAACACCTGAGCATTAATTTTCTTTTAATTCATGCTTTCACCATAAATGCGAGTACATCGTATCTGATATCAATCACTAAGTAATACATTACTTTGTTATTTTTATACAGTATGACTCTTTCACCCAAAATGACTACGGGACATATACCAGTATAGTTAAAATCAACTGTATCCTAACAACGTGATTAGTAAAAACGGGCACCATCATAGGAACGAGAAGTCTTTTCATCAAACAATACTATTTAGGCATACACCTTCCAATGCCAGGACCAGCTTGATGTATACTCCAATATGAGAACAATCAAAGCATCTTATATTTTATTATATACAGGTTTTCCCGGCTGATTTTGCACTTTTGTCAGTCCATTTGATAGAAGGTTCATTCAATTTAGCGAAACTCCTCGTCACTGCACATTCTGTCATTCAAAATTGCAAGCTGCTCGTTCAATTTTTTCGATTAATGAACTATGCACATGTGCCATTCGAATTCGTAAAACGAGCATTCAAATTGGCACGTGTGCTCTTCAGTCATTCAAATTCGCCTGCACTTACCTAGCCGAAAAGGGTATTTCAGTCATTCAAATTCGCATAATAATGGGCAGTCAAATTCCAAACATGTTCATTCATATTAACGTCATGTTATTTCTTCTTTGAAAACGTGAGAACATTTAAACGCGTTTTTCTATGTGACGTTTTGTTCTATCCACGCACTGTTAAGCAGTAAAAGTATCATATTTTTGAACCTATATAATTCTAGTTTTGTTGTTCTGTAACGCCACTTTTTTTTTCATACATGCCATTTTAGGCCTACATGTACCAATACTACAGATTAACTTCATCTTACAGTCATGACAGCACATGTGAGAATAAAGCGCTAAACGGCAAGATAAGTTGTGGCCACATGCACTATCTTCGAACTGGAAGACTCGATAAGCACATTCAAGAAAAAAAAAAAACTGTTGCCAAAATCTCTAAAAGGAATAGAAAAATAAGCAATACAATGACGCTTACAAAATAATAACTATGTGGAAAAAAAAAACATAAAGAAAGAGCCAAAACATAAACATGCGTGCTAAATTCACTGCAAAAGATGTTAAAGGGGCCCTGAAATCTAAATGCATGTTGATTTGTGTTGATTCATGATACCCTCAACATCACTTTTGCGGTGAAACGAATATTTAGAAACATTCCATATACTAGTACACTGCATTTTTAACGATTTTTCTTTTATTTTTCTTCAGATTACTTGGGAACGCCCACAAAAAATCCTTCCAAATCAATATTCTTGAGATGACCTCATCTGTCAATCATCGCTAAGGTACTGATATGTTTAACAAAAGACTGTTGGAATGCACCTTCCCCTCGACTCAGCATAACTTGCATGTTTCTGTGATATTAATGTGACTAAAAAAAGACATGAACCATGTTCAGACGTATTTCTAGTCGGAGTAAAAATTTATGGCACGGTAATTAATATTCAAATTAATTGCATATCTTACCACGACCCTTGTGTCCACACGACGGTCGTGGGAAGAAACTCCGACAAATATGCGAGGGTCGGTGTAACTTCCGGAAGTGGTAGCGTTTGTTTGCGATTGTTTTTTACCAGTGGCATTTTTCTTCTCCATTCTTGTTGATGGAAATTTCTGCATGAGCGCTAGCTTCTTCGTCGCGATCGACTAGGTTAAAATTGCACGTGTACTCGCAAAATGTCAACATTGCGATTTATCCAGGAAGTTTTACCTAGGTCGTAAGGTATGCAAGTTCATAGATACTCCGAGGGCTTGTCCGCACGGGCAATTTACTCCGACCGGCTAGTCGTGGTAGCGAGATACTCCTGAGAAAACTCAGGAGTATCTCGTTCGGAGGAAGAGGTCGTGGTAAGTTCCTCCGATCGGAGGAAGTTACCACGACCATGTTCAGACGGGCACTACTCCGACCTATCCTCCGAATTTACTTCGACCAAGCTTCCACCGACCCTTCCTTCGAAGTTACTCCGACCAAAACTGCCTCCGTCTGAACACAGCTATGGTGAGGGAACATGCAAGTTATGCTGAGTCGAGGGAAAGGTGCATTCCAGTTTATTTTGTTAAACATTTCAGTACTTTAGCAATGATTGACAGATGAGGTCATCTCAAGAATTTTTTTTTTTGAAGGATTTTTTTTTTTTGAGGGCGTTCCCAAGTAATCTGAAGAATAATTGAACAAAATAAAGTCGTTAAAAATATATGTAATGTTTCTAGATTTTCGTTTTACCGCAAAAGCAATGTTGAGGATATCATAAATCAACACAAATTAACATGCATTTGGATTTCAAGGTCCCTTTAAATTGGATGCCCAAAATGAATTCGAAAGAACGAGTGCAGCATGTCCGTGATCACGTGACTATCATTCTAAATTGAATGAACGAATAACGAAATGATGCTTGTTTTACGAATTCCAATTATAAAAGTGTTAATTAGAATTAGGCTAAAGGTAATTTGAATCCTCCAAAATGAATTTGAATGAAGAGGTCATAAAACTGAAATACCGAACATGTCATCCACGCTAAATTTTGCTAACTTGAATGCAGCAATTAGGAATTGGACTGACAAAAGTGCGAAACTGGCCGGGAAAACCAATTTTACGAAACAACTGACAAAATTAAACTATGTTGGAATCTAATTATCATCCATACGCTGACCTGAGTTGGAATGGGAATGAGGTTCAACTCTGGACGTTCAGACAGCGTTGCTAGGAAGGCTTCGGCAAGACAAGCGCTGCTGTCTCCACCGATACAGAAATAATGCTTCCCACCTGTCATGGACGAAAGACCCTCCATCTGCTCGTCGGCCTCGGCGGTTACGGCAATGGTGTCTATCACAACACCGGACTCACTGATGGCTTGGATGGTGTCTCTGATATATGGAGACTCATTTTCTCCACCATCACTTAGGAGAATCACATAGCTACCATTTGTAGTGTCACCAAGCACCTGCGTTGGAAAACGTGTATTTTGGACATTATGATAATGACGATTCACAGCACTTTGTACGGCGCCAATAGATTAGTGTGTATAAATATTCATATGTATGAATGCATAGTTAAAAATGAAGTGTCAGCAGTCTATCATTACAGGGGAATCCCATCGCAAGGTCGGATACAAGAAGAATGCGCTTTGACCGAGGTAGTCGTCCGGTCGCATATAACATTAAACTTTGCGTGTTAACTTATGGGTATTGGATATTTCTTTTTATTGCAAGATATATTTTGGGTAAAGCAAAGAAAAACTATAAGAAACATTTTTGCGGATATCACAGAAAAATATCGCAGAAATAGTGACTAAGTCTACCTTTGTCGGTTTTGTGCGAAGCAAAGTCTATTATTTCTCTCATGATTTGAGTTGATTTTTCCAAGTCAAACTGCAACAAGACTATGGAATCGATAACATAAAGAAAGAGGTTCATAAGCTCACGTTTAAGGCCGCCACTATTCCGCAGCCGATGCAGGTCCTCCCCGTAGTGCCCGTTGGTAGTGCGTTGATCAGGTCATCTCGAGAGCTGTCGTAATTTTGAACTAACGTAAGGTTTGCGTTGACTGTGGCATACGTGTGAAATGTGACGATGCTTAGGTGGCTACCAGCGGGGATGTAGTGGCGAATAAAGATGGCCGAAGACTGAATGAGGTTATCAATTCTGTATGATCCCTTGAATAGCCGATATAGCATATAAAAGGGGGAAAATCACGTTTTATTTCATCAGTCGCAGTCCCCTTTTCACTTTGGGGAGAGGGTTAGAGGTGTGAACAAGACATTCATCATAGGCGCCTTAGGGGCTCATGTGTGTGTAGAGAGATTATACACAACTTAAATCTACATGACAGTCTGTACTATTTCAGAAATCATTCAGCAAAAATCATATATTTGCTTGTTGTTTTGTTTGTTTTGTGTGTTTGGCTGGTTCATGTTTGCTGATTTTGTTGCAATTCTGGTTATGATTGATGAAGTGCTATGAAATATACTCTAATTCTTTGCAAGAAGTTTTCCCTATTGACTAAGGTTAAGTCACAACTGTTGTATGCTTTATTAGCATGTTATTTTTTTTTTTCATTTTCATTTGCATTTGATTTCAACACGGTGATAAAGGAACTTGGTCAGCCATTGGGTGTTATTATGCATGTCCGTGCATACAATACAACAGAAAAAAAAAACATAGACTCAGGATATTCAGTATATAATAATGTATAAACAAATCACTTAGAGAGAGGGAATACATTCAACACATGAAGAAAATACGGACATTGACAAAAGCTTGGCATAAACAAAACAACAATGATACCCATCGCTTATGGTACGAAATTCTATGATCAATGATTATCCTTACTATAATATTGTAGATATTAAACTATAACTCCTGCTGTTTTGAATAAAACCTGAAGTTATTAAAACTCATACTATTGATATTACCCAAAAGATTATTTCAATCTTTTCATCCCCTATACTTCTGAGTTTAAATGATGATGGCATCATGATCCGATGATGGCAATGTTTATTATAATGTCTGATATTCCCATCTTCTATTTTCAATCAAAGCTCATGATTTCATAATTCTTTCATTCATTCATTTATTTTGTTTTTCATTTCCAACAGAAACATATAAATACATTACAGACATTATATACATAGATTTCATCAAAATACAAAATAAAGGATAAGTTGACAAAAAAAAAAATGCAGGTATACGGAAATGTTGGAAATGGGTAGGAATGCTAAAAGCTGGGCTTGTATGGTGCATCCCCCCACACGTAATACAAGAAATTATATGATCGATTGACTGATATACATAAAAAGTGGATGAAACAAAAAAGCTAAGACAAAAAGACCTATAACTATCCTAACTAATCCGAAACAAGAACCCTGAACTAAGTCGCTGTCATGCCGGAAGAGAAGAACAAACAAACTTATTACGTGGAGTGAAGATAAAAGACAGACAAAAATATAGAAGAAGACTATAACAACACGAGAGGTAGTGGATGGATTGAGCCGCTTTAATAGCCGTGATTTCAACAGAATATAAAATTAAATTTTCCGATGATATTCATTGCAACCGTTAAAGGAATAAAAAATATTAATTTTCACAGTATTATTTAGGTAAATTGTTATAACTGTTCATTTTTTTCTTCAATTTACTCTTAAAAGAACTTATTAACTTGGTGATGCCTTAAACTGTCACAAAGGTTGTTCCAATGTTTAGGTCCAGCAAATGTAAATATAGGTTGTGTAAACATAGTCCTAATTAAAGGCAGATGGAATTCATCAGGGTGACGAGTCGGATATTTATGGAATGAACGGTTTCTCGCAAACATGTTGGTAAAAACAGACGGCAACAACTTATTAATGAGTTTGTACATAAATTGGGCAAGACAATAATAATAAATTTCGGTTGTCTTTAGAATGTTGTTTTCAGAAAATAAAACATCGGTGTGAGCTCTCCAAGATACATGAAAAATTATTCGAAGAGATTAAATTTTTTTTCCGGAGACGGGACAGTATGTCGGGATAGGTTGGATGATTGTTCCCCCAAGCTATGATACCATGGTTTAATGAAATAGGTAAAATTAAAGCTGAATATAACATTCAAAGGGTGGGGGTGGGGAAATGATATTTTACTCTATTAATAACACCAATATTTCGAGATATTGTGTAACAAATACTATCAATATGTGACTTCTAAGAAAGTTTATTATCAATAACCAAACCTAAAAACTTCATTGATGAAACTTCATCTATAACTATATTATCATCTATTTCAGTATCATCGGGGAAACTATTCAAAGTAATACTAGATAATATACATTTCGTTTTAAGAAGATTTAAAGACAACTTATATGACCTTATCGAACATAACTTTTTTTTTTTATTCCGAATTTAACAAATACACCAAAATATGAGGATCTGAATGAGAAAGAGAAAAACATTTGAGTCATCAGCAAACAGTACAAAAGATAAGATATTAGAAGCATTTGTTATATCATTTATATAAGAAATGAGCAAAAGAGGTCCCAGTAAACTACCCTGAGGAACACCACAGTTGACAGATTGGTTGCAGGAGTTTTGACCAGATAAAGAAACGTAATGTTTGCGATCTGAAAGGTAACTCCTGAACCACTCCAAGGCCTTACCACGTATACCAGAGTGACATAATTTGCGAAGTAATATCCATGATCTATAGTATCGAAGGCCTTGGAGAGGTCTAGGAAGACACCTACTGTGTGATGAGCCCTATCTACTGCTTTGGCTACTTTTTCAATAAAGGAGAGAATTGCTTCAGAGGTGCTATTTTGAGTCAGAAATGATATCATAAAAATGAAGAAATTTGAGGAGTCTTAAATAAACAACTTTGTCTAACAATTTTGAAAACGATTACAACAATAAAATTGGTCTATGATTACTAATATCTTCTTTGTTACATTTCTTAAATATTGGGATTACTTTGGTAATTTTCATTCGTAACGGAACAACACCATTACTTACTGATAAATTAAAAACATAAATCAAAGATTTAACAATATTCTCATTTATATTTTTCAAAATAGCATTATCGATGCAATCAGGTCCCGAACTTCTTTTACTTTCCAAATTCATGATTATATCTTTCACCTCATTAGTAATAATGGGATCAAAAAAGAATGAACTTGACTTGGGTGACTGAAAAAATTCATAAAATTTCTCCTGGCCACATCATGTCCAATCTGGGAGGAATGAAGACCACATGCATCAGCAATCGACGCAGGGTCTGTTATTTCCTTATCATCAAAAGCAACTCTTGTTATACGGGATTTATCATTTTCTTTATTTATAGCACTATTTTCCAAGTCCCACTCACATCATGTCAAAAACGAAACATATCTGATCTGAGTAATACTTTTTTTTTTCATAACGCAATATTCTTGTAAGAATATTCTTTACGTAACATATTTACTGTGAGATTGTTCAGTGCGTTTAATTTTATCTGCATAATACAAATTATTTTTCGATATATAGATCGTAAAAGAGATTTTTATCCATGGTAATCTAGGATGCTTCTTGTACTGTATCACGTTTAACTTCAACCAAAGGAACATATTTGGGTAAAATGAGAATTCAAAATATTCATAAAAACATCAAATGATAGACCAGTATCATGAGTGCTGTATACTTCTCTCATAGTTTCTTCATTAAAACTGTTCTTCAATTTTTGTAAATTATCCGGTGTAACTTTTCCGAATGCTTCTCTAATGGGACTAATTGGTTTCGTGGTGACTGGGATGGATGTGAAAAGTGGGAAGTGGTCTGATATATCGGATGAAATAATATTCGATTTAAGAGTGGACGTAACATTACAAAAATATATTATCAATTAGAGAATCTGAATTGTTTGTTACTCGGGTGGGCTTTGTAATGAGTGGTAAAAAGGAAGCTGAAAACATACTGTCAAGTACATTCTGAGAAGCATTTGCTGTGTGACATTAAAGAACATCTATATTGAAGTCGCCAATGATAAAACATTCTTTATTAACGAAGATAAGGTTATAAATGAGATCCTGTAAAGCTTCTAAGAATAATGTACTGCTGGAATTTGGAGGTCTGTAAATCACTGTAATCAAAATATTCCTAGACTTTGGCATATTTGTTTCAACAACCAAAGATTCTATCATTTCATTCATAGAGTTTAGTTCGGTGTGTACAAAATAATCCAAATGTTGTTTAATATAAAATGCAACCCCTCCTCCTACCTTCTTAGTTCTATTATCTGTAATAAGGTCATATTCTTTTAACTAAAGGCAAAATATAACCAGTCATTTCACTTGTCCTTATGTCATGGTCTTATTTCTAGATTAAAAAAAAATCAACAGTAAAATTAATCTTCGTTATATTTAATGTGTGCAGGTGACTTTGATGATGATGCCCTGTCCGACTCACCGACATATTGCCACTGATGTCTAGGACAAGAACCACTCGTCGGACAGGCTGCTGAAGGATGGTGAACGAAGGCTCAGTGTCCACTTGGTTTGGGTCTGGGAAGTAATCCTCACTGGTGATGTCTCCAGTAGTGAGCATCACTTCCCAGGCACTCCTTCTTCCACAGTGATGGTTTTGAAGATTATCTGCCTCGTAATTGTGTACTAATGGGTCGCAAAATTTGTGGATCTAGAAAAGACGAAAGAGTTGATGTCCAAAACAAACTTGTATTTCCAAAACTTCAAACGCTTCCTGCATCACACATTTCATAAGCTAATAATGCCCACGCAAAAATCATATGATCGGAATGAATTGCAAGTTTTAACCTCACCTATATACCGATATACGCAAGATTTGCACACATGCACGTGCACGTTATATACGTTTTTATGTATGTATGTATGTATATATATATATATGTGACCGTGCACCACAAAACGAACATAAAGTCGCACACACTGATTTTGCCTGAGGACTGAAAATAAGTGAAATGGTTCAACCTAGCCGATCTTGACCTTTTCATATTTTCCGAAAGAGCAGGTCTTCTTTTACATAATGGTAAAACTTGGTATCATAAAACGGGCGGGAAAGTGCCTTTTTTAGCAGTTTATCTCGAACAGTTTTTGGTAGAATAGTGTGATTAGGTGTGACTTTAGAGTCCCTTTTTCATTTCTGAAAAACTTTGTCCACACTCTTAACTTTCAACTCTAATAACTTTTGAAAGGATAGCGCTACTGCTCTGAAAGTTGGTATTTATTATGAACAGAATGTGTTAATGAGGCATGCTTAATTTCAATTTAATCCAATAATCCCTTCATTGTTGTTACTCTGGTGGCTTACTTTCTGCTTTTTGTCCCATTCATCGCACAGCCAGCACGGTATGGTAAAGATTAAGCGCTTGAATAGACACTGTACTCCAGAGCCTCTTTTCTCAGTTCACACTTTTCATGAGTTTGTGCTTTCTTTCCAGTATTTAGATAGGTTAGGAGAGTCCATTTGATTTGAGTTATACATCATTTTAAAGCTTAAAGTCTGCTCTTTCAGAATATGGCCTTAACTAAATATTCAGGTCTGGCGACTTTTTGTTTGTTTTGGTGGTGCAGGGTCACATATATATCATAATTATACATATACATACACATTATTTGTAAAGGTAACATATTCGCTCCTGTGACAATTGCTTCGGTCTTCTGCTCTCCAAAGTCTTAGGGTTAAAATTAAGTTTGTGGGCAAAATTTATGCATAGCTCAGCGTGTATCTTATTGGAGCAATTGTCACAGGAGCGAATGTCATGGAACTACTTACAACTGAACTTGTGTCATATGACAACAAATAAATAATATGATTTATAAGTCAAATGAAGCATGCATATATGAAGAGTGCGGTTTCAAAAGGTACCACATCCATAATTTCAAGTTCTGAGAAAAAGGCGATTTTTTTAATTATCATATCTAGCAAGGTAAGACTGGAATGATTCCCCCTATTATACTGGTAGATAATACAACACTAAAACCACTCTCTAAGAAAATCCAGGTCCATTCATTTATTTTTATGAATTAAACATTTTTATATTTTTGTGGATGTAGTACCTTTTGCAACCGAAAGTGGATGTAGTACCTTTTGAAACCGAAATTTCACATGCCAGTAATATATCTAGTGTGATGTTATGACATGTTTCGCGGATTTATTTTTTTCAGCAATGGTGTTGATGACGATGGGATACGAGGTCAAATGGGCCTAGGTAATTGACAATGCCCTGCCCGATTTAGCATCAAGAATAATAAACCAATGTGCATCGCTAATGCCTTACTTCTCCCTTGCTGACTAATATTTTAAATGAATGAATGTCATTGGTCATAAGCATGGTTGGGGGGGGGATCCATTATACGTGAATGGTTATAGATGGGGAGGGGTCACAATATCTCACCCGGTGATTTCTCTCTTCCGTTTTCTCCTTTTGTTTTTCTCTCACGAGCTTTATCTCAAGATTTCTTATCTTTTTCCTCTTTGTATTAAATTTTTGGCTATTTTTCTTCCTGTGAATTTTCCCTTCACGTGTCTCAAGAAAACTGTATTCATTATCTTTTCTTCATTTTTTTTTTCAATTTAACTTGTAAGGGAAAAGGTGGAAAAGCAGCATCTGAATGCGCTGTATTTTATCAACGATTTAATTAAATTGATTACATGAATTTCATTCTTGTATGTTCTTTATCAGGTAATATAAATCTGATAATCTAATAGCTGATAGAAATAAAGACCGTCGATGAGTAATATGACCACCTATACCAAATGCACATTTGTGACCCTGCACCTCAAAACAAAAAAAAAAGTCATCAGACATGAATTTTTAGTTAAGACCATATTCTGAAAGAGCAGACTTTAAGCTTTAAAATGATGTATAACTCAAATCAAATGGACTCTCCTAACCTATCTAAATATTGGAAAGAAAGCACAAACTCAGGAAAAGTGCGAACTGAGAAAAGAGGCTCTGAAGTACAGTGTCTATTCAAGCGCTTAATCTTTACCAAACCGTGCTGGCTGTGCGATGAATGGGACAAAAAACAGGAAGTAAGCCACCAGGGTAACAACAATCAAGGGATTATCAGATTAAACTGAAATTAAGCATGCCTCATTAACACATTCTGTACATAATTGGTGCTAACTTTCAAAGCCGTAGCACTATCCTTTCAAAAGTTATTAGAGTTGAAAGTGAAGAGTGTGGACAAGGTTTTTCAGAAATGAAAAAGGGATTCTAAAGACACACCTAATCACACTATTCTACCAAAAATGTTCGAGATAAACTGCTAAAAAAAACACTTTCCTGCCCGTTTTATGATACCAAATTTTAGCATAATGCAAATGAAGACCCGCTCTTTCAGAAAATATGAAAAAGTCAAGTTCAGCTAGGTTGACCTATTTCACTTATTTTCAGTCCTCACGCAAAATCAGTGTGTGCGACTTTATGTTCGTTTTGAGGTGCACTGTCACATTTGGTATTACCTTTGTGACATTGTATAAGTAAAAGGTGTCATTATTTTGTAAGAATGAATGTAAATCTAGTGTTCAAAGCTGTATATGTCACCATGTACTTTCACGCACGTATAGAATAGCACAGCATACCCCCAGGTAAAGGACTGTTGGTAGGGATGTCAGAATGTCATGCCATTGTATACATCTAACAAGTAACTTTGCTTTCAGACTAGTTGTCAAACACTTATTAGATGTTAAGCTATGTATGTAAGAAATAGACCATACCTACAATGTATGTGTGTGTGTTTTTTTTTTTTTTTAATTCTGGGGACAATTAATGGCTCAAACTCAACACCCTAGCAGTAACGCAAGGTACCGGTAAGTAACAGTAGAGGCAGTATGTAGGACTACATGAGAGTCGCGTAATTTCTCCAGTTTCTCCTTTTGCTCTTTTCGACTGCTTTTAATTCACAATCCTTCTACTGGGATGGTTTGTTTTGTCAATGAGTTCTCCTTCAATTTCCTACATTGCTTGATAGAAATGTGATGAGTTTTTCAAGATATTGGTCAGATTTGCGTGGTGATTTTAACAGAAAGCCAAAAAGCCAAAAGCCAACTTCTTTTGTTTACGGATTAAGTCAGTAGACAATGGTAGAGGGTCAAGCCGATGCTGCTCTCTAATTGGTCATTTTTCCGATGATGTCATTGGAGTGGATGTAGTACCTTTTGCAACCCAACTAAAATGGATGTAGCACCTTTTGCAACCGAACTGATTTTTGAATGTAATTTTTTAACACTTTCTGGTTAGAAAATCAGCTTTTCGTTAGTATAGGTGTAAAGAGGTCCTAAAAATGAGTACATCATGACCAAAAAGTGGATTTTGATGGAAACTGGATGTAGTACCTTTTGCAACTGAGCTCTTCATATCCAAGTTCAAGCTAAAGAATCAGTCAAGTTACACACCAAGTGGATTTAAATAACAGCTATTTTATCAGGAGATAGGCCTACCTAATCATCAACTCTTAGGCGAGTCCCACCATGATTCTTGTTATTATATCTTTTTTTGATCATTAAAGTTCCATAGCCTTCTTTAGTAATGTATCCAACAGCAAGCATTAAGAGACCGGGGTTCGTATATAGAAAACAATTAGCTGGATTCAACAAAACAAAGAGTTGCAATAAGTTTTAAGCATTGATCAGATATCAGTTTAACTGGTTTGGTTTGTAAACGGTCTGATTGTAGTTTCATCAAAAACTTCACATCTGTTTTCCATGTTCACACAATTTATTTTAATTCTAGCAAAATCTGCTTTTATTTGAAGGTTTTGTCATTTTGTGATGAACAGTAATTTTTCAAATTTTGAAGTCGAGTAACTTTCAAATGATACTGCAACCAAGGCTGTGTATTCAATATAGAAGAGGTTACTATATGATTATTATCACTATATGGCCATGCAGGAGTGAACTCATACATGTATGTCTAGGTTGATCAATATACAATTAGGGCACCAAAATTATAGCACGTTTAAATGATTATGAATCTGTTCAACTCACAGAGTCTACGCAATGCGATCCAAAGAGTAGAGAAGCGCTCGTCGTTTGCTCACTGTCAGGAATGAAGACACACTCCTCGTCCACTTTTCCATTAGGATTCTCTGGACACGACCAGCCATCCCCATCTATCATGTCACCAGTTAGATCACGGGAACACCTTGTCGGTTCATAGCGTTGAGTGGTCGAATCGTAGTACTGGTTTGCCTCCCCATAACCTGAGCCATTGAAGTGCTCGGGAAATAGACCCCATCTCAGGCGGCCCCATTCTCGTACCATCGCTTTCCCTACAATGAGAAAGACAAGAAGAAGTCAGTGATGCTGGAATGACCTTAGTGATATAAGATGCCTAGTGTTGATTGAAGAGTAAGCAGATCGCGATGTGTCATAAGGCCATTTACATTTCATCGTATGAATTCTGAACGTGAAAACCTAGCAATTTTGGACTTTTTGGTGTTTTTTTTTACATCGGGTGCTTGAGGCTTGTACCTGGATAATTTTTAAAATTTAAGAAAATCGTGCAAAAAAAAAAAAAGTTATTTCAGATCCAGAGATTCAAATTCATTTCATACAGCCACTCCATGTGCCCCAAAGCAGATAGTGTATAACTATTCAAATTTATTCAAATCAATCAGGAAAAGAATATGATATAATACGTATGATATGCTTAAGACTCTCTCTCTGTGCGTACTCAATCAGATCCCGTGTTTGTAAACAATGAAATGGTAGATATAACTTATATAAAGCGAGCTTTCCCCGGTTATATCAATTTGCCTTTCGTCTATCAGTTATAGGAGATCGTATAATTCTTGAAACAATCTCACCAAGTCGTTAATATTGGTTCTTTTGTGATTTTCTGGAAAACATCTTGACAAAACCACGACGAATCAAATTAGAAAGGTTTCAGACATTAGCAACAATTGCCAAAAGGGTTTTTCATTCGTTATTCCATACTGTATGCTAAACTTCCATCAGAATAACTACACAAATCCCACTTCTTGAGAGAGCTTTGTTTTAAGCTGAGGAAGCATCATTGTGGAATGCCATGTAGGTGAAGGCGTATTTCGTAATCGTAAAAGAAGTTTGAATTCATCAATGGTCGGAATGTACTAGGTGTTTCAAAAAACATTTCCCATTTTTGATCATTAATAGTTCAAAATCTGTTCATCCTATAAAACTGTCATTGATATGAGTAACAGCTGGATAGTGTACAATTTGGTTGAAGGTAATTTGCACGTAAAAGCATCAATCAGTTTCATCAAATCTAAGATTGATTTTGAAGTAAGGTTTCAGATTTTGGTCAAATTTTAACCCTCTGTACAAAAATTGAACTTTGCACTGGAACCAATGATGTGTATGTGAGTGTGTGCTGACAATGGCCCTGAACAATGGACATGCCTGAACCACCTGTTGACTAGGCGTCAGTCTGGAGCTCCCTGGCACATGAATGCTTAATCAATAATTCATGTGGATTGCCCTGGGCACTGCTAGTCTGAATTCATGCACGGTAAAGTGCTTGCAAACACCACATTTCATTCCAGCTGGCAATCGTTTTCTATTTTTGCTTCACATATCACTAAATTTGGGATACGAATAAGCATAAATGATCTTCAGTTCCGCATTTTAATACAACTGTCTACTAATTAAATAGTCTGACAAATTTTTCGCTTTTTCTATAAAAAGAGATCTCATCATTTTTGGTAAAGAGTTCAGCAGCATTTCGTCTGTTGAGAATGAGAAGGGCTTTAAGTCTTCTCGAACACTATGGGTTTTGTGGTCACTTAACGCCCTTCTCATTCTCAACCATCATTGGAGCGATTTGTTTCACAGTATAGCTTTATTTGAGGCTCCATATACACAAGTGTATGCTCTTGACTAATTGATTTTCTTTACTTCCTGTCATCACGTTTACGATAGAACAGAAGGTATTCATTGTAATTTTGTTTTTCAGAAGTAGGGAGAGCACTGTCGCGACTCAACGACAGCATCGACAGACGTTTGACTTTACACAGATACTGCCAGAGGCTGAATAAAGACTAGTTTTGATAGTGGAATTTCTCATGAATAAATAATGAAGTATTCAAACCCGGGCCATTGTTCAGGACCATTGTCAGGGTGTTAACCACACACTCCCATACACACCCATAGACCCCTGTGCAAAGTGAAGTTTTATACAGAGGGTTGAAAATAGAGCAAAGTCTGGAACCTAACTATGAAATTAATCATGGATTTCATAAAACTTATGTATGCTTTCATATTTAAACCACCTTCAACTAAATTGTACACTATTCAGCTATCACTCATAACAATGACAATGTTATTTGATATATAGTTTTTGAATTATTAAGAACCAAAAGTGGGAAATGTTTTTTGAAACACCTAGTATAATAGTGTCCTACCACTGCATGCGTCGACGTTCTGAAGAAGGTACCCGGATGTAAGCGTCATATCAAGCCCTTGGACTCCGCACCCGGCGTGGTTTGTTATCGAAGGATCCCTAGCAGCTCCCTCTATGACCCGGATGTTGGCGCTCCCAAACGACTGATAGGTGGCCGTCTCGTAGACGTCGGGTTTTCTACTCCATGTGATAGGAACGAGAATTTGGATCTCACCCCAGGACAGTCTGCGGTCGGTTGCATTAAACAGAATTTCTGAGCCTGTCGTGAATGTTTCCTATGAAATCAAACAAGAGCAAGACGGGTTTCTTTGCAGCGAACTGTGCTGAATATTTATTATAGGCTATGTAGTAGGGCAGATTTGTAGCAAAATTTGGTCGAGATGCTCACATCCGGCGGAAAGGATGAAATCTTGCATATAGGGGTATTTTGTGACGCTGATTTCAAATATTGCCAGATCAAAGAGATCTGACCTTGGATCGGCCGCCATTTTGAATTCCAATATGGCCGCCATCACAAAACAAATTTAGAGATCCCTATCTTCAGTTCTGAATGACTTGTGATACCAAAATTTGGCACACATGAGCGTTTTGACATATTGAATTTGACGGCAGATTGATATGAAGCGTCTGACAAACATCGAATGGCCGCCATTTTGAATTTAAATATGGCCGCCTGCGTATTTTTTATTTACACGCAAGCCTGTGGCTTTTCGCAATTAAATTCAATGAAACCGCTAGTAATGCGTCTATGCTTACTCCGCTCGTGACTCCGCTCGCGACGATTCGATTCGTACACGTTCATCAGTGAGTGTGTGCACGGGCTGTGAAAGTTTTGCCTGCCGTGGTAGACCCTCATCGAATAGTACATGACTGTGTAAATTAATAAGTATGTAAAAGAGTGCGGAAAAACAAAACAATGCAAAACAAAAAATCTGACAAGGAGGAGAGGGGGAGAGAGAGAATCATATTCCCAGGAAAGAGATAAAAAAGCAATGAATATTCTGTGATATCTCATCAGTAATGCGCAACAGTGATCAATGTTATTGCGGGTTATATATGAAAGACCAGATGCACAACTGTATTGGTGTAGGCTACCTATATAAAATGATGGGAATGTATTTATTTCTCAGCCCCCAACCCCCTCTGTTATATTTGTTGCTATTAAAGGACCCTAAATTTATCTTCAGACTGATGGTATATTATTTTGTTTCTCAAACCTGCCCCTCTTTTCTTCATACTAGTTTCAAAGACTCACTGTGCACATGCATTTTCCGACCTCTCTCGACCCCTTCCTTTTTCAAATGCATGACTCGTGTATTTCTTCCCTTCCTCGATCACTGCTTGAATTATCATACAATTTATTTGTTTCTTACGACTTTCTCTGCCTCTCCCCTCCTCTCTTTCTCATTTCAAAACTTCACAATGTTTGTTAACAAGACTACTTTCTACATTGATCAGTTTGTCTAGAAACACTGTGCAGTCACGTGCAAATTAGTATGAAGAAAAATTACACCACTATTGCATGAATTCAATATCACTTTATTCACTTCTTTTTGTTCAAACACTTTTTTTCATGAAGGTTTATACAGAGATAACCTAATCCTCCAATATCCAAGAAGTATTGTAATACAAACTAGAACTAACACTCAATGTGATTTATACCCCTATATATATAACAAAGTAACTGACATTTGCCATATCTCACGTCAAATGCTCAAAACCTGAGTGACTACAGTAAATAAATCAACAATTTCTATGATTTTCATTAGAAAAACTGTTAACATAGCAACACAATGTTTGACATTAAGAAAAAATGAAGTTTGCCCAGCTATATCATAACTGTCACTTATGTGCCAAATCTCGAGTCAAATGCTCAAAACTGAGTGAATAGGGGAATTCACGATGTCATTGTATGATTTTCATTCAAAATAAAATTATGCTGCCACCATATTGTGTCGAGCCAACTAATGTCAATAATATTCGACCACTAATATGGCTGTCGTATCTTTAAACATTTACACTCCCACTACAATGTGCCATTTCAGTCAGATCATTTGATTTTCGTTATTCCGAGTGGTTCCCAATCGACGTGTTCTCTTACTCTTTTCTTTAATCTGTATACACGCAATCTCAGTTTTATTTTCGAAAAGACACACTGTATGTTCCATTCTCTTGTAAAACAAAAAGAAATGACTGTATTTCATTTTTGTAACATATGATCGATGCAGAAAATTCCAGATAAATTCATTTGAATTTGGATCGTGTAATGTCATAACAACCACTAATGTCATAAGACGACGACAAATGTCATAACGACCACTAATGCCATGACACGTCAACGACAAATGTCACAATGACCACTTTAATGTCATAACACGTCGACGACAAATCTCATGATGACCACTAATGTCATAACACGTCGACGACAAATGTCATAGCGACCAATAATGTCATAACGTCGACGACAAATGTCAAAATTTCCATTTTTGCTGCTAATGTCATAAGACGTCGACGACAATAATGTCATAACCATAATCTCATAACACGTCGACGACAAATGTCATAACGACCACTAATGTCATAAAACGTCGACGACAAATTTCATAATGACCACTAATGTCATAACACGTCGACGAGAAATGTCATAACGACCAATAACGTCGACAAATGTCGAAATTTCTATTTTTACTGCAAATGTCATAACACGTCGACGACAAATTCATAGCGACCACTAATGTCATAACATGTCGACGACAAATATCAACATCGGATTAACCACAAATGTCATAACACGTCGACGGCAAATGTCAAAATTTCAGTTTTTACTGCAAATATCATAACATGTCGACGACAATGTCATAACGACCACTAATGTCATAACACGTCGACGACAAATTTCATAATGACCGATAATGTCATAAGACGTCGACGACAAATGTCATAACCACTAATCTCATAACACGTCGACGACAAAATAAATGTGAATTTTTTTTTTTACTGTAAATGTCATAACACGTCAATGGCAAATGTCATAACGACCACTAGTGTCATAACACGTCGACGACAAATTTCATAATGACCAATAATGTCATAAGACGTCGACGACAAATGTCATAACCACTAATCTCATAACACGTCGACGAGGTAATGTCAAAATTTCTGTTTTTACTGCAAATGTCATAACACGTCAATGACATATGTTAAAATCGAATCAACCACAAATTGCATAACGCGTCGACCACAAATGTCATAGGACCTAATGCATCACAGGGGAGGATCCAGGAATTCTGTAAAGGGGAGGCACCTTAACAAAATCAAAGGTTGATGCAACCTCCTCCCTTTTTGAATTGTATTTCTTTTATTTTAACAAAAATAGAGACGGGGAGGGGCGCCGCGCCCCCTCTAGCATGTCTAGATCCGCGACTGCTTCAGCCACAGGTTAATGGTAAAACCCGATGCTAGTATTACTGGGAGGCGACTTTTCAAAACTACAAGCTGGCGCAACCCCCTATTTTTTTTCTTTTTATTTCTGTCGTTTTAACAAAAACAGAAAGGGGCATCAGAGGGAGATGCACCCGTCTCGATCCGCTATTGCGTCATCCACAAATGTCAAAACTCATTGCTTGCATTTCATGGGCGGATCAAGGAATTCCGTAAAGGGGAGACACCTTTTCAAAATGAAAGGCTGGCGCAACTCCAATCCCCTAATTATGTTCTTCTTATTTGATTTGTTTAAACGGGAAAAAAAAAGAACTGGAGGGGTGCGGCAGTCTTTACTTTTGTAAAGGCGCCTCCCCTTTACGGAATTCCGTGATCCGCCCCTTTGACGCATTCTGAAATTTGTGATAAATTTGGAAAATTTGACATTCATGGTCGACGCGTTATGAAATTTGTGGTTAGTTCGATTTTAACATTTGTCATCGACGTGTTATAACATTTGTGGATAATCAGACTTTGATATTTGTCCGATGTTACGACTTTTGTCGTCGACGTGTTACGACATTAGTAGTCGTTATGAAATTTGTCGTCAACGTGATGACATTTGCAGTAAAAATGGAAATTTTGATATTTGTCGTCGACGTGTTATGACATTTGTGGTTAATCCGATTTTGACATTTGTCGTCGACGTGTTAATCCGATCTTGACATTTATCGTAGACGTGTCATGACATTACAGTGGTCATTATGACTTTGTCGTCGACGTGTCATGACATTAGTGGTCGTTATGACTTGTCGTCGTCATCTTATGACATTAGGGAGCTTTAGATTTTAGACGCGCGGACGTTCAAAGGGGGAAAAAAACAAGTTCTGAGCGTGCGCAGAAGCGTACGTCAAGTTGACGTGCGCTTCTGCGCCCGCTCAGACCATGTTTTTTTTCCCCCTTTGAACGTCCGCGCGTCTAAAATCTAAAGCTTCCTGTTAGTGGTTGTTATGACATTACACGATCCAAATTCAAATGAATTTATCCGGAATTTTCTGCATCGATCATATGTTACAAAAATAACATACAGTCATTTCTTTTTTGTTTTGCAAGAGAATGGAACATACAGTGTGTACACTCGAATATAAAACTGAGATTACGTGTACAGATTAAAGAAAAGAGTAAGAGAAAACGTCGATTGGGAACCACTCGGAATAACGACAATCAAATGATCTGACTGAATTATGGCACATTGTATTGGGAGTGTAAATGCTTAAAGATACGACAGCCACATTAGTGGTCGAATATTATTGACATTAGTGGGCTCGACACAATGGTGACAGCATAATTTTATTTTGAATGAAAATCATAATACAATAACATCATGAATTCACTTAACTCCCTCAGTTTTGAGCATTTGACTTGAGATTTGGCACATCGCGGTGACAGTTATGATATTTAGCTGGGCAAACTTTATTTTTTCTTAATGTCAAACATTGTGTTGCTATGTTGTTGTTGTTGTTTTATAGAAAGAAAGAAAGAAAAAAGAGAAAAAAATATTAATCTAATGTGATGTGTCTGACAAACGCAATGCCTGCTATTTTGAATTTCAATGTGGCTGCCAAGACAAACATCACGACTAACATTCACGGGCATGCCAAAAAGCGCAGCAGAAAGGAAGCATAATGCACCTTTCAGTGATGTCACAATGTAAATACAGCAGCGCGCACTCAATCAGTAACAAACGCGCGCTCAATCAGGTCGCCTAATTTACAAACCCGATAGAGATTTTCAACACTCCAACATGGCAACTATGTATAAAAATTAAAATTGGCTGCTGTGCAGCTTGTCAGACTTATCAAATGAGTCTGTTATTGAAATCAGCATATCACCATGCTTTTATGTATCAAATTCCAATGGCTTATGTTATTCAGAAATGAAGGTAGGGATCTTTGACGGCGGCCATATTGGAATTCAAAATGGCGGCCGACCCCGTGACCAGATCTCTTAGATGCGGCATTTTTTTTTTTTTAAATCAGCGCCTCAAAATACCCCTATATGCAAAATGTCATACTTTCCGCCGGATGTGAGCATCTTTTTCACATATCTGCCCCACTACAATGATGAGGTAATAGACCGAATCCAACAAGAGAAGTCGTCGGGTCCTATGAAGACCTGCTGTCAACTGTGAAAATAGTGAGACAATCAGGACTGGTCAAAACAATCTTACAAGGCACAGTGAAAGGAAAGAAAGCACGAGGAAGACGAAAGAAGAGATGGGAAGATAACATTCAAGACAAGGTTGAGAGAGTCACAAAGAGAGACAGAGAAGAGGGAGGGATAGAGGAAACTGGCTGCGAAGTCATCTGTGTCTTCTCAACATGTGTAAGGGCCCTGTAAGGACATCTTTCCGGGTAAGCTACGCGGGCTCCTTGCGAGTAGGGATTTTCCAGCAGGCAGGAAAATTTGTACCTGCGTGAGAGCCTTGAAACCGATCCATTTTCAGCTACGAGCGACATGCGGGGACTGCGAAGTACCTTCGTTACAGGTGCGAAGTACCTACGTTGGAGTTGCCTGAGAGGTGCTGCCGCTAAGGGCCTTCTACCTCCGCGACTCACCCGGAACAAGTTATAAGCACGCTCAAAGTCCTTGTCACACCGTATCTTACGGGAAGCCTTGCAGGTTGACTTGCGTGGAAGCGTTTTTGCTACCCAGAGCTCTCAGCAGTTGGTCAGCAGCACCTTAAGGCCGTGTCACACCAGCCTTGCGTGCGACTTCCGAAGAACATTTTTGCTATCCGGAGGCCCCCGCAGATGACCCGCACATGACAGTACCTAGCATGTAATTCAAAAGTAGTTACCCGGAGGTGCGCACGCTGGCTCTATTTACCCGCTGCCAAAAAAGGCCCTGTCACACCAGCTAAGCGGGCTTATTGCGTATGGGGATTTTTCAGCACGCAGAATAATTTCTGCGGCCGGACAAGGTTTAGGGCGAGTTTGGCGTGGTTATTACATGATAAACGCGTGATACCTAAGTCCTTCTTGCGTGTATTCCGTTGAACTGCATGTTAGGCGCGTGTGTGTCACGTGATAGCTTCGTGATAGCTTCTTTTATGTCAGTTACGGGCGACATACGGGCTCTGCGAAGTACCTGCGCCACAACTGCGTGTTATCTGCGTACTAGTCGCCTGCGAGGTGAGTGCTACCCTGAACAATAGGCTGGTTCGAGTGGATGGGCAAACAATCATTTGTCAACTAGCTTTCAAGAAGTGAAGATGCCCCGTAGACGGAAAGTGCACAAGGGCAGAGAACGTCCAGTGGATGAACAGCCACAAAGCCCGGAAGATTCACAGCAAATGCATCAAATTGCTGCTGAAGTCCATTCGGCGGATGAAGTCCTGTCCGAAAGGGACCAGGTAGTCCTCGACGCCACAGAGAACAGAGGACAAAGAAGAGAATGAGCCCACAAATGGCACGCACTCCCTTCACACAGGCATAGATCAGCGGGCAACTTACCTACTTCAAGTGGGTCAAATGCCTGTGAATTGCGGCGGCTACGGCCCTCCTACGGGTGTTCTGCGTGGAACTCTTCGGGCAGTCCTCGCGACTCATCCGGAAATAGTTTTGGTCATGCTCAAAACTTTGCTGCGGGAAAATTGGACTAGCGTGCGCACCTTCGGGCAACTAAGGACGAGATAAGTGCTAGGTACTGTCAAGTTCGGGCCAACTGCGGAGAGCTCCGGGTAGCAAATTTGTTTCCCCGCAAGTCAAGCCGCAAAACTTCCCCAGATACGGTATGACAAGGCCTTGAGAATGCTCAAAACTTGTTCCGGAAGAGTCACGGGAGTTGCCCGTAGAGGTACGCGCAGAACACAAGTAGGAAACCCTTACCGGTAGCACCTCACAGGCAACTCCAAAGCAGGTACTTCGCAATCCCCGTAAGTCGCTCGTAACAGAAAATGGATCGGTTTCAAAGCTCTCACGCGAGTCACACGGAACGCACGCAAGTAGAAGCTAAGTAGCACGCGTCTAGTAAGTGCGAAAATTGCAAACATTCTTGTCCGCCCGCGGAAAATCTTCTACGTGCTTTAAACTACCTCCTCGCCACAAGCCCGCGTAGCTTGCCCGGACAGGTGTGACACCGCCTTTAGAGTGCCCATAGCGCGTATCTCGACCGCAGTTGCCCGGAGGTGCGTACGCAAGTCCGATTTACATGCAGCCAAGTCTTTTGCATGACCAAAACTCTTTCCTGGTGAGTGGCGGGGATTGCCCGCAGAGGTCCAGTAGGAGGCCCTTAAAGGCATAATTTACCATTTGCAGATGAAAGCATTAGTGCTTTAAAATAGTTCTAAAATGTGAGTTAGGGATAAAAACAACCACTGTCAAAATTTGAATCCGTATAATCGATGTTAAGTGTTGTTAAATACACAAAATGTGAACAATAGTTATAATAAAAATGTTTCCAGACTAAACCGTATACAGTTACGGTTTATTGAGAAAAACCCTGATATCTCCTTATATTTTAGGTTTTATTGCAAATATTTCATATGGTAGGATGTTTTATGATACAACAGACCTACACATATGCATCAAATGTGATATCTGGAACATTTTTGAAATCACTGCTCCCAAAGGTAAACTGGACCTTTAATAACAGCAGCACTTCGCAGGCAACTCCCACGCAGTTACTTCGCAGTCCCCGTATTCGGCAAAGATAATGATATTCTGTGGGACTTCTACATGCCATTCCTTCTGAGGAATACTTCAAGTTGATTTTATTTCACTTCCAACAAACAAATAAGAAATACAAAGAAACACTGATATACACAGACGTCATGAAATCAGTACCACAATACGATGAACAGAATAACATTGTAAGAAAATTATAGGTAAATTATCAACAGAGATACAAATATCTGCTACGTCACTGTGGTAAATGCATTAACGATATTGCTGGAAATGGAGGGGACTGCTAAAAGAGAAGGAGAATAAAGATTCTGCAAAAACCGTTCTAGTCAAAGGCAAATGATATTCATGGGATTGACGGGTTGGATATGCATGAACAGTTTCATTCTTTAAAAACATGGAATCAAACACAAGGGTGAGAGAATGGTTGGTGAGTTTATACATGAATTGTCCTAATTGCAAACGATAAAGATCATGAATTTTCAAGATATTATTTTCGTTGAATAAATTATTAGTATGACTTCTCCACGATTCGTGACAAATGATACGAAGAGCTTTTTTCTGTAATAATAATAATATTCTTTCTGTATAAGTAGAATAAGTGTTTCCCCATGCGAGTATCCCATAATTCAAGTAAGGTAGTATCAAAGTAGAATATAACATAAAAAGTACATTTTTGGGAAGATAAAATTTAACTTTGTTTATAACACCTATATTCCTAGAAATAACACGACATACAGTATCAATATGCGAACCCCAGGTAAGTTTATTGTCCACGATCAAACCTAAGAATTTGATGGAGGAAACTTCTTCTATGACCGTGTCTTCCAGGAAAATATTTCTCGGTAAATTTTCCAGCGAATTACTGAACAACATGCATTTAGATTTTTGCAAATTTATTGATAACTTGTTCACTCTTATCCATTGAAGTAACTTCATTAATTCACTATTTAAATTATCAATTAATCGATCAGAATCAGAATCAGATAAAAACACATTATCATCCGCAAATAATAAGAAAGAGAGGATGTTTGAAGAATTTGACATATCATTCACATAGAGAATAAATAAAAGGGGACCTAGTAAGCTTCCTTGAGGAACACCACAGTTAACATTTTGTGTAGTCGATGCATGTCCGTTGATAAATACAAACTGTTTTCGATTAGTAAGGTAACTCCTGAACCACTCCAAGGCCTTTCCTCTGATACCATAATGTGATAATTTGTGAAGTAGTATGCTGTGGTCTATGGCGTCAAAGGCCTTGGAGAGGTCCAGGAAGACTCCAATAGTATGATGAAATGTGTCTATCGCTTTTGAAACCCTATCAAGGAAGGTAAGGATTGCATGAGATGTGCAATGCTTTTGCCGAAATCCGAATTGATTATCAGAAATAATTTCGTGGGTGTCTAAGAAATTCAAAAGCCTGGTGTAAACAACCTTTTATAATATTTTCGAAACAGAGGTTAGCAGGGATATTGGTCTATAATTGGAGACATCTTCCCTTTCCCCTTTTTTATGGACGGGAATTACTTTGGAGACTTTCATAGCCTCAGGGACAACGCCATTACTTATAGACAGATTAAATACATATACAAGTGGAGCAACAATATAATCAATAATACTTTTCAAAAGGACATTATCAATGCCGTCATATCCAGAGCTATTTTTATTTTTCAGATTATGAACTATATCTAATAATTCATTTCTATGCAAAGGCACGAAAAACAATGAGCTTGGATTGGGGACTTCTAAATAATCTTGAAAATTCAGATAACTATATGGAATATTTTGGGCAAGATTACTTCCTATTTGTGAAAAATACTGGTTGAAAATATCAACTATTGAGGAAACATCATCAACAAATACATCACCATGTTTGATTGATGTTATACGGGGTTTCTCCTTATTTTTGTTGATAGCCATATTGATAACTTTCCAAGTATTTTGAACATCATGTTTAAACAAACTTATTTGAGTAGTGAAATATTTCCGTTTCTCATAGCGTAATATTTGAGTGAGGACGTTTTTATATGAAGTGTATTTATCATGAGATTGCTGGGTACGTTTAATTTTGTCAGCATAATACAAATTATTCTTTCGATTGATTGATCGCAGTAAGGACTTTGATACCCATGGAAGTCTAGGGGATCTTTTATAATTTCTGGATTTCTTTTTAACAACAGGAACATGCTTATCCATAACCGAAATTAAAGTACTCATAAACAAGTCATAAGCCTCATTTGTATTTTCGGTATTATATACAAAAGACCAATCCACATTACCGAGGTCATTTTGCAACCTCTCTATATTTCCAGGTGTCACCTTCCGGAAAGTTGACACCGGGTCGTTTATGGTGATTTTTTTTCTGAAGGGGAATGTGAGTGAAAATAGGGTAATGATCTGATAAATCTGAAAGGATGATACCGGAGACCGGTAAGGGGTTAATATTACAAAATATATTATCAATCAGAGTTGCCGAGTGATTGGTTACTCGAGTTTGTTTGGTTATAAAGGGTAAAAAAGATGTGGACATCATTATCAAGAAAAGATTGAGCAGTATTCATTGTTTGAAACTTAGATAAATCTATATTGAAATCTCCCATAATATAACAGTCTTTATCATGAAATATTGGATTATGGAATAGAAACTGCAAATAATCCAAAAATATCTTGGGTGTTAGAATTAGGAGGTCTATACATTATAAATACAAGTATATTTTTGGCATGGGCGACCTTGATTTCAACACATAATGATTCAACGATTCCGTTCATACAAATTAAATCTTTTTGTATAACGTAATCAAGGTTTTGTTTAACGTATAAACCAACACCTCCGCCCATTCTATCGCGCCTACTATTCTCTATAAAATCATAGCCTGGAAGAGAATATGCGGAAGCATAATCCTGAGTAATCCATGTTTCAGTAAGACCTATTATAGAAAAAGATATGTCATGAGTATTATCCAAAAAAACAACAGAATTTATCAAAATTCTTGTTCAAACTCCTTATGTTCAAATGCAATAATGAAAAACAATCGGTAAGTCCGGTTAAAGATTTGAATTGATTCATAGTATAACACTTGGAGCTTAAATATCGTTCATTATTATCCTCATCAAATTCTACATCTGTTTCACAGAAATCGAAATCATAAACAGCAGGATACTCATCATTTTGGGAGTCATTAACTCTGTATGATACTGGATCTTGATGAAACATTTCAAAAAATTCGTCGTTATTTAGTGAACTGAAAGCGAAGTTTTCAATTCGCATCATCTAAAATATAAAGGATGAATGGCAAGACCGAACTCGAGTTGCAGCGAGAACCATGCAGAGTGTGTTCAAGTGCACAAGGCAATGACCCAAGGAACAGAAGAAAAGGGATAACGGAAGAATGCGAGCAACGCTGCGAAAAGAATGAAATAGTAGAAGGGGGAGAGGGAAGCAGGAGAAGACAAGGTGCAAGGGTTACAAGAGAGCAGAGTACCGACGATAAGCAAGGACAACACAAAGACAGGAAAAAAAATACAGCTTGTTACACATAATTCTATAGCTCATATTCATGAGTAGTGAACAACATGCAAAAAAAGAGAGCCCTTCCCACCCCATCAAGATTTGCCGAACCCAAACTATAAATTCAATAAAAATCAAATTATTCGCCAACTCAGAGTTGAAACAAGAATTCTCCTAACAAAGGAGAAGGGACGAATTAAACCAATCCTCGGAAAAAGCAACAAGGTAGCAGTCAAACATCCATTACATTATAATGTAACAGAATCTGGAAGCACCTAATCTTAAATGAAACAAGGCTTGCAGTTTGGTTACCCTAATTTCAAAAGGAAAATGAAAGTAAAACCGAATTCGTGGCGTGCCATTGCATCTTAAACAAAAGCATTAAGTCAATGCAATTCAAATTCAATTTGTTAGGAGTAAAGAGGGAACATAAGTAACACCCTGTATAAAGACATGACACCTGTCCAATTGAACTCGGGATTACAATACGCAACACTGCTACTTCCAATCTCCAAGATTCGTATTACAATACACGTGACATCGTTACACTACATTGGCAGTTCACTGAACTGACAGGCGATGTCACGCCACCTTTTCAGAGGATGAACAGAGAAAAAAAAAATCCTATCTCATGTCACAAGTAATCGTCACGAAGATCATGGTCATAACAAGGTGCGAAAGAACCATTCAGATTGTCAGCTATTTCTTAATGAAAAGGAAGAGAGGGTGAACGAGAGAAAGAAAGCACGAACATAGCACGCTACATTGTGAATGTCGTCTTGATTAAAAGGCAACGAAATGAACAAACAGAGGTATTTGGGTTATTATGCATGACACATTGCTGGGCAAACACGAAAATAAGGTCCTTTAAGTGTTATTTACCCATCGAAATAATAAAGCTGTAGATCATCTGTCAAATATATGAAGTGCTTCCAAGTCGAATTAACACATTCTGACAACAATAATGCCATACAAATCAGATACGGTGTACTGGGAGTGATAGTAACACCTAGCAACTGACAAAGCAAAACAGGATCAGTCAGAGCAATACCCCGCTCCATCAAGCTCGGGATTACATAACGTGTTAATTGAGTCAAAACTATTGAATTGTCTACTTCCTCACCCCAAAATGGTGTAAAGCGTGCCTCCCTGGGGGTAATGATCAAATGGAATCACCTGTTGCGTTTGTACAAATTACAACTGGTTTCAATGAAAGAGAGAGAGAAAAGAAATAAAAGAAAGTAATGAAGAAAAGCGAGCAAGCAGAAGAAAGACCCAAGAAATAAGCAGGTGCAGGAGCATGCTTCATCATGTACCTCATTACTATACATGGTGTGGAAAGTGACGCATTGCTTTACACGTAAAATCATTCAAATCCAAAATGCAGAACTTTGTATGTTTTATACAAGATCAACTCCGTGGTGCACTACCCTGGTTTTATCATCTACAATGAAGATGTAAGAGTTTAGTTGCGGGTACGTTCGTGTAAAAAATTATTAGGAAAATGGAAAAAGGAAAGGAGTTGATTGCAAGAGCACGGGCTCATTCGACTCCATCCAATTCGGGGGACTAAACAGATTAAAAGCCCATAAGAAAAAACAAACAAACAAAACATGTAGTGGTGTCAAGCGTTAGGACAAAGGTGCTATATACGGGATCATGCACACGCATTGGTTAAACCTTGTCAGGATTATCAGCAATAACTACATGTACATCATATAACATATAACTGAGTTGTGGTATTCTTCCAATTCAGGATATGCATAGAAAACGTACTCATACAAAAATCAAATATGACGTTACTATATCCCACGGGAGGACAAAATCAAGGTTTGTCCCAACCAGGAGGATAAAATGGAAGGACGAGAACAGACAAATTTGGCAGACCTTTTGCTAGGACACACACACACACATAAAAAAAATATATCATTAGATAATCTGCCAGGGGTCATTATACGTCACATTCACATATCCGTTGAATTTGGTTTCTTTTATAATCATTCGTTTGAATAATAAAAAAAATGTTTAATGCCAGTTGTTCAAATGAAAATTCTATATTACCACTTGTAACTCTATACAACTATAAAAAATCAAATTGTTCAACAGTACTTATAAAAAAAAATAAATAAATAAAATGGTACACTGCATAACATTTCCTTAAGGTTTGAATGAAGTGATATGCGTCGTGCAGTGCTCATTTGGTGTAATCATTCTGCCGAGCAATTCTACATTCAGACAGATACGCCTCTTTTGAGAGGAAATATGCCGAGGTTTTAAAGACCTAGCATTATGTACGGTCTTATTATCCGTCAGAGTATACAAGAAGTTAAATTTGATGGACCTTTCGTTAAGGAAAAAAAAAATCATTTGACAATCTGTCAGGGGTCATTATACGTCACATTTACATTCCCAGTGGAACTTCCTTTCACATATTCCTTTCGGTTTACATCATACAAAACTTTCAATACTAATTAATCCAAATTAAAATTATATGTTACCATTTGATACATAGCATCAAATTGTTCTTAACTAATGACACATACACACATTCACAAAGCAAAAATGGTGCACTGCAAAACATGGTATTTACTTATAGGGTTTGTTTGGATCGATATGTGCCGTGCAGTGCTCATTTTATATAATTATTGTATCT
This sequence comes from Diadema setosum, assembly GCA_033980235.1. Taxonomy (NCBI): domain Eukaryota; kingdom Metazoa; phylum Echinodermata; class Echinoidea; order Diadematoida; family Diadematidae; genus Diadema; species Diadema setosum. The sequence goes on along the minus strand of CM067063.1, from coordinate 1,013,923 downwards.
AACCATTCTACATACGAACAGATAGGGTTCATTAAGAAAAGCATACATATACACATCAAGGATTGGGATATCTGACGATATTATGTACCTTAAATTCTATCATCTGTCAGAGTTGAATAAAGTATATGAATTCAATGGGTCATTTGTTGACGGGAAAAATTATATCAGAAAGAAAAATCATTTAAATCTATCAGGGGTTGTTTTATACAGTTCTTCAAGTTAGAATTCTGTGTTATCGGTTGCAACTTTATTCAGCTATCAAAGTCAAATTGTTCAGAATTGCAGACACAAAAAAGAAAGAAAGAAAAAACAGAAAGATGGTGCACTGCTAACACATATATATCATTATCTGAAGTGAAATGCACGTACAATGCTCGCTTCATTTCCGTGTAATTATTCTACCTATGAGATTCTGCGTTCAGACATTTTCATGTGAGGGAGAACATGCCGAGGTTTTGAAGACCTGGCAATAATATATCTTACCATCAGTCAAAATTATATAAAACAGATACATATTAGTGGATCTTTTATTGAAACAAAGGTCATTTGACAGACTGCCAGGGGTCATTGTACATCACATTCACATATAACGTTGAATCTTAATCTCATTTTCTACTTTTGATTATACAATGCCAAATGGTGCACTGCAAAAACGTGGCATACATACACAATGCTCATTATCTTTCCCTTGTAATTTAGTTATTCTGCCTAATGATTCAACTTTCAACAAATATGAATCTTTGAGAGAGAACATGCTAGGGTTTTGGAGACCTGGCAATATGTACAATCTCATCATTCATCAGAATTACACAAAACAAAATAAATCTATTAAATCTTTAGTTTCAAATAAGAGAAAAGAAATCACTTGACAGTCTGTCAAAGGTCATTATACATCGCGTTCACATTTCTGTTTCCCTCAGACCTTAATTTCATTTTTTATCATGCATTTTAATGATATAAAAAATATAATGTCGTTCCATTATGCCACGAAACAACCTTTATCATCATTCCAAAATACGCAAAATAACCTTTTCGCCGTAGCAACCGAAGACTAGGTTCTTTCCGCCAAATAAACAGCTTGTCATGGCTTGAAACATAGGAGACCAGTATTCATGTTACGCACCTTGTTTCTCGGGTTCCTTCAAAGTAAATTGTTCTCTCAAAAACTAGTCGCTCCTTTCCTTTTTCCAATAGGCTCCACAGACATACATTAGGTGCAGGCTACTTGGGTCTCGAGGTTGCATCTCTACCGTTGACCTCATCCCGGAGATTTTCCACGAACTTTGACTGCTCTGCGATAGGCATCCACACCTTGTCCACGAAAAGCTTACCGGGTTCGCTGTGGGAGAAGTACGCCATCTTGCCTTCCTTCCGTGCCGCAATCAGCGCTGGCATCTGAGCACGCCGAGACATACGGATCCGATGTGGAAGATCCTGTGTAATGTACATGCTGGTGCCTTTCAAATTTTTAGCATTTTTGAGAATTTTTTCCTTGTCCGGGAAGCGCACATAGCGAGCCTTGATCGGTCGAGGCTTGCTCTTGGCAGGCACTCTGTGAATGCGTTGATATTCAATTCCATCCACCTCGTTCGCAGACATTTTGAGGGAGTTAATGAGAAACTCACGCATTACTTGCTGGGTGTCCTCCTCCCCTTGCGCGCCTTTCTCCGGGATGCCAAGAAAGACGAGATTCTCCCGCGCCACATAGGTAGAAAGTCTGTCTATCTCTTCCTGAAGGCTTGTTTCCTTTTCTCTCATTTTCGCCTCCAACGTTTTTACTTTTGTTTTCAGCTCCTCTGTTTCTTTCCCCTGGAACGTGATGGCTTCCTTAAGCTCAGCGAACTTTAAGTCCATTCGCTTAACTTGTTTTTCCAATTTCAGTTCCAGGACTTCGAAACGTTCCTCAATTTCATCTAGCTGCCTGTCTATCAGCTGCCGGATGCTAGGTAGCAGGCTCGCCTCCGGGCTGGGCGGCGTTCCAGTATCTGGCCGTTGACGCTTCACTGCCCCTTTCCCGCTATTTCTTGGGTTACTCATGCTTGTAGAATACTATTGGGTTGCGGGGTATCGGGAGAGAGCTCAAAAAAATGCGTGTTCACTCGACGAGCATCACACGTCACATGTCACTCTCGCTGAGTTGTCAGCTCCCACGCGCCTGGCACGCAGGTCAGACAGAATACCCCCAAGTAGAACTTAAGCAAGTAAGGCTGTTTTCACATAGAAGTATACTATTCGGGTATTCGGGCTCGTTTTTCGAGGGCACGCGAATAGCTTGAATCGAACGATACGATTTCCTCACACCGGTTCACATAAGAGGGCACTATTCGAAAGTACCGAATACCTGCGAAAAGTATAGCAAAGTGGGAATCGAGCTTGTTCGATTTTCTTGCAGCGTATACCATCTCTCGTTTATGAAATAATGACACTTTTGGTCTGGATTTGCCCGTTAGCAAATATAAGCATGTAGACCGACATTCTGATGCAGTTTAGAAATTGTTAATAAGATTTGCTGCGATGTAGGAGGAAGAAATCCTCACTACATCATGGGATGGTGAGTTGACGGTGCGGGTGATGGTGTATTCGGTGCTCGAATAGCGAATAGCGAATAGCGAATAGCGAATACCGAATACCGAATACTTCTATGTGAAAGCAGCCTCAGACACATGCAAAACTCGCCCAAATCCTTGTGCGCCCTCATCAGAAATTGTCCGGCTTATGCTGGAAAATATATCCACACGCATCAAGCTCGCGTATCTTGCCCGGAAAGATGTGAAAGGGTCAAATGTGGCTGCGGGTAAAGACGACTTGGGTGCGCATCTCCTTTTAACTACGGGTGAGATACGTGCTTGGTACTGTCATGTGCGGGTTATCTGCGGGGACCTCCGAGTAGCAAAAATTGAAGTCCTGAACATAAGAACGACCCAAGTCCAATTTTTGGCCAAATTTGACATGGGAAATTGTAGCTTATGCATGGACTCATCTTGTGTATAAATGATAAATCATAATTACCCCCGGAAGTGCCTGAAATGAATGACTTAAATTGTATATTAATGTAAGAATTAAGGACTTGGGTCATTGTTACATTCATATAATAGCGCCCTCTCTCATCCTTCTCTCATCTCTAAAGCAGAATATCATGTATATGAATCAAAGAACGACCCAAGTCCACCACACAAAATGGCCTCTCCACAATTAATGTAACTGTCAATTGTCATAAATTATTCTAATTTGTATATACAATGTTGCCTTCCCATCACAGTTAAATAGAATATTATTGGACAAATAAAAAAGATATGAAGTTTTTTTTTTTTTTTTGGTTTACTCGAAATGGTCTTCCATGGACTTGGGTCGTTCTTATATTCATATACTCAATTATTCTTTGCAGGTACCACGAAAGGCTTGCCCAGAAAGGTGTGACACGGCTTTTAGATGTACTGTACGTTTAACACAGGTATTATTTTTATATTGGCTCGTTTGACTCACTCAAATTCTTCAAATACAAAGCAGGAGTGTAGAGCTACTATCAATATGTTCATGAATGCAGTAGTATTGCTTTTTTAGTGTTTATGACGAAATTGTAAAAAAATATAAATCTTTGGGTTGAGTTTAATGGACTTGTAATCTACCTCCGCCACAAACCCTTCCCTCTTAAACACAAGATCCAATATATCAACTCTGACATTCGAACAATATTCATCATGCCACATAAAATGTAAAGTGAAGTTGCACGCTGGATATCAAGCAACTTGATATCGATTATTTTGACAAAATTGATAGAAAAATGATGAACCAATAAAATTATCTAAGTATTGTCATAATCCACAAACGTGTAATACGCGTAAGAGATTTTTCCCACAAACCTCATCCAACACCAGCATTAACATTCAACTGGGTACTACAGATGTACTGAGAAAATATTTTATAGTCCAAGAGCATTTGGTCAAAATAGGCTTTAACCTTGACATTTTTAGTAACAAGCTGGGTGTTTTTTTTTTTTTTTTTTTTTCAGGATAGGTCCAGAAATATGTCTCGAGTAACAGACTAAAAGTCCTCATGAATCCACCTTGAGAGTTTTCCTCAGTCGAAGATAGCGTCCAAAATGGTGGCTATCATTTTCAGAAATTCTTATGACCTTTCAACCAGGGAACCTAAATACTAAATTTAAATATCTAAATATGTGACCCACCACGACAAAACGACCAATAAGTTGGACATTTTTTTTTTAAGTTCCAACACAATCAAAAAGCTGAGATTCTAAGCTTTAAAATGATGTATGACACACCTTGTATGGGAAAATCCAAGCAAACCCTTTGAAAAAACAATGAGAAAGTGGGGATGTTAGACAGGGTAATTACCAGAATAGTGGAGAAAACGCACACAAGTGTCATAATCGAAGATGGTGTCCAAAATAGGCGCCATATCCTGAAAATTCCTCTAAAATTTGAACTAGGTAGCCAAAATACAAAAAATAGATGTGTAAATAAATGTTTTTGATGATGAAGAAATCAATAAAATACAGTGTACATGTCAAGAGATGTTGACGCACACAAGTACGGCAATCAAAGATGGCGTCCAAAATGGCCGCCATTTCCAGATTTTTTTAAGTATCCTTTCAACTATGCACTCCAATACAAAATATTAGTGTCTATGTTTCGGAACATGAAAAACTCATTAAAATACTTATTAAGATATGTTTCAGTTCAATTCAATTCAAAAGTTTTATTTTCACTTCTTTCAACAGAATGTACAAAAAAAATATAGATTCGACATACGTTTGAAGGAAAGATACATAGATAGCAAAGGATAACATTTGTCAATAATCATTACAAATTTAGGCATTTTTCATACAGACATATTTATACATTCTGCCAAAAAAAAAAGTGGAGGTACCCACTCAAAAGACTATGCTTGTACAACGTGGGCACCTCACAGGAAGAAAAAAAAGGTGAAAACTTAACTACAAGTGTGCGGGATGAAAAAAGAAGTGGAAAAGGGGAAAGGGAAGAAGCATAAATACAAGTAAAGAGACGAGACAACTAAGAACAAAAAGCCTAGATCAATCGGTACATTCAAGATCAAACCAACAGAGACTATTAGCCATATTAGAAGTGTAGAGCGTTAAAAGTGACGAGAAAGTGATATATACAATTGTATGGAATTGCTGATAGCAGAACACATTATCTGTTCTGTGAAGGCACGTAAGTTTGCAATAGGAAAAACAGGGGATGCGATGCGGAATTCCGCGAAAGACGCGACCTAACAAGCCTATGAAAAATCAATAGCATCCTGGTGCTTACAAAACCTACTTACTGAAGAAGATAAACAAACAAAATTAATTTCTTTCTGTTACATTATAAGACTTAAGAAGGAATGATTTCAATCTTTTTTTGAATGAAAACAAAGAAGAAGCATTTTTTATGTCTGGACTAAGGGAGTTCCAGAATCTTGGGCCTGTATATATAAATGTCTGCTGAGCTAAAACCGTTCTAAGCAGGGGCAAATGAAATTCATTAGACTGTATTGTTGGGTAACTATGGTATGTCAGGTTACGAGGAAACATAGAATCAAATATAAGCGGAAGACAGTTATTATTATAACTATACATAAATTGTCCTAAATGAAATAAAAACAAATCCTTAATTTTCAGAATCTTATTTTCAGAAAACAAAGAAGCTGTATGAGAGCAAGGAGCGGCATTACAAATGATTCGAAGTGCCTTCTTTTGTAACAATAAAACCCTATCTAATAATGTTTGATGCGTGTTTCCCCATGCCAAGATTCCGTAATTTAAATAAGGTAGTACAGTGCACTTCCGTTATAACGAAATGCTCGGGACCGGCAGTTTTCTTTCGTTATAACGAAATTTCGTTATAACGAAACAAGTACAATAAATAACAAAACCAAGGAAACCACGCATATATCATGTTCTGTTTGTTGAATACTCATCTTACACTGTGCAGCTATGTGAAACGGGATGGTACACTGTACCTTTTAAATTTTGTTTGGATAATCACATTAAAGAGAGCATAAAATTGACGGAAACTGTGCCTGACACACGGAGCGAACACAGCGTGATGTGAAGCGTTCGCCCATGCTTGTTCCGGTACATATTTTCGAAAGCGATCCGCATTTCGTTAAAACGGAGCACATTTCTTTTGTTTTTCTTTGTCCGTGGGGCTCGGAAAAGACTTCGTTATAACGAAAATTTCGCTATAACCGTGTTCGTTATAAGTGAATTTCGTACCGTAGACATTAATGGCGATAATTTTGGGACCAGAAGTTTTACTTCGTTATAACGAAATTTCGTTATAACCGTGTTCGTTGTAACGGGAGTGCACTGTATCAAAGACGAATACAGTATGAATAATGAATGTTGGGGAAGAAACAATTTGAACCTGTTAATGACGCCTATATTGCGTGAAATAATTTTACAAACATAATCTATATGAAATTTCCAAGAAAGTTTATTATCTACTGTGATTCCAAGAAATTTTGTATATGAAACACTTTCTAAAACAGTATCTTCAAAATAAATATCCATATTCAAATTATCTAAAGTGTTACTGAAAAACATATACTTGGTTTTATTTTCGTTTTTTAAGGTCAGCTTATTAGCTCGTATCCAATCTCGTAAATTTTGTAACTCCGCATTTACTGTGTGCACAAGAATATTTGGATCTCCATGTGAATAAAACACATTTGAGTCATCGGCGAAAAGTATGAATGATAACACTTGGGAGGAAGCACATAAATCATTAATATAAACAATAAACAACAACGGCCCCAATATACTACCTTGTGGCACGCCACACATTAATTCTCTCATATCAGAGTTATAATTGTTTATTGAAACATATTGTTTACGATCAGTTAGATAACTCCTGAACCACTCCAAGGCCTTCCCACGTATACCATAGTGGGACAACTTATAAAGCAATATATTATGATTAATAGTGTCGAAGGCCTTGGAGAAGTCCAGGAAGATACCGATCAAATGAGAGTGATTATCTAAAGCATGTACTACTTTATCAATAAAATTCAAAAATGCATGAGAGGTGCTATGCTTTTCTCGAAAACCAAACTGGGAGTTCGTCAGAACACAATGCGTCTTCAAAAAATTCATTGTTCCTTTATATATAATTTTCTCTAAGATTTTTGATATACAAGATAATAAAGAAATAGGTCTATAATTACTAATATTCAGGTTGTCACCATTCTTAAATATAGGAATAACTTTTGCTATTTTCATTTGTTCCGGAAACTGACCGTTTGACATTGACAAATTGAAAATATACACCAAAGGATCCACAATAGAATATATTGCTCCTTTTAAAATCATATTGCTTATATCATCATAACCTGCACTTTTTTATTTTTCAAACCAGAAACAATATCAATAACCTCATACCTAGTGGTAGGAGTAAAAAATATAGAATGTGTATTATACTGATTCAAAAAATCTGTAAAATGTTTATCAGTATTGGGAATTTCTTGAGCAATATCTTCTCCGATAGTTGTAAAATATTTATTGAAAATATTTACAATATCTTGAGAATTATCAATAATCTTGTCATCAAATCGAATTTTTGATATACCAGAGATTTCGGTAGATGTATTCAAAGCTTGTTTTAACACATTCCACGTACTTTTTATATCATATCTATATCTCTGCAATTGCTTATGATAATATTTTTTCTTTTCTATACGTAATATTTTTGTAAGGGTATTTTTATATGAAGTGTATTTCGAACGTGCTTGCTCAGTTCTTTTCATCTTAAATGAATAAAACAATTTATTTTTTTCTGTTAATAGATCGCAAAATGGAATTTGTAATCCAGGGAAGCCTTGGTGTTGTTTTATAATTCCCCCGTTTGTATTTTCTTTTGGGAATACATATATCCAAATGATTATTCAAAACATCAAAAAAATTATTCAAAGACAAATTAATGTCATCTGTATCAAACACACATTCCCAATTAGCCTTATCTAAAGAAGCACAAAAAGAAAACAAGTTTTCTTGAGTTACTCTACGCCTTTCCTGACGATGAAATGAATTAACATTAATATGATTATACTTAAAATGCGTCATAACAGGAAAATGATCAGTCATATCAGACAAAATTATAGAAGAATCTGGGAGAGTTAAAACATTACAAAAAATATTATCAATCAAAGTAGCCGAATGACTAGAAACACGAGTTGGTTTGGAAATAAGGGGTAAAAAAGAAGAGGATAAGAATGTATCAAGGAATTCACCCGGTATATTGTCTGTTGTATGTTTTAGCAATTCAATATTAAAATCACCGAGTATAAAGGACTCTGAGTTAGCAAATAAAGGATCTGTGAGCAACTCGGTGAAATATGATGAAAAATCTTTGTTATTAGAATTTGGGGGTCTATAAATGATACCTAACACAATATTTTTACTACCAGGAACATTAATTTGAACAAAAAGGGACTCCACAATGTCATTCATTTTACTCAACTTTTCACAAACAATACATTCAAAACTGCTTAAAACATATAAGGCAACCCCACCACCAGAACGACCGGGTCTGTTATTCACAAAAACATTATATCCTTTAAGCGAGAAAGATCGTTTGGGGCATGAAGATAACCACGTTTCAGTTAGTCCTATCACTGTAAATAAAGGGTTATTTGGGTTATCCAATAATAACTGTAATTCATCAAAATGCTTACTTAAACTTCTTATATTCAAATGTATCAACGAAAATGTGTCTTTACATAAACCCTTACGAGTTTCTTTAAATTGATTCATAGTAACATAACTACATAATGTGGCTTGGGTTAATCATCAAAATCATACTGCATTTCTTCAGCTGTTGAATTGATATTATCGGCAACTAACTTATCATAAAAAGATGTATGCGAATTAGAAACATCATCTAGGAAATCAAATTCTGTTGTAGTAGGTCTAAATAGATTAAAAAAAAAACACTCATCATCCAATACGGAACGAAAAGGCGCATTTATCCCCTCAGCCATTTTGAATGAGAAATTCTCTGACAATTGAGCGCGCAAATTATGCTAATAGGAAGAAACCAGCATAGGCATAACAGCAAAGTCGACGCGGCAGATACCGCACCGGATTCTGCGCAAAGTGAAATGGTAGGCTGGCGCGATGTGTGACAATGAAGGGTAAGTGCCTCTCACAGGCATACAAACAAAATGTTCGGGCTAGTTGGCTGTCAGTAAAACCAGGGGTACTAGAGTAGTTAGAGGCAAGGAAATAAGAGGAGCATTGAACAGTCAAGAAAATGTAAAACATGGCTAATGTCTCTGTAGGCTTACACTTCGTTATAAAACACAACATACATAGAAAAGAAAAGAACAAAATGTTGAAAATACACATAATGGACATTGATCTTACACGATACACTACAGTACAGGTAAATTTCTCGTATGAAACGAGGGTGTAATCCAAGTTGCGGGTAGAGCTCCCGCCAATAAGTGCTAAAAAAACATCAACAGCTGATTTATAACGAGATACACGGAATGAGGTAGGGCTTTGTGAAAAGGAGAAAAAAAGAGAGTGGGATAATCGATCAAGAGGGTGAATAGTAAGAGAACATTATCAGAGCACCTTGTATTTTGAAAAGAAATAAGTGCGGCGGGGAGAGTCTCGTCTCAGTGGACTTGAAATATGCAGAATAAACCCAAGAGCTTCAAAAGGGTAAAGATTTGAGAGACTTTGGCGTATTCTATAAAAAACAGAAGATCAGAAGAACGCTATACGGGTTAAGAAAAATGTGCATATATCATGAAATAAAACATGTACATCTGAGCAATTTATCGACGTGTTGACATCAATCAGCGATTTTTTTTTTAATCAATGTGCAGCTGTTCGAAAACTTACTCAACATCAGGGTCAAGGACTTACGTAAGACATAATATGAAGAAAGAAGAAAAATAAGAAAGAGAAAGAGAGAAAAGAATGTGTAAAGGGAAGGTGTCAGCAAGTAAAACGTATAGAACCGCATACTTCCGAACTGGGTTTGGACAAAACAACACCAATTGAACCCGGTAATCTGCTACATCGACGAAGACTTACGGTAACAAGGATAATGAACTGAGGGAATTTGATCTGTTCCTAACTTGTAACAAGACAAACAAAAATCGGAGAAAATTCCTGTGACAGGGAACAAAACGTTTGTACTTGAACATTGAATCTATTAAAGGGAATGTGTATCGGTTCAAAAACTTGGTATGCATTAGCGTTTAGTCGGAGGACTTGCGTAAGACAAGAAACTTGCATATCAAAACGAGTGGGAAGTGTAGAATGAATGCTAGACTAACATCAGCAAGAAAGAGAAAAAATGTACATATATTTTGTGATAATGCACGTAAATCTGAATATTCTGTCGATGTGTTGACATAAATCAACGATTATTCTATCAGTGTGCAGCTGTTCAAAAACTTACTTAACTTCAGGGTCAAGGACTTACGCAGGACAAGAATATAAAGAAAAACAGAACAAAAGAGAGTGAGAAAAAAAATGTTAGAAGAGAAGGTGTCAACAAGTAGGATACGTGGGTATGAATAGCCAGAAAAGAATAACCATTTTAAAATTGCAAAACCACACACTTCCGAACTAAGTGTGATGGGCAGAACAACTCCAGGTGAACCCGGTAATCTACGACATCGCCAAACAAAAGACTTAACAAATCTGGGACAGGGAACAAAAAAGATTGAACCTGGGTATTGGGTCAATTAAAAAGAATGCGTATCAGTCATGTCGTTTCAAAGACTTGCTAAGCATTTGTTGGAGGACTTACGTAAGGCAAGAAACTTACATGTCAAAAAAGCATGTAGGAAGCATACATGAGAATGAAAGCTAGAATAACAACAGCAAGGTTAGAATTCTGGAATTGCATACGTTGAAATGTGGGTAGGAAGTGAAAGTACTGCTTGCCGACATGCTTACAAAGGGCAGTGACTTAAAAAAGAATTGACACGTTTTCTGGTGTGTAACAGAAGGCTCGCTCAAAAGAGAACTGCATTCGTGAATAAATATAGCGTGTGCTAAAAAGCATTAAGGACATGTACAGAGACGCAATAACAAAAATGTGGAGCAGTTCATGATGGAGTAACAGAAAATTCTTATCTGAGCTATAGTATGCGTAAAACAGCGAGAATTTTGAAAGGAAAACACACAGATACACACCAAAATTTGTACATTTACGCGACCTCAAAACCAAAATCCAAAATGTAAGACTTCAGTATCGTAACATGAAGGCCTATGACATGGAAATAATGATTACACGTCTTTTCGATAATCAAGGGAAAATTCAGCGCATGTTTTCAGTTATCAAACGCTTTTCATTGACCTTACGTTGACATTGTGAAGAACATTTGAAATAAAGAGGGTACAGCGTACAGTAAATGAGTATGAATAGCCCAGGGAAAAAAGAAACTCCACTCATTACAGGAGCGTACTTTACATTACGTGTGAGTTACTTCATAAGGTAAATGGATTAAGGTGAAAAAGTACCTGAACAGCTGTAGTACAATAAACTAACAAACCAGACCATTCAATACTCTGTGACTTTTTGAGTGTTGAATTCTCCTGCTTCTCGTTCCACCGTGAAACGTGATGATAGTACAGGGCCAGTGGCAGACCGAGGCCCGGAGCAGACAAAGCACCGGAGGGGTACCATGTGCGCCAGTCCAACGCCCCGCCAGTCCCAAACCCCAGTCCGCCACCGGCGCGTAATTGGTTACTCTGTTTTCGACATTTATAAAAGGACAAAGATTATATATTGGGGAGAATGAGAAGTAGTTGCAAATCATGATATACAGGCAGGCAAAAACAGTCTTCCTATTAATGCCCTAATTTGGAACGTTATATCTAACAACCATTTCATATTATCTTAGTATTGCAAACATACCGATATCGTCTGTTGAGAACGAGAAGGCCGCCAAGTGGTCGTGAACACTATGGGTTTACTGGCAACCTAACGCCCTCATCATTCCCAGCCGACGATATGAAAGTAATTTAGAAAATTGTTTTAAAATAAATACATGCAATTTAAATGGTGGATGTGTCTTGCTTGCAGAGAGAAGTGAAAAACAATAACAGCGACAACGTGATTGCGCTGAGAAAAAGGATATTTTTGCTTAGTGCAATATCAAAACTGATACACCTAATTTCCTTCTCTCAAATCACATTAATCATTCACCTGCCCGTACACCTATCAAAGTATATGTTACATTCACACATAATTAAATGCAACATAGTGATTATGAGTAAATCACTGAGTTGCAGAGACAATTTTTATCATAACAATTTTGTTTAGTGGGTTTTGTGGGTATGAATAGCCAGAAAAGAATAACCATTTTAAAAATGCAAAACCACATACTTCCGAACTAAGTGTGATGGGTAGAACAACTCCAAGTGAACTCGGTAATCTACGACATCATCAAACAAAAGACTTAACAAATTTGGGACAGGGAACAAAAAAGATTGAACCTGGGTATTGGGTCAATTGAAAAGAATGCGTATCAGTCATGTCGTTTCAAAGACTTGCTAAGCATTTGTTGGATGACTTACGTAAGGCAAGAAACTTACATGTCAAAAAAGCATGTTGGAAGCATACATGAGAATGAAAGCTAGAGTAACAACAGCAAGGTTGGAATTTTGAAATTGCACAAGTTGAAATGTGGGTAGGAAGTGAAAGTACTGCTTGCCGACATGTTTACAAAGGGCAGTGACTTATAAAAGAATTGACATGTTTTCTGGTATGTAACAGAAGGCTCGCTCAAAAGAGAACTGCATTCGTGAATAAATACAGCGTGTGCTAAAAAGCATTAAGGACATGTACAGAGACGCAATAACAAAAATGTGGAGCAGTTCATGATGGAGTAACAGAAAATTCTTACCTGAGCCATAGTATGCGTAAAACAGCGAGAAATTTGAAAGGAAAACACACAGATACACACCAAAATTTGTACATTTACGCGACCCGAAAACCAAAATCCAAAAATAAGACTTCAGTATCGTAACATGAAGGCCTGTGACATGGAAATAATGATTACATGTCTTTTCGATAATCAAGGGAAAATTCAGCGCATGTTTTCAGTTATCAAACGCTGTTCATTGACCTTACGTTGACATTGAGAAGAATATTTGAAATAAAGAGGGCACAGCGTAAATGAGTATGAATAGCCCAGAGAAAAAAGAAACTCCACTCATTACAGGAGCGTACTTTACATTACGTGTGAGTTACTTCATAAGGCAAATGGATTAAGATGAAAAAGTACCTGAACAGCTGTAGTACAATAAACTAACAAACCAGACCATTCAATACTCTGTGACTTTTCGAGTGTTGGATTCTCCTGCTTCTCGTTCCACCGTGAAACGTGATGATAATACAGTGCCAGTGGCAGACCGAGGCGCGGAGCAGACAAAGCACCGGAGGGGTACCATGTGCGCCAGTCCAACGCCCCGCCAGCCCCAAACCCCAGTCCGCCACCGGCGCGTAATTGGTTACTCTGTTTTCGAAATTTATAAAAGAACAAAGATTATATATTGGGGAGAATGAGAAGTAGTTGCAAATCATGATATACAGGCATGCAAAAACAGTCTTCCTATTAATGCCCTAATTTGGAACGTTGTATCTAACAACCATTTGATATTATCTTGGTTTTGCAGACATACCGGTATGAAAGAAATTTACAAAATTGTTTTAAAATAAATACATGCAATTTAAATGGTGGGTGTGTCTTGCTTGCAGAGAGATGTGAAAAACAATAACAGCGACAACGTGATTGCGCTGAGAAAAAGGATATTTTTGCTTAGTGCAATATCAAAACTGATACATCTAATTTCCTTCTCTCAAATCACATTAATCATTCACCTGCCCGTACACCTATCAAAGTATATGTTGCCTTCACACATAATTAAGTGCGATATAGTAATTATGAGTAAATCACTGAGTTGCAGAGAAGATTTTTATCATAAAAATTTTGTTTTAAAAAAATGCAGAAATAAGAAGCAAAAATGGAACATTGCCTATGTATAAATGGAAGGGCTTCTTTTCTAAAGAATAATTCTATCCCATCTTCACCAATTATTTGTACTTTCTGTGATATTTCACTAATAAGATGAAACAATTCGCAAATCATCAACAGTCATTACAGTTGATAGTGAAATGAGCTGATGGAGGTTCTTCAAAAGACTAAGTGATTCTTGAAACTAACAATGAGAATTTGAAAATGACTAAAAAAAAAGTTTATGCAGTTATTTATATGTTCTTATTCTCCACTTTATATAGAAATTTTACAACAGTTACGTATGTAGATTAATCTGGTATAACGGGGTGCATTTTAAAGGGTATGAAAGTGCAGAAGTCTCATCCGTCTACCAAGCTCAATAAGAAACATGATATCTTATGCCTACAGAAGCAAATAAAACATGTTTGTTACTAATAAATAAGTTGATAGCTGATGCAACTGATTAAATTTGATTTATCTCTGCTAAACTGCATCAAAATATCAAATACTTATCAAAATCAACCACGAACATTATCTGATAAACAGACAAAACAGATGTACGCATTGTTACACATATCATAAGAAATTGCAGAATGAGAACTTTTTTCTAACCCTTGGGGTTTTTCATAAAAAGATTTAACAAATTAACGTAAAATATTTCTGAGACCTTGGTGAGACGAAAAGTTACAAAATCTCATGACAAAGTTTTAAAACCTATGCTATCTAAGTATAGGTTGTCAATTCTTACTTTAGCACAGGTGACTCAGTCATTCCAGGCTTTCCAAGGCAGTGGGGTTGCATTTTCATTTGGCTTTCTCGTTTGCAAAATTACATTGGTTCCATTGACTATGATTCTTGTAGCCAGCTTTTGCTCCTTTCTGAGACGGTATGTTGACGCACGCTAGTACCGATTAGACCGTTAGAGCTTTTCCCCAAAATGGAGTGCAAAGTGGTCGGAAATAACCATTTTATCCCACATTTATGTTAACAAATGTCAATATAGCTTATAAAAAAAAAAAAAAAACCTTTTTATTCAAGAGAGATTTCTTATGTGAAAATTATACAAATAAAAGCATTTGGATGTTAGAATCAAGGAGTGTGTCCTTGATTTAGAGAGACACATTTCACCATCAGATTTGTTGCTAAACGGATTCGCCAACCAGATTAGGCATTTTTTTTCATTCATTATAAATTTTTCATTTTAAGTAGTTTACAGGTCTAGTGCAACATTTCTGATGACATATTTTTTTTGGTAGATACTTTATCCCAACCCAACCCAACTCTCGATGGAGACGGACGTACAGCTGTAGTTCTCCCGGTTTGTCGGCCGCCGCCCTATTTTCCTGCCTTTTCTTCTCACAAGATTCGTAACTATACAACTCGTCGTGCTCCTAATTTATTGCAAATTACACCATTACTTCTGTGAAGCTCTTACTCTACCCTCGTGGAGCTGTATTTCGGGCAACTTGAACTCTGCTTGGTCGACACAAAACTGTGTGAGTATGGCTTCCCGCAAAACTCGGCAAACCACGAAAGAACTGAGCGCCACCGCCCATATGGCCCACTCTGCTCGGCCCGAGCCCTCGAGTGACACCGAGTCCGCTGACCTCACACTGGCTGACATCCAGCGCAGCATTAAACTTTCCTCCGATAACGTCTGTGCAAAGCTCGATTCGTTGTCCAGTGAAGTGGCCTCTATCAACAAAAAGATCTCCGACCTTGAGGATTCTGTCACAATGAACTCAGATAAGATTACGGAGCTGGAGCAGAGAAAAATCCCAGAAATGGAAAAAAAAAGATGGCGGAGGAAATCAACAGGCTACAGGAAAAGCTGACACTCATGGAGATCCACGGTAGACGTACAAATCTTCTCTTCTACGGTGTTGCTGAAACCCAGGATGAGCACGTTGACGACGTCCTTCGGGATACCTTCTCCTATCTTGGGATTGGGGACGCTGACAACATTGCCCTGGTTAATGCCCACCGCCTCCCACGCCGTGACAACGCTGCGAACCAGGCCAGCGGAGGTCCGTCCCATGACTCAGCTCCTCGCGCTATCATTGCCAAGTTTGTGTACATGAGAGATCGCAACAAAATCCTGACCGCATTCGAAGACCGCCAACGCCAGCGACGACCACAAGGATCTCACGCCGCCACCGCGGACCAGAACCCGCGTAGGATCACAGTCCGCACAGACCTCCCCCCAGCTTTGAAAGCCAGAAGGAGCGTCCTGGCTAAAGCTGCCTACAACCTGCGCAAAGAGAAGCACGTCTCTACGAAAATCTCAGTTGTCGGCTGTAATGTGCTGCTACACTGGAAGGAAAAGGGTACCTCCAGATGGAACCTGTATGAGGATTAACTTTTTGCACATGTGAATCTTTTCTCTTTTGATCTAATTTACCTACAATACTTTAATAGATACCTTTCGGTTAGCGAAGATCTTGATTTGTGCTAGCATCCTTACTTTGTAACTCCTTATCCATTTACTGTAAGTAATAACACCGTTAACTGATTTTTTCCAACAGTATCGCCTCTGATGAGAAATACTGTGCGACGATGAAGTTTTTCAACTCTCTACTGTCGTGTATCATTTTGACTATCACGAAGTGCCATAAGATTACTATATCCGTTACATTGTCAAGCTGATACAGTTGGATCTTTTAACACACTGTTCTTCTGTGTGTTGAGTGTGTTGATGTATAGTTACGGCCTTTCTAATGTTACAGAGCCAAGCTTAATAGTCCCCCAGAATGCCTGCTAGGTATTGAGTGTGTTGATGTCAGAGGTTGATGGATAGTTACGGCCTTTCCAAAGTCACATATCTAACCTCAGTCGCCTCAGAATGTCTGCAAGGTTTTCACCTCTTTTAACTATGTTATAACTTCTTTCTGATATAGGAGTCTCGACTCCTCTCCTTATGTCTGCATTTTCGTAGCCTTATTTCAGCCGAATCCCCTTTTTCTATTAGTCAAAAACTCCAACTTCCTAGCAATTATTATGGCTTAATTGGCATTTATAATGGGACTGGAGGGTAGGGTGGGTGGCCATAAAACCGCGGAACCCGGTTTACGAAACTGTTTGTCCTGAGCCTTTTCTTGATTGCGTATTTTTGTATACTAATCTGCTCAAAGCTAGAGCCATTGTTGTTTTTGTACATAATTTTGGATCTACTTTTCTTCAAGAATGCGTATCAGTCAATTCTAACTTTGCAACCTCTTAATAATTATGCCAACCAGAAATTATTGTCCATGCATGCATCCCAGGTCTTCTCGCTCGGCTTTATGCTAAACCACATGTCTGCAAACTATTGTAGCCAAATCTTCATATCGTTGTCGTTGTTATACATGTTCTCTGATTGCAATTTTCCGCACACCCATAACATGACTTCAAAAAAACTCACTCTGAACTTTATTCTTGAAAAAAGCTTTATGTCCTCGTTTGTGCTTGATATGTTCAGACAAATCTATCCACCTGCTTTTTCTACTACAATTTTATGCCACGTAAGAGCTTGTACATTTCTCCTTATTCCGCGTCTTCTTGTGTTTGTGACACAGATCACTCATGACGCTTTCTTCTCACCTGTGTGTCACACGGAATTTTCCTTTATTATCCGTCTGTCCCTCGACATTTTGTATTTGTCCATCCCTAGAGAACACGGTTTCATTATTCACTGTGCATTCCAGTTATTACTAACTGTAAGGTCATTACCTCATGTGAACGCAGTGTGGTATGCATATGCTTACCAACTGAATGTTGTTTTTGTAACTCGTTTCCAAGAGACATACGGTAATCTAAGTCATGAACATGTATTTCCGGTAAACAACTCATTATTCAACTCGTGTTTGTGCACTTCTGAATATGGATGAGTTCATAAACGCTATTTCTTCTTCTGATATAGATAGTGATGTAAACGATTATCAGCCAGCTGCACTGAATTCCCTCTTACATTCTTATGATAGAGAAGAAGGTGAAGACTCCGATTTTGTTACTTCTTTAAACACAGAAACCCAAGATCTGAAGCTTGATTTTGACGCTAATGATGCGTCTGCTCGAAATGAAGGCCAACTTTCTCACTATCACTTGGAAAAAGAAATGATAACACTTTCCCATTCACACTCTAATGAGCTTTTTGTTTCACATTTCAATATAAGAAGCCTTAATAAAAATTTTGATAAATTACTTGTATTTCTCAACGAATTACAATTTAAACACAGCATAATTGGTCTCAGTGAAACTTGGCTCAAGGAAACGTCACCTTCTTCTCTATTTTCCGTAGACGGTTTTAAATTAGTTACCAACAACAGGATTACTAAAAGAGGTGGTGGTGTTGGTTTTTACGTCACGCAAAATTTAAACCATAAACTGTTAAATGAATATTGTATTATGTCTGAATGCCTTGAGAGTATTTTTATTGAGGTCATGACCCCTACTAAGGGGAATATCATTTTTGGGGAAATTTATAGACCTCCGCATTCCAACCTTAATGAATTCACTGAGCGGTTTCACAATCTTCTCTCTAATGATTATTTTGATACTAAGACATGCTTCATTATGGGTGATTTTAATATAAATCTTTTAAATTGTAATGACGCTTTATGCAGTCAAGATTTTCTTAATTTCATGTTGTCAAAATCCTTCATTCCTCTTATCAGGAAACCTACTCGGATATCTGATGCTACTTCTACTCTCATTGATAATATATTCGTTAATAATGTTTTTACTGATGTTACTTCTGGTATTGTAGTTTCTGATATCACCGATCATTTCCCGATATATGCGCTTGTACCACAGTTTTCTATTAGGAAAATGCCAACCCTTAATTCAGGTTCTCGTGATATGTCCGAATGTAATCTTGATAGACTTAGAGAGGGATTGAGGTCAGTTGATTGGTCCTCTGTTTATAACCAAAGAAATGTAAATTCGTCCTTTGATGTTTTTATGAACATCCTTATAAATATGTGTAATGTTTATATACCCTTATTTAGACGATTCAGATCAAATTATAAGAGAGTACCAAAACAACCATGGATTTCAAAGTCCCTACTTAGGTCCATCAATAGGAAGAATAAATTGTTTTACAGATACCGAAAATCTCCGAATGATGTAACCAAATCCCATTATATTCGTTACCGCAATGTACTTACTTCTTCGTTGCGTTTAGCCAAGCAACTGTATTTTGCAAATCAGTTTGAAAAATGCAAGTTCGACATTAAGAGTACGTGGAGGGTGATAAACACAGCTTTGAAATCTAGCACTGTTACAAATTCCCCTACTCATATTTTGAATGACGGTCATCAAGTTGATGATCTACAGGAAATGGCCGATGTATTTAATGATTACTTTGTTAACTTAGGACCTGATCTTGCTAGCAAAATACCAAATACCCAGACAACTTTTCATTCTTTTTTAAAAGACAGGAATGTACAAACCATGTTTTTCATTCCTATTGTTGAAGAAGAAATCAAAGAAATTGTTCATAACCTAAATATTAAGAAAAGTATAGGTAATGATGGTATTTCGGCTTTTCTTCTGAAGAATACAATAAATGAAATAATTTCTCCACTCACTTATATTTTCAATCAATCTTTATCTAGTGGCAAAGTCCCAGATAATATGAAAATCGCTCGAGTTGTTCCCATATACAAAAAGGGTCCAAAAGAATTTGTGAGCAACTATCGCCCGATATCTCTCTTAACCTCAGTCTCAAAAATTCTTGAAAGGCTTGTTTATAAACGAACTCTTAGATTTCTTGTTAATTGCAATATTCTTTCTAATTTCCAATTTGGATTCAGAAAACAGCATAGCACAACTCACGCATTATTAGCCTTCATTGATAAAGTAGCTCATGCTTTAGATGATGCTTCCCACACCATCGGTGTTTTTCTCGATTTTTCGAAGGCTTTTGATACCATTGACCATCAAATTTTGCATTATAAGTTAAGCCATTACGGTATCCGTGGGAGGGCTTTAGAGTGGTTTAAAGACTATCTCACAAACAGAAAACAATTTGTTTACATAAATGGCTATGAGTCAGGTATGACGTCAACTTCTTGCGGTGTCCCCCAGGGTTCTCTTCTTGGCCCACTTTTATTCATCCTGTACATCAACGATCTCCAAAATTCGTCACAGATTCTTTCTTTTATTTGTTTCGCTGATGATACAAATTTATTTCTATCTCACCGCAATCCCAATACCCTCGTAAGTATAATGAATAATGAATTGAAATTTGTTCAGTCCTGGATTTACGCTAACAAGTTATCATTAAATGTTGATAAAACACATTATATGTTATTTAGCAATTCTTTGCAAGTTATTCCTGATGATGTTAAGATTAATGATATTAACCTAACCCGAGTAGATAGTACAAAGTTCTTAGGACTTTACATCGATAGTGACCTTTCCTGGAAAACTCACTTCAATTTTTTAAGCAAAATTTTGTCACGAAATACAGGAATCCTAAACAAACTGAAACATTTTTTACCCAACCATATCTTGCAGATTGTATATTCAACCATGATTTCCCCATATCTTAATTATGGAATTCTTGTGTGGGGTAACGCATCTAAATACTTACTGGATTCACTTTTTCTTCTTCAAAAGTGAGCGATCAGAATTATTAACCATGCTGGGTATTTATCTCACACTAACGCCTTATTTCAGAAAAATAAGATTTTAAAACTGATAGATTTGTTTGGTTATAATTTAGGTATTTTCATGTATAAACTTTCCTCAAAAGATCTTCCTGGTGTATTTTTACAGATGTTCATAAGAAACAATTCTGTCCACCACTATCCAACTCGCCAGAGTGACGCTTATCACCTTCCACGAACTCGAACGGTTTTCGCTAAAAACACAATTATGTATACAGGTCCTAAATATTGGAATGATCTCCCAACAGAGGTTAAAAGCTGCTTGTCATTATCATCCTTTAAGCGTAAACTCAGACAGCATGTATTGAATAGCTACAACACACAAGTGCACTAAAATTCCTTTTTATTATGCTGATGGCTGCTCTGTTATACTACTCGGTTGTTGCCATGTGAACAGACTCATGCATATACATTTTAGTTGCATGCTCTCTCAAATTCCTTCCCATCGGTGTTTTTCCTTCCACTTCTAGTAAGACCATGGTCGTGTCGCATAGTTTCCCCTCCTTTCCTTTCTTTCTTTCCTTTCTTTTATGCATCATTGCAGCTGGCTGGTATATCACATATAGGAATTGCAATTGATTCATGTTCTCCATTTTTTAAATCTTTCCCCGTGTCTATGGAAGCCGGAATGTTTAAACCCTAATAGTACTTAAGTATTCACGTCATTATCACTCCCATGTCTAAATTGCTATGAGAACAACTGCTATAGTGTGCAGCATGTGGTTACTTGTTCTAATTTTATCACACACATAAATGCATGTGAGAAGAATCTTCTGAGCCCCGAGTAATAGTCATTCTCTTTTGTTTATCATTACTTTTGGTCTTAATTGTACCCGTGCTCCTCAGCCTGTTCCCCTTACTAGGCTTTTGTTGGGACCTACACTCAACAAGCTTTGCTTTTTAGTAGGTTCCATCGTATTTCTCTTCGCATCTTTTACTTTGATTGAAAATGACACATCGACCGTTATGTATTACTTTTGTATTCCTATTTCTTCATGTATATATCCAAGCTGGACATTCTGTATTATATTTTGTTATATACCATGTATTTTCCATCGAGAAATACGAAAATAAATTGAAAAAATTATTTTCTGCAAATCAATATATACATAGATTGAATAATCGTGAACATGGGAAACATACAAAGTATATTTGAAACACAGTCGTTTGAATTGCATGAACAACGATATAAAAGGAAATTAATGATATGACAGTATGCATGTCTACGCAGCTGGGATTACAATAACAATAATATTATATTTAAGAAGTGATAATGCAGAGGGCCGCCATTGTAAGCATTGCTTGAAAAGATAACCGGCCCGAGGAAAAGGTAGGTAGGTAAATTGCTAACAACACAAATTCTGCTGCGAAGATAGCAGGGGAAAATAAATTCTGATGTGTGATGGTGGTGAATGTGCGTGATGGTGGTAAAATTTGTTAATGTCAAAAACTGTACAAAGTCTATGGAAAGGTGCCGAGCGAGTTACGTTTAGCTTTTTCTCTCTCTTTTTTTTTTACAATTTAATGACAAAGTGTATATATTTCATGTTGACAATTTGGAAAATAAAGATTGTACAGACCACCCATCCTCCTTCCACAAAGGGCGGGAGGATAGATCCAATATAATCTATGCCCATGTTAGGCACATCTAAGGGGAAGTTTACGCCGGACCTTCTGACTTGTTGAATTATCTTGAATTTCTTTGTCTCTTGAAACAGGTTAAAACAGCAATCTTTTGATGAAGAAAATTTTGTGCAACATTTGGTTTCCACGAAGAACTCGTGTGATTTTATTGGTACGAGAACTTGCTTGCTTCATGATCTATAAATGGTTCCTTATGTCTAAAAATTTAGGCCTATATATTTAGACATTTAAGTACGCATCGTGGATACATATATAGTTGCAAGCTTTGCCTATGAAAATAAAGGAAATGACAGCCATTTTTGACACCATAGTATTGGGTTTTTCAAAGTAATCAAGTGCTTTGTTTCGTGTTTCAAAATCTCTGAATAAGTATTATATTTGGTTCCCTGCGACACACAACGTTTATTTTGACATTCTAAGTGTACAAGTGAATTCTACTTGCAAATATGAGGAAAAAAATCAGGAAATGGCGGCCGAGCGAGTTACGTTTAGCTTTTTCTCTTTTTTTTAAAACAATTTAATGACAAAGTGCATATACTTCATGTTGAAAATTTGGAAAATAAAGATTGTACAGAACCCCCCCCCCCTTTCCCAAAGGGCGGGAGGATGGATCCAATATAATCTATACCCATGTTAGGCACATTTAAGGGGAAGTTTACGCCGGACCTTCTGACTTGTTGAATTATCTTGAATTTCTTTGTCTCTTGAAACAGGTTAAAACAGCAATCTTTTGATGAACAAAATTTTGTGCAACATTTGGTTTCCACGAAGAACTCGTGTGATTTTATTGGTACGAGAACTTGCTTGCTTCAGGATCTATAAAAGGTTCCTTATGTCTAAAAACATAGGCCTATATTTAGACATTTAAGTGCTCATCGTGGATACATATAGTTGCAAGCTTTGCCTATGAAAATAAAGGAAATGGCAGCCATTTTTGATACCATAGTATTGGGTTTTTCAAAGTAATCAAGTGCTTTATTCGTGTTTCAAAATCTTTGAATAAGTATTATATTTGGTTCCTTGCGACACACAACGTTTAATTCGACATTCTAAGTGTACAAGTGAATTCTATTTGCAAATATGAGGAAAAAAAGGAAAAAAAAATCAGGAAATGGCGGCCATTTGGGGCGCCATTTTGGATTAAGGCATTTTCGTGCTTCATCAACTGTATATGTTTTTATTGAGTTCTTCATGCTTCAAAACATATATTAATTAGACATTGAATTTTTGTATTTGGGATACCTGGTTGAAAAGTTACAAGAATTTCAGAAAGGCGGACGTTTTGGACGCCATCTTGGATTACGGTACACGTGCGTCAACATTCTTTTATATTAATTTTATTGAGTTCTTCATGCTTCAAAACATATATTAGGACATTTAAATCTTGTATTGGGGATACCTGGTTGAAAAGTTATACGAATTTCAGAAGATGGCGGCCATTGTGGACTCCATCTTGGATTGGGGAAAATGCTCAAAGAGAATTTATGGGGACTGTTATTATGTTGTTCTAGACATATATTTCTAGAGCTATCCTGAAAAAAAAAAAAAAAATCAGCTTGTTACCAAAAATGTTCTGTACAAAACTAACGCTCTTGGACTATTACAAAACATATATTAAGACATTTAAATCTTGTATTTGGGATACCTGGTTGAAAAATTATAAGAATTTCATAAAATGGCGGCCATTTTGGACGCCATCTTGGATTGTGGAAAACGTTAAAAACGGATTTATGCGGACTTTTACTATGTTGTTCTAGACATATTTCTAGAGCTATCCTGAAAAAAAAAAATCAGCTTGCTACCGAAAATGTCCAAGTTGAAACTAATGCTCTTGGACAATTCGAACTCAAGAATGAGGTATGACTGATAATGAAAAAATCCTCAAACGGCTATAATTGGCATTTTGAAGCTGAAAGGTGGATGAAACCTCACACCTTGATACTCTTACCTTGATATGTTCTATCAATGTGTCGTTTTCTGGAACATCCGAATCAATGGCAATGAGGATGTTGGTGTATTTTCCATCCTGGAGATGAATTTCATTTCTGTCTTTGCACGAGCCCCTGACAAACATGCAAATAGCCACCAAGATGCAACACAGAGCAAAACGCCACAAAATCATTTTTCTTCTTTACTTTACGAAGCGAAATGGGGCAAATTGTCGTTCACTTGAAGGCATAAAAAGCGCAACGAAGATGACAGATAAATCGATTATCAATCATCCTGATGCTTTCGTCTCATTCCACAAAAGTCGTCCAGAAGACCTACAGTGACAGTGCATGTGTCGAATTGTTAAATGAAACTTCAGCAAAACAGCATTTTATTTCGTGAGTTTAGGCAAGAACTCACAGTGAGAACCCGCTAATCGCAGGCGCACTCATAAGAAGGGGACGGGAAACCCCCTAAAAAACCCAGTAACCAAGGATTGAGTAAGAAAGCACCCCCCCCCCCCCCCTAAAAAAGAAGACGGATGCGCATGTGAAAGCTTGAAGCCATCATGTTTGAGAATGTTATGGAAGTGCTACCGTCCCGGGCTACTCGATCCAAACGATCGTATCCAACAACAAAAATTACGTGCCGGTGTCACAGGGGATCCGTTCCGGCCAGTACATGTATAAATTATCGTATCCGCCAATCGGCGGGGTTTTTGCCTCGCAGCCGATGGATACGATCCCCACCGCCAATTCGATCCGGGTCGCGATTTTTTTTTCCGTAACCCTAACGCGTCGAAAGTACCAATTGTGTCACTTGAGCAAAGACTATCAGTGTACAAGTTGGTTTTTGTACGCATGTGCGTGGACTTCGCATCGGGCAGTTTGGCGTTGAGTTTGTACTGTGTAACACAGTACCATTAGCATGGTCGTCTGCTAACCACAGAATCAGATTACAATGTGAGAATGAGACGCCGTCCTTCAAACAGAAACATAACGGGTTTGTGTGCATGGGTATGTGTATACGTGTGTGTGAGTGTGTGTATGTGTGTGTGTGTTTTCACTTCATGTCATCGGCATCGCGTTCGCCTTTGCCTTTTAGTATTTTTGTGGTTTTGTTCGCCGTCTGCTGACACTTTTCCTGTCTCTCGCAAGACTTGCGTTACTGGGCTCACACGGGTAAATAATTCCCCTTAAGAGACGTGTGTTAAGGATTCAAATTTCAAAAAATTCTGTAAAATAGCTGGGAGAAATGAGATGTTTCATCGTCACTAACCGGGATAAGTGAGATATACCCTTTTATCCATCAAATTTCCCAGGTGGGTTCTTCCGCTCAAATTCTGTCCAAGGGTCCGCAAAGCCAAACTACGAGTTCTCTTCACTCAAAAAAACACCTCTTTTCTGTACATGCAGTCAATGAAATAAATTCCCTTCAAATTCAATCAGAAAAGCTTTCATCTTCCAACCAAAATGCAGTTTGTAGAAGAATTCATACTCAATATTTACAGCTATTCAGTTTTTGCCAAACTGCATCATTGATTTTAAATTACTTTTTTTCTTCATTTATTTTGGTATCTTTAGTGCGAATTTGTGAAGGGGTCCGCGACATTCCATTTTATTTGTACAGGTGTGAGCCCTACCAGGATGCATGCAAACTCGAAGTCGTCATCAATATATTGCAAAAAGTAAATCGGAAATCTAATTGAAGCTTGGAATAAATTGTAATCAAAGTATTATATATTTAGGTCTACAGCTGCAGCGATTGCTATTGTTATTAACATTGATCATGTTTATAAACCCCCACAAAATCAGATTCGAAGTGGGCATTGGGTCTTGGGTAACATGGATGAACTACTGGGTTAATTTGGGTTTATCTTCCAACTTCACGATGATTCGGAAAGGCGTAGTATAGGCTCCTTAGGCCTATAGTGCAGGTTCATGTATATCAAGATATATGATTACATTCTAATGGAATAACATCCAATATGAAGATGGGGGAGGGAAGAGAAACTCGGGTAGAGCTAGTAATCATCGATTTTGATCGATAAAATCTCTCTATAAATAGTTTAATTTAATCAGCTTTAAAAAGGCATTTTGGATCGGCATTTAAAAATAAAAAGATGTGCTATGTCCAACAAAGTCAATTCATTTTCCCAGTCCATACATGTACAAAATTGCTCTAGTAGGCCCTATCACGGTTTGAATTGCTCTATCAATAATTTTTTGATGTTCACTTTATCGTTGCCAACCCCATCTAGTCCTTCTCATCACGTACCATCGTCACCTCTACCACCACGACCATCATTGAAGGAAACCAAAACCCAAAAAGAAATATGGATTGAGTGAAAGCAGCAACATTAGAAGAACAAATCACTGAAAGTTTAAGGAAAATCGGGCAATCGATGCAAGCTGCATGACATCATGTGTTGGCAACAACATAAAGAAAATAAAAGAATACAAACATGTTTTCACTTTCCTTGAGTAATGGAAGAGCATTTGATTAACCACTTTCAGAAAGCAGGGGGAATGATTACTACCCTTAACATAAGTTATGTCAGTATCAATTAAGTTGAGGGAATATGTAATTTTTTGATTTTTTGTGTGCGTGTGGAATTCCCTTTATATTTTCTTTACATTGTTGTCCACTAAAGACGTCATGGTCTCTAGTAATCTCTTTTTTTTTTCAGTGATTACAACACCAAAAATATAAAAACGAATAACTTTTGCATCGACTGTCCGATTTTTCCTCAAACTTTCACTGATGTGTAATGCTAATATTGCTGCGTTCACTCAAATCCATATTGTTCTTTGGGTTTTGGTTTCCTTTAATATCAACCAATCATCACTTATACCATCATTGCTTTGGGATTACCATGCACGACCATAAACATCATTACTATCATTTCACAACTGGATATCATCTTATCATCATCACCACGATTATCACTCGTATTACCATCGTATACATATCACCACAAGCAATACATCTTTGACCACTATCATTATTTTTTTTTTTCATTTCATCAATCCATCAACAACAACTTCACGTTTTCATCATCATCATCAGTCTAAATAAGCATTGCGACTGGCAATATATTCCTACTCGATCCCTCCCTCCAAGGCCCACATGGCCTAGTTGCACCCTTAATTGAATTGATGAAGAGAAACGATTGAATATTAAAACACTGATTTTTGTGTTTTTTTGTTTGTTTGGTTTTGTTTTTGTTTTTGTTTGTAAGAACACTAGCCGCATTCACATCACGTACACATTAGCTGGTTACCGAGCGCGCTCCAAAACTCGAGTTGTTGTTATACTCGCAACTTTTTATAAAATTCATGATCGATATATTATAGAATTCACCTGGCTTTAACTGGTATCAGATTCCCAGGTGGGTTCATGACTTTAAATGTGTATAAACTACATGTATTTGTTGTCGACCGACACCCAAAAAGGGAAGCCATGAGTAATTTGTTGTCTTGAAGTCGTGCAGTATAGAACACATAAAAAGTGATGAGTAGAGCTGTGATAGAAGTTTACCAGTATGAAGTTTATCAATATCAGCATAACCATATGTCTACTATGTGAGAGAGAGAGAGAGAAAAAAAAAATCCAACCCACATCTCCGATTCTCAATTAAAACACATTTTTAGAAAAGATTTGAAACGATCGTCTTATAATGTGTTATTTGGCACAAAATAATTTCCCTTATTTTCAATAATGGTAATCGATAACCAAATCAAAATCAATTTGCCAGATATTAGCCAAATTTAAGGTCTCTTCATTAAGTTGGCGCAACGAGCATCAGTTCAGAGTCACGGGGGCTACTTTCGAGTTTTTATAAAATGCATTCATAGGAAACTGATAACTACAAGTTTGAACAATGATAGCACCCATTATTATGGTTACAATTCGTTATTTACAAGGTTCGTTATTCAGAAGCTTCTTTATTCCGAAGGTTCGTTATTCCGAAGTTTCGTTTTTCAAAGGTGCGTTAATCCGAATATGAAACAAAGCTCGTTATTCCGAAGGTTCGTTACGGACCCTATTTCATTGTCGGATCAACGAACCTTCGGAATAACGAACCTTCGGAATAACGAACCCTGTTTTAATTTCGGATTAGCGAACCTTCGGAATAACGAACCGTATTTTATTTTCGAATAAACGAGCCTTCGGAAAGCGAACCCTATATAGTTTTTTTTTTTCGGATAAATGAACCTTCGGAGTAACTAACCTGCGGAATAACGCCACAAATATTCGGATTAGCATACAGTTTTTGATTTTCGGATTAACGAACCTTCGGAATAACGAATATCCGAAACACACAAATCTCCTATACCTAGAGGTTTTTTAACCCGAAAATCAAGAAAGGTTCGTTAATCCTGACATTTTTGACGTTATTCCGAAGGTTCGTTCATCCGAAATAAATATAGGGTTCGCTTTCCGAAGGCTCGTTTATTCGAAACTGAAATATGGTTCGTTATTCCGAAGGTTCGCTAATCCGGAAATAAAATAGGGTTCTTTATTCCGAAGGTTCGTTGATCCGACAATGAAATAGGGTCCGTAACGAACCTTCGGAATAACGAGCTTTGTTTTATTTTCGGATTAACGAACCTTCGGAATAAATAATCGTCGGAATAACGAACCTTCGGAATAAAGAACCTTCGGAATAACGAATCTTCGGAATAACGAACCTTCGGGATACTCACCTTCTCAATAACGAACTGTAACCATAATAATGGGTGCTATCATCGTTCAAACTTCACTTACTTGTAGTTATCAGTTTCCTATGAATGCACTTTATAAAAACTCGAAAGTAGCCCCCGTGACTCTGAACTGATGCTCGTTGCTCCAACTTAATGGAAAGATCTTAAATTTGGGTAATATCTGGCAAATTGGTTTTCATTTGGTTATCGATTACCATTATTAAAAATATGTGCAATTATTTTGTGCCACATAACACATTACAAAACGATTGCTTCAAATCTCTTCTACAAATGTGCTTTAATTGAGAATCGGAGCTCTGGGTTGGATTTTTTTTTTCTCTCTCTCTCTCCCACAGTAGACATATGGTAAGGCTGATATTGATAAACTTCATACTGGTAAACTTACATACTGGTAAACGGTCGACAACAAATGGTTTATACACATTTAAAGTCATGAACCCACCTGGGAATCTGATACCAGTAAAAAAAGCCAGGTGTTTTTTTTTCTATAGTATATCGATCATGAAGTTTATAAAAAGTTGCGAGTATAACAAGAACTTGAGTTTTGGAGCGCGCTCGGTAACCAGCTATTTTGTACGTGTGAATGCGGCTAGTTTATTTATTTGTTTTATTTATTTATTTATTTATTTATTTATCTATTTATTTATTTATTTATTTGTAATCTTTTGTCAGGGTAGCCCATTGCATTCACCAATAAATAGTGGTCTTCCATGGAGCCCTGAATGATGAACATACATTAAAAAGCAAAACGTATACAGAAGATGACATAAACAGTGTAGATATATACCAGCATACTGTACATTGCAAAGTAACATAAAAAAGTACATGCCACACCAAGAGTTCACCAGAATGCCGAAGTAACAATTAAAACGCTATTATACAGGAATGATAAGCTAGCCCAGAATAAATTTCGTGTGTTACTTACAAATAACAACTTTGCTTAACCCTATAAAGCCCAAGCTATTTTGACCCCTTCCAGGCCCAAGGGGGGGGGGGGCACATTGTCCCCCCCCCTCCTATATAACTTCTTTATTATATGATGTATCACCGTCATATTTGGCACATGGGTAGAGCAACTCATACTCTACATGACCCAACATTTAAAATTTCTCAAGGTCACCTATTGAGGGCGCTACTTGCCAAAATACAAAGAAATACATAGGAAATATGCTAAAATCATATTTTTTCTTTATATTTCTTTATCCCATGTGTATATGTTTTTATTTTATATCAATCATTTTCACATTTGGCACAAAGGAAAAGGAAGTCAACCTTCATTATTTGTTATGGTTAAAATTTATCAAGGTCAACATGTGGGGGCGCTATTCATTACAATATGAAGAAACATATGAAACCTATGATGTATTGCTTGGGATAGGTACAAATATTGGTATCACATCTAATATTTCCATAATATTGGAATTCTGAGTTTGCAAATTGATAATATTATCAACAAGTGATATTACAGGCAAAGCTCGCGTGATAATGTCACCAAATAAAAGGGTAGTCTTTGGAAAATGCTGTATTTTAGATTATTTCTATTATATCTATTGTTTGATGCCTACTTCATATAAAAATAAAGGAAATAATAAGAAGACCATTTCAGGGTAATATTTGACCATAATTACTTCACATTTTGGTCCTTCAGCAAATTACAGCCAAGAAAACCCTCATTTCATTCATTATTATATTGTTGATTGAAATTTGAACAGAAAAACATGCAAAATCTGATGAACATGGTTGTCAGTTTACGGTTGCCATGGCAACCAGCAATATCAGACATAGCTAAATTATATATCAAAATGTTCGCAATAAGATTTTAGGAAAAGTCACCAAATTTGGTTGAAATCGGGTAAAGGGTGTAGGAGTGGCGAACGAAAATTTGGTAGGGGGGGCACAATGTGCCCCCCCCCCTTGGGCTTTATAAGGTTAAACAATCTCTTAAATGAATATATGGAAGAAGTTGATCTAATTGAATGATCTAGCCTGTTCCATTCAAGTACAGAGGATACGATTGGGCTGCACTTGTGACAATCAGAGCGAAATCTTGGCACACGTAGATTTCCACTGTCTATTAGCTGTGTATGATGTTCATGTACATCACTAGGCTTAACTAAGTGCACCTGAAGGTACGAAGGTGCTAAGTTAAACGCATTTATATATCATCATAACGCGACTGAACTCAAAACGTTTGTCTATTGTCATCCATTTAAGACTTTTGAACAAATCAGCTAGCATTCTTACAAATAAATAAACAAACAAACAACCAAACAAAAAAAAAAATCAGTGTTTTGATATTCAATCGTTTCTCTTCATCAAGGGTGCCAGGCCATGTGGGCATTGGAGGGAGGGATCGAGTAGGAATATATGGCCAGTCGCAATGCTTATTTAGACTGAGCCACAATGATGAAGATGTTGAAAACTTCGATAGAGATTTCGTGAAGTTGTTGTTGATGGATTGATGACATGAAAAAAAAAGTATTGATAGTGGTGGAAGATTTATTGCTTGTGGTGATATGTATACGATGGTAATACGAGTGATAATCGTAGTGATGATGATAAGATGATATCCAGTTGTGAAATGATAGTAATGATGTTTATGGTCGTGCATGGTAATCTAATAAAAGCAATTATGGTATAGTGATGATTGGTTGATATATCAAGTGGTACCGTTGTACACATTGAGACTTGAACTGGTATCAACTAGGAACTTCAACTCGTATCGACTTTATATACATCTAATAGACCAGTAGCCTTCAATTGGTATCAACTGGTACAAAATGACACTTGAACTGGTGTCAACTAGTACCAGTAAGACTTCAACCGACAGAAACCGTTACCAACTGGTACAGTGATACTTGAACTGGTATTACAACTGGCCATCAGTAGACTTTTACTGGTTTCAACTGGTAAGCAGTGCAACTTCAACTGGTATAAACTCGTACCAGTATGTTTAAACTGGTATCAACTGGTACCAGTACGTCTTCAACTGGTTTCAATTAGAATTGCTTATTTTGTTACTGGAAAGTTGGAGTTACCTTGCTGGTTTCAACTGGAACCAGCTGAAACCAGTTAAGACCAGTTAAGACCAGTTAAAACCAGTAACGACCAGTTAAAAATGCTTATTGGTTTCTACTGATTTCTACTGGTTTTTTGACCTGGGAAAGGAAACCAAAACCCAAAGAACAATATGGATTGAGTGAACGCAGCAACATTATCAGTACACATCAGTGAAAGCTTGAGGAAAAAATCGGACAATCAAAAGTTATTCGTTTTTATATTTTGGTGTTGTAATCACTTAATAAAGAGATTACTAGAGACCATGAGAGATTACTAGAGACCATGACGGCTTTAGTGGACTACAATGTAAAGAAAATATGAAGAGAATTCCACACAAAAAATCAATAAAATTACACATTCCCTCAACTTAATTGATACTGACATGATTTATGTTGAGGGTTGTAATCACTCCCCCTACTTTCTGAAAGTGGTTAATCAAATGCTCTTCCATTACTCAAGAAAAGTGAAAGAGAAAAGAAAAGTTGCTTTCTATTTTCTTTATGTTATTGCCCACACATGATGTCATGCAGCCAGTGGTTCCAACATCAAAACGTTAAAAATTCATAAATTTTGCATCGACTGCTCGATTTTCCTTTAACTTTCAGTGATGTGTTCTACTAATGTTGCTGCTTTCACTCAATCCACATTTCTTTTTGGGTTTTGGTTTCCTTCAATGATGGTCGTGGTGGTAGAGATGACGATGGTACGTGATGAGAAGGACTATAGGGTTGGCAATGATAAAGTGAAAAAAAAATTATTGATAGAGCAAATCAAACCGTGATACTAGAGCAATTTTGTACATATATGGACTGGGAAAATGAATAGAATTTGTCGGAAAATAGCACATCTTTTGATATTTGGCCGATCCAAAATGCCCTTTTAAAGCTGATTAAATTTAACTATTTATAGAGAGATTATCGATCAAAATCGATGATTTCTATATAGCTCCCCCCCCCCCACAGTTTCTCTTCCCTCCCCCATCTTCATCTTGGATGTTATTGTATGAGAATGTAATCATATACCTTGATATACATGAACCTGAACTAAAAAGGAGCCTATAGTACGCCTTTCTGAATCAACGTGAAGTTGGAGGATAAACCCAAATTAACCAAGTAGTTCATTCATGTTACCAAAAACCCAATGCCCACTTCGAATCTGATTTTGTGGGGCTTAATAAGCATGATCAATGTTAATAACAATAGCAATCGCTGCAGCTGTTGGCCTAAATATAATACTATTATAATTAATTCCAAGCTTCAATTAGATTTCCAAATTACCTTTTGCAAGATATTGATGACGACGTCGAGTTTGCATGATCCTAGAAACGCAAGTCTTGCGAGACACAGGAAAAGTGTCAGCAGACGGCGAACAAAACCACAAAAATACCACCTAAGCCAGGGAGGTGAGAGGAACCTCCCTGCCTAAGCTATTAGTTGGGGGCCTAAGGGCTCAAAATGGGCTGTTCGGTTCAAATTCTTCCAAAAGCACCAAATTTGGCTCATAGGTCCCTTGTACCATACTCTTTCGATTTTAGATGGGCGCCAAGACTAAAAACCCTTGGGGCCGCCATATTGGTGAAATCCAATATGGCCGCCATCCGGGTTAAAGGTCAACTGCAGTTACAAATTGAAAAGGTTGATCAAAGTAATGAATCCTATGTGGAAGGGTTTACGGGGTTATAGAATATGATTCTAAATGTCACTTCTGCAATTCAAGGTCACTAATCAGCTCTCAAGGTCACTTTCAAGGTCAAATAAGGGTCAAATCAGGCATTTCGGGCATTTTTGGAAGTGGCGTCTGTGAGCATTCAACTGGAATTTACTGGTACACCTATTTTGTCCCATTTGTCATTTCTTCCATACTTCTTCAGTGATCAATTAGGGCCAAGAGCGGTTCCATTCCCCTACATATCAATGAAGATTGTGACAAATAAATGAAAAATTATATATAATATATATATATATATATATATATATATATATATATATGAAGAGTTTGTTTGCAAAAACCGATAAGTCCATATTTGCCAAATGGAGATATTTGCGATTAAAGGTCGAGAAAAAAAACTTCTGCAATTCAAGGTCACTAATCAGCTCTCAAGGTCACTTTCAAGGTCAAATAAGGGTCAAATCAGGCATTTCGGGCATTTTTGGAAGTGGCGTCTGTGAGCATTCAACTGGAATTTACTGGTACACCTATTTTGTCCCATTTGTCATTTCTTCCATACTTCTTCAGTGATCAATTAGGGCCAAGAGCGGTTCCATTCCCCTACATATCAATGAAGATTGTGACAAATAAATGAAAAATTATATATAATATATATATATATATATGAAGAGTTTGTTTGCAAAAACCGATAAGTCCATATTTGCCAAATGGAGATATTTGCGATTAAAGGTCGAGAAAAATAAAGAGAATAATAAGAAAAATTTTGCTTCCTTTGACCATAACTTCAAAAATGTACCTTTATATGTAGTGACCAATATATCATTTAAAAGGTATTGTTTTGTACTCTATGACAGAGACCGTACTTCAAAATCTTCAAAAATGGACTTATTGGTTTTTGCGAACAAACTCTTCATATATATATATATATATATATATATATATATATATATATAATATATGTATATATATATAGTGAAAACTTTGAGCACAGAAAATGGGTTTCCATCGGTTTCGTTTTCTTTTCTCTATTTCTTTGCTCAAAGTTTGGCTATTTATCATTTGTTTCTAGTCAGTTTTCCCTTTCTTTGTATCAATATATATATAGATATATATATATAAGATTATGTATAAATATATATATATATATATATATATATATATATATATATATATATAGTATTTATATATATGTATATATATGCTTAAATACGGCTGCCATCCTATTCCAAGGTGCTGAATCAGGGTGCAATGGCAAAGAGGGTAAGAAAACACACCTAATCTTATTTTGTCTTCATTTTTCCTCCTGACGAGATAGCTGGATAGCCCGTATGCAACTAGATGGTCTGTTTGTAAAGCTGGCCAGTTGTATGTGTACTTGGGGTGGACCACTTTGCCGGTTTATGCACCTTGAGTTTTCCGATAACGAAATGCCGATTCGGGATCTTTTCATGTGTCTGGGTTTGTGATTCTTTCACACAAGGGACTTCCACTTTTTTCATATCCAAGTGATGAGGTGCAAAGTGTTGTGCCTCTACTAGAGGGGACGGTATGACAACACACGCCATTGCTTAGCTAGACTTGAGATAAGTGGGATTCGAACCCGCGCCGGAACACAAGTCCCTCTAAGCCAAATGCTACCGACTGAGCCACCTCGTCACCTTTCATGGTCAATTATATAACTTTCCAGCTGGCAAGCGATATGATTCTCCTCCTGCTGAAATTGGTGTATGCCTGCTCTCCCTTGGCAAGACAGCGTCTGCTTCTTCAGTGAAGGAAGCAATGGCCGAAGCTTCCAGGGAATCGAGTTCCTCAATCCAGATCAGACCAGTTTTCTAGGGGCAGTAAACTAAATTTGATCATTAAAGTCCTTTAATGGCAGTATCTTATCAGAGTAGGTGAAGACAATTCAGCTGAAGGTTTTTTTTCTTATCTTTTTTATTCTCTTTTTATCAAACAAAACCGTTTCTTTACTGAAAGCGCAAATGACTAGGGAAACTGAACACCTATTGATGTCGTATGGGATACTCTGATCCTGAAGAAAATAATCTTAATTTTCCCTTTTGCGCAGCAACACTGTGCAGTCCTCTGACAAGAGATGGTGATGGCACCACTCAAATCTCAAATTATGATTGGAAGAGCGTAGCGGCTTGCTGAAAATTAAGATTGGAAAATAAAGAACTGCCCTCGTGGATCAGCGCACAGATATCCAAGAATAAATGGGACGGACAACTCATCCTGAGCACCTGATTCGAGACGGAAATATCCAACAGGAATTGTGAGCTCACAATCCTTCAGCTTTCCAACAACTTAGATGCGATCTCCGCAAAGATATCCTTGCAAAGAATGACATAATATTTTCTGAAAGCATTTTCTGAAAACAGTATACAATCGCACGGATGAGCATAACATCACATTTTCGGTAGTGTGCTTTTGTTAATCCCTTCGATCTGAGGGAGTTACGGGTGGGTCGTAATATTGAAAAGATAAAGGCCTTTTCAGCTCTTTCCTGTACAGCATACCTCTCTTCCAGAACCAAACATCAGGCACTGACAGGGTGCGACATTACTTCAGACTTGCTTTGATGTGGCATGCAAATTGCCTAAGTAGTATGGGTCCGCAAACCAGAGCTCACTGACACATTAACTACTTTAATAATCGTGCTCATGTCCAGCAAGGACTGATGAGCAACAAGGTTTATGGGGCAGCCGGCGTCAACGAGGGTAGGCATCATCTCGTCATAAC
Source organism: Diadema setosum (assembly GCA_033980235.1). Lineage (NCBI taxonomy): Eukaryota > Metazoa > Echinodermata > Echinoidea > Diadematoida > Diadematidae > Diadema > Diadema setosum. The sequence goes on along the minus strand of CM067063.1, from coordinate 977,490 downwards.
GTGGGAGCAGATCATCAGAAACTACCCAAGCGGCGCTGTATCAACATTTCGAAGTTCCGAGTGCTGCTGCAAATGAGTTTCTACTGGAATCATGACAGCATGGGTCATAATGTGATCCCTGACTTCAGGGAGACAGAGTGGAGTTGGAGGAAAGATGGCACAGGTACATGGCAATTACTAGTACTATCAGCCACCCTCCGCAATGCTTCAGTCAGTACCAAATTTCATTCTTCTGCACCACAGCTGTTTCGAGGCATGCATTGGGAGGTGGAAAACATGGAAATAAAAAAATGATAATGAAATGAATGAATGAATGAATGAATGAATGAATGAATGGATGGATGAATGAAGGTGAAAATGCACAATGTAGAGCAGGTGTCAGACGAGCCATGGTCAGTAGTTTGATATTGCTGGAAAATTAAAGGGGGAAAGGGGATTGAGGGCCTATCTGACGGGAGGAGACATTGTCGCAATGCCAGCGTCTCGAAGAAATTATTTTCGCTGTCACAACTAATGCAATTTCCAGGGCGACGTCCAAGACGTCTTCAAACGAAGGGAAAACTTATTTGCTTGGAAGTCACGGGGATGTTGGCACGGCTTTTGCAGTCGCAGGGACTTATCAGAGGCGTCTTTTCTCAGCGACTTCTCCCTTTCGTCGCCATTATGTTATTACGGTCTCCACAAGATGCGGGACATCTCGAAGATGTTGAAGACAAATTTAGTCCCCACGACATGGCCACAGTGATGGAGACTTCGCAGAGACGTCTCGGTGACAAGCTGAAAGACGGAAATAGTCTCTTCAAAAATCGAAAATGTTCGATTCTCCTGCGAATCCTGGAGATTGGGCTCGTCTCCAGGAGACGTGCCTCGTAGAGATGTTGCGGAGAGTAGAGTTACAACCGTATAGTGTTCAGACCAGCGAGATACCAACTTATAAAGTCTTGTGATATCATACCAATTTGCGTCCAAACACTTTGGATAGAATCTTAATAGACCCTAGAAGGTGTTATGAAAGTTGTACTATAGCATATCTAATCTGTACCCTGTTAATGGTGTCACTGTGGCACCTGTGAAATATGCTTGTTCCCTACATGGCGTCACCAGGACCGTCATGTTCTCTGAGCGGCATATTTAGGTGTGGAGGCACATAAAAAATTCCTATAAGGACTTTAGAATCGAACTTTGATACACAAGTTCGAAAATACCAAATTGATGCCAACCTGATGTACTAAAAACTCTCTTAAACACGACAGATTTTTTTCTTTTTTTATCCAGATTAGGACTGATCTTCATAGTTATTATTCCATTGATTTTAAATCTGAATTATGAATATCTATTGTGATTGAGGATCAATGAACTGCAACAGACAAGTAAAAACACTTCTCTTTTTATTGGCAACGTCAAGGACGCTGGTAATACAGAGAGTAGCCCCCCCCCCCCCCCCCCCCCATTGCTAAACTATTAATATATTCGGTAGCAATAGGATTCTATTTCTCATATATGTATGTTTTTAATTGCATTCCTTGCAGATGAAGATGAAAATAAGAATCCAATAATCAAATCTTGAAAACTCTTTAAAAGGGCATTACCCATAATTCTAACTAGCTCTTTTGGCTGTCATTAAAGCAAATGCAAATATATTGAGTTCCGCAAATATGACCAGTTGGTGAGGACATTTCCTCTTAGCGCCTGTAATGTAAAAATAATTAATGGAATGATTGTGACATTAACTATGATATTCCATAGGGAGACCTTATAAGAACCTTTAGGGGGACCTTATAAGGAAAAGTTGACATCAGACCATAAAAATAACTTCAGAATCGAATCCCTTGACCCATAAAACCTCTAAATCTGATTTTTCAAATTCTTGTAACACTTTAAAGATTTTGAATAATGGCCTTTAAACGTACGTGGCAGCCATATTGGATTTTGCAAATATGCCGCCCCGAAGGGCGCCCTTCACAAGAAATACGCCTTTTTTCAGCCGTCGACAACTGCAATTCTATTATAGTATTACTAAGGCTGGCATTCCTGGAATATTGTCTATGCATGGGCAAGCCATTTTTTTTAAATAAACTGTTATGAATACAATGGCTTGACCCCTAAATGACCTTAAGTGACCTTATAAGGAAAAATTGATTTCAGACCATAAAAACAACTTCAGATTCGAATTCCTTGACCCAGAAAACGTCTTAATCTGACTTTTTAAACGATTGTAACCCTTTTATGTTTTCAAATGCAAGTGACCTTTAAACCAATATGGCGGCCATATTGGATTTTGCCAATATGGCCGCCCCAGAGGGCGCCCTTCTTGGCGCCCATCAAAAATCGAAATAGTAGGGTTTGGGCTACATGTGTGCCAAATTTTGGTGCTTTTGGAAAATTTTGAACCAAAAATCCCTTGCTCCCCCCACTATAAGGCAAAGGCGAACGCGATGCCGATGACATGTAAAGTGGAAACCACACACGCACACACACACACACACACACACAAACACACAAACACACGCATACACATACCCATATACCCCATACCCATATACCCATAAACCCGTTGTTATGTTTCTGTTTGAAGGACGGCGTCCCATTCTCACATTGTACGACACGAGTAATCTAGCAGACGACCATGCTAATGGTACTGTGTATATACAGTAACTCAACGCCAAACTGCCCGATGCGAAGTCAACGCACATGCGTATAAAAACCAACTTGTGCACTGATAGTCTTTGCTCAAGTGACACAATTGGCAATTTCGACGCGTTAGGGTTACGGGAAAAAAAAATCGCATCCGGGGATCTACCGTACGTGCATTACACTTGGTAGTGGGGAAAAACACCCCTACAGCAAAATGTAGTCTTCCAGTCTCCCTTCAAAGCCAATGAGCTTCTCCAAATATCTCACACCAGCCAATGGAACAAAGATGCAATTTGAAACCCTTAATTACAAAGGGATTTTTTTTTCTTTCTGTCACTTCAGCGAGGTACAAGTATTTGGTAGTCATGAGGTATGCATCTCGGCGTATTAAATCTCTGACCGGCTGACCTTGTTCGTCATGTCAACCACTCTCTGCTTTGAATCGCCTGGAACGAATGATTTACTGTAGTCTGGATATTCGTCATGTAGCAGCTAATCGCTCACCTTCAAAATGATTATTTTTCAGCACTCAGAATCATGATTATCATGTATAATAACGACCATGGCTAACAAAATGGCTAACATCTATACGTACAATATTTCGTTTTATTCATTGTATACAACCTCAAAGACGGGTTGGTTTTTGTTGTTGTTTTTGTGAGGTGTGCGTGCAGTTCGTCCCGTTTTTTATTTTGTGTCTGGTGTCTGTGTGTGGGGATGTCTATCGGTCTTCTGGGGTATTAATGTCTTTCACAGAAATTTTATTAATTTCCTACTGGCGAGGTATTCTATATGAACAATATAGTTTTGGTTGAGTTGGGAGATTTATATACATTATAGATATCAAAAAACAAGCTAAAACAGAGTTGGCCAAATAAAGGGTGGGGCTAACGTTTTGTTAAGATTTCTTTGTTTTAGATATCTCAGCCATTTCAAAACCAATGTTCATCCGATAAACTTTAAATTCTCCTCAGAATTAAGTGCTCTTTCATAGTTGATTTTTAATGCCTTCCCTTTTCAAGATGGTTACCACGGCCCAAATACAGATCTTCTCTTAAAGGAAGGTGAAGTGCATGCAAACCGATAACAACTTTTTATAAAACTTCTAATAACATTGGGTGCCATAACATGAATATCCCAATAGTACACCAATGTGTCCGAAATCTGGTTTTACACAGAAAAGTTGCAGTTGCATAAGTTTTATCTGTAACATGTAGGCCTACATATTATTTCTTCTCAGAAAATACATAATTACACGCACATATGAAAAGGCATCTTTAGATCTAATAAAGTCAAGGTGATAGATAGAAATGAAAAGAGATGAGAAAGTGAAGAAAAAAAGTATACCCTACCTGTTGCAAGAAATGACCGGAACAAGCTGAACTACAACGTAGGGCCTACATGTATAGTTTATACCAGGGAAACGTGGAAAATAAATGTATATATATCAAAGAAGACAAAGTACAAGTGCAGTTTAGGGCTTGCGGAAGTGAGAGGGTATCGGAGAAGAGAAAGAGCTTTGTATGAACAAAAACCAGAGAATTGGAAAGAAAGAGAGAGAGAGTGCGAAGGAGAACAATAAAGAGAAAAAAAGGAAAAAAAAAAACTAGATAAATGTTATTCATCTCGGGCTATGATCACAGCTTTACTTCTATCTCAGCCTTCTGCATACACATTCATAAATTTTGCGGACTATTAAAGCAACATTTTTTTTTAAGTACAGTCAATTTCTTACCATAACAAAGACCATTGTAAAGCCTATTCATCTATGCCGTACTCTACAGCAAAACTTCATCTCTCTCTCTTTCTTCTCTTATCAGTCTCTTATCTCATGTATAAATATCATAATGTTCCAGCTTTGCACTATCCTCTGAAGCCGTATTTCAATAGACACATAGAGCCTACATGTATCATAAACATTGGGATAGAATACCCTCAATCTCATTCTAGTATGAGGTTATATTTTTTTTTATTTTTTTTAGTTAGTCATATTTGAGTATCAGCACTTTTTCATTTTCCAAAAAGCATGTACATAGTAGGCCTACATTGTACTTTCCTTACATCATTCGCTATAAATGGCACATCAAATTAAGCATCACACTTTGAAAAAAGAAACAACACAAACAAACAAACACATGGTCCCATGCATAAAAAAAGATAAAACTACCTCTGCTGTTCACAAATAAATAAAAAGATGTGAAAAATATATATGGAAAAGTATATGGCAATGACTCGAAAAAGGGCCCTCTTTCTGAGACCCCTCCCCCTTTTTTTTTGGCACATCCTTCAGGATATTTTGTATAGCATTGTGCCTTCAAATCTTAGCAAAGGCTCTCAAATCACATGGATTGTCACTGTATTCCCTCTTTCATGGACTGTCTACACTATTTACCGGCGACGACTCGACTCCAACTCCCTCCACAAGTCCACAGTTGTGTGCCGGATCGAGATCGACCCCATCGTCTCACCTCCCTGACCCCGTGCAACCTTGCAACACAATCATGTGCTATGCAGCTGATTCAGTTCGTTCGCCACACTGGTTCGTGCGTTTGTTTGTTTTTTTTTTTTTTCAGTATACGAGGCTATGACATAACTCAGTTAAAAGGCCAATATCAGAACGAAATACTACACTGTAGGTGTGTAATTGAGATTATTTAACGTCTGAAGGACAAGCGCGTTGTGGGTGTGTTTCTTTACATTTTCCTCCAACAGTGTCCAGCATCCCAAATAAACATGTATTATTTCGTTTTCGATATATTAGCAAAACGGCTTGTGCTTTTCTAAAGGCTTGCTGGGGTGAAATTAGCTTCAAAATACTAGTACTCTATGGTGTCTACAAGAAGACACATCGAAAACAACGTTCATACTATTAATTACAACCCTGCAACGAACGGATACGCCATGTATCAAAACATTGCTTGAGTTCGGCAAAATGCTTTAAATGAAAGATGATTTAAGCCTTTCAAAAAAGAAAAATAGTTTCGGGTGTTTAACAGGAAAGATCGGAAATTCGAAAGGACAGATGCAAAGCATACTATACCGTCCAAAAAAATCATGAAAATCGGTAGCGAATTCACGAATAATGTTCCAGAGACCCAACAAGATTGGTAAATACAGGTGAAAACATGTGAATTGTGTCTGTTCAAGATGTGATGTGTCTAAATGATGTAACTCAGTGAACGTGTTATTCATTTCATGGTCATCCTTCTCATTATATACACTACATCCGTCAGTCTCACATCCACCTTTCCACAGGTAAGCTCCTTAACAGTTCTTTGGTTTCTTTCCCTGGTTAAGATCAACTCATCATCCTACGTGCTGATAAGCCACAATCTACTCCCAATTCCTCTCCGCCCCCCCCCCCCGCCATTCATCTCCACTACATCTTATGTGTAAACAATATAAACAAAACAATATTTTGTGAGCAAATATCATGATACAGTGTAAAAGCGTTGTAGTATAGTAGAGAGCACTGAATAAGACACTTGCGCTCTGACTTCGACAAGAAACAGTTGGCTTTGATATCTCGAGAGGGTGCGGCGCGCAATGGAGCGGAGCGGCTCCGTTCCACTCCGTGCCGCACCCTTTCGAAATAAGCTCTGTGATCATTATTGCTCGTCCATTACAATCCATGATTATTCTTTGCGGAAAAAAAAAATTATAAAAAGTGGAATTTACAAGAACAGATTATGGATGTCATTACATGTAGGCCTAGGTCTACACATTTGTTTTGGGAATGCGCTGTTACACAAAGATATTTCTCTAACACAGGAATTTATATATGTTACCGAATCAAACTCAAAATTTAATTACTTGAAGTAAGTCATACTTCGTTCTACAAAAAAAAAAAAAAAAACTTAAAGGGGATGGCTAGTAACCGATCAGTGGGAATCAGTAGGAATGCTGAGGAATGATAGTTCCAATCCTTGTGCGATTCATTTAAGAGTACATTATATATCTACTGTTGTGTTAAAATTATTTGCTTCAGAACGGTCTTATATTCAAGTAATGTGCAGATTAATGCCCCGTCACTGACCAGGCACGCTAACCTGGAAACATTAAACTGCACATTACTTGAATATGAGACCATTCTGAAGCAAATAATTTTCACACAACAATAGATATATACTGTACTCTTAAATGAATCCCACAAGGATTGGAACAATCATCCTCCAGCGTTCCCACTGATCCCACTGTTCAGTTACTAGCCTTCCCCTTTAAGTGTTACCATGTGTTTTTATATATAGGTCAAACACTTCATATTTTCTGCTAGAAATTGAAATTAATTATTCTATTTTTGCCAGTTTTGTCCTATCTTTAAGCAAGCGAAGAGTAAATGAGTCCAATCATGTCAAAAAATAAAGGTTTTGTATCCAATATCAACTGAAATCGTATTCATATTATTCAAACTGTTCATAGCTGCCTGTCAAATCGTATTGTTTGTTTTGTGTATATCAGGTCATGATTATATGACATTTGTGACCCTGCACCTCAAAACAAACAAAAAGTCGCCAGACATGAATTTTTAGTTAAGACCATATTCTGAAAGAGCAGACTTTAAACTTTAAAATGATGTATAACTCAAATCAAATGGACTCTCCTAACCTATCTAAATATTGGAATGAAAGCACAAATTCAGGAAAAGTGTGAACTGAGAAAAGAGGCTCTGAAGTACAGTGTCTATTCAGGCGCTTAATCTTAAATACCAAACCGTGCTGGCTGTGCGATGAATGGGACAAAAAAACAGGAAGTAAACCACCAGAGTAACAACAATGAAGGGATTATCAGATTAAACTGAAATTAAACATGCCTCATTAACACATTCTGTCCATAATTAATGCCGACTTTCAAAGCAGTAGCACTATCCTTTCAAAAGTTATTAGAGTTGAAAGTGAAGAGTGTGGACAAGGTTTTTCAGAAATGAAAATGGATTCTAAAGACACACCTAATCACACTATTCTACCAAAAAAAGTCAGAGATAAACTGCTAAAAAAAACCACACTTTCCTGCCCGTTTTATGATACCAAATTTTAGCATAATGTAAAAGAAGACCCGCTCTTTCAGAAAATATGAAAAAGTCAAGTTCGGCTAGGTTGACCCATTTCACTTATTGTCAGTCCTCACGTAAAATCAGTGTGTGCGACTTTATGTTCGTTTTGAGAGGCACGGTCACATTTATTTGTACCGGAATGTTGATAAGCGATTCCAGTGTGAAAAAAAAAGTTGATAGCAACTGAAAATTCTTTTTTTTTTTTCGACGGCAGGCCTACATTTTACAAATCTCTCTGTTCTGTTGTATGCATAATTATCTATTTCTTGTATATAAATATATGACTTATAAATCTGTTAGTTTTCGTGCAGCAATCAAGTCGACTAAGACCCGTCGTTTAGTGTTAAGTAACATTTGAAGGGGTCGGTGCATTATAGTGCTAACCCACACAATGTTCATTTTGAGATAATCGCTTTTGAAAGTTTGAAAAAAATCCATAAATCAGGTTAATGACTCGAGAAGGCCAATTTTTTCGTATATGAACCTTTACATACTCAAGATTGAATAGTGTCTTGGGGAAATTTACTACACTGATATTTTGGTGGATTCAAGAGGATTTTTCAAGTCACATTTTGAATTTGTGGCTTAGCACTTTATTGCAGCCAAATCCGTTTTGCATACAAATACTCTCTATTTTTTGAGAACTCACAAAATATCAATATCTCTTCGCTAAAAATGGAAGACTAATGTAATATTTGAGTTTCCCTCCTTTGTTCTAAAAGTTCTAAAAGACAAAGCATTCAGTGTCATACAAAATAATAATATGATTTGTTGGGAGGGGGGAGGGGTTATATCTCATTGAGGATTGTACATCTTCCGTGTACCTAAAAGCAGGGAAAGAGTTCCTTCTTCAGCATTATGCATATGACGTATTTTAAATTTAGAGTATCTAGATCAGAGAAAATAAAGTGAAATGGTACATATCAACATTATTCCAGAGATTGTCATGTCTTTTGTTGAAGGGAATAAAATACCATACAGTAGACATTAAGGCCTTGTTTAGCTATATTGGTTTTCTTGTTTAGGGTATCAAAATCACCAATAGTACTCTAAAATCCTTCTTTGTATGACAATTTACCCAAAAAATAGTGTTGCATGAGAATTATGACTGTACATGCCTCAATAAATCCTCCTCCATGTTCGTTGGTAAATGCAGGTTGTGTGAAATTATGCAGGAAAGTTCTTATCACAAAACGAATGACTAACTCTTAATGGCCAAAAATCCATGAAAAGAACATTTTTAAAAATTGGGAAAAATATCTTTGGAAGTCTGAACACTTAATAGATTTCGTATATTCGGACAGACCATACATGCTGAAATACAATGTGCCGAATAAGACCAAAATAGCCTACGTATTATACCAAGTTGGTGTGTTTATACACATATATTTTACCCCATATGCACGTTTTCAGACTACATTTGGATCATGAAGACCATTTAGGAACAAGAAAAAAATGTTCTCATGTCAAAGCTGTTACGGTGACAAAAACATACACGAAAAAGTGAAAAAAATCTATATGCTTTGAATAGTTTTATCAATCACAAATCTCAAAATTAATTTGAAGGAAACTTTCTTTTCTGTAAATTTATCTTGAAAACAACCCTGTGAAAAAAAAAATAAGAACTCTAAAATTTGTAACAGAATACAGCAAATACATTTTCTTTCCTTTCCAACATGGATACTTCTTCATAAAAATGCATGATAAATACCGAGTTTAAAGGGTAAATTCAGAAGTGGAAAAAAGGGAGCTATTGACTCACAATTAAATTACGTTAAAAACAAACACTATACTATCAGCATTGATGCTTTACATTCCGCTTTGATTGCTTTCAGCGTTTATTGATTTAAATTGAGAACCGTATAGAGGTATCAACAATGTGGAACTATGAATTTTATACGACAGCGTTAGATTTGAAAAATAATTTTTGCAGTTATATCATAATGTAACATCCTTTCAGAGGATGTTAAACATGTAAGTATCGTGTCTCGGTTATGTAAGAAACTACAGAGAAGCACAGTTGTATTGACAGCGGCAGGAAATGCATTTTGTTTTCATCCATTTTCTACTGTCTATAGCTAATCCCCCTAAATATGGCTGTGAAAGCAGAGCAAAATTGCATTTTATTTAAAAGAAGTTACAAATTAATCAATGACAATTTCAAATGTTGTTTCACTAGTGTTCTAACTCTGTAATAATTACTAACATATAAGGCACATGTCCAAACATCCAGCTATCCATACATTTTTTAACCCATATGAACGTTTTCAGATCACACTTGCATCGGGGGGAAAAAAATCATAAATTTAGAGACAATACACTTACTACAATAAGCCAAAACACACATAACAAATGAAGATTTATATTTTGAATATATTTCATCAGTTATTTAACTACTGATTAATTTTGAGGAAGCTTTCCTTTTGAAGCGAAATGTCAGCATGAATAAAGTGCTAACCCTCTAATGAAATTTTAAGGTGCTGGGACAGACCATGAATGTTGATTAATTTTCTTATAGGTCATAATGCACAATGCTAAAATATTCCTGAAACCAGTGATTGTGGTATTTTCCTGATAAGTTCAATAAAAATAAAAAAACTGGCGAAAAATGTCATGGTTAGTAGAATTAGCATGAAAATAGTGCTAACCCCAACAGTACAAAAATTAACAAAAATAATCATTAAATGCTTAAAATTTCATTAATGTTTATCTCATCTCCATTTTCATAACTGGCAGAAGAGTACAAGTTATGTTATGGATCAGAATCACTCATTTCTGTAGATGAGAAAGTTTCTTCACTGTTCAGATTTAGATATTTTTATAACACCCTTCTGTCTGCTACCATGGAGGTCGCCATCTTGAAAAGTGTGGCTTAGCATTATATTCCTGCCTATAAGATGTGATTTATTTTCGGGGCAAAAAGATGTCTGCATTAAAAACCCATTTATTGCTTAAATTTCAAGACGACATTTTTAGAGATTATAGAGCAGTGATTCAGGATGGTGTAAATGCATGTAACTCATTTTTCACCAAAGTGTGGGTTAACACTATAATGCACCGACCCCTTCATTTATTTCTTTAGAAATTGCGGCTTCTAATACCAACGAACGTTTTAAAATCTATCGTATTCATTACCTCCAAAGTGTGATCTTTATGTATAGATTCCATTCGCAAGAGCTTCCCACCAACCTGTTAAACATGTTTCGTTTTAATTCGGCTATTCATAGTTATTCAACCAGAACCTCGACAAACGTGCACCTAGAAAATCCAAAAACTGCCCTTGCCCATCGATCCATACGACATGCCGGTCCTGATATCTGGAATTCTCTTTCTCATGAAGTGCGACGATGCCAATCAAAGCATACATTTAGAAGACTAGTAAAGAATACCCTTCTTTGCAAATATGTTTAAACAATACTATTTGCATGGTTCTTGCCTGCTGTCTTACCCCAGGTTCACAGGTTTATTTTGTCATACGTACACTACGTACATAATAGCAGCGAGTCTTTCTATGTTAGTTGTTACCAGAATTGTCAATCTTGTATACCGTTAACTACCATGATGTAGAGTATCCCTCTCCTTATCTTTTCCTCTCACTTTTCTTTCTTTTTCTCTCTTTCTCTCATCTTCCTATTATTTAACAAATTGAACGCGCATAATACATTTCTTTTAATGATGTTTATGTACATAATATGTGTACGTTATCCATACTGGACGTCCCAGTCAAGCTTTTCATAGCTTATGACGATCCAGACAAAATGTGTAATATGTTTCATGTACAAACTATGTGCATATTTGTGAATAATGTATGTATATGCATTTTGTGAATAAATCAAATCAAATCAAGTCATTCCGAAATGAAATGCGAACAAAATGTATCAATTATGATGTAATCAGTATACTGAGGAAGAAGTTGCATTTTTCCATCAGAGGTACGTAATTATCCTGTACGTTTGTATCATTTTTTAGTGTATGTGTTACATAATGTGAAGTGAAATACGTGAAAATGTGCAGGGATTGTCAATTCAATTCAGCTCAGTTCAATTCAATCCAATTCAATTCGATAGATTCAAAACTTACTAAGTTTTTGAGTCACTTGCGCAAATTGTTATACAGAGTCAAAAGGTGGTGTGTGGAAAGGTTTAAACACCGCGGACCGTCTCATGAACCATATTGTGCTGCATTCACACATGAAAACAAAATAATGTTTATGACGGAGATTGATGTAATTGGAACCAACTACTAATGTTCAGGAAGTTATCTGTAAAATAATTAAGGGGCAAAAATAATCTCTGTCCCCCCCCCCACCTTTAATGACCAGTCGTGTGCTAACAGATTTTCGCAATTTCTTAGTTTGTTTGTTTTTTTCATTCAAACTAGAAAATATTCAAGATACATTACTATTTCATATTCTTGTAACGCTGTTTTACAGGTGTATCACTCTTATCCCATAAGCTGCCTACATAATTATGAAAGTATAAAATTTAGGGAAAGGGTATGAGCAGCCCCCGTCAAACAAATATCACCGCACTCCGCGTCCCCAACAAGACACTTCAAGCCGGAGACTCGACGTTTTCTTTCTGTTTTATTTTTTGTTTCATCTTGTTGGTGGTCTGGATTTGAGTACGTTTTCACTGTCTGTCTGTTTGCAGTCATTTTTTAGTCAATGATGAAAGGCAACAAAGATAAATGACATGGATTGGCACTATTATAACTATTAAAGGTTATTCAAATTCATGAAATTCTTCCGTCGAGATGTTTTCATTGCAACTGATTGACAAATTGCCCTACATCGACATACGTCGATGTAGGGCAATTTGTCAATCAGTTGCTGTAAAAGGTTAGTATCTCCGCTTCTTGAATTATAGGAAACAGATGCGTCTATAACCTTCGTGAAGGTGTTGCTGACAAAATCGACGCCTTCTTACTTGTAGCTTTTTTTCCTTATTGACAGAATTGGACTCAACATTTCCCGAAAATGAGACACGTCCAAATTACAGTGGATAGTCCGACTTTCAGCATGACGCAGTATAGTCCAGTGAGAGCATCGTATTTTGATAGTGTATAAAAGTTTTTGTGTTTGTAAAGGAAACTCTGGGTTCGCATTCTTTCTGTAGCAGTCATCCTTGGAATAACATATTTCGCCCACTATTTATTCAGGGTCGGCGGAACCGTCAAATCACATTTATTTGTCCGTCAAGGGAGGTCCGTATTTGTGTAGAAAGTTATACATCATACATGTCATAACTGAGCATGGATCCATCAGACCGGTTGCACATGCCTCAGTCGAAATATAATTAAAGAAAAAAAAAAACTTTCCTGGGCTTACACCTTAAAAGCCAACATTCCATTAACAGCTGATTGATTTGGACCGAAGTCTTTGCTTAATATCCACATGCTCCCATGCAGTTAATGTAATGTCCTACGTTTAAAAAAAAAAGTAGAGTGACGTCGCCGAAAGTCTGGGAGTCAGTCCATAGGTTACCACAAGGCTCTTCCAAAGTCACGAATCTTAGTTGGACCCTCATGCAAAATTCCGCCTTTTGATGGCATGCCGGTTTCTATAACGTGTCATGTTAGACCTCGTTGCCCTTCCGACGCAAAGATGCTGAAAGTGTGGCCGAAAAATTCATTCCAGACCTGGAAGCCTTAGATTTCAAAATTTAGGGGGAAATCAATCAATTTATTGTATCTATTAACAATATTCTGAAAAGTAATGCTCACCCCATCGCAACTACCTAGATGACTGACTTTTTGTGTAGGCCGCCGGGGAAGATCTAAATACCCATGAATATAGCCTTATAGTTAGCCCTCACAATGACCAAAGCGTCAAGCTTTATATAAAAAGAACACAAACTCTTTGTTTCTTTGCAAGAGATGATGCATGCAAAGATGCTCCACTGCGGAAATACGCGAATGAACCTTTTCCTCTTGTCTTAAATACAGAAGGGTATAGGTTTTTTTTTTTAATATCAATACCACTATTCAGGCATGAAAGCCCTGCCATTAGGACAGCACACCGAACTGACTCAAGGGCCTACAGTCATGTGCAATGAAGCCAACTTCAATCTTCTACAAAAATTAGTCTACAAAGGCCTGATCATATCCACTGGAGGACGGGCGCTTTCCTAGATCATTGTTCCAAAAAGGAGTACCCACTTACAACTTGAAAGAGGATTGAACATGGGCCCCATATTATTGCGAAACATGAGGGATTGACGTTACACGGTCTTGTGCATCTTTAAATAAAGGGAAATCCAGTCCCCAAATTAGTTATCAAAATCGGATGAAAACTATGGAAGTTATGACATTTTTAAATATCGCTAAGTTTTTGAAGAAACAGTTCTTGAACGGTCAATAAATATGCGAATGACAAAGTGAGCACGTCATCCCATGCATCATAACTTGCCATCTTCTATTTTGTACATAAAATTTCGAAATTTCCCGTTTTTGATTCAAACGCAATTACGCCTGATGCTCAAATCTTGATAAATCTATATACTATCTGATCAGTATTCTGAAGTTATTTAACCAGGAATAAAATCATGTTTCGACATCAATGCCAAATACATTGAATTTTCGTCATTTTGTGTACATGATCAATGGAAAATTGTGAGGTTATGACATGGTCAGCTCACTCATTTGCATATTCATCTCCAGTCTCCACTGTACAAGAACTGTTTTGCAGAAATTAACATAACTTCCAAACTTCATAAGTTCTTTATTTTTCATCCAATTTGAGTGAAAATTTTACGGTTGAACTCGTGTAAGATTTTACCTTCTTCTTTTTCTTTTGGACTGGAGTTTCCCCTTTAAAGTAAAGCTCGCCAGCTACTCGTCGGATCATACTTGAAGTACCATTGTTCACCCGTGCAAATGTCATAGTGGTTTGAATTTCTCACGAACAAGTTATATTGTTTACAACCAAGAAGGAATTGTGCTTCAAGGCAGCATAAATTTAGTAATACACTAAAGAAATGTTAAGGTAAGTCGTATTTTTGTGATAATTATAACGAACACATAATCTCCCTTTTTAAAGTGCTTGTGTGGTTTTGATTTGCGTGACACATGAATTGAATTTGCAGGTAAGTAACGTAAAATTATTCACACAATTATAAACTTTATGAGAACAGATCTCTTTCTGGCAAAAAAAAAAGAAAAAAATCTGCTGCTATTGGGACAAAAAAAAAGTATTGTCATTTATGATAATACAAGTCCGAGAATGTGTGCACATTGCCTATTTCACACTGTTTTACACCCTTGTAGTATTACTTACATCCATACACGAAAAGAAAGGATCATTAAAGGTATACAGAATGATAATTGCCATTAGGGATTTTCTAAACGCCGTGTCACACCTTTCTGGGCAAGCCTTGCGTGCGACTTGCGAAGAATGATTTTAACTACTCGGAGGTCCCCGCAGATGACCCGCACATGATAGTAACTAGCACGTATCTCACCCGTAGTTACCCGGAGTTGCTCACGCAAGTCCCATTCACCCGCAGCCAAGTTTAGGCCCTGTCACACCTTTGCGGGCAAGCAAAACGGGCTTGTTGCTTGTAGGGACTTTCCAGCACGCAGGACAATTTTTGCAGGCGGACAAGTATTTGTGCAAGTTTCGCATGCGTCTTACCTGCTGGACCCGTTCTACTTACGCTCTACTTCCGTATGACCTGCGTGTCAGGCGCGTGGGGAGCGAGTGAGGGCTGACAACTCAGTGAAGGAATCCCTCTGAAGGAATGGAAGAAGTCCCACAAAAGTCATTATCTGGACGCATACAGGACTGTGAACTACCTGCGTTACAGTTGCGAAGTACCTGCGTGGGAGTTGCCCGCGAGGTGCTGCCGCTACGGGTCTGCTACAGGCGTTCTGCGTGGACCTCTGCTCGCAATCCCCTCGAGGCAAAAAAAAAAAAAAAAGTTCTGGTCATGCTCCAAACTTGCCTGCGGGTAAATCGGACATGCGTGCGCACCTCCGGGCAACTACTGGCGAGATACGCGTAAGGTACTGTCAGGTGCCGACCAACTGGGTAGATTGGAGGTCCGGGTGGCATTTTTTTTTTTCCCGCAAGTCAACCAACAAGACTTCCCAAGACACATTGTGACAAGGCCTTGAGCATGCTCAAAACTCGTTCTGGGTGAGTCGCGAGGGTTTGCCCGCAGAGATACATGCAGAACACCATTAGGAGACCCTTAGCGACAGCATCTCGCAGTCCCCGTATGTCACTCGTAACTGAAAATGGATCGATTTCAAAGCTCTCACGCAGGTCACACGGAATACACGCAAGTAGCAGGTAAATAGCAAGCGTCCAGCAGCAAGACGCAAGTACGGAACTCACTGGTCAACATCCTTGTCTGTCAGTAGAAAATTCTCCTGTGTGCTGAAAAATCCCTACTCGTAACAATTAGGCCAGCTTAGCTTACCCGGAAAGGTGTGACAGGGCCTTAACATATCCAGGAGTCGAACATTATCCGCAGTAGAAACGAATTACGTTAAAATCATACAACTTTCCCCTTGGCACGTGCTTGGCGTGATGCAGACTATTTGTGTACGAAAATGAAAGGATTTTTTTATCGTGTTCAGATGAAACAAAAACCCAACGTTAGTGCTTCTAAATAGTTCTAGTGTGTGAGTTAGGTATGTTAATCAATATAATCTACAATAAGTATCGCTGAATATACAAAACGTTAGATATAGAATTCAGCTCTAGAATTAAGCGTTTACAGTTATTGTTTACTTTAAAAAGAGTGATATCTTCTTAATTTAGGCGATATTGTTATATAGCATAGGATGTTTTGTGACACAACTGAAATGTGTTAACTCGAACATTTTCTAAATCACTACTCCCATTGGTAAACAAAACATTTAACATACATAAAGTTAGTAACTCTACACTCTTTTCATACGTATTGTAATTAATTGTAAGTACAGTATAATTCAATATTTTCATACTCATCGGTGCCACTTTTCTGACTGGGTAGGGCTATTGATGTTTAATGGAAGTTTCGATCAAAACAGTTCGCATGGTTTCATTTCCGTTCTTTTTTCTTTTAGTTCTCCTATAAATAAAAGCATGCAGTTCATCCATTAAGTTCCCTTGTTATATTTCCCGGTCATTATTTTGTGCATGGTGCTCTGAAATGAAAAAAAAAAGGCATTAAAAGAATAAAATGACAAAAGGGAAAAACATGATCACAAAAACAGTTACTTCAATACCAGAAGAATTGAGCCTCGCAGTCATAGAGTTGAAGCATGGCCCCATTCTCCTCTGACTGCTTAACTCCAATCAAAGTGGTCAGTATTAATATTGTATGTGTAAATCATGCATCACAATCAGCATATCAAGCATCCATCAAGATAATGCCAAAATGAAAGATTTTAATGGAAACAAGATTACACATAAATCGCTGACTAACCGTTAATTGCCATCTCAGTATTGAAAAGGTTCATCCATCAATCTGAGAAATTCACTATTTGTTGTCCTTTGAGAATGTTTGATATGTTTGTTACTTGTGTTATTGTTGTGATGTATTTCGTTGTGCTAGAGCAACAGTGATCTTAAAGGGAAAAAACAGCTTCTGTTGAGATGTTTGATGAGATAATGAAAAACCTCTTATATAAAATATGGAAGAGCGTATGATCTTAAGAGGAATTCACAGTTTATCTAACGAGAATTGGTTTTGAAATGGCTGAGATAGCCAAAACAAAGGGATTTTGATAAAATGTTGGACTCACCTTTCATTTGAAGTGCTTTGTTTTACTTTGTTTTTTTTTATATCTCGGCCATTTCAAAATTGATTTTCATCAACTTAATAAACATTGAATTCCTCTAAGAATAATAAATGCTCTCCAACATTTCATAAAGTCATGTCTAAGTATCTCGCAAGAAGTGTTTTCACCAGTGAACTCTCCTTGCGACACCACTCTCCTAATGGGACCACTACCCTGTATCTCCCCTATTAACATATACAGCGACAGGAGGAGCCTCGACCCTAGATAGTGTTTTGGTATGAGACTGAAGTAACATTATAAATGGGGTTTTCTCCGTCAAGTCCTACAAGGTATCATGTCAAACTTGATTTCGTTGAAGAAAATCTCAACATCTGAAAGACATTGTTCTAATCAAAATATTAGTAAAAGAGGAAGTGTTTTTTAAAACCCCCTCTTTCAACAGGAGGCACAAGACCTTTGACCTGTGTAGTCTAAACACAAGTTTGAGGAGGGATAGGGGGAGGGAGGGGCGCTTCAACTCTCCTTGTGGCACCACTCTCCTCATGGCACCACTCCCCGTTGCTGTGGTATGTAATGGCATGCTAGAACATTTGAGACGGGGTTTTCCCGTCAAATCTTGCAAGATAATCATGTCGACCATAACCCCGTTGAAGATTATGGAACGCTGAAAGGACAACCTTGAGTTGATCGCCTACACGGTTTGATTACTGCTGCTTTTGATTTGACTTTCACTTTTTATGTGATGGCTTTCTATAGTATCATCCATCAAATGTTTTCTGGCAGCGATCAATTCAGTTCTGGCCATCGAATTAGTGTTTCCCTTTTGGCGTTCGTAGTGCGCGCGCGAATAGGACAAATTAGTTTGGTGACAGCCACTTTCAATTTGATGGTGGTCACTTTTGATTTGATAGTGGTCACTTTTCAGTTGCTCTTAATTTGATGATGGTCATTTTCGATTTGATGGTGGTCACTTTTGATTTGATGATGGCTGCATTTGATTTGATAGTTGTCACTTTTAATGTGATATCGTCACTATTGATTTGATTGACACCTTTTATTTGGTTGTCACTTTTCATTTGACCGTCGCTTTTGATGTAGTCGTCACCATCTATTTGATTATCGCCACGTTTGATTTCATTGTCACTTTTCATTCAACCGCCAATTTTCATTTGACAGTCGCTTTTAATGTGGTCGTCGCTATCCATTAAAGCCAAAACATAGTTCTGGTACGCCTGCAAAAATTGTCAAATTTCGCTCCCAAATGTGAACGAATGCCTAGGAAATGTGCGGAATAACGCTGTAATAGCAAGATATTCGATGGGTAACAACGAAAATGCGAAATATTAACCAAAAAGGTTCAGTCTCAGAACTTACCCGAACAAGGTCGGGCTAAACTCGGACTCTGGGATACAACTCAGCCCGCCGTCGAAGCGAGGCCGAGTTATAACTCGGCCTCGCTTTGACGGCGGGCTGAGTTGTATTGGTTGTCCCTCTGGATTGTACAGTGTTGTACTAGGTGTTTCAAAAAACATTTCCCACTTTTGATCATTAATAGTTCAAAAACTATTCATCCGATAAATTTGTCATTGATATGAGTAATAGCTGGATAGCGTACAATTTGGTTGAAGGTAATTTGGACGTAAAAGCATAAATCAGTTTCATTAAATCTAAGATTGATTTTGAAGTAAGGTTTCAGATTTTGGTCAAATTTTAACCCTCTGTACACAAATTGAATTTTGCACAGGAACCAATGATGTGTATGTGAGTGTGTGCTGACAATGGCCCTGAACAATGGACATGCCTGAACCACCTGTTGACTAGGCGTCAGTCTCGCGCTTCCTGGCACATGAATGTTTAATCAATAATTCATGTGGATTGCCCTGGGCACTGCTAGTCTGAATTCATGCACGGTAAAGTGCTTGCAAACACCACATCTCATTCCAGCTGGCAATCATTTTGAAATTTGCTTCACATATCACTAAATTTGAGATATAAATAAGCATAAATGATCTTCAGTTCCTCATTTTAATACAACTGTCTACTAATTAAATAGTCTGACAAATTTTTCGCTTTTTCGATAAAAAGATCAGTTTTGGTAAAGAGTTCAGCAGCATTTATCATTGGGGCGATTTGTTTCAGAGTAGATTTATTGAAGGCTCCATATACACAAGTGTATATATACTCTAATTGATTTTCTTTGCTTCCTGTCACCACGTTTACGATAGAACAGAAGGTATTCATTGTAATTTTGTTTTTGAGAAGTAGGGAGAGCACTGTCGCGACTCAACGACAGTATCGACAGGCGTTTGACTTTACAAAGATACTGCCAGAGGCTGAATAAAGACTAGTTGTGATAGTGGAATTTCTCATGAATGAATAATGAAACATTCAAACCCTGGCCATTGTCAGGACCATTGTCAGGGTGTTAACCACACACTCCCCCACACACCCATTGACCCCTGTGCAATGTGAAATTTTGTACAGAGGGTTGAAATTAGAGCAAAGTCTGGAACGTATCTGTGAAATTAATCATGGATTTCATGATATTAATTTATGCTTCCATATTTAAACTACCTTCAACCAAATTGTACACTACTCAGCTATCACTCATATCAATGACAGTGTTATCCGATATATATTTTTTAAATCATTAAGAATCAAAAGTGGAAAATGTTTTTTGAAACACCTAGTATGGTAGGTGTGCAACCCACCGACCGGGTGCATAACGACCGACCGCGCACTATAATGGCATTGCGCGTACAGAAAAAAATGTACGCATGGGACTACGCGCAACGGTGTTCGATTCTTCACTGGGCTACGCTACCGAGTAAAATGAGGCGAAAACAAATAAGTATTCCCTCTAAATTAACGAAATTTAGCAAAATCGAATAAGATTTATCGTGTAACTACAGTAAGGGTACCGGTTTTCGACACTTTAGCACATTTCCTTGTTTACCATCAATACTGCACCGTTTTACCTCGGAATTTCGATATGAAGTTGAGCTACAAAGGCCAATAATAATATGCCTTAACGAATTCCCACTGAATGCACTCGCGTTCAATTTTTAAGCGATTTCCGTCACGCCGTCGCTGGCATCAGATTTCGACACCCAGCATCATTTTTCGACACAATCACAGCGCGCATCACACAGAAATCACATGGCGCGTACAGTACGCGTACACTGCATTGTGGACGCAAACTAGCAATCATACCGGCGCAAGAACTTGTTGTTTCCTCTATAACGTGTCTTGATATGGGAATGTCGAAATCTGGTGCCACATTCTCAAAGCCAACTCTTTTTACAAGTTTGCTCATTTATCACGAATTCAGCCATGAAATTACTAAAGACGATTATGAAATCAAACATCAAGATTTGGCAAACAAACTGATACTAAAGCAAGATAACCGGCACGGGTGAATTTAATTTTACGGCGATGTATACAAAATGCGTCATATTGTTTTGAACCCCTAAAAATGGCCGACATTAATATTTCTGCTGACGCTGTGTTGCTTTTCTCCTAAATATTCTACCGTCGGATTATGATGACAAGTGACAAACGGTGTTTATATAAGACTAGAAATGTGATTGATAACTTGGTTGATTGCTGAAGTCAGACGTTTGTATTGAGTATAAAATTTTATAAGAATTATCTGCTGGGTGTCGAAATCTGGGTCCTGTTGAAAACTGGTGCACTAACGGTACATATAACTAGGCCGGCAGTGGCCTACCTTTGCTGACTCGTTGTTAGATGTAGAGTACCCTTCCGTAATAAATTTGACGATTTTGACCGCAAAATTGTCACCGCCGCTTGTACGATCGTGCACACACGTTACACATACACATGACATAATTATTTTGTCGCCCGCTTACGATCGTACGAAATGAAGCAGAAACGAGAAATGAATGTGAAAAAAAAAACCGACTCATCTAATTTCTTTCAATTGCGATAAAAAGTTTCCTAATTAAAATTAATTCAAATTCATCAAACAGTCCTTCAAAAGTAATATCGAAGGATTCAAAATATATTCAAATATTATTGGAGAAAAAATGACCGCTAGAAAAAAACAGCGGCCTGTCGAAAAAAAAAAAAACGCATTTAAGTGCCCTTTATACGTATTGTCAGGGTGGTCGGTTGAAATGAGCAGGGCAACTGAGTGCGGAAAAATGACACCCCACGCGTTCGAAGCCGCCATCTAGAGCGCGTACCTCAGATCGCATTTTCAGTGCGCGCTTGTGAATCCGGAGTATTTTCTCCACACGTGAGTAAAATTTCAGGCAAATTGTGAGATTTTTCACGTTTCTATTGATAGAAAAATGTTAGGTGGCCGGTATTATGAACACCCAACCATACCGGTACTATGGAAGCAGCCTGTGTAGCGCTTCGCGTTCTGGCTACTCGCAGTAATGGTCCGAGTTGTTACACCGCGCGCATCAAAAAACCTCTTCGGCGCGCATGCAACATTAGTGTGCGCCTATCAACCACCTGTAAAAGCAATCAAAGACGCTTGATAAACAAAAACAAAAAAAAAAAAAACCTTAAAGACAGCGTGTCTGAGCAACTGAGGTGATGTGCGTATACGCTTGAGGACCGCGCGTAGTCCATTGTTTTGTACAGGATTTGCACCCACTTTCCTGTCTGTTCAGTTAGGCCTCGTTTGGTATTATACAGTAGAATATGGCGATCATGATCTGCGTGTAAATTGTCTGAAATAGGGTCGAGTTTTCCGTTAGACCAAGTTAGTCTGGATCCTTCTGGAATAAAAGTCGGTTTTCCGACTTTTATTATTTTTCTCAAAATACTCCAAAACGACTCATCATCCCGGCAAATCGCGTCAGCCAGGTAAGTTTCTTGGTAGACTCTTTCGATACATTGCAAGCAAATATGAAATGGTGCCAGACGGATTCTAACACCCTTACAAAAACTATGTTTTCACTTTTATGAAAAAATTTGTGAACATTTAGGCACAGTGGTTGTTTTCATGAAAATACCCCAACTCAAACTCTTTAAATACAAAATGTTTTACTTTTGTCCATTAAGCACTTTCACAAGTTGTTATCAAAATTAGTATGTTTGACCTCCTTTGATCTCTTATTACAGGGGTATTTGCAAATGAATTGTCATAGCGCTTATTCTATACATTCTTCATTCGATTTCAAAAAGTGAGTAGTCACAATGCTTGGAATTAATTTTCTCTTCAGATTCTATTGAATGTTTTTGATACAACACTCCATAGGCCTATTTGGGCTATGATCTAAAGACAAAGTGGTTAGTCACTCTTGTGAGGTATGTAATTTTTCATGTAGGGTAAAGTGGGGTAAGTGGGACACTTAAGACTTTATTTGTAAATCACTAAAAAATAAAATGTGCCAGGAAATGTTCAAGCATCACAGTTTGACCATTAAAAAATACGAATATGTGATATTGTTTTGGGTAAATATTATTTATAATTAAGTTCAAGATTAAACTTTAATCATAACTACTCCATTGTCCCACTTGCCCCGACTTACTGGGGTAAGTGGGACAGCACTATACGCATGGGATTGTCTACACAAAATGAGAAAGGTGAAAGTACGCGGAACTGATAAAGTCACCAATGTCCATTCATTTTACGTGCGTCCCACTTACCCCAACCCCAAGGAGCTAGTGGAACAGGAAATGCTTTAATGCTGCAATTGATGGAATGTGACATTTTCCCCCCTATTTTGACAGTTACTTGAATAAATAGTTCCCTACAAGAAGTTTTGGTGAAAAAAGTAGCACCATAAACACGATAAATAATTTTAAAATCAATTTTCAGTTGCGTGCATTATTTCGATTTTAAAATTTACCTCCCTAACATCAAGGAATGATCTCATACAGGCCAACAAGATGAAATTTCCATGAGTGATTCAGTCCACAAAATGATCATTTTCTATTTACAAATAATCTTCTTAAGACTAAAACGAGTTTTTTCAGGAGTTTTCGGACCTGTGAATTGTAAATGACATATTTTGAAGGGAAAAAAAATAAAATGAGTCTGTATACTAACAAAGCACTGACAAGAACCTCTATCATCTCGATGATGACGTGGTAATGTTTCATCTGATGAGAAAATGCCCGAAATTAAACTAATAAAGATAGCAAAAATCTACTTGAAACGTTTTATTGAACGCCTAGTTACGTACAGTCTTTCAGTCACGACAATAAAATACGCTTTTTTAACCAAAAAGGACACCAAACACGACCACATCTTATCCACTGTTGCTCATAAAATAGCTATGCCGCAAAATCTTGGAGTGAGGCTGTGGGATGTTCAGGATTTTTTATGATTTTAGCTCTGATAATTCTAATTTTTATCACAATGGAGGCACCCATTTTGTTTCTACATAACTGTTTGTTCGTACAAAAACTTTAACTCCACTAATGCCTTCTCCTATTACAATGTACGTACCCATAATCCGTAAATGTCCCACTTGCCCCAGTGTCCCAGTTACCCCATTTTACCCTATGTATATGGATTATTTGGGCATTTTCCAGGGTAAACGACATCTAATTTTTCATATTTTTGGACTTACTTGTATCAAACTTGCTTTAACCATGTGAATATAAGCCATCTGAATGGATTCCTCATGCTGCATGTACTCTGAAGAAATGTTTAAGCCGTTCCTATGTAGTGTAGTTCAAAGGTTAAACTATTCGGGCATTTTCCAGAGTAAACGATACTGATTTGTTCATAATTTGGAATTTTCTTGTATCAAACCTGCTTTAATCATGTAAATTTACATCTCAATCGATTCCACATGCCGCATTTACGCTGAATAAATGTTTTATTTGTCCCTGTATGTTGTGCATACTTCAAAATGAAACTAATTTTCGGAACTTTTTGATGTATAATAAATTGAATATTTGAATTTTTCTTGTATGAAACTTGCTTTTCTCGTGTAAATAACCATCTCAATCCATTCCTCATACCACATTTTAATACCCTGAATATTTTTGTTTCTTTTAGTCCCTGTACGTTGTGTAGTTCAGAAATTAGGGAAAATAATGTTTTTTCTCGAAAATCTAAGATGGCCGCCAAAATGACCGGCCGCAAATTACCCCCAATGGGACACGATTTTTTTTTTCCTGGGGAACAAAAAGAAATCATTAACTAGACACCCTAAGGGTTAAAAAAAAAGTAAAAAAAAAAAACATGTTCGGAGGGTGCATGGCTATCTCCACCCCATTCCTACCAGACTACTCATTCCACTTTGATTAAAATGTGTTTTTATATACGGAATCGCTAAAACGGCCTTGTGGCTCTGATTTTTTGCATTATGATTTGAAATTGATAAAACAAATTGAGTTCGAGCCAATGTAGACTATTTTTTTTTTGATGAAACGAGCGTGGGTTGAGAGTCTTTCAAAAATGTTCAATGCATACATGCATGTATATTTACATTTCCTCTCTCTCTCTCTAAATATATATATATATATATAATATATATATATATATATATATATATATATATATATATATATAACATAAATATATATATATATATAATTGAAAAGTTTGTTTGAAAAAACCGATGTCCATTTTTGAAGATTTTGAAGTGTGGTCTCTGTCATACAGTACACAATAATACCTTTTGAATGATATATCGGTCACTTCATATAAAGGTACATTTTTGAAGTTATGGCCAAAAGAAGCAAAAATTTTCTTATTATTCTCTTTCTTTTTCTTGACCTTTAATCGCAAATATCTCCATTTGGCAAATATGGATTCATCGGATTTTGCAAACAAACTCTTCATATATATATTGTAGTTGCTCAGCGTATTGGCAGTACTAGAAATAGCAATAATAATGTCACAACAGAGGAATGCATTAAATGCCAATCTTGATTTTAATGAATAATTCGAATTTTCGAGGATCCTTCCTCTTCATCAGGGATGACAGTGCGAATGAATTTTCAGTCACACAGTCAATTTTCACTGTGAAAATTCATTCGCACTGTCATCCCTGATGAAGAGGAAGGATCCTCAAAAATTCGGATTATTCATTAAAATCAAGATTGGCATTTATTGCATTCCTCTGTTGTAACATTATTATTGTTATATATATATATATATATATATATATATATATATATATATATAATTATAAGAAGAACTAGTCTCAAATACGCCATGGATCCAACAAGAAGGTTTTTTTTTTTTTTAATACAAAATTTTCAGCCTGCCTCAGGCCTTCGTCAGTGTAGTGCACATGCTGAGACAATGATAAGTTTTTGCAAACATGAATCATAACAACATTACATCATAACAATGCTCTGCGCGTCATGCGCGTAGTGCGTTGCCCTGGAGCTGCGCTGTCAAGGAGAGCGTTGCAATTCTTGTGGAGAATAGTTCATATAGATTCAGATTCAGATTCATTTATTGTCCATATAGGAAATTCTTCTTGTTGGTATATGGGTGTACACATACTCGCACGTACTCCGAAGAATAACACTTCGCGTCGCGCCATTTATGACACATGTACATCACTGGATACATACAGGTGAAGGCGCATAAACGCATGCGCGCACTCACAAACACAATACACACACACACGTTCGCACACACACACATACTCCGTTGGCTCAGTCACATCATGCACATAAAACTGTCAGGAGAATTTACGAATCCTACATCATGCTCTAAAGCACCATTGAGCATAACGTACCCAAACGTAGGCACACCACTGCACATGCGCTAGTTATAGCACCCGCGAACGTGCAGACATGTACATTCAGCGATGTGCACACTTTGACTCTAAACACACACTACACACACAAACACACACACACACAAACACACACACACAAGCACACACACACACACACACACATACACACACGCACACACGTACTTATACACACAGTCGCACCATCTATATACTTAAATGTGACCGTGCACCTCAAAACGAACATAAAGTCGCACACACTGATTTTGCGTGAGGACTGAAAATAAGTGAAATAGGTCAACCTAGCCGAACTTGACTTTTTCATATTTTCTGAAAGAGCGGGTCTTCTTTTACATTATGCTAAAATTTGGTATCATAAAACAGGCAGGAAAGTGTCTTTTTTAGCAGTTTATCTCGAACATTTTTGGTAGAATAGTGTGATTAGGTGGGTCTTTAGAATCCCTTTTTCATTTCTGAAAAAACCTTGTCCACACTCTTCACTTTCAACTCTAATAACTTTGAAAAGATAGGGCTACTGTTTTGAAAGTTGGCATTGATTATGGAAAGAATGTGTTAATGAGGCATGCTTAATTTCAGTTTAATCTAATAATCCTTTCATTGTTTTTAGTCTGGTGGTTTACTTCCTGTTTTTTGTCCCATTCATCGCGCAACAAGCACGGTTTGGTAAAGACTAAGCGCTTGAATAGACACTGTACTTCAGAGCCTCTTTTCTCAGTTCACACTTTTCCTGAGTTTGTGCTTTCTTTCCAATATTAAGATAGGTTAGGAGAGTCCATTTGATTTGAGTTATACATCATTTTAAAGCTTAAAGTCTGTTCTTTGAGAATATGGTCTTAACTAAAAATTCATGTCTGGCGACTTTTTGTTTGCTTTGAGGTGCAGGGTCACAAATAGAAACTCAGGGGACTGCGCATCCAATCATAGTATATAGCATACTGAGTACATAGTCACACTATAAACGCACGCATACCCCTACAAACATTCACAATACAGTCATACCCAAGAGCAGATACAAAAAAGGAACCCGAAAGAGTGAAAATTACAGTTCACAAGAACGTAAAACAATTGGGGAAATATGATAAATCAGAAACTTTGGATTTGGCGCTTGTGTTTTGCTATGAAACTCATCAAATCAATAGATAATGAACAAATCACGAGAGTGGTGAAATTAAGGGGGAAAAGACTAAGCATTCAAAATAATAATACTTATTCATCAGTAACTGAAACTGAAATTACACTGTAATTACGTGTATGTATCACACGATTGAAATATAAATAGTATTCAATGCAAATATAATAAGATCTCAACATTAACTGAATTAAAATATCAATGAAGACTCAACTCAAACTCAAAAAGTTCCGAGTGTATGTGTATATTAATTATATGCTTTATATACTATACTAGCATATAATCAATATACACTCGAAACTTTTGTTGAGTTTGAGCTGAGTCTTCATTGAGATTTTATTGAGTTAACGTTGAGATCTTATTATATTTGCATTGACTACTATTATGTTAAGAATGATGTTTTGATTATCCGCACAATTGTCATAATCTTTACCATCACAGTAAACAGACGCTCTGATAATTGGTTGTATTATTAGCTCATTTTTTTTTCAATCTCTCCTCCATTTATAATTAATGCTTGATGTGCGTCATTACATGCTTTTCTTCGATGTTTCTCTATGAAAAAATGGAGTCACAAAAGTCTATTACATGGACGTGTATTTATGGACGTGGCTTTTCCTACCCCTAACCTGCACTAGAGAAGAATTTGCTATATAACTGTATATTTGTACTTTTTTATTTTGTTTTTCTCTCATGTTCCGGTCATTGTTGTACCCGTGCTCCCCTTCTCAATCTTAAACTCGTTTTTAGCCGGGACCTACGCTCAACAAGCTCGCTTTTAAGTAGGTTCCTTCTTATTTCTTTAGCAATCATTCACAGATTCCAAACTTAACAGATCGACCACTATTATGTTTTACATATTTGCAATATTATATCTATGTCATGTATTTCATTTAATTTTGTTATATTTGATGTAATTTTTCATCGAGAAATATGAAAATAAATTGAAATTGAATTGAATTGAATTTATATATAGTATATATAGCATATATATATATATATTTATATATACACTCGGAGCTTTTGTTGAGTTTGAGTCGAGTCTTCATTGAGATTTTGATTATTATGCATCACTTTCTACCATACCCCTATTCTCCACAAGTGTTGCAACGCTCTCCTTGACAACGTAGCTCCAGGGCAACGCACTACGCGCATGACGCGCAGAGCATTGGTGTGATGTTATGTTGTTATGATTCATGTTTACAAAAACTTATCATTGTCTCAGCATGTGCACGACACTGACGAAGGCCTGAGGCAGGCTGAAAATTTTGTATTAAAAAAAAAATTCTTGTTGGATCCATGGCGTATTTGAGACTCGTTCTTCTTATAATTACAAAATTCGAAGTCCAGCACGTGGAAAGTTCCAAGATAAACATATATATATATATATATATATCCGATATAATGTTCTTCGTTTGCGTTTACCACTATGACCACCAGGATGTAATTAACAATGATGCTGTTTACTATTCACACATGGCAATAAATTGATAATTCCCTATACTGACAAAATAAAAGATGGGGCGTGTATGACGTGCTCGTGCAGACACAGGCTTTCAAGTTTGTTCGAAATGCATGTCGCCTTCATAATGTGGGTAATGTTATTGCGCTTAAGTTAAAGATTTTGTTTATGTTAACCCCGGACATCCATTTGTCTTGCAGGCTTCATTTTTTCAATTTATTTTTTTTTCTCATTTTTCTCTTTTTTTTCCAACAGAACACAACACAGAATAAATCACGAATTATATCACAAACGCATGCATTCAACTTTGCCAAGGATATTAAATGATATAAATAAAGTTATTGTGTATGCATGCATACATGTACTTGCAAAAAACACAAGATTATGTTTCAATTGAGAGTAAAAAAAAAAAAAGAGTTGAGAGGTCCACTAGAATGCAA
This sequence comes from Diadema setosum, assembly GCA_033980235.1. Lineage (NCBI taxonomy): Eukaryota > Metazoa > Echinodermata > Echinoidea > Diadematoida > Diadematidae > Diadema > Diadema setosum. The sequence goes on along the minus strand of CM067063.1, from coordinate 948,332 downwards.
GTTTATGGACTGGGAACCACTCGAAGGAAAATCTAACGAAATACTTATTTACATATACTTAGAACAAATATGATTTAAGACAAGACGGAATAAAACAGGAGACACACAGCAACAACATGACAGACTTGACAAAATGGATCAAAAATGGAAGGAAAGAAGGAGAAAAGAGAATGCCTAACTACTGATCACGGAAACGAAAGAGGAAATTGAAGAGGTGTTTCAAACAGCTGGTGGCTGCACACAGCCGTGCAAAGATTATGATGGCTATTATAGTAATAAATTCAGAGATCAGTTGATCGATGGATGGATGATAAACCCTGTGGTTGATGAGACTTAGCTTATGAATAAGAAAACATCAGAGAGTGTTAAAAAGTCCTGCTTACCTTTGGGAACAGTGATTTAAAAAAATTTCACAATAATGGCATGTAAGGCATAATATTATGTGTTATAGATTTGTTGTACCACAAAATATCCTATCAGACAAAATTTTCGCGATAGAGCATATGGAAATATTTGTATTTTTCTTATTAAACCGTAACTGTACACGGTTTAATCTGGAAGCATTTTTATTATAAATATTGTTCATATTTTGTATATTTAACAATACTTAACATCAATTTAGCAATTGCTTTTTGTACAATGGTTATTTCTATCCCTAACTCACATTTTAAAACTATTTTAAAGCACTAATGCTGGGTTTTTGTTTCATCTGCAAATTGACTTATGAGTTTAACAGATAGGATTTAAACTTCCGCTTAAAAGAATACACAGATGGAGATTTTGTTTTTATTTCGCAGCTTAATGAATTCCAGAATCTAGGGTATGTGTACATAAATTATGTATTCCGAGCCAATAAAGTTCTCAGGAGGGTTAAATGAAACTCATTGAATTGCCTAGTAGGATAATTCTGAAAAAGAAAACTGGCTCCGTGTAAACATTGAGTTGAATATACAGGGAAATGCATTAACATTGAAATTGAACATTAACTGACCAAGTTGAAAAAAAAAGTATATAAATCTTAAATTTTTAAAATCTTGTATTTAGTACATGGCCGCCACAAATGCCATTTTTCGTAAAGATTTGCAAATTGCAGAAGCTAAGATCAATAATATTTTGCAAACGAGTGGGAAATAACATTCGAAATAAATTTAGATATTGGGCCACCTCAAATTGCGCCCTTAACGGCCATGGCAGCCATTTTTCAAAATGGCCACCATAAATGCCATCTTTCGCAAAGAATTAAAAATTTCAGAAGGGAAAATCATTAAGATTTTGCAAACGAGTGAGATATAACTTTTGAAATGAATTAAGATATTGGGCCATCGCAAATTGCGCCCCGTAACGGTTAGGCAGCCATTTTTTTTTTTTTCAAAATGGTCGCCATAAATGCAATTTTTTACAAAGAAAATAAAAACTTCAGAAGGGAAAATCAACAAGATTTTGCAAACGAGTGGGAAATAAAATTCAAAATAAATTTAGATATTCGGCTATCGCAAATTGCGCCCTCAACGCCAATGGCGGCTATGTGTAAATCCGGCTGCCATAAATACCACCTTTTTCTCTGAATTTACGATTTCCAGAAGGAAAGATCAATATGATCTTGCACTCAATTTACAAATTTCGTTTGAAATTTATCTTGCGCCTATGTATTACATTATTGTAAATAGCGCCCTCAATGGCCATTGCAGCCATTTTTCAAAATGGCCACCATGGATTCTATTATTTTTTTATTTCCTGATTTCGCAAAAGGAAAAGTCAAGATTTTGCACACAATTTGAAAATTATGTTTGAAATAAATATTTTTATTAGATTATTTTAATACTGCCCTCAACGGCCATGGCCGCCATATTCCAAAATGGCTGCCATTGTCATAATCATTTTGCTTTAAAAAATGGTAATTTCAGAAAGAAAAGTCAACAAATGTGTACATAAATTGAAATTCATGTTTAAAATCAAACAATATATCTAGATTGCATAACTCTAGAAATTGTTCCTTCGCAAATTTTCAAGAAGAAAAAAATTGCTAATAAAGGTAATTGCAGCCATTTTCCAAAATGGCTGTCATAGATGCCATTTTTCTTTTATGAAGATGTCCTAATGCCGGAAGAAGACAGTAAACATTTTTTTGCGCAAGTTGACAATTACATACAAAAAAGTTTAGACATTGAGTCATTATAAGCTGTGTTCTCAATGGCTATTCCAGCTATTTGTCAAAATGGTTACAATACACTTTTCTTTTTTTTTTGTCTTGAAAAGTTGCCTAACTTCATCAGGAGAAGACAGTAGAATACTCGCAGAGACATTATATAATCTGAAATATGGTGTCAAAGAAATCATTTGAGGAACAACTGAAATAAACAAGGCAAACGCTTAGCGATTATATCTCACCAATGATGAATGCATATTTTAAATGGCAAACATGAAAAATTTCCGAAAAAGAGTAATAATTATGAATATCCAGGGATAATGGCGCCATGTATTAAATTTGACAGTAACACCATATCATTGATTATTACCTATACGAGGTAGTTTTGCGAGGCAATTACAGTTGTTAGTTTGCAGGGTCGTGGAGTTCACCAGGCGAGATTAGAGCATATCACGAGCATCCGGGTTTTTACATATAAAGTGGACTTCCGTTATAACGAAATCCTCGGGACCGGCAGTTTTCTTTCGTTATATCGGAATTTTGTTATAACCGAACAAATAAACAATAGAAATACATAGAGTGGATGACATTGCAGCCCAAATTTTTACTTCGTTATAACCAGAATTTTGTCATAACCGTGTTCGTTATAACGGGAGTGCACTGTAAAACAGGGAGGTCAGAAGAGAAGGAGTGGAATCTAACCTCCCTGCTTTACATGTAAACATTCCGATCGACCACGAAGAGAAGACATTAAGGAGGTCGCTGCGTGTTGACTACACGCACCGCAGAAGAACGCCGATAAATCAACTCATACAAAGTCGACCACTTCCAGCAGCACTACGCGTCAAACAATGACTAGTCCATTTGTGCTCAATAACTGCACAGTTGCCATCAGTTATTACAACTCTCCAAATTGAAACAGAAGCAAAAATAAAGTGAAAGAGCGTTCAGATGTTTGAAGTTCGCCTGTTAAAATTACATATGTATCTTTGAAGTTGGAGTTGAATGATATACATTGATGAACAATTTTTCAATTATTCGACATGTTGGTGATGTTCTACAGGTAGTCAAATGTGGCTTGATCTACTAGTATATAATAGTGTATAGCCGTATTCACATATTTGCCTAGTTCAAGTAGGGGATAGGTAATGCTTATGATATTGACTGGCCTTGAGGGAGATACCAGATAAATATTGCCCTCACTGAAAGAATATTGCCCTCGTCTTCGACTCGGGCAATATTCTTTCAGTTAGGGCAATTATTTTCTGGTATCTCCCTCGAGGCCAGTCAATATTATATAAATATATGGGACTATATGACGTGTATCTATTCTAAAATGTAATTTCCTAAATATTCTTAAGACAGATACGAAAATATGGCCTTTCATTTTACGAAAAAAAGTTAATTTACTTGCTGTGCTTACATTAAAACACATACCTTTGATATCCGTACTGTTAGCCGTCACACGCGAAATACTGCAATTAGAACTAAACTGAAAACATGAATTTAGAATTAACCCATCAATGAAACCATTTTTCTAAATTTAAATTTCTTCGAACACCCGATTTCATTAGATATAATGGTTGTTTAGCAGTATTCTATTGCTTTCTCCTTCTGGAATAAGCAAATGAAAAAAAGGAGTGTGTGGAAGCCATTTTGACAAAGAGCTGCCATAACCGTTGGGACGATGTTTAAAGAGTGGCTCAATATCTTCATTGCAAATTCAAATTCACATTCAAACTTGAATTTATTTGAATATCTTTTGTCAATTTACACAAGAAATTGAATTGTCTTCTTCTGGCATTATCATATTTTCAAGAAATAAATAGCATCTATAGTGGCCATTTGGAAAATGGCTGCCATAGTCGTTGATGGTGCCATTTGTAATGACCTCATATATTATTTTCTTTTGAATATTATTTTCAACATATGTACAAATTTCATTGATTTTCTCTCTGAAATTAGCAAATCTTTCCATCTTTCGGTCAGCATGGCCCTTGAGGGCGCCTTCTAAGAAGACCTTATACTTAAATTTATTTTCTGAGCATAATTTTCAACTTGTTTTTAAAGTCTTATTGACTTTTCTTTCTGACATCAGCAAATTTTTTGCAAAAAAAAAAGGGGGGGGGGGAAATCCATGGCAGCTGTTTTGAAACTTGGCTGCTATGGCTGTTGAGTGTGCACTTTTGGATGGTCTATTATCAAATTCAGTTTGAATGTAATTTTTCACCTTTGTGGAAATTTCGATTGACGTCTGCAACACTTTACGAAAAAAAAAAAGACATTCATGGTGGCCATTTTGAAAAATGGCTGGAATGGCCATTGAGGGGGCAATTTGCAATGGCCCAATAAGTTTACTTTTGAATGTAATTTCCCACTTGTTTGCAAAATCTCGTAGGCTTTCCCTTCTGATTTCAGTAAATCTTTTCGAAAATATAGGAATTATGGCGGCCATTTTGAAAAATGGCTGTCATGACTGTTGAGGGCGCAATTTCCAATGGCCCAATATCGAGAATTATTTTAAATGTCATTTCCCATTTATAACCAAAATTTCATTGACTTTTCCTTTTGAAATTAGCATTTTTTTTTAATGGAAAAAGTGGCACTTATGGTGCCCATAAAAAAAAAAAATGGCTGTCATAGCCATTGAGCGCAATTTTGAATTGCAAAATATCTGGATTTAATTTAGATGTAATTTCCCGCTTGTTTGCAAAAAAGAAAAAAAAAATGGCTTTCCCTTCTGAAATTTGCATTTTTAACAAAAAAAAAATCATTAATGGTGGCCATTTTGAAAAAAAAAAGGCTTCCATGGCCGTTGAGGGCGCAATTTCCGATGGCCCAATATCTAGATTTATTTTGAATGTAATAAACATTTATGGGCAAAATCTTATCAACTTTTTTCATCTGAAATTTGCAAAATCATCGACGAAGTGGCACATTAGACAGCCATTTTGAAAAATGGCTGTCATGGACGTTGAGGGCGCAATTAACAATGGCAAAATTATTTAGATTCATTTTGAATGTAATTTCCCACTTGTTTGCAAAATCTTACTGGCTTTCCCTTCTGAAGTTAGCAAGTATTTTGAATAAATGACATTTATGGCGGCCATTTTGAAAAATGGCTGCCATGGCCAAAGAGGGCGCTATTTCCGATGGCCCGATGTCTAGATTTATTTTGAATGTAATTTCCCATTTGTAACCAAAATCTTATTGACTTTTCTCTCTTAAAATTAGTAAATTTTACGAAAACATGGCATTTATGGCAGCCAATTTTAAAAATGGCTGCATGGACGTTGAGGGCGCTATTTACGATGGCCCAATATCTAAAATTAATCTGAACGTAATTGTCAACCTGTGTACGAAATTTGGTGCTTTTATCACAAAATGCACAATTGTTCAGCTATGCCGCTCCACTAATATATACATATACATATATATATATATATATATAATATACTAGTATATATATATATATATATTCATGGCCTGGTTCAATACCTTCCATGTATTCTTAATATCATGTCAATATTATTCTAAGTGAAACATATATTTCCTCTTTTCCAAGCGTATAATGTTAGAATATTTTTATACGAAGTGTATTTTCTTTTGTCTTCTCAGTTTTTTGTTTGTTTTTTTTTCATTTAGAATTTATAATATAACATACTTTTTCCTATTAATTGAACGAAGACGAGATTTTGAGATCTACGGAAATCTGGGGGATGTTTTATAATCAACTAACTTATCTTTTAATTTAGGAATACATTTATCTAAATACTTATTGATTATCCCTGAAAATCATTAAATGACATATTAACATCATCACTATCATAAACAGTAAACCAATCAGCCCTATCTACGCTAGCATAAATTTGTTGTTTGATTTAACTATCTAATGATTATATCATCAAGATGCTTATTATTGTTCCTGATGTTGAAATGTTACAAATGTACTTTCTGAAAAACTTGTGGCAAAATCTATGACTTGATCAACTCTAACATTCTTAGAAGAAATATGAGTGGAATGATATTCAAAATCGAAATCGTTATATAAATCTTTTGAAGAGAAATTAACATTATTGCCAATGAGGTTATCAAAAAAAAAAGAAAAGCAGAAGAGCGTGAATATGATCCGACTTAATTATGTAGGGGAGCGTCTAAACAAATCATAGAGTTCATCATCATCAAGGGAATCAAACACTGCATTGAGTTGATTAGCCATAAGGAGGAGCATAGAATTTAAGACGAAAGCATATCAACTGTCGGGGTTGCATAAGTATGACATATTTGGACATACATGTACGTGAAGCACAAACAAATCCGGGTTTGCGGATGGTACAGCGAGTATAGGCAAATACACATAAACATAGAATTCTGAAAAGGAAGATAGATGTGAGAGGACAAGCACAAGGAAGAGGACAGAGAAAAAAGGACGGAATGACAACATAAATACATAGGCCTACATATGTATCAAACTGTGTCGTAATATGAGAATTTAATGTTGCTGGTCTCAAATCATATAATTTTCAAAATAAGAAACGAAAAAGACAATGTATTGTATGCAATGAAGGTTCTTTGAGTAAACAACATCAATTACGGCAAAAAAAAAATAGTCATGCACATGCAAAAAAAAAAAATCAATGTACTATTAAATAGAAATTATATTTTATAGTATGGAAGAGTCATACATGGTGGCTATAAAAATTAACTGGATAAATTAAGTGGACATAATACATGAATTTTCATACAACATGAACCGGAGGGTTCCTTATCCCCATGTTGTAGGATGTATATTAATACAGGGCTGGTGACGATTCCATTAATGTGAACAGCATACAGATAGAACCTACAGACACGCAAGCTCAAACAAGTGGAAAGTATCCGTGAACATTCTTGCAGTCAATGAGCAAATCATTATAAAGAAAAAAAATGACAGAGCGAGAAATTTTAGGAAAATGTTTACAGCCTTGGTACATAACTGGACAAAATTTCCCGGTGTCCGACAACCGTAGCTCTCTATTACATAACATTTTATCCGAACTGCATAACTATGAGATGCGTGTGTGTGGCAGGTTGACATTGTGATGCAAAGTAATAATGATACTAGTAATGAAAAATATCCGACCATGTGATAAATGGGTTCATATACAACGGCCTTCAAATACCAGGTTGTTTATAAGCAGAGGGCAGGCTGCAAGAAACAAGAATTTGCAAAATTGAAGCTCTGAATGAGAAAGAGTCAGCATACCCGCACTCCCACACAAAATTCCAACAAACAAAAGAACCGCATGACAATACAGTTTAGAGGGACCTCGCATTGCAGTGTCACGAGGAGCAACCACGGCTGACAAAAAGTGTGGAGTAGGGTTCATAATGGGGAGTTTTCGCAAGCACAACGCGGCATGGAGTTGAGCGTGCCGTGTGCAAAATTTGCTTCTGCGCATGATCAACTTCGAGAAACGTCCCCCCTGATAGCGTTGGGTCCCGATGCTGGACATGAGCGAGCGAGCGAGCGAGCCAGCCAGCCAGCCAATCAACGATCATGTCCCCACACCTCCGTCCTAAGACTAGGCGTCCACTAGGGCTTGGACAAGACGCGGACAAGACCCTGAAAGCAAATTTGGTATTCCGCACTCGTTCAGCAACCTGTCCGCAGGTTCCTGAAAGTGTCCGCTCACTGTCCTAAACTTGTCCGGGCGTTTCCGCACCTTTGGGAGAGAGAAAAATTTCCGTGTCCAAATTTTGATCGAGACCAAAATTTGGACGCGGAAATGAACTTCCTGACACCTTCGGCAACTTGTCCTGACGATGTCCTCAGGACATCCCGCCTTTTCGGAACCCTTCCGCACCTTCCGCAAGCGCTCCTGAAAGAATCCTGCGGTGTGGGGGAAGCTTCGCGAATGAAAGCGGAAGACACCAGGAATGTTTTGGACAGCGCGGAGCCGATGCGGATTTATATTTGCAAGTGTCCGGAACCGATGCAGACATTTTGTGATCAAGACATGAAAGAGCAAAACGCGTTCCAAAGGATTTTGAAAGTTGAAAAGGAAATACATCACTGCAGCAACATGTCAAAAAGACCAATAAGGGAGGCGAGGTCCCCATGCAAGCCCCACAGCCAAACCTCTCTTCCACTGATTAGGAAGAGGTAAGTATCAGCATTTCCCAGTCCCAAACTAAGGAAGCAAAGCAGAAGGCAGTGATATTTTGCCAACAAAAACGTGGAAAAAGAGGAAATAGCACTCTCCGCTCCGAGTAAACTTTTTTTTTGTTACGTTATTTTCAGAAGTCATTCTGATTTGAGGAATTTTGATAGTTGCCATTACATCGTATGCATAAATGGGACCGCCCAACTCAAACCCCACAAAAGTGGAATGATGTCATTACATATATATATATATATATATATATATATATATATATATATTTATATATACTTATATTAGTATGACAAAGTACTATGTTATAAGCTTGACAAATTATTTATCTTGTTTCGTAATGACCATTCCAATACTTTTAAAGGGGACCAGGGCCATTGCTCGTTCGTTCGTTCGTATATATTTTGCTTCTCAAATCAAATCAAATCGAATCAAATATAAATTACATCAATATGACAAATTTTAACAAAATATAACCAAATGACTTCTTTTCACTGTACAAAGCCTTGGTATTGTCAATACTCGAGTATGGCATCCCCGCTTGGTTTCCCACAACATCGTCTCAGTCCCTGATGATCGAACGCGTCCAACGGACTGCTACTCGAATAGCACTCAAACAAGTGCGAGGTGAAATGTCTTATGCAGAGCGTCTTGAGGTCCTTCATTGGTCTGCCCTGTCCTCGAGGAGAGAATATCTTCTCTCTTCCTTTTCGGTTAAGTGTCTGTCTGGTGTTTGTAATTGTCCCAATCTTGCTGAGAACATAGTGATCAATCCACGTCACTCAGAAACCTTAACTTTACGTCACCTTCCCTCTAGAACTCAAGCTTTCTTCTACTCCCCCTCCCGTCTTCTTTCTAGAATATGGAACACACTGCCAGCAGCCGTCAAGGACGCTGCTGTGCTTTCACCTCTTTCCTCTTTTCTAAACTCATTAAAATCAGCCGTATTTTCTGTTCATTGAAATCTATTCCTTCACCAATTTCTCTGTACATTCACATAGAGCCTTTTTTTTTTTTTTTAGTCTTTAAGCATTTAGCTTGAAATTTGGCGCATGTGACCGCTGTGGTGCGTCGATGTGTATTTTGTTTTTATTGTTTAGCAATGTGTTACTATGGTAACAGTTTTTTGTTTTGTTTTTTTAACCAAAAGGCATACAAAAATATTGTGGAGAAGGCTCGCTCCCAGTTTTCGAGTATTTGGCTTGAAATTTGGTACATGTGACCCTTACAGTACAAAGATGTGCAAACGTAATTAATCTTTTGGTATTGTTGAATAGTGTGTTTCCATTATAATTGCTTATTTTGAACAAAGAACTCGGATAAGAGTATTGTGGATTTAGTTAGCTCCCTGAGCTTTTGAGCGTTTTTGGGTATTGGTTTGAGATTTGGCACATGTGACCGCTGTAGTACATACGCACATGCGCAAATTTATTCATTTATTCTTTTTCGTCATTGTTGAACAAAGTGTTGCCATGGTATCAGTAGGTTTTGGATGAGGATTGTGTACAAACATTTTGGTTTGGCTAACTCTCTCAGTTTTTTTTTTTTTAGTATTTGGTTTCGGATTTGATATGTGTGATCATTATGTTACCTAGATGTGAAATATTTGATTTCTTTTTGTTATTGTTGGGAAATGTGTTTCACGGTAACTCCATATTTTGAATGATAATCATATGATAATGCGATTTCAGTTATTTTTTTTTCATATCTTTGGGCAATTGATTTGAAATTCGGCATATATGACTGTTATGATATGTGGGTGTGCACAATTCATCATTTGTTCACGTTGAACATTGAGTCGTTGTGGTAACAGTATACAAATTAATTGTTAGCTGAGTTTACTTTCTCGGTGTTTGATGAGGTATTAATCACATTGAGTGATAGTTTTAGTTTTGATTTGTACACATGTGCTTCATTTTTATTTTTATGCTGACAATGATGATTATGTTCTAAGAGGTTAGAGGCTTAGGATTGGGGGTCGGGTGGAAATCCAGGAATCTCCTACATTTATGTTGACGTATTTTGTTTTCAGTTTTTGAAATTAATGTATGAATATATTTATAAATGAAGTCAAGGGTTGGATGATTATTTTGGAATTGTATAGTGTTTTTTATGTTTTGAAGTTTGATAAGGATTATGGAGTTCAGGAGTGGGGATCAGGGGTTGAGTGATAATTTTTTAATGATTGTTAAATGTGTTGGTTGTTAAATGTGTGGGTTCACATGCCTACGGGCAATAGTAAATGTATTTACTTTTGTGTGCCCTGACCCTCATGTAGTCTCCATTCATTTCATTTTCACATTGTGTAAAGTGTACAGTACAGTGTATCCTTTGTAATGTTCATTCTGGTTTTTGTTTCATGTTTGTGATGTTAATGATATGTATCCTATATTCTTTACCTGGTCGAATAAATAATAATAATAATAATAATAATAATAATAATAATAATAATAATAATAATAATAATCACATTGTGTAACGTGTACAGTACAGTGTATCCTTGGTAATGTTCATTCTGGTTTTTGTTTCATGTTTGTGATGTTAATGATATGTATCCTATATTCTTAACCTGGTCGAATAAATAATAATAATAATAATAATAATAATAATAATAATAATAATAATAATAATAGCAACACGAAAATGCAGTTTATGCATTTATGCATAACATTTATAGTTATATAATATGTAATACAAGTAAGGCAATACATTTGATTCAATAAGGAAGCAGGAGACCGTCAGCATAAGTATAGCTTGACTGGGCTGATGGCCTCATTGGGAAATATAACTCAGGTTTGCCTCTCATAAACGTACTTTTTTTTTAGTTCTACATTACAATGGTATGCTTTAGAGGGAAAAGAAGATGTGAGTGAGTGTAGTGCGAGTACAATAGGTGAGTTTAAGGTTTGTATTGGGGCCATTTTAGACTATACTTATTCTTCAGTATATCAGTACAATAATATAGGTTTTGCCGGTCAATTTCATACTTTTGTCAATCAAATTCATTAATGTGCATTCAAATTCACGCAGCGCACACACGTGAAAATATTCGGGCATTCCAGTTCAGAATCCGAGCAATCAATTTCATTTATTGGCGTTCTATTTCGTTTTCGTGAAATCAAATTCACGATTGGGCATTCAATTTCAAAATGCGAGCACCGACTTTCCTACTCGTGCGTTCAAATTCATGCGATAGTCACCTGACAGTCCTATTGAGCTTGTTTGGATCGTTCAAATTCATTTTTAGGCGATCAGGTTCGTACTTCGTGTAATCATTATTTAACGAGGAAAATGGAGTGGACTTTTAAGAAAGGAAAAAGGGCCAACATAACCAATGAAGGCTTGCATATAGTGTAGTTATTGTTGTTTACATGTTCTACATTGTTCTCTGTTCTTGTATTCTTTGTTTTTCATCTCAATCAATTTCAAATTGTAATGTCCAATCAGCAGTTCATCCAAACATCACAACGACTAGTAATCATAGTTTTTGATAATACTGCGTGCTGACAACGCCCCAACACCAACCACATAATGACAATTTATCAATTTAAAGACAAACTGACACACAATGATCTCACATAGTTCCGCAAAAGTAAATCAATAAGACAGCAATACACATCAAAAAAACACATATAAAATGTTCATGTATCAGTTTCAACAAGTCGAAATTGTTTTTTTTTTTCCTCGAAAGTGTCAACCAACCATCCGTATAATGCTCGTCTGTAGGCCTATTACAGTGCCTAATGTTTGTTTGTCTGTTTCATTTTCCATCAAAGAACATGGCTGGATAACCCATATTCAGCTGCAAAAAGCTGGTCTTCCGTATGGGGTCCAGTTGAATGTTCTGCTCTTTGCGATGAATAAATGAGGTGGGATCTTTTACGTGTATGAGTTGTGACTCTCTCACACATAGGACCTCCATTCCATGTCCAATCCGAGGGATATGTGCCTGTATATTCCTACATTGTATTTGCTAAGCGCGAGTTCAAAATTGTCAATGAACAGGTGGACCTCTACTGCAAAATAAATAATCATCATAAATCCCAATATATTCAAAGCCAAATGAGTAACACATGCATACACGGCCCCAAACTAACTAAATTCAGGACTTCTTTTACATTATATGCAGTTATTTGGAACATGGTTGCCTATTCACGAATTTGAATGACCGACGAGATTCCGCCGCCAGCTTGACATGAATTTGAATGTTCATTGATGAAATGCGTGCTCCTCTCTTAAATTTGAATGCTCCGATAGTGAATTTGAATGCTCCGACAATGAATTTGAATGCTCCGACAATGAATTTGAATGCTCCGACAATGAATTTGAATGCTCGGATAGTAAATTCGAATGACCGGATTTTGAATTTGATTGCTGATTCAGTGCTGCGAGCGTGGAATGCGTGAAATCGAATGCTCGGAATAGGAACTTGAATGACAAAAGTATGAAATTGACCTATACATTGTACTAATAAATGCAGACCACAAACCTAAACAAAATCATATCATTTTTAATACTTTGTTTTACTAAATATATCGAGTTAAAATATATTTCTTTAAACTAGTTTTGAAAGAATACAGAGATGTTCGTGTTTTTAGGGAGTCGGGTAAAGGCATTTCTGCTTGTGTGACATCCATGACAGCTATCAGTGAAATTAGAAAAATCGAAAGTCGGCTCCCAATTATAACCTTGCCCTATTTCCTCAGGCTGTCCGCATATCTAACTCTTGCTGTCCGCAAGTCATCCTGGTTGCCCTCGTTCATGACTTTATAATTCCTGGTGTAATCCTAGATGCTTCCGCGCTACCCGGCCACGCTCTTCGTGAGTGATTCCTAGGACACTCCTAGGAATGTCCGCAGTCAGTCCGCGGACATTCCGCGGACATTCCGAGGACATTCCGAGGAATATCCCAGGACAAGCCGATTCGCACACTTATTCCGCGGACAGGATGCCGAAATGACAGAATTTGCTTCCGCAACCCTTCCTAGGCTTGTCCGCGCCCAAGTGGACGTCCGCAGGAGCGAAACTGTTCAGATGTGGGGACAGGAATCAGAGTGCAGGGATTGTCGCAGCTGATTGCTTCCGCGTATTCTCTGTCTTCCCGTCGTGTAGCGAAAACTCCGTACTCACTGATTAAAGAACCGACTGCTTTGCCCAGGTACGTAGATACAATCGTCAATAACAGGGACCAAAATAATGTTCGTGCGAATAAAAATACTACTTTTTGAAAACATAAAAAATGGCAAAAAGACATCTTTACGAGGGCGCACTCTTGAGGTGAGTTGAGTTTCTTTATCTAGTCCATATATAAGTTAGTCTGATTAGAAAGAGTGTTAAAATATTACGAGTTCAACAGTATAAATGTGATCGAAATCGGATGAAGAATAAGAAAGTAATATAACATCTTGAAATTTCATTTTTTTTTTTTTTTTGGGGGGGGAACAGTTCTTGAACAATCAATATGAATATGCAAATGGAAAAGTGAGCATGTTATTCCCTCACAACTTACCATATATTTTGTATAAAAAATTTCCAGTTTTTCATTCGAATGCAATTATGACCGAGGCTCAAATCCTCATATATCTACCTGATCACTATTCTAAAGTTCTTCAACCAGGAATAACGTCATGTTTCAGACTTAAATGACAGAAACACTAAATTTTCATTTTGTTGTACCCGATCAATGGTAAATTGTGAGGGTATGACATGGTTAGTTTACTCATTTGCATACTTATACCCACTGTACAAGAACTGTTTTGGAGAATTAATCAAATCCTCGACATTTCATAACTTCCTTATTTTTAACCAATTTTAGGCATATCTTTACCGTTGAGCTGGTAAATTATACTCTTTTTTTATCAGACTAACTTATATTCGGACTGGGTTTCCTCTTTAACCAGGGTAAAGACCTTGGCATCAGCTAAAAGCTGTTTTTCCAGCAAGCATGGCAAGGCCGTGACATGATAACAAACAGAAATCATACAATAAAGAGAATGCAAATAAAAACATGAAATAATCATTACAAACGGACGTCAAAAAACTCACAAAGTATAATATGAAAAGTGTAGCATAAAAAGTATATACAATGAAGAAAAGAAATCAAAATGAGAGCTGAGGAAAAGAATTATACAGAAATGCACAAAGGGTTGAAAACTGACAATCATAATATCAAACAGCAAACAGATTGAGAAGTTTCAAAACTACAGACGAGTTTTTAACGAGGCGGGGGGGGGGGAGTTGGTCAAATGAATTGACAGACCTGTTATGTGAGCAAATATTTGAATGTACAACATTAGCACTTGGATATAAAGCTGAATATAAATTATTGCAACCATACATGTCTTTACTTTATTTCTGTTATAAATAATTTGATATCATTAATTGTCCTAAGACTTTTGGGAGATCATTAAAGAGCTTAGAAGCTGAATATAATGTGTTTTTTTTTTTCTTAGAATTTTTTTCCTGGTTTTGGGAGAACAACAGTGGTGTTATCGTTGCTGAGATTGTAATAAGACTGAAATCTTAACTGAATCCTGGATGACAGTGAGTCAGGGGCGAGGTTACAGAGCAATTTGAAGATGACTGTCAGGGTCTGAATCTCCCGTCGATAAGATAACATCATTTCCTGTATATTGCAAGGACTGAAGCAGAGTTTCTACATTTTCAAAACCTGTAACAGGCGAATCAGGCGGTTTATACGAGCAAACAGCAAAAACAAAAAAAAACCCGGCTTGTTTTATTGGATTTATTTTTAATCACATCACTTCTAAACCTTCTACAAATAAACAATCTACAATCACACACAGACGAATCTAACCGAGTTTTACTTGGTGCTAACATGTGTATGTTTTCACTGAGTAACGTATGGCGTATATATCTCATCTACATTCCTCAACAATGAGCATATATTTAAACATGCGATATTAATACCAGAGCATGTTTTAAGTTTTTTAATTTTTTTTTCTTTACCTGTTGACAATTGCATTCAGTATCTTTATGCTTTGTTGATGTGGAGAAATCGGTACCATACTCCATTTCGGTTTGGGAGAGTTCGGCAAGACGACATGCGTCACAGAACCAATTTACATCGGACAGGAAAGTGTCGTATGGTGCTCGCGAACACTTCAAGTGCACCCGCTTATTACCAGATACACGTAATAATGTATTCTGATCATTTTTCACTTCTTTCCGA
The DNA here is from genome assembly GCA_033980235.1 of Diadema setosum. Lineage (NCBI taxonomy): Eukaryota > Metazoa > Echinodermata > Echinoidea > Diadematoida > Diadematidae > Diadema > Diadema setosum. Next base: position 932,839 of record CM067063.1, on the reverse strand, counting down.
AAGGATATGCAGAGATAATTAACATTGACTAACATTGTGTGTGATAACTAGATGACAAACAACATGTGACGTCATGTCTTACAGTTTTTCGATGTCGTGCCCGTTCTCGATCCGAATCCTCCTGCCATCCTGGTTCATTGCGAAGATAGCTTCATCCTGCGTTCAGCATGTCTTTGCTTTCTTGCTTTCGATGACTTTCCAGTACAGCGCTGCGTTTTCGCTAATGAAGAGTTTTGGTCCACTGAGGTCTTTCAGTCGTGTCCGCGCTCTGTACACGTCATTCCTCGCATTGTACTGGCTGAATTTTACAATGATGACTCTCGGTTTTCGCGTAGGAACAACGGCGCTGGCGTACGATGTCTGTTGGTGTCGATCACGACTGCGGGGATCTACCTTGTCTCCATCCTGCTTCTGACGAGGTGTGATCCGATGGCTCCGGTCGATCGCATCTGTGGGTATACATTGAGGCCAAGTATGCTGTTGAAGATGTCCAAGACAAGTTTGTCGTTGTTTTCATTTGGCTGTTCCCGGACTCCATAAATCCGCAAACAGTTTCGCCGACTATACTGTTCGGCGTCGTCGATTTCATCTCGGAGTCTTTTGATTTGCTTCTCCATATCTGTCACTTTCTGTTGGGCAGTTCGTAGTTCATGGTCACATTTCTTCACATCAAGTGACACAGCTTGGTTGACTTTCGACGTGATTCGTCCCTCAAGCTTTGCGGCGATGACGTCAAAGATTTCAGTGGCAATTCATTTAACGAGGTCCAAAAGTGGTTCGGTGGAATGTTTCAGAGTATTGCCATGGCTTAACTCCCTTGATTGACCAGCTGAAAGTGGTTCATCGTCCGAGCTGGAGTCTGAATCTTTGGGCCCGGGACCCGCTGCGGGGGATTTCTCCCTTCTCCGTTCACTCTCCGATGACTTTCCCTTCCTTGGTTTTCGAGACTTTTCCTGTCTTTTTCCAAGCGAAGGCATGCTTTTTCCTCAAAATTTTCACATCTTTATAATATCTTTCAGGTAGAGTATACTCTCATATGGTGCAATACACTACTCGAGATATTCAGGCAGTTCCAGAGAAATTTTAGTTGAATTGTAGTGGATTGTGAGCACTTCGTCGGTTGAGAATGATATATAAGGGCGTTAAGTTGCCAATAAACCCATAGTGTTCAAGACAATTTAAAAGGTGCCACATGCTCTAATATGGACCCCTAAAATCACCAAAATATCAAATTCTAGATGTTGATAGAAATCATTTTATCGACTACTGATAGATCTGCCAAAAAACTTTCGTTTCAAAATTCCTACTACAAGTGCCCCAAAAATTGATCGAAACTTATGTTTCATATTGTTTTTAGACCCGAAAGTCAGTTTGAAACAATAAGAATAATAAGGAATTCAAAAGGCTCTAAAATCATTACTGTTCATTCAACTTCCACACATAAGGAATCAAATTGCAGAGCAGGGCCTGAGCTATCAGACTAACTCACTCTTGGCCTGCTGCCATTTAGGGGTATACTTTAAGGCAGTGCACAGCTTTTAAACTGCCTCTGTTCACCAAACACATGCTTTCCACACATGCTGTTTATACAGTGGCCCAGTGGGCATGGGTTGTGATGTCTTTTTATTTCCTTTAGTTTTCTCAAAGTTTTGTTTTTCAGATAACTATGTTATTGATTTAATTGATTGAGCTTAAGCGCTTTTATTTGGTTGACTTGATATTTTTCACAATTCATAATAACAGACTACTTAATAGGTTGACAGAGTATTTTTATGATACATTTGACAGAAGGTCATTAATTAACGACATGAATACATAATTAACTGATCCGGTGCGTGATTAGACAACATAAAAAATCATTAGAATAGATTTAACATGGTTTCACAAGAAATGCTCTGTCAGATTGTGCATTACAACATTATTTGCTATCAAAACAGATTTGAACTATTTTGGGCGTTACAATTTGACTGTAACTTTTAAACAATATTTTATTTTTATTTTCTTTATACATGTATGCCAATCGGGTTTTGTGGTGTCGGATTACATCACGTGTGCTCAAAATGTACATGAAGGCATGCCATGTTCACCCATGCCAGAATAAAAAAAAAATCAAAAATGTACACATGAATAGACAGTCACTTCCTAAAGCATGTTTGTCAGAATAGGATATGTGGCATCAACACCCTTCTCATCCTCAATAGTCTTGTGAGCGCTTGTTGATTGCATTTTGCATAGTGTGACTCTGATTATTATCATGTAATACAGGTATTATAATTGAGGACGGACATTTCTGTGGCCTATTTACCCAGCTTTACTGAACACAAGAATACTTGAGAATACGTATAGAATACGGAGAAAAATCGACAGCGAGTCACTTTGTATAATGGTTTAGTGAAACGTGAATCATGCCTTCCGTAAGTATACATGCGCTTGTATATATATATATATATATATATATATATATATATAAGAAACATTGTATATTCAAATTGCGGGGAAAAAAGAAAATGATTGATGGCTGATGCTTTAGGATGAACAGCAACATTTTTAAGCACAATAACATTTTTGATCACAATGGCAAACATGTTTTGATCAAAATCGGATAAAAAATAGGAAAATAATGTAATTGTATAAAGTTAATTTTCAACAAACAGGTCTCACTAGTTTCTAAAAAAAAAAAAAAAAAAAATTGTCTTAAACAGACTGCCGAAGTTAAGTTTTCCATTATAAACGTGCAAAAGAAAGTACTATTGAATAATTTCAAAATACTGGCCAATTCGACATATTAGGATATCATTGTAGGGTCATGAACAATAAAACAAAACATGGATTTCAAGCGTCGAGTACAAATAATAATAATGGTAAGTTGTGTGGGGATGACACCTTACTCATTTATATATTCATATCGATTGTTAAGGATCTGTTGTGAAGATTTGGAAAACGTTATGCCTTCCCTAATCTTTATCAGATTTTTATCAAAAATAACTAAATATTGAATCTAATAAATTATATTTTTTTTCCTTATTACAAATGATGTAAGGAAAGTAATACAGCGCTGAATTCCGACAGTCTTGAGCATTTGAAAACAAAAATTGATGTTGAATAAAAATCAGTAGCAGCAAAACAGTTAGACTTAACAATCGTTGCAAGTAGGCCTACATCGACTGTGTATTTTTGGGGGGTTTTTCGTTGTTTTTTTTGGTAATTGTTCATCTTTGCTTAAACAGGAGAGTTACAGTCTATGAACTGGTCATAGAACTAACAGTGTACTCACAGAGCAACTCATGACATACACCTGTGTGCATAAGTGGGAGGAGCGATGTATTGAGGAGTGCTGAGTGTCTTCTTTCGTGAGACCATGTTTGACCAGATCTCGAATTATCGATGTCCCTAATCTGGACCATCAACAATGTACTATGAAATTCCCATGTTCAAAAAACAGCGCGAAATCCTGACTATCAATTAACGTTGGTCTGAATATAATGATAAAATGTTCTAAAATTGAATGGAAGTATGTTATATTAGGGCAAACATGTATACAACATTTATTCATACAATTATTATGCATGTAATCGTTTAAGCTCAACAGCAATTCTTTTGTACTGCTGGACTCAATCTGGTGAAAACTCCTGTCTTGATAAGTGTTTTTGGGCTAGGATTTCATGGTTGTGGGTGTTTAGGACTTTATTTTCTTTTCGTGGTATATAGTGAGAAGCTCAACAGCAATTCTTTTGTACTGCTGGACTCAATCTGGTGAAAACTCCTGTCTTGATAAGTGTTTTTTGGGCTAGGATTTCATGGTTGTGGGTGTTTAGGACTTTATTTTCTTTTCGTGGTATATAGTGAGAACATACTGAAGGTTTAAGATTCGTTAACGACTGGGTTGGAATGTTCCTGTACGTGACTCCCATTTTCCTTGGTATCCATCACATCTCTCTCCGCATCGGACTATCCAGAAGGGTGCACCTTTGGAGAGGAATGGATGTAGTCAATGAAAAGAAAGAGACTGATGCCACCACAAAGGATTACGACGGACAGGATGACCGATATGACTATGATGAGAGCGGTGTCATCATTTGGCGGTTTTTCAGTGGGCGTGTAAGTTGTCGATACGATGTTAGAGGTCGACCCCACGTTGCCAGCCTCGTCAGATGCTCGCAGGGAAAAGTGATACGAGACACTCAGGGAGCCTTCAGGGAGCTGTACTGTGACGTTCTCCTCGACGCCGGCGATGGCGATATCGGATAGGTTACCCTCGACCAGCTGATCGTTGTTTACCTTAGTACACTCTGTGAAGTTGGTCCTCAGCGTTTTGAAGTCAGTACAATACCTCAATTCATACAATGAAGCTGAATAAACGAAAAAATGTGTCATCACTTTAGTCTACCATGTTTCTAAAATACTCGGTCTAATTCAGGTCCATTAAAATTTTGTAATGACTTAAGGGAAGTGACATGCATTTAATCATAGTAATCTTAATATCGTATCAGCAAGTACACTTATTGTTAAATCTTCCATACCTAATGACTTTTCCCGTAATGCCATATTGTATTTGTGATGTTTAGGATAAAATGTTTTTGATTTAAAAAAAAAGATTTATGACATCTTTCAGGAATTTCTTTATATCATTTTATCTCATATTCTCATTATCTTACCTACGTGCAAGCATTTAATTTCTTTTGCTGAAGAGATATGATTACAGTCAGCGAACTCTTTTTCTCTGTTTTGATGATTTCGAATATTCGTTACAGGAATGTGTATTCTTTATTTCTATGTACAATACGATTCCAAATTAGAGTTATATTGTGTTTCACAGGTCCCTAAATACAACGACACAACGACAGAACAACAGTAGTATCCTAGGACCAGCCTGGCCATGGCCCTCCAATTGGATTTTCACTTCGGCATCATGCTCTTGTTATGGTAATTTATGTAAGTTATATACAATGGGAAATAGTGGGCATTATACAACGTCCAAGTAGATCCTTGTAATTTGATTGGAGGATTGTTGGTGACGTGATATTCAATAAGTACTCCATTCAACGCGCCGTGCAATTTTGGTTCTATTTTTGCGTGCAACTTGGTTCGATTTTTTTTCGTTCTATTCCACGGTTCGAGAAATTGTACGGTACTGCGTGTACTGTGTGTTGCATATTGAGGATCGCATGCAGCTAGCGCAGTTTACGTGTGCGGTACATGCATGCGCGTACGTAGGCCTACGTAGTGCTTATGTATATGTATGAGCGCTAGTATAGCTGTGACCTGTATCTACACTGATTGCATGCAAAGCCAGAAAGAGAATCGCAGTGGATCCACATGTAAGTATGGCTATATTTTTCATACATATATAGACTTCTAGGCCTACTTAGACCAAAAAGATCTACTTGGACGTTGTATAAATCAAATAGTGTATGGTCTTTACTCGTGCAATGGAACGAGATTTCGCACTCGGTGAAAGATGAGGCGCACTATTCAACTCGGCTTCGCCTCGTTGAATAGAGCGCCTCTATCTTTCACCTCGTGCGAAATCTCGTACCATTGCACTCGTGACCATTCACTATTTGTATGATAACACACACACACACACACATACACTTTTTTGTTCACTGTGCTAAGCATGGAAAGGGAGACAAGGATACGAGAGATGGCTAACATTATCGATACCTTGGCCATGATCGAAGTCATCTCCCACTGCAGTCCATGCAAGGATCACCGCACCGCTGTCGTTTAACTTAAGCCTGAGGTCCATGATGGTGGATGGCGCAAGGATATCAGGGGCATTATGTGAGTAGTTGTGAACAACGAACGCTCCGCCCGAGGCAGATCGCATGAATGCCGTCTGTGAGGGTGCCACTGTTGCTCCAACAGATCGGCGACCTGCAGTGCAACAATAACCTCCAGAAAGTGAGAAGATAGTAATTTCATATTCCCAACCTCTTACAGAAGGTTATACCGTAGATAATAGAATTCACAAAGCTAAACCAGTATCTAATTTCTTTGCACTGTGTCTTTTTGTTTTTGTCAACAACAAAAAAGAACAGAAAACGTTTTCTAGTATTAACTGTAAATAATGCGTATGCGACAATCCCATAGTTTTGGTTTTGTTTCGGTTAGTTAGTTGTTTGATTAGTCTGGTTAGACTCTATGAAATTTATAATATTATTAGAAGTTTTACTGAGTCGAGCCAAACTAATCAATTAAAATAAAAAAAGTGAATGAAGTAGTGGGTGGACATGCACTTCGATTGTACTCACGTCGCCTACTGCTCTCAGTCTGTGGTTCAATCACCATACCCTCAACTCTGGCCTTCACGCTATATCGACCATCTCCGTCAAATTCAAGGAAGACTCCTGAGTACACTCCATCGTCCTTGACCTTATCAAAACCTTTAAACATAGTGATAAGCAATTTTGCCACCAGAAAACTCGAGAGTAGATATCTAGACGTGTCATCCGTTCAGCTCAGGAATTCAGCTATAGTATTCTCACAGTTTTTTTGGAAGAAGAAACAATACAAATCGATGATAATTATGACCAATTCTTAATACTTTGTCCAATAAAAAAATAAGTTTGTTTTTTGCTGGGTTTTTTTTTTCCTCTGGATCAAAGCGTCTTCGTTTGGCAAAAGGGAAAAATACCGCCTCAACTCTACATGTTTCTTGCGTAAAGATCTGCGCTAGTTTAAAGGCTTAATTTACCATTTGCAGATGAAACAAAAATCCAGCATTAGTGCTTTAAACTAATTTCAAAATGTGAGTTAGGGATAAAAATAACCTATGTAAAAATTTGAATCAGTAACAACGATGTAAAGCATGGTTAAATATGCGAAATTTGAACAACGGTTATAATGAAAATGCTTCCATACTAAACCGTCTATAGTTATCATTGCTATTGTTTATTGCGAAAAATACAAATATTTCCTTATATTTTAGGCTGTATCGCAGAAAATTTTATATGATAGGATTTCTGTGGTATGACAGACCTACATATATGCAATAAATGTCATATCTTGATTTTTTTTTAATCACTGTTCCCATTGGTAAACAGGACCTTTAAGGAAATCAACTCCAAAATTTGTTCAGTTTTACAAGAAAAAAGAATTCCCTGGAAAACATTGCAAAAAGTGATCAAAATAAGATAAAAAATAGAGAAATTATGTCATTCTGAAATTTCACAATTTTTGTGAAAACACTTCTTGACCAGTCTTTATGAATATTCAAATCAGATGATGATGTCATACTCTTACAGTTTCGTATTCATTCCATATACAGAAATGACGACAGTCTCACAATAAATCGAGTGCTATTACACTACAGCTGAAATATACAGAGTTATTTTCATGATTGAGCACGTAAAGCAATAAACTTTGTTGGTTTACTAATGAATTCAAAATTATACACATTTTCTTCACAGACCCAGTGACAATCTATTCCATCCACCTATATAGGCCTACATGCTCAACACATTTCAGTACTGCATGAACACTTTGCACACCGGTACAATTGTCACTATTGGATACTTTTAGGAAACAAATAAATTTCAGCAAACATGATGAAGTCTCACCTTTTCCCAAATCAGTCAGCTGTAGCAGCCGTGTCGTACCAACCGAGCTTTGGATGATCGCTTCAGCGCTGGCCCCTAAAACGGGTTGGTATTTTTTTTGCACGATACTGTACACCGCTAGCATGGGAGTGGTATGGTGGTCTATACTCTATAATAAGAAAGGAAGAATATAAAGCCTTTAAAATTGTAAAGACATGTATACTTTTCAAAAAAAAAAATATCTGTTAACACCGCCCACCAAAGCCTTCATATCATTCGCTTGTCTTTATTTCTTTGTTTATCATTGTTTCTGTGCCAAAGAGAAAATTATTTCATATTATCTCCTTCAGCAAACATCTTTGTCAACCAGAGGGTCTACATTGACTGTATGGTAAGTGTTGCGGCATAAATGAGATGGGTCTGTAATGAAAAGACTAAAACTATGAGTCTATGCAAATTTATGCAAAGAAGACCCATTTTTCTCCCCTGGTAACAATCCCCTCAAAGTGAAATAGGCATATAGTTGGTCAAGCCCGATCCTAGCAAGGCCAAGTCCACATAGCAACAGTTTGCTCATTGGATAACACTTTAGGCAAACATGCAAATTAGCCCAAGGCTGGTAGGAGATGCCAACTCCTCACCATAGCCACATCACTAAGACAAAGGAAAGTCCAACGGCCAACATCATCTTTCATGTTTAGGAACTTTTACACCAAGAATTTGTGGAAACCAAGAGGCCAAACAATTGGTGAGTCAAACATTGAATTTAATTATGTCATCTTTATTATTGATGTTAATTGTAGCATTATGTTGAGTGTAATTAATGAGAATTAGTCCTCAAAAAGTTGGTAAGATTTCATCGGAACATAAGAAAGTTTGCATTAGTTATGTGGCCACGGACGGTCAGTGCACTCTGTGTGTGTAAATATTGTGCCTGCACTGTGTTGGTATATACTCTCCAGTGTGGAGAGAGAGAGAGAGAGAGAGAGACGAAAGGAGAATAGGCCAGTGCAGGGCTTTGTTTGTTGCTTAATACTGCATAATTGTACATGTGAATAGTAGAATACACTATTATGTTCATTGTAGATATATTCCAATCTTATATCCCATGTTTATGAGAGTTTGAAGTAGTTATAAGAAGTTTCAAAGTTTGTCTGTAGCTTTCTATGAACCTAACTGTGTATGTCAGTGTATTTGTGTGCGTAGTGAAATTAGGTACATGTATTCAGGAAGGAGTACACACACACAGGGGTTCGTTGTTCGGGGCACTGCGCTGTGGTAGAAAGTCCAAGAAAGATACTGTTGCCATAGCAACAGTTCTCCTCCGCAGTGAGGGTTGTTCGCACAGTAGCTTAATCGGGATTAAAGTTAGTATCGTTTTAGGTGCGTGTTAATTTTAGGATTAAGCACTTGATTGCAAGGTGCATAGTTAATTGTAAGCACCAGTGTTTATATATTAGTGTTGTATACCTCGGACATGTATCAGTGCTGTGATACTATTTCATTTGTTAGTTATAATTAGTAACTTCATGGTTAATATATATGTTACATATTAAGCGATTGTAAACATCAACTTATGTCAGTACAAGATGTTGTATATAGTGTATATTACACGCTGAACTTGCATTAATTATGTTTAACTTCTTTATTGCATTTCAGCGAAACACTCCAATACACTCCACTCCATTACGCTCCACGCCATATGACATTTTACGCAACGTTTAAACTCCGCGTTTTATTCCATGTATGACACTCAACAAGAACGTGTAAATTCCATGTTTCATACGATGATCAACGTTTACGTTCAACGACGATTAAACCTATTGGAACCGCACTTATTGTTGTGACTGTTTGTTTATTGAAGGAGTGCGTTCGAATCAACCTCCCTGTAGCTTATTTACGTTGGAGAAGCTACATTAGTTCGCAATTGGGACTCTAGTTTGTGATTTCTGGTTCATAAGCTCGCGAATTGTGTTTATTTCGCGTGAAGACAGGACTGAATTCGCAATATGACAACCAATACGGAGCGACTTCCACAAACTGACAACCAAGGTGATGATGATGTCACGACCCTTAAGCAGTCATGCCGTGCTTATGCTGGCAGCCTTACAAGAAAGTTCAAGGAACTGGAAAGCTGTATGTTAAGCACGGACAATTATGAGGCCGTTGTAAATAAGGCTGGCCAGTTAGATGACACTTTCAAATCGTATAAAGAACGCTTTGGGGATTACCATGCACGGATAACTGGCCAGGAAGCAGAATCAGCGCTGGAGGAATTCCAATCCAGGCGGAGGAACAAGGAAGAGTTTGACGTCAGGCTGGCGAGCTGGATGGCGAAGGCCATGGAGAGCGTGCGGGAGACGACGCAACTGGACGTAGGCGGGGACGACTATGGCGACAACGCGTCGCTGCAGTCTTCCGCGACCAGGAGCAGTAGGTCATCTCGGCGCTCAACAAACACCACATCCAGTGCCAGACTGAGGGATGCTAAGATCAAGGCTGAAGTCGCCAACCTTAAGCTTGAACAAATGAAAAGGACACAAGAACTCAAGTTTGCTCAAATGAAGCTTGAGCAAGAACTTGCTGCTGTAGAGGTGGCAAATGAAATGCAACAGGCGCAAGTAGAGACTCAGTTACTTCAAGAAGAAATTGAAGGTAATTGCGCCAGTGAGGTGAGTGCCTCCATAGTACGTGGTGTGCGTAACGTAGATGTAAAGAAGAAATTAAATCCCAATGCCCCCGTTTGGAATGCAAGTGATCGTTCAAATGCCCATGTAAATGTTGATGTAAGCTCCACCCCTGTAAACGCTAACGTGAATAACTCTACATTGCCTGATATATTCTCAGCTGTTGATCTGGCCATGAACATGCCCAAGTCTGACCTGACACAATTTGATGGTGATCCATTAGAATATTGTAGTTTCATTAACAAGTTCGAGGCTACTATTGAGTGTAAACCAGTTAATGATAAAATGAAATTGATGTATCTAATACAGTTCTGTGCAGGGAAGGCCAGAGATAGCATTGAAAATTGCACATTTCTATGTCCAGAGGGGTACAGAAAGGCCAGGGGAAATCCTTCACGACCAGTTCGGGCAGCCCTTCCTGGTGACCACTGCCCACATGAGGAAAGTGTTAAGTCGTCAACAAATAAGACCCAACGATGGAGCTGCTCTGTGGGATGGTCTTGTCGCACATGGGATTTCGGGCTGATATGGACAGCTCGGATAACCTGCTGCGGATCCAACAGCTCCTTCCTATGCACATGCAAGCAGAGTGGGCAAAACGAGCACACACCATGATGAAACAGCGGGTGTCACCGACCTTCTGGATGATGGCTGATTATATTGAGGAGTGTGCTCAACTCTCCTCTAACATGTTTGGTCAGAACATAGGCAAGGGCAAGACAACTACCCCCAAGGATGACAGGAAGTTTGCGAGTAGTGTCAAACGAACAACGCTAACCACACAAGGGCAATCACCAAAACAGGCATCCCAGTGGAGGTGCACATGCTGTTCTCAGTCACACAGCTTGACATCATGCCAGCGCTTCAAGCAAATGTCCCGCAATGAAAGGTTGAAGGTGATACGACAGGCACGGCTGTGTGACAACTGCTTCAAGCCAGGCCACCTAGCCAGGGAGTGCAGGTAGGACAGCAACTGTAAGGTCGAAGGTTGTAAGTGGAAGCACCACACCCTCCTTCATTTCCACGTCTCAAAGAGCAGTAACGAAGGGCCACAAGGGCAGAAATCAAGCACAATGACGAATCAAGGTGCCAAATCATCGGAAGAGCGTGCGATAACTGGGGCCGGTGACCAACCAAAGCAAGCTGATGAATCAAAGGGTAGCAATTACTCAAACAGCGGCAAATCCACACATCTTAAAGTGTGCTTACGGGTTGTGCCGGTCAGAATCCATGCCGGTGTCAAGATGGTGGAGACATGGGCGCTGCATGATGAGGGAAGCGACGTGTCCCTATGCGATGCAAGCCTGGTTGACGAGCTTGGACTCAAAGGGAAAAGGAGAAAGTTTGAGTTGATGACGGTCAATGGGGCTCACACCCAGAAGGATGGCCTCGAAGTGGGCTTCACCGTCCAAGGTCTTGATGGCAAAGAAGAAACTGATATCCCACGTGTCTGGACAGTGGATAGGTTGCCAATCTCAGACAGTCTTATCCCCAACAAAGAAAGTATCAGGAGATGGGATCATCTGAGGGGAATAACCCTCCCTTCCATTGACCAAAGAGAGATCAAGCTCCTAATCGGAGGGGACACCCCGGAAGCATTCCGGGTTATGGAGCAAAGAAGGGGTAAGAGGAAGGAACCCTACGCCATACGCTGCCCCCTAGGATGGACGCTGATGAGACCAACATCAACAGGGGAAAGATTTTCAGCAAGCGTCAACTTCACCTCTCTTGAAGATCCTCTCCAGAATCAACTCAAGCGGTTCTGGGAGTCAAATTATGGAGGATACTTGGTCGACGAGAAGACAGCCGGCTCTGTTGAAGACCGGCGCGCACTGCAGATCATGAAGGAAAGTGCTACTATCGTTGACGGTCATTACGAGGTTGGTCTGCCATGGCGCCACTATCCCCCAAGTTTGCCAAACAACCGACATCTGGCAGAAGCAAGACTTCGGTACCTGAAGAAAAAACTTGAAAAAGACGACATGCTCCACTCAAAGTACACAGCAACCGTCGAAGAGTACGTTACAAAGGGGTACGCAGAAAAGGTGCCGACTCAGAAACAAGAAAACAAGCAGTCAGGGAAGAATGCCGAGGAACCTACATCAGGTATATGGTACCTTCCACATCATGCAGTGGTTCATCCACAGAAACCTGACAAGGTCAGGGTCGTCTTTGACTGTGCGGCGAAGTGCAAGGGTACCTCTTTCAATGACGAACTCTTACAAGGACCGGACCTCACAAACAACCTGGTGGGAGTACTGCTGCGATTCAGACAAGAACCGATTGCAGTGGTGAGCGACGTGGAAGCCATGTTCCACCAAGTGAAGGTCCCAAAACGAGACTGTGTTGCGTTACGTTTCCTCTGGTGGGAAAATGGAGATCTTTCATCAGAACCAGAGGAGTACAGGATGAAGGTGCACCTGTTTGGTGCAACGTCCTCACCAAGCTGTGCTGGATTTGCACTTCAAAAGACAGCTGAAGACCACCAGGGAGAGTACGACCAGACTGTAGTCGACACGGTACGAAAGAACTTCTACGTCGATGACTGTTTGAAGTCGGTGAAGGACAAAGAGGCAGCCATGAAACTGGTGGAAGACCTGAAGAAGCTGCTGCAAGAGGGTGGTTTCCGGCTCACCAAGTGGCTGAGCAACAACCGTGACGTTCTGGCGGCGATACCCGAATCCGACAGGGCAGCATCGGTAACAAGTCTTGAACTTGACGAGTTGCCTGAAGAGCGCACGCTGGGCATCCTGTGGAATGTTGGAATAGATGCCTTTGGGTTCAAGGTCAACGTAAAGGACAAACCAGCAACAAGACGCGGCATTTTGTCAGTAGCCAGCTCCCTTTACGACCCACTAGGGTTTGTAGCTCCATTTGTACTTCCAGCAAAGGCACTGATTCAACGGTTATGCAGACGAGGTCTAAGCTGGGATGAGCCAGTCTCCGCAGATGAAGAGAAAGAATGGGGAAACTGGTTGGAAGATCTACCCACGTTGACAGACCTAAAGATCAACAGGTGTGTCAAACCAGAGGGTTTCCAGGAAGTAGCCTCAGCTCAAATCCATCACTTCTGTGATGCATCCGAAATAGGATATGCATCAGTGGCGTATTTGCGCTTAACAGACGCCACAGGTAAAGTGCACTGCTCCTTCATCATGGGGAAATCAAGACTAGCACCTGTGAAAGCTGTATCCATTCCAAGGCTTGAGTTGATGGCAGCGGTCCTGGCAGTGACGTTGGACCAATTCATCCAGGATGAACTTCAGATCAAGGTCACAGACACCACATACTGGACCGACTCCACATCAGTACTACAGTACATAAGAAACGAAAGCAGGCGTTTCAAGACCTTTGTTGCAAATCGCGTCGCTAAGATTCACAACGCCTCCACACTATCTCAATGGCGTCATGTTGATACAACATCCAACCCAGCAGACGATGGATCTCGCGGCATGAAAGCGACAGAATCAACAACCTACGCTGGCTGAAGGGCCCCACATTCCTATGGGAAGAAGAGGAAAATTGGCCATCACCCCGACGTGCTGCAGGAACTGCCACAAGAAGACGTAGAAGTAAAGAAAGCCAATGTCAACGCAGTCGTTTCAACTGACATCGTAGAGGAGCTGTTAACCAGGTTCTCTTCATGGAACAAACTCAAGAGGGCTTTCGCATGGATACTGCGCTACAAGGCATTTCTACGACACAAGGGTGATGCAGGAAGTGTGAGAACGGGACATTTCACAGCAAAGGAGCTAGAAGACGCAGAGCTGGGAATAATCAAGCAGGTGCAGAGAAAAGCCTTTCCAGCAGAAATGACAAGTGAAGGAAAAAAAGGAACACCACCAAAGTCAAGCACACTAGACAAATTAAACCCCATCAACGTTGAAGGAGTGCTGAGAGCTGGAGGAAGACTAGGAAAATCCCCGCTCTCAGATGATCTGAAACACCTACTGATTCTCCCTCACGATCACCACGTGACTGCCTTGCTTGTCTCCCACTATCACCACGATGTTGGACACTCAGGCGCCGGCATGACGTGGACTGCACTCAGAGAAAAGTACTGGGTAATCCGAGGTGGTGCTACCGTTCCCAAGGTATTGGGAAATTGTCTGCAGTGCAAGAAGAGAAGCTCACAGCGAGGACAACAACTCATGGCTGACCTTCCTACTGAACGGGTCACTCCAGATAAGCCTCATTTCACCTACACAGTTGACTTCTTCGGGCCATTCCGAGTAAAGAGAGGTCGCAGTGAGGTGAAAAAATACGGATGTGTGTTCACCTGCCTTGCTTCAAGAGCAGTACATCTGGAGATAGCACACTCCTTGGATACCGATTCCTTTGTGTTCGCTCTGAGACGATTCATCAGCCGTAGGGGATACCCGCAAAGATATTCAGTGACAACGGAACAAACTTCAGAAGCGGACACAAGGAATTGAAAGAAAGTTTTGCATCGCTGAACAGCAGCAAGATTGGAAGATTCCTAAGCCAAAAGGGAATCGCATGGCAATTCACCCCTCCAGGAGCAAGTCATATGGGAGGAGTTTGGGAGCGTGTAATACGTTCGGTTCGTAAGATTCTTGAAGGCCTCCTGAACCAGCAGCTCATCACAGACGAGGCGTTGATGACGTTCATGACTGAGGTAGAGGCCATTCTAAATGCCAGACCCTTGACGCAACTGAATACCGACCCACATGACGACGAACCTCTTACGCCCAATCATCTACTACTGCTAAGGAAGAGTCCATCCCTGCCCCCTGGAATATTATTTTACCAAGGATGACTGTTACACTCGACGAAGATGGCGTCATGTTCAGTACCTCGCAGACCAGTATTGGAAACGTTGGGTCAAAGAATATCTACCTCTCCTCCAACAGAGGCAGAAATGGACAAAAAGTCCTGGTCGCAGATGACTGTGCGCCTCGTGGGCAGTGGCCTTTAGGTAGGATTGTGGCCACGTACCCTGATAAGCTTGGTAGGGTCAGGCAAGTTAATGTGCGGGTGGGTCTGAAAAGCTTCAGGAGACCCATCTCAAAGTTGTGCCTTTTGGAGGCACGAGGAGATTCGTAAATTGACATAAGCATCAATAAACATACGGTACATCTGTTATGTTTATCAAGTTGTTCATGTAACATTGTGTGATGTACAGTTTTTTAAATAATGTTGAAGCATGTGTTAAGTTATGTGATAGGACAATTACGTCCTTCGTTGTGTCATTAAGATGATTTGGTCTTGGTTGTGGACGACAACCTTCCTTGTGGACAGTAGTCATTGGGGCGGGTTGTGGAGTTTTCCCAGGAAGGGATGATAGAGTGAGGCAGGTGGAGGTGAGAGTTGGCCACAAGCACTTTAGGAGGCCTGTAGTAAAATTGTGCCTGCTAGAAGAAGGATCAAAGAATTGATCGCTTACAGTAATTGATCTAGTGAATGGAAATGTATGATTGACACAGAGTAATTGTGTTATGAATTATATTATTTGAGATTGTTATATTTCTGTACGTAACAATGTTAATTGAGTTTCATTCACGCTGTGAACGAGGTATGAATTAATGAACGAATGTAATCAGATTTAATATGTATGCCGCTAAGTAAATTTAGGAATGATCTAAATTGATAGTTAGCTCATTGGGGCCGGTATGTTGCGGCATGAATGAGATGGGTCTGTAATGAAAAGACTAAAACTATGAGTCTATGCAAATTTATGCAAAGAAGACCCATTTTTCTCATCTGGTAACAGTCCCCTCAAAGTGAAATAGGCATACAGTTGGTCAAGCCCGATCCTAGCAAGGCCAAGTCCACATAACAACAGTTTGCTCATTGGATAACACTTTAGGCAAACATGCAAATTAGCCCAAGGCTGGCTTGAGATGCCAACTCCTCACCATAGTCACATCACTAAAACAAAGGAAAGTCCAACGGCCAACATCATCTTTCATGTTTAGGAACTTTTACACCAAGAATTTGTGGAAACCAAGAGGCCAAACAATTGGTGAGTCAAACATTGAATTTAATTATGTCATCTTTATTATTGATGTAGCATTATGTTGTGTGTAATTAATGAGAATTAGTCCTCAAAAAGTTGGTAAGATTTCATCGGAACATAAGAAAGTTTGCATTAGTTATGTGTGCACGGACGGTCAGTGCACTCTGTGTGTGTAAATAATAATGCCTGCACTGTGTTGGTATATACTCTCCAGTGTGGAGAGAGAGAGAGAGAGAGAGAGACGAAAGGAGAATAGGCCAGTGCAGGGCTTTGTTTGTTGCTTAAGTTAGGGTTAATACTGCATAATTGTACATGTGAAAAGTAGAACACACTATTATGTTCATTGTAGATATATTCCAATCTTATATCCCATGTTTATGAGAGTTTGAAGTAGTTATAGGAAGTTTCAAAGTTTGTCTGTAGCTTTCTATGAACCTAACTGTTTATGTCAGTGTATTTGTGTGCGTAGTGAAATTAGGTACATGTATTCAGGAAGGAGTACACACACACAGGGGTTCGTTGTTCGGGGCACTGCGCTGTGGTAGAAAGTCCAAGAAAGATACTGTTGCCATAGCAACAGTTCTCCTCCGCTGTGAGGGTTGTTCGCACAGTAGCTTAATCGGGATTAAAGTTAGTATCGTTTTAGGTGCGTGTTAATATTAGGATTAAGCACTTTATTGCAAGGTGCATAGTTAATTGTAAGTAACATTGTATATATATTAGTGTTGTATACCTCGGACATGTATCAGTGCTGTGATACTATTTCATTTGTTAGTTATAATTAGTAACTTCATGGTTGATATGTACTGTACGTTACATATTAAGCGATTGTAAACATCAACTTATGTCAGTACAAGATGTTGTATATAGTGTATATTACACGCTGAACTTGCATTAATTATGTTTAACTTCTTTATTGCATTTCAGCGAAACACTCCAATACACTCCACTCCATATACTCTCCACGCCATATGACACTTTACGCAACGTTTACACTCCGCGTTTCATTCCATGTATGACACTCAACAAGAACGTGTAAATTCCATGTTTCATACGATGATCATCAACGTTTACGTTCAACGACGATTAAACCTATTGGAACCGCACTTATTGTTGTGACTGTTTGTTTATTGAAGGAGTGCGTTCGAATCAACCTCCCTGTAGCTTATTTACGTTGGAGAAGCTACATTAAGGGATATTGGACGAAACATGGCAGAATGCAAACATTGATGTTAGATAGGCCGATATAACATAGGCTAGTATCATGTATTCTATCTCGGATGGAATCTGAATTGTAGTTTGGACAGTTTTTGAAAGACATTAGGGGCCTATGTCTTCTTGTACCAGGGTTTCACGAGAACCTTGAAATTCGGAGACTCAATGATAAAGTCTTACTGTTGGTTATCCACGCAATTTTGAGATTTTCAGTTATCTTTATGATGTGTACTTTACGAAATGGACCTATTTCGGTGGGCGATATCATTCCAAAAAAGAAAAAAAATAAATCCATTCTCTGCTTACTAATCTTAACAAAGGTGTTAGCACGAGATGTCATAGATGAGTGCAATTTTAATAGCGTACGCGTACGCTCAATTGCTTCAGCGACGATCTAACGACTCGTTATCTCTGCGAACATGAAAGATAAACCAAGGATGCTGATAAACTAATAAAGTAGCCGCCAAACCTACCCGAGATCCGAGAGTGACGTCAACGCTTACCACCCCGGTCTCGTCCCGTTGTTTGGTTGTAACCATCAAACCCACTGTTTGGTCGTTATCATGAGTATTAACGAGGGTGACTGTCCAATTACCCGCCTGTAGAACAGCATAAAGTTCAAGTAGAGGGTTGTTAAACATGTATAATTGCTGTTGTCACGTTCTTATGTTGACACACTACGTTTTGCAAGCGATGGGATATTCATCTAAATTGTCCATAATTCCATGTAAAAGTCAAAATACCATCAGTGTAAACTAATGACAGCGAATGGGCGAAGTTCGCAGGCTTACGATCATTTGAAATGACAAGTTAACATGTATTTTGCATAACTAAATTATACACAAAAGAGAAAAGTGAAAGATGAAAGAAAGAAGAATCGCCTTCATGAATACTGAGTGCTAATAATGATGTGAACTAAATAACTAGTCTCAACACAAATTCCCACACATGCGTTTTAATGGATTGATTGTTTGAACAAAGTAGGCAGATCACTCCGCAGTATGGTGAAAATAGAAAAAAAAAAGGCAAATATTTTTGGAGAAAATCCCTTAATTTTTTTTTTTTTTGTAGTTGTAAGGTTTTTAAACTACACGGACTAAAAAAAAAAAAGAACAGCTATTTGTTGAAGTGAATGGAGAAATAGATAAACTCAAACAACTTACACAAAAGCTCAAACTCTCACTTTCTTTCTCGCACACAACAGTGCAGATTAGATTTTCGTTCTTTAGGTGGATCTGTGTAACTTACAACAACTGAATAAAATTATTTCATTTCAACAATGTATTGAATTACGCATCTGTGTATACATGTAGTTTAACGAGTTTGGAATAAAAGCAATACCTGGGCAGACAAATAAAATAAATGACAGATAAGTAAAATCACTGAAGACATAGGATAGACGATTAAATCCTACAATATGAGCTTTCAATCACACCTAAATGAAATCAACAGACAAACGCAACAAACAAACCCTGATGAAACGATGAAAAGCAATCCAAATCTATGTATAAATAGATAGAATAATATTTCCCGAGATTGAGTCCACTGGCATGACATAATTATTTCATTAACTTTGTAGTTATCATACTGCGTATAGAGCATATCTACGACACTTCAAACAATAAAAAGATCTGGAAACAATGGTTGGAATTTTGCATAATTGGGGCTACTCTGTACTCCTAAAAGTTAAAACTCCTTTTCACCTGTTAGGAAAATGTATTTTCGTGTAAATGTTTTTGTTTACTTTAACGGTGACTGGATAATTTTATTACTCATGGCTTTATGAAAACTTGGGTTCCATACTGTAATCCACATTGGTACGTACGTGATAGAAAGTCATATTTGGCAAACTTACTTCTGCAACGGGAATTGTGATAGATACAATCCTTCTTTGGGAGTCTGATTGGTTGCCTTGAGAGTTTTCATCGTAATATTCTCCGTTTGGCCCCTTGACAATGACTTCAACGTCTTCATCGGCGAACCGAGTTACTGCTATCACCGTGTCGTTGCCCTCTTCTTCGCCGATAACGAAAGTGCGGATTTCCTCTCCATTGCCGGACACAATCACATCGTCCATCCGTAACTGGAAAGAAGCAGTGACATTTGCCTTCATTCAAGCTCCTGGCATGACTGGCAACAAGAATGATATATCAAGCAAGGTCTTCAACATTGTGGGCCACAATCTTACAATTCTCGATCTCTGCTAAGTTATGCATCGTAATGTTTCAGTACATGAAGAAACGCCTGAGCATTTAAATATTCTTTTTATTCATGCTTTCACCATAAATGCAATTACATCGTATCTGATAAAACGGGTGTACGTCACGAGACCGACACCCACGAGTCATACAGCCCACAGGACATACAGCTCACAAATCATACAGCTCACAAGTCATACAACCCACTAGTTATACAGCCCACGAGTTCGACACTGAGTAATAATAAAGCCCACGAGT
Source organism: Diadema setosum (assembly GCA_033980235.1). Classification (NCBI taxonomy): domain Eukaryota; kingdom Metazoa; phylum Echinodermata; class Echinoidea; order Diadematoida; family Diadematidae; genus Diadema; species Diadema setosum. Next base: position 912,960 of record CM067063.1, on the reverse strand, counting down.
TCGACATCAATAATGATAATAATGATAATGATAATAATACAGGGGTACTTATAATGCGCCAATTCCACATAACTAACGTGCTCAAGGCGCAGTAGAAAAGGTGAGTTATGAAGTACAAAAATCATGACACAGACATGCACATGAAAATGAATGACACAATGATGATGGAAAAAAAAATCATGATATACAATTCTACTGGAAAACAGTTACAAAGAAATGAATCTCGAGGGCAAATTTAAAGGAGTCAACATAATTCGAAATGTAACGGATAGCTTGAGGCAACTGATTCCACAGGTAAGGTCCAGCATGTGCAAATGACCGATCCCCCCCCCCCCATGATTTTTCGTTTTTGGAACAACAAATAATTTACAATCGGATGACCTTAACCATTTGGGAGGATTATAAAATATCAGCAAGTTAACATTGTACTCTGGGGCAGATCCGTTTATGCAATGAAAAACAAACGGTAATAATTTAAATACAATGCGAGATTCAACGTGTAACCAATGCAATGAAGACAAAACGGTGGGTAATGTGAGTATTTCTTCTGGTAAGGGTACCAATGCGAGCTGCTGAATTTTGCAATTTTTGTAACCGTTAAAGTTGAGATTGTGGTAACTTAAATAGGAGCGCATTACCAAAGTGAAGTCTGGACGATGTGAGAGCATGAACTATTTTTTTTCTGTGGCTGAACGAGTTGAATACTTGCGAATAATGCCACAGTTGCATAATTGATACCTCACGGATTTGCAGACAGCAGAGATCTGAACAGACATGGACATTGTAGAATAATATAATACTCCAAGATTTCTACACGATTTAGATGGAGCAATAAGCACATCACTGTCAACCATTAAAGAAGGAAGACTGACCTTGTCAAGCAGAACTTTGGAGCCAATAAATAACAACTCTGACTTTTCCTGATTTAAGTTCAATGAATAAGAACTCATCATATGACATCATGGATACAAGCCTTAAGTTTCTGAATGATGTCAACGACATTGGTTTGGGTAGGTAGAAATGATGTTTATATCTGGATATCATCAACATAACAATGATAGAAGAGTGAAAATATGAAATCTCTTTCAAAACAGTCAGATTAATCGCGAAAAGGGTTGGGCCCCGACAGATCCTTGTTGGACACCACAGTCTAATGGAGCAGGATCAGATTCTGCGTTATTAACACAAACAACCTGAAACCTTTCAGATAAGTATGACTTGAACTACTCGAGAGCTTTACCATCAACACCTAAATATTCCCCAGAATCGTGTGATTAACAGTATCAAATGATGATAAATCAAGCGTAACAGAACAGTAATCTTTCCATCATCCATATCTCTCAAAACATCTTTGGATAAGTTATAACTAGTAAGGTATCAACACTATGGTGCGACCGATATGCTGACTGACGGTTATCTAAGAGATTATCATCCAGCAGGTAGTCTGATAATCGTGAAAAGACAACACGCTCAAGGATCTTGGACAAAAAAAAAGGAAGGTTCGATACAGGCAGGATCAAGGTATGCCTTCTTTAAAAAAAAAAAAAAGGTAAATGTAAGCTAACTTCAAAGAGACTGGGATTGATGCCTGCTGAAGATTCAAATAAACAATGCTGGTTATTATAGGTGCAAAGACTGTAGCACACTCTTTCACTAAGATTATAAGAATCGGATCTAACTCGCAGGACTTCGGTGATATGTTGCGAAGAAGTTTCTCAATCTCAGCTGTAGTGGTAGATTCAAATGATAACAAGGATGCACTGGTTTGCAAGGGTGGTTGACGGCTGACATCTGCAAAAAAAAATTGCTACATACATGTATGTTACTAATCTTTGAATTGAAGAACTGCATAAAGAGCTGTGCCAAGGATTGAACATTCACATTGGCTGGAAGGGGTGATGACTTGTTAAGATTCAGAAGACGATTAGCCACACTGAGTAGACGCTTCGAATCCGATCAGCAGTCTTCAATGAGACTAACATAGTAGTTACGCTTGGCCTTGCGAACAAGAGAATGAACTATCTGTTTCTGATGGGAGTACAGCTGCCGATCTGTCTCCAGTTTGCCTTTGGTACGCCATTTCCGTTCAGCTTTTCGACAGCTACGCTAATAGCAAGGATGATCTCATGATTATACCAAGGACTTGTGAACTGATCCCTCCTGATGCACATCCTAGCAGGTGCGACAGTGTCGAGAATGGTGCCAAGATGTGAGTTATATTGTCGACAACACTGCACACATCCAAGTCAGATGAAGACAACTTAAAGGCTTTGCAAACATCAGCAGCAAGTGCAATATCCTGTCTATCGATCTGATATTTCGAACAACCTTGTATCTCCTAATCTGGCAAGGTTTATTGAGATGGAGGTTGCAAATAATGATAAAATGATCAGATATACCAGGTAAGACTTGAACATTGGAATGAAATTCACACTCGGACGAGCGAAACAGTAATACATTGAGAATTAGTATGTCTCTTCTCATGGGTCGGGACATCAATAACCAGGATGAGACCAATGCTAGAGAGCAATTCATTGCATTTCTTAGTGTTTGAAGAAGACAAATTGTCCAGATGAACATTCAAGTCACCACATATCAAGAGAGGCGTCGGACGAAAAATTCTATCATCAAGCATAGATGAGAACTCATCTAAGAACTTAGTGAAAGAAGACTGAGTCCCAGGTGGCCTGTAGATAACGACATTATCGGTGCTTATGCTGTTTCATGTAACAGCGCAATACCTGACATCACTTCAAAGCTGTCATAGACAGAAGGTGGTTTAACACTCACATTCAGCTCATTGCGGTAAAGGAATCCAATGCCTCCACCACGTCTACCAGATCTGGTCGGTGCTTGAAGATAAAGCCATCTGGACAGAAGTAAGCGATCACCGCATCATCGCATGGAGTAAGCCAAGTCTCACAGACGCATACAATTTCAAGGTGAACTAGACTCGGAATTTGTCAAGACTGACAAATTAGGTGATCCGATTTTTTTTTAAATCAATGATTCGAGTCCTGATCGCAATAGGCATGACCATATAGGTTTCATATGTGTTTAGAGACATTGGCCGTGTGATATTTGGGTTCTCATTTAGAAAAGAGAGTCAGGTCTGCCATCTTTGGTACCAAATTCGGTATACACTATAACGAAGATACAGAATGAAGTATATTTGACCATTGGCCCAACTTTGCACAGCCAAGATAGCATCTGAGCAAAAAGTGGTTATTTTGTGAAATGGTTCTTGTAAAATGGTCTTTGCGTGTGCAAAATATGGGAAAGATAGGACATGTATTCACCAAGATACAGGTTGAAACATTTATGACCTTTGACCCTAATTTACATACCCAAGATGGTGTTTGATCAAGTAGTTGTTATTTTATGAAATAATGTAGGTAACATGAACTAAACACGTGCAAAATATGGGGATGATAAGGGCTGTTTTTCTTGAGTTATTGCAAAGATAGTTGCAGAGAGAAAGAAATATCTCAATACATCGAAGATAAGTTTGATTTCAACCAAGTTTTTTGACGTGATCTCGGCGTCGTATGAAAAAATTGAGAAAACACTGACAATAGCCCAAAGTCTCAGCTACAACATATTAAAATCTGGGAGAAATTCACCGAAGAGTAAATGAGCTAGTGCTCGATAAAGACCGTCATGTCAATTTTCATTTCCAGAAAAATTCCCTCCCATAGGGATAACACGTAAACTGGTTAAATTTGACAAGGTTACATTATATCCATTTTCACGAGGTGAAGACATCATCCGATTAAATTTTTGATAAACAAAACTTAAAGAGTATGAAATTGGCTACAACATACTAAAATCTGGAAAAAATTCACAGAAGGGTAAGTGAGCTAGTCGTCGATAAAGACAATCATGTCAATTTTCACGTCTAGAAAAATTCCCTCCCATAGAGATAACACGTCATAACGAAGATACAGGAAGAAGTACATATGACATTTGACCCCACTTAACACAGACAAGATGGCATCTGAGCCAAAAGTTGTTATTTTGTGAAATGATCCTGGTAACATGGTCTTTACGTGTGCAAAATATGGTAAAGATAGGACATGTATTCACTAAGATACAGGATAAAACATTTATGACCTTTGACCCTAATTTACATACCCAAGATGGTGTCTGATCAAGTAGTTGTTATTTTGTGAAATAATGTACGGGACATGAACTAAACATGTACTAAATATTGTGGTGATAGGGTATGTTTTTCTTGAGTTATTGCAAATAAAGTTGCAGAAACAAAGACATATTTCAATACATCGAAGATAAGCTTTAATTTCAACCAAGTTTTTGGACGTGATGCCGACTCCGTATGAAAAAACGAAGGGCACATTCGCGATAGCCCAAAGTCTTAGCTACAACACACTAAAATCTAGGAGAAATTCACCGAAGCATAAGTGAGCTAGTGCTCGATAAAGATAGTCATGTCAGTTTTCATTTCCAGAAAAACTGCACTCCCATAGAGATAACACGTAAACTGGTCAAATTTGACAAGGTTACCTTTAATCCCTTTTCACGAGGTGATGCCGTCATCCAATCAAAATGTTGTTATGTATATGACTGAAAGACCATTTGATAAGCTACAACATATTGAAATTTGGATGAAAATCAACAAAAGAATAAGTGAGATGTGCTTGAGTGAACTTAAAATTCGATGACGTCATTTTGAGAATTTACTTTCTTTATTTTATTAAGAAATTTGATATCTTTTCATCATTTTTCCAGCATTGCCAATCCATGAAATGACATGTACAACTCATCAGCTTTCAGAATATGTAAAAAAAAAAAAAAAATGGGGGGGGGGGGGTCATCGTCCATCCTGACGAGTAAAATCGGATTCAAAATTGGCGGTTTTTTGGCATTGTTGCACTGTATATCGCCATTGACGCGCGCGCGGAATTTCAACTTTGACGGGCCCGTGTGACGTCATATTGAGTCGGATTGACTTGAAATTTGACAGAAATATTCCTAGACATTTCAGGCATCCGATAAGTGTGAAAAATGGGAAATTTCTATTGCCTAAGAGCTGTACGTGCGTACGCGTCCGTCCAATTTTTTCAATTTTTCAAAAAATGCTCCAATTGGTCTGAAACGTGTGCAAAAAAAAAAAAAAAAAATTGAGCTCGATTTGAGCATACATATATTTCAACGCGCGCGTACGCGCACGTTTTAAGAGAAAATATGAATTTTATTATATGAGTAGAATGTGCTTGATTTGAAATATATGTGACGTAAATTTCATTGAAAATTTTCATTCCGTTAAAGAGATATGATTGAGAATGTGTTTTCATATAATGACGTCATGGTGACGTCACGGTCGACTAATCACTATGATTTTATTAGGAGGATCGTCTGTGGGACATGATACATGTATGGTATAATTTTGACATTGATAGGAAGAGGACTGTCCGAGATTAGCGATACACAACTTTTGCGGAGAAAGAAGAAAAAGAAGAAGAAGAACAAAGAATCAGTACAGATACAGAAGGTGATCCGAGAGGATACTCGGATCACCTAATTCTGAAAATTCATTCCTGGGTGAGCGAGCATTCAGCACACCAAAAATCGGCTTATCGTGCCTTGCTTCCACATAAGAGGTTTCTTGGGAGAGATTAGTAGATCTCTCTTGGGATTGTTGATGTTCATGCTGCGCTGCTGTCTTCTTCTCCTGCTGAAGTCTTTGCTCCCACGATGAGTTTTCCTTCTGCGAATAATACCCAAGGCTTTGATTCTGCTGATCAGGCAGTCTGGTGTGGAGCACACGTCGAAGAGGCTGCATATCATGTAGAGTGGTATCAGCATAATACGCTGGTTCTGCTTGCACAGCTTGGGAGCAAGGGGATAAACACTATCATCATATCCATTATGAGGGTCTGATGGACCAGGGTTGGTGCTGACATCTCCAGATTTAAGAAGTACGAGCTCAAAGTGGCTGGTGAATTTGCATAATATGCAACACGTGTTCCATAGCATTTCTTCATATAGGCTGACCTGGGTCGTGTTTCATCAATTCAGTCAGCGCTGACAATTTCAGCAAAATCCTTGGTTTTGATTGGCTGAGATGCTCTGGTCACTGACTGTTACCATGGTGATTGTCAGAGACTGACAACTTGTCATTGCTGACTAACTTGATGAAACACCCCCCCCCCCCCCCCGGTAGCGCCAGTGCACAGGCTGTGGTGCTCTTTCAGGCAAATCCCTTTGCACTGCAGCACAAAGAAGACAAAGAGAGTGAACTTGACCAGATCCATTGACAGCAATGTTATTGTCTAAGGCCTGTTGTATCCCAGGGAAGGTTGAGTGATCAGGCTCTAATGCTGAGAAAACATGGAGTACAGTGCCAATGCCTTGTAATGTAGCAAGGGCAAGACATCTTTCCACAAAATCTGAAGGTGGGAAGTGAATTCTTATTTCAAAATTGTCCAGCAGGATCTATGACATATACTGTGGTAGAGTCATATGAAGACAGGCACGATGAAATACAGCAAGAGCGAAAACAAAATGAAGTGCAGAAAGAGAGGGTAGCCGGGGTGGTGCACACTTCTAAAAAAAAATGAATAAAAAAGTAAAATAAGCCCACGAGTTATACAGCCCATGAGTTTGACACCACACACAAAAGGCTCACGAGACCAACACTGTGCAAACAAAGCCCACGAGACCGACACGAGACCGACACTAGACAAAGAAGGCCCGCGAGACCGACAGGATGAACAGCGCCACCCATAGACCAATTAATTGTATAGGGTGTCCAGATAATGGCATAAGGTTGCCAATACTTGAGTATGGCATCCGCGCTTGGTTTCCCACAACATCATCTCAGTCACTGATGATCGAACGCGTCCAACGGACCTCACCCGAATAGCACTCAAACAAGTGCGAGGTGAAATGTCTTATGCAGAGCGTCTTGAGGTCCTTCATTGGTCTACACTGTTCTCGAGGAGAAAATATCTTCTCTGTTCCTTTTCGGTCAAGTGTCTGTCTGGTGTTTGTATTTGTCCCAATCTTGCTGAGAACATAATGATCAATCCACGTCACCCAGAAACCTTAACTTTACGTCACCTTCTTTCTAGAACTCAAGCTTTCTTCTACTCCTCCTCCCGTCTTCTTCCTAGAATATGGAACACTCTGCCAGCAGCCGTCAAGGACGCTGCTGTGCTTTCACCTTTTTCCTCTTTTCTCAACTCATTGAAATCAGCCATTTTTTCGTTCATTGAAATCTATTCCTTCACCAATTATTTCTCTCTACATTTTAAATAGATCATTTCTTTAGTCTTTGAGCATTTAGCTTGAAATTTGGCGCATGTGACCGCTGTGGTGCACGGATGTGTAATTTATTTATTTTTATTGTTTAACAATGTGTTACTATGGTACATATGACTGTTACAGTACAAAGATGTGCAAATTAGATTATTTTTTTGGTATTGTTGAATCATTGAAATCAGCCATAGTTTTTCCGTTAATTGAAATCTATTCCTTCACCAATTTCTCTCTACATTTCACATAGATCCTTTCTTTAGTCTTTGAGCATATAGCTTGAAATTTGGCGTATGTGACCGCTGTGGTGCATAGATGTGTAATTGATTTTTTTTTTTTTTTTTATTGTTTAACAATGTGTTATTATGGTACATATGACTGATACAGTACAAAGATGTGCAAACGTAATTAATCTTTTGGTATTGTTGAATAGTGTGTTGCCATGATAACTGCATATTTTGAACAAAGAACTCGTATTAGAGTATTGTGGATTTTTGTTAGCTCACTGAGCTTTTGAGCGTTTTTGAGTGTTGGATTGAGATTTGGCACATGTGACCGCTGTAGTACATACGCAAATGCGCAAATTTATTCCTTTTTTTTTTTTTCGTCATTGTTTAACAAAATGTTGCCATGGTATCAGTATGTTTCGGATGATGATCGTACGAAAATTTTGGTTTGGCTAACTCTCTCAGTTTTTTGAGTATTTGGTTCCGAATTTGATATGTGTGACCATTATATTACCTAGATGTGAAAGAATTTTTTTTTGTTACTGTTGTGAAATGTGTTCCATGGTAACTTCATATTTTGAATGATAATCATATGATGATGTGATTTCAGTTAATTTTTTTTTCAGATTTTGGGCAATTGATTTGAAATTCGGCATATGTGACTGCTATGATATGTGGGTGTGCAAATTTCATCCTTGTTCATGTTGAACATTGAGTTGTTATGGTAACAGTATACAAATTGATTGTTAGCTGAGTTTACTTTCTCGGTGTTTGATGGGGTATTAATCACATTGAGTGATAGTCTTTGTTTTGATTTGTACGCATGTGCTTCATTTTCATTTTTATGCTGACAATGATGACTATGTTTTAAGAGGTTAACGGTTTAGGTTTGGGGGTCGGACGGAAATCCAGGAATCTCCTACGTATCTGTTGAAGTTGCATTTTTTTTCAGTTTTTGAGATTAATGTATTAATATATTTATAAATGAAGTCAATGGTTGGATGATTATTGGAATTGTATTGTGTTTTTATGTTTTGAAGTTTGGTATGGGCTATGGTGTTAAGGGGTGGGGATCGGGGGTTGAGCGATAATTTTTTTTAATGATTGTTAAATGTATCTTAGGGGCAACATAAGTGGGTTCACATGCCTATGGGTAATAGTAAATATATTTACTTTTGTGTGCCCTGACCCTCATTCATTCATTTCATTTTCATTTTGTGTAACGTGTACAGTACAGTGTATCCTTTGTAAAGTTCATTCTGGTTTTTGTTTCATGTTTGTAATGTTTATGATATGTATCCTATATTCTTTACCTGGTCGAATGAATAATAATAATAATAATAAGGAGGATGTGAGAGATGGACAGGAAGAGTTGCTTGGGATTACCCTGTCAATTGCCCTCCCTCACACCCTGACCTGTTCAAGATTTTTAATTGGGTTTGCGTGTTTGAGTGTTTGTGAAATGTTGCAGTGCACACTTGCTTTACATGATATGGAGGGGGAGTAGTCATCTGCAAATGTGCTGATTTAGTAGAAATTCACAGAAAATGATGGAATCGTCTATAAAGGTATAGCTTAAGGATTCGGAAAAAGAAGATGCATCCATGAAAACAGCTATTCTATTTTACGAAAAAAAAATGTAAAGTTTTGAGAATAATTTTACAAATACAAGCCTCAAATCGAGGTGAATCGCTGCGATATTAAACATTTTCATCCTCTGAAATGTCATACATTATAGTTACAGGGAAAAAAAAATCACAAATTGAACTCTTAGCAGGCGGGTATAAGCAGGAGGGTAGGATATCTTTTAAGGAATACGGTACTTATTGATGGCCCTTCCCTTTTGCATTCCTTCCCAAATAGCACAGAACATGATATATTCCACCAGAATGACAAGATCATTGTAAATCTATAACATTTCTGTGATATTTGAAGGTTGTTACCCGTGAGAATTCAAATAACGCACCAAACGCTCACCGTAACGTATCCTGTGTACTAGGCACAGCTGCATACATTAATCCTCCTGTGGTTGTAATATGACACTTATACTTCGAACAACAGATATGCATGTTAAAGCTGTCAGAAAAGAAGAATTCACTAGCTTCTCTTACTTTGTTATCAATGGCAAATAACAACACACTACTTACATGAACTACATGTACAACTAAGTGCATCACACAGGTATGTAAAACTAGACTAGTATATTAGATTTGTAATTTTTGCGAAGTTCGCAAAAATTATTCAAATCTTAACGGTCAATTTAACTGAACAAATAAAGACCCTCTTGAGTTCAAAATTTACAGGAGGTTTCCAATAGTGTTTTCTTCAATACCTAAGTGTTCTCACCAATTTTTCAAAAATTTGCATGCCAAAGGGATTGGCTGTCTTTAACTAGTGAAGCGAGAGAGAAAAGAGCGATCAAACTACACTGTATCATCTTGTCCACCGTCTATCTAGAAATTAGGGAAGCCTTTGTAGTGTCGTGTCGGTCTCGCGGGCTTTCTTTGCTTAGTGTCGGTCTTGTGGGCCTTTTGTGCGTAGTGTCGAACTCATGGGCTGTATGACTCGTGAGCCGTGTAACTCATGGGCTGTATGACTCATGGACCTAATTTTGATGTCGGTCTTGTGGACCGTATAACTCGTGGATGCCGGTCTCGTGGTATGAACCCGATTAAACAAAACGCATTTTATCATTCACGAAGTAATTCATTACTTTGTTATCTTTATACAGTATGACTGTTTCACCCAAAATGACTACGGAACATGAAAAATTATACCAGTAGTTAGAATCAACTGTATAGTCAATAAGTATCTCGAGACCAATACTAAGCAAAGAAACGAAAGGAACGAAGATGAACGACGAAGAGTAGACGTGTGAGTGTTGGTGCTCCGCCAACCGTGTATTCTAAATAGGCGAGTGGCAACTACCTAGTCATGAGGGGTGAAAGCCGAAGGCAACGAAACAGCTGTGAAACGCCCGCCGACAGCCACTCGATGACTGAAACTAAATCTAACCCGCAATCGACTGCAGTTGAAGTTCTCATAGACGAATGTGCTCATGACGAAAGTGAACTTTCTTCTGTCATCGAGACCGTTGTGCGAACTCTCCTCAACGACAAAATCTTCATCGCCACCCTTGTAACCAGCATCAAAAGCAAGCTCCTTCATGAAATCGGCAACACATTATGCGAGGAGGTGAAAAAATCCATCGATTTTGATGTCGACGAGCACAGCGACAGCATCGTTGCACTCGAGAAGGAGGTTCTTAGAGAACCTGAAAGCCACCGACGACGACTCCGAGCAGTATACAAGGAGGAACTGCCTGGTATTTTCTGGTATACCCGAGAGCGACGACGACAATGAGAACACCGACGATGTGATAAGGAGCCTATGCCGTGACAAGCTTGATATGGAAATCAACGCCAGCGACATCGATCGCAGCCATCGTCTCGGCATCATTCCACCCAACGGTCAACGAAAGCGTGATCGGAACATCATTGTGAAGTTCACAAACTACCGAATCCGCGAACGAATCTGCGCCGCTCGCAGGAAACTACGGAATACATCGTCATCGACGTCGCAGAATCCACCAACGTCATCAACTAGGCATGTATACATCAATGAAAGCCTAACAAGTCAGCAGCGAAACTCCTGTGGAAACTCAGAACTGCAAACTCAGCGAAGGACCACAGAATATGGACACAGGACGGAGTCATACTAGTCATCAACTCCCAATGGCGACCGACACAATGTAACGAGAAAAACACCTATCCAAAGTGACTACGTTGAACATTACGTGAACCGAGCGAACACTTATGTACATGCTTGTCGTAATTTGGGTTTGCTTTGGGTTTTTTTTTTCTCACTGTTCATTTTGATATTACTACCCCTCTGTTCCATTGAATATTAGTGTGTAGGCCTATCTTGTATCCCTGCGCTGTGTGTGAAAAAAAAAAAAACTGTAAAGAGCAATCGGACAGCTTTGCCGTGTACGAACTGTTCAGAATGGGTACATACTAGATGTGTAAATGTTTCAAGTGCTCAGTATAATGATCCTCATGATAAATTTGTGGATTGGCAGCAACGGCGTAGCCAGGATTTGATCTTATGGGGGGCGGTTAGTCTGCGAGGGAGCGAAGCGACCGAGCCCGAGCGAGCGTAGCGAGCGAGGGGGGGAGGGTGTGGGAGGGGGGTTTCCCCCCTGCCACGGTAAGAACTTTTTCCATTTTGATGTTGTAAATGGTGCAATTTGATGCATGTTTTTGCGCGTTTTATCGACGTGAAACAGTCCCACTTGTTTAAGGCAGCAGTATATTTTAGTGTAGATTATTATTGAACAATTTGCCTATAAAATGGTATAATTTTAAATATACTTCTTGTATTAATTCTTTTCACTGAATATCATGAACGCGACTGAACCCGAGCGAGCGGAGCGAGCGAGGGGGGATGGGAGGGTGGGGGAGGGGGTGTCCCCCTTCCCACGGTAAGAACTTTTTGCATTTTGATGTTGCAAATGGTGCAATTTGATGCATGTTTTTGCTCGTTTTATCGACGTGAAACAGTCCTATTTGTTTAAGGTAGCAGTATATTTTAATGTAGATTATTATTGAACAATTTGCCGATAAAATGGTTTAATTTAAACACACTTCTCAATATTAATTCTTTTCACTGAATATCATGAACGCGACTGAACCCGAGCGAGCGGGGCGAGCGAGGGGCGAGGGGAGGGTGTGGGAGGGGGGTGTCCCCCCTCCCACGGTAAGAACTTTTTGCATTTTGATGTTGTAAATGGTGCAATTTGATGCATGTTTTTGCGCGTTTATCGACGTGAAACAGTCCTACTTGTTTAAGGTGGCAGTATATTTTAATGTAGATTATTATTGAACAATTTGCCTATAAAATGGTTTAATTCAAACACACTTCTCAATATTAATTCTTTTCACTGAATATCATGAACGCGACTGAACCCGAGCGAGCGGAGCGAGTGAGGGGCGAGGGGAGGGTGTGGGAGGGGGGTGTCCCCCCTCCCACGGTAAGAACTTTTTGCATTTTGATGTTGAAAATGGTGCAATTTGATGCATGTTTTTGCTCGTTTTATCGACGTGAAACAGTCCTACTTGTTTAAGGTAGCAGTATATTTTAATGTAGATTATTATTGAACAATTTGCCTATAAAATGGTTTAATTTAAACACACTTCTCAATATTAATTCTTTTCACTGAATATCATGAACGCGACTGAACCCGAGCGAGCGGAGCGAGCGAGGGGCGAGGGGAGGGTGTGGGAGGGGGGTGTCCCCCTCCCACGGTAAGAACTTTTTGCATTTTGATTTTGAAAATGGTGCAATTTGATGCATGCTTTTGCTCGTTTTATCGACGTGAAACAGTCCTACTTGTTTAAGGTAGCAGTATATTTTAATGTAGATTATTATTGAACAATTTGCCGATAAAATGGTTTAATTTAAACACACTTCTCAATATTAATTCTTTTCACTGAATATCATGAACGCCACTGAACCCGAGCGAGCGGAGCGAGCGAGGGGCGAGGGGAGGGTGTGGGAGGGGGGTGTCCCCCCTCCCACGGTAAGAACTTTTTGCATTTTGATGTTGTAAATGGTGCAATTTGATGCATTCTTTTGCGCGTTTGTCGACGAGAAACAGTCCCACTTGTTTAAGGTAGCAGTATATTTTGATGTAGATTATTATTGAACAATTTGCCTATCAAATGGTACAATTTAAATACACTTCTTGTGTTAATTCTTTTCACTGAATATCATGAACGCGACTGAATCCGAGCGAGCGGAGCGAGAGAGGGGGGAGGGGAGGGTGTGGGAGGGGGTGTCCCCCCTCCCACGGTAAGAACTTTTTGCATTTTGATTTTGAAAATGGTGCAATTTGATGCATGTTTTTGGGCGTTTTATCGACGAGAAACAGTCTCACTTGTTTAAGGTAGCAGTGTATTTTGATGTAGATTATTATTGAACGATTTGCCTATGAAATGGTATAATTAAAATACACTTCCTGTGTTAATTCTTTTCACTGAATATCATGAACGCGACTGAACCCGAGCGAGCGGAGCGAGCGAAGGGGGATGGGAGGGTGTGGGAGGGGGGCGTCCCCCCTCCCACGGTAAGAACTTTTTGAATTTTGATGTTGTAAATGGTGCAATTTGATGCATGTTTTTGCGCGTTTTATCGACGAGAAACAGTCCCACTTGTTTAAAGCGGTATATTTTGATGTAGATTATTATTGAACTATTTGCCTATCAAATGGTACAATTTAAATACACTTCTTGTGTTAATTCTTTTCACTGAATATCATGAACGCGACTGAACCCGAGCGAGCTGAGCGAGCGAGGGGGGAGGGGAGGGTGTGGGAGGGGGGTGTCCCCCCTCCCACGGTAAGAACTTTTTGCATTTTGATGTTGCAAATGGTGCAATTTGATGCATGTTTTTGCGCGTTTTATCGACGAGAAACAGTCTCACTTGTTTAAGGTAGCAGTGTATTTTGATGTAGATTATTATTGAACGATTTGCCTATAAAATGGTACAATTAAAATACACTTCCTGTGTTAATTCTTTTCACTGAATATCATGAACGCGACTGAACCCGAGCGAGCTGAGCGAGCGAGGGGGGAGGGGAGGGTGTGGGAGGGGGGCGTCCCCCCTCCCACGGTAAGAACTTTTTGCATTTTGATGTTGTAAATGGTGCAATTTGATGCATGTTTTTGCGCGTTTTATCGACGAGAAACAGTCCCACTTGTTTAAGGTAGCAGTATATTTTGATGTAGATTATTATTGAACAATTTGCCTATAAAATGGTACAATTTAAATACACTCCTTGTGTTAATTCTTTTCACTGAATATCATGAACGCGACTGAACCCGAGCGAGCGGAGCGAGCGAAGGGGGAGGGGAGGGTGTGAAAGGGGGGTGTCCCCCCTCCCACGGTGAGAACTTTTTGCATTTTGATGTTGCAAATGGTGCAATTTGATGCATGTTTTTGCGTGTTTTAACGAGTTGAAACAGTCCCACTTGTTTAAGGTTGCAGTATATTTTAGTGTAGATTATTATTGAACAATTTGCCTATCAGTTAAATAATCTTGTATTAATTCTTACACTGAATATCATGAACGCTGTCTGCAGTTCAGCAATCAAACAGAAAAAGCATGCACACGAGGGTGTAGATAGGGGCATATCCCCTCCCACACGAAGGTGATTTTGCGTTTTCAGACCTGAAATTCAGCGATCTGGTGCAAATTTTTGGTGCAATACTTTTTCATCGAAGTGTTAAAATCACGGAATTTAGCTCTTATTCCGAATGTGCACCATCTGTGTGTATGTATAAAGTCTAGTGAGGTAGAGCTTAGGGGAAGGGGGATTCCCCCTCCCGCTCGCGGAGCTTTTGCGTTTTTAGAATTGAAATAAAGCGATCTGGGTATAGCCACAGTCTACTTCTATGCATTGCGGAAGGGAGGGGGGGGGGGGGAGGGGCGGGCGATCAGGGAGAAGGCTTGGGCGAGTGTTATCTCCACCCTTCCTTGAGTTTTCGGAATATAAGTGATAAGTCTCGTGCACTCAGAATTATTCATATTTTGTGTGTGTGCGTAAATCTAAAAAGTGTACTAAGCTAGGGAAAGAGGCACAGAGGGGGGGGGGGGGGTTGGGAGGGGGATACCCCCTCCCAAGCACGAGAGATTTTGCATATTTTGAATTGAAATTCAACGATCTGGTGCACACTTTGAGTGAAATATTCAAAAAAATATCTTATTTGATGAAAGGTTGCAAAGGAGACCCGCTTCATGTGCATGCATACAGTATACACGCATTTTTTTTTTCCGCCTCCCAAATCCCCGGTCCAAATCTTAGGGGGGGGGGGGGGGGGGGGGGGGGCGACCGCCCCCATCGCCCCCCCCCCCCCCCCTGGCTACGCCAGTGATTGGCAGTGTACAAATGTTTATTTTCCCAATTACCCTTTGTGTATGATATTAATTCAGAACAGCAGATAAGTACAGGTTTATTTGGTACTACTGTAAATGATGATAAGAGTGAGTTGAATTTTGAAGAATGTTCATTTTCCATTGAAAAGGGGCTTGAAATTGCCCATTTAAATGTTAGAAGTCTTAGAAATAAAACAGGTGACGTAAATTGTTAAAAGGTTACCCTCATGATATAATGTCATTATCTGAGACTTGGTTAGACGAAACTATTGGGAAGGATGTATGTTATATCGATGGCTATAATATGGAGAGGAAAGACAGAGATTATTTTGGAGGAGGCGTTTGTTGTTACATTCGAAACAGTATACCTTATATCAGGAGAAATGACTTGGAATGTGAAAGTTTAGAATTGCTTTGGGTTGAAGTAAAAGCCAGAAAAGAGGCTAGTTTGTACATTGGTATTGTGTACCGAAAACCGAATAGCTCTGTCTCCTTTTTTGAAGAACTCGAGGAAAATCTGGAGCAAGTATTTTCTGTGTCCGATAGGATAATATTGTTAGGTGATTTGAATTGTATTATGCTTACAGAAAATTCCTTGTCCGGCAGGTTAACTGAAATAGGTGAATCACTGGCATTAAAACAGTTAATTGAGAGGCCAACACGTGTGACCCCCTTTAGTAAGACTCTAATTGATGTGATTTTTGCTTCAACAGCTTTCGGGGAATTGCGTTCGGGTGTACAATCTATTGGGTTCAGTGACCACTCTTTAGTATATATTTTAACGAAAGTAAAAACTTCATATATGTTGCCTCAAGTTTCTCGTTTTCGATCTTTTCAATCGTTTAGTGAAACTGCATTCCTCAATGACTGTGGTTGTATTGATTAGAATGAATTGTTTTCAAATGTTACTGATGTCAACGTCACGTGGCAGAAGTTTAGAGATGTTTTTTTCTGAAATTGTCTGACAAACATGCACCTTATGTATCAGTGCGTGAGAAACTTTAAGGTTCCCCATGGCTAAATTCAACTTATAAAGAAGTAGCAAGGAATAGGGATTATAAACGTCAATATGATAAGATGAAATATGAGAATATTTGTGATGAAAGTAAAATTGTTGTTTTGTGGGAGAAATGTATTTCATTGAGAAACAAAGCTAATATTTTGAATAAAAAGTTGAAAAGGGTTTGTTTCCGCAATAGGATCGAGGAAAGTAATGATATGAAAACAACTTGGAATATAGTAAAAGGGCTTTTGCCTGATAGTAAATGTAACGCATCTTCATATGTTGTCATCGATAGCAAAATTGTATCTGATCCTTTAAAAATAGCAACGGAGTTCAACAATATGTTTAGTAAAGTCGCTGAGTCAATTCATGGAAAAGAAGACTCCGGTAAAGTGAGACACAACCACAACAGCATGGATGCTACTAAACGATCCCTGCCGGAAAAAACACATAGTGCACCACATAGTCACCACAGTGTGAAACACACTGTGTTCACACTGTGTTCACACAGTCCTTCCACTGCGTTAATTTGGAACACTTTTTAATACAGTGAACCACTCAGTGGAACACAGTGTGACAACACTATGAACCACACTGTTACCACAGTGTGATCTCAACCGATCAACCACAGTGTGGTTCATAGTGTAGTCACAGAGTGTATCACTGTGTGGTTCACTGTATTAAAAAGTGTTCCAATTTAACGCAGTGGAATGACTGTATGAACACAGTGTGTTTCACACTGTGGTGAAAGTGTTTCACTATGTGTTTCACTATGTGTTTCACTGTGTGTTTCACTACGTGTTTCACTGTGTGTTTTCACCGTGTGTTTTCACCGTGTGTTTCACTACGTGGTTCACTGTGTGTTTCACTACGTGGTTCACTACGTGGTTCACTGTGTGTTTCACTACGTGGTTCACTGTGTGTTTCACTGTGTGTTTCACTACGTGGTTCACTACGTGGTTCACTGTGTGTTTCACTACGTGGTTCACTGTGTGTTTCACTGTGTGTTTCACTGTGTGTTTTCACTGTGTGTTCCACTGTGTGTTTCACTGTGTGTTTTCACTGTGTCTTTCACTACGTGGTTCACTGTGTGTTTCACTGTGTGTTTCACTACGTGGTTCACTGTGTGTTTCAATGTATGCTTCACTGTGTGTTCACTGTGTGTTTTACTGTGTGTTTCACTATATGCTTCACTGTGTGTTTTCACTGTGTTTCACTGTATGTTTCACTATATGTTTTATGACAGAAGTCATTTTTTATCTCTCACACATTAACTTCCGTCACTCTGTGGTTTCTTTCACACAATGACTGTTCAGCCACACTGTGTATTTTTCACCCAGTGAATTTCCTGCCACACTATGGTACCTTTCACACAGTGACCTTTACTGTCACACCGTTACCTTTCACACAGTGATCTCTCTGCACAATGTGGTATCTTTCACTCAGTGAGCTCTCCATCCAAACAAACACCACACTGTGTACACTCTGTGGAGATTTTCCATACAGTTACCACACTGTGAGTACTCTGCGGCAGTTTTACATCCAGACTCAACACCGTGTACACTCTATGGTGATTTTCCATCCAGTCTTCACACTGTGAACACTCCGTGGTGAGTTTCCTTCCAGTGCTGTCACATTGTCTAGTAGCTCTAGTGCAGTTTACAGAATGAGTTATTTCCAATAATTAATTCATTCGTTGAAATAGAAATACAGAAAATTTCATGAACATGACAAGCTTTCTTGGTTATGGCCCGGGCGATTCCTGCATACTTTGATCCGCTTTAAAGAACAAGTTCACCTTCACAGACATGTGTGTTTAGTGAATGCAGCAATATTAGTAAAACACATCAGTGAAAGTTTCAGGAAAATCAGACAATCCGTTCAAAAGTTATGAACTTTGAAGTTTCTGCTCACTGAAGGCTGGATGAGAAGACTACTATAGCTTGTGATGTCACATTCATGAGTACAACGATATAAAGAAAACATAAAGAAAATTCATCATATTTTCACTTTCCTCGCTTAATAAAAGTTCTTTTAAATTCAACTCTTTTAGAAGGCAAGAAGAATAATATTACCCTTAACATACGTCTGTGACAAGGTGAGGAAATGTACACTTTTTTCAAAAAGTAAAATTTTGTGAAATTCTCTTTTTATTTTCTTTATGTATTGTAAGCTGTGACATCATACACTGTAGCAGTCTTCACATTCAGCAGTAACTGCGCAGATACTTTAAAAATTCATAACTTTTAAACGGATTGTCCGATTTTCCCCAAACTTTCACTAATTTGTTCTACTGATATTGTTGCATTCACGCAATCCACATGTATATGAAGGTGAACTTGTCCTTTAATTGATGAAATTTCATGATGTCAAACTCCCCAGATTGTTACGATGCAGTCTTGTAGAGCACTACTTACACCTTAAAGGAGAAGACAAAAGTGCGAAAATGTGTATTCTGCATTTATACACTAATTTAATATCAAAATCAAAAACACTTCTCTTATAATACAAAATCAATCACAATATAAATGATTTACAAAATAATACAGTTCGCTGTAATATCTATAATGTATCTCGGCATCATAGTTTTTTAAGCTTCAAGGTACAAACTTGCCAGGACAAGACTTTTATGATAATCTATATCATACAAAAATAAGAGAAAAATATAATCAAATATCAAAACGTACTTTATTCTGTAATTGCCCACAAAACATTCTTTCAGTTTTATGAAAGAAAAAGCTATGTATCAATGACAATTTGCATGACTGTTATGAAATATAAGTTTGCTTCATTTCCTGTTATTACAAACCAATTTAGGAATATGTTACAGCAGCGAGCTCTCGCAGCATATATCTTCATATTTCCTTTATCAAAACAAACAAACAAACAAAAATGATCTTACTTTCAGGGCAATAACAATTAAACAGACTAATCTTTGGTACATTTACCTCATTAACAGCCACATCTGGGCGAGCGAAAACCTTTTAATGATGGTTTCTTGGTGCAATCAAGTATGTTATAGGGCTTGATTTGACTGATTAAAATCATTACAGATGAGGACTTCTACATGAGGTGTGATCTTATCAGTAAGACTGAGATCTGTGCACAATTCAACACCAATTATGGTACTATGACTGGTAACCAGCTTTGTTTGCAGGCAAGTTTAATGATTACAATTTGAATCACTGATAATCAATAAAAAGTTAGGCTAGATGCATTCTTTTTATCGATATTATACCTAGTCAAGGCTACAAATGTTATTAACTTTTGGGCCCGAAACCTGAAATTGACTTCATAACCACCCTAGACCTCTACCCCCCCCCCCCCAAAAAAAAAAAAAAGAAGGGGAAAAACACGCAATGGAAAAAATCCATTAGTACTAGCATGCTAGATCACCTTATACTCAACAAAAGGGTTGGTATGACTCACTGAACTGTATAGGTGTTCCAGGAAGGAATGTTGAGATATTGTATAGTTACCAAAATTCGAGTTGTATTTGGTTTATCTACTGCGATGGATTTGGATGTGCCGCGAAGCCGTACAAATCACACTTCCTTTTGGGTGAAGAGTATCCCACCGGGGCCAGAACTACCTTTGATCAGGATTGCTGGCGCGGTTGTAGCATTCCCAGTTGAGCCAAGCCATCGCTCAGTATGTCCGAATCTTCTGTACAGAATGAAAAAGAAAGATTGAAGACAGTATTAATGATGATAAAAGCACGCAGTGCCATGTACTATTAGCATATTTTAACATAATCGATATTAGGTTTATATGTTTCATTATCTAAATCTTATTACGAAATTTCATTTGCTTGTATAAATTTATGTAAAGTAATAATAAAAATATGTACCATATTACTACAACAGGAAAAGGAAAAGTTTTGTAAAATTGTTTAATCACAGGTGTTATATTTGGTGCACTGCAATGGCTGCTAGTCTACAGGGGTATTTACCCTCTTTAATAGTAATAGTAACAATAATAATTATGATAATAATAATAATAATTATTATTATTATTATTATATGAAATATCTATTTAGCACTTAATAAATGTTTGAAAGTGCTTTACAATTCTAAACAACCAAACAAACAACCAAACAATATCCATAAACTGCAATCAATCACAACTTTATACGTTTTCAAAAAGCCAGTGAAAGGCAGAACAATCAAAGTCAAAGTAAATGTACAATGTACTTATGTTTTGCACAAACTTCATTGCATATGTACCACACTCGACTCAAACAATTTAGTGAGAAGTCTTTTAAAACTTTTGGAGATTGCAGTTTAATTTCTGATACACTGTTCAACGTTGTTTTTTTTTTTAAATATGGTATTATCATTATTTCTCTCGTATGGATGTTTCTTGTATAACTTTCCAGGGTGTACTCTCTCTTAGCTATCATCTTGTAATTGAAATTTTTGAAGATTTTGCTCGCAAGTAATCAATCAATAATACTTCGATTTCCCTCGAAGTACTTGTCTCGAAATCCTGTCTTGG
This sequence comes from Diadema setosum, assembly GCA_033980235.1. Classification (NCBI taxonomy): domain Eukaryota; kingdom Metazoa; phylum Echinodermata; class Echinoidea; order Diadematoida; family Diadematidae; genus Diadema; species Diadema setosum. Next base: position 892,019 of record CM067063.1, on the reverse strand, counting down.
ACATTCCGTTGCCAATGAGGTGAAATGCTTTAGCATACCGTAGAACATGGTATACTGCCTTCGGGAATTCATTTGAATTACACAAATAAAACAGCAAAACAAATTATCACCAAAACTTAGCACATTAATGAGTAATGTTGGCTTTACAAGAGTCACATGGTAATGAATATCTTTTTTTTTTCAATAAAAAAAGAGACCTCTTTTGTTACATATGTCCGGAGAAAATGAAATGATGAACCACCTGAATTACAATACCTTCTTAACTGAGTCACCACCTGACTCATAAGAATGCATCTCCTGGTCATTTGGGGACGTAGATGGGGTCGAGATCGAGGCAGGCATATGTGGAGTGAGAACATTGTTGTGGAGAACCAGACAGTCCGTGATGGTACTACGTAGTAAGGGAGGGGTGGTGTCATTGTAATTCTGAAGAACGGAACAGAAGCTGAGCCGGAGAAGGCAAAATCATCTTTACTTTTCTTTGATGGTATGGGTGCTGTACGTGCTGCAGAAGACCGGTGATCTCTTTGCTTCTATCGGCTGTGCTTTCTCCAGAGCAGACAAAGTATTTTCCTCCAGGACTGAAATAATAACAATAACAAATATTTGCGCTATTAGGTTTGAGGCTCATTTTCTTTTCCATCTTCTCAACATCGCTTTTTTCTTGCACTTGCAGACTATGCAGCCACACACATATTAATGCATTCACCCTCCATCCATACGTAACTGTTAGGCCACATCACACAATGCACAATGGTATCTAGTGTACATCACACCATCAACAACACCAGTGGTTACTTAATTTGTCTTGGCATTCTGTCCATTACTTTCTTACAGTGGTTTTAATCAAACTTATCATTATCATCCTCCCCCGTCCCCGTTTTTTGTCTTTTCACTAGAGTCTAAAAAATGTTTTCTTAACATCGCAGCATATATTTCCTGAGACGTACTCAAGTTTCCTTCTTGTTAGTTAGATTGATCACATAAAAAAAAAAGTTCAGCTTGAGTCTAATCCGATAAAAAAATGCCCGCTATCAAACCGTTCTGGTAATAACACACGTTTTCCTATTGAAACCTGTCCGCGTATATACTCGGCACTATTATGATGACGAAGTAGAGAACTATAGCTAGGGGTTCTTAATTAGATTACTAATACATTCTAACGTTTGATGGACTCACCATTTCATGTATAGGCCACATGAAAACACTCGCATGGTTGCATCCTGTATACGTTGCCAGGCTGCCTGGTATACCTGTCGCTGTCGCTCAGCCGTATGCGAACGTCACATGCAACATGACTTGCTTTTAGTTTTGCCCGGTTAAAATTACCACTCACTTTTGATTCTTTAGCACTGCACATTTGCACACTGTCCAAGTTTGTAAAGGAACGAAAACACGATGAAACCACCAAACGCATGAACAAACTATAATTCGCGTGCCGTCATCAATGGCCAAGGACGATACGTACACTGTACGCAAACCAGGGAGGTGGAAGAAAGACAACCTCCCTGCATATACGGAGTGGTTAGACTGGGTACGCAGTTCAAAATGACGGTTAAATCTCTGCCGAGCCGCTTGTTTCCTAATAAGTCAAGGGGTCAAACCACTGTGAGATCTCTACGTAGCGTACAGCGTAGAGATAAGTACATAGAGGTCAGCGGAGGGTCAAACAAACTAGAACCAAGGTCCACCGCACCAGAACCGTAATCATGCAGATATTGTGTGTTCGCTATGTATATGCAGGGTGTATGTGCTGTATGTGAGTACGACTATGAGGGGTGTTGTTTGTGTGAGTGCGGTGCGTCCAAATCCCATGAGGTTTTCTAGTCAGGCTGCAGTATTGCCTTCAGGTTTAAAAGCGCAAGTTGAGTTGTAATCACAATTATATCTTCCAAGTCTCGTAGAAAGATATTGAAGAACACAATCGCGAATGCATTATGTTGTATCTGTGTTAATATTCTATACTCGTACCTGTTGGAGAGTTATATCCGGACTAATTATTCTTGCAATCACCTTCCGGCAAAAGATTCATCAAATGTTGTGCGATTGCAAGCTTGTGTTGTTTCTTTCAATTGATTAATTCTGGCATAAATTATTTACATTGCAGAATCATACCATTTCAGTAATCCCTAGTTTTGACGCTATTTCTCTGTAATATAAATTTTCCTGGGTGTCTTCTTTTTATGTTTATTCTGCATCCTTCAGTCCTGAAGATTGCTGAAAATCTTATGTGTTGATTTAATGTGTACGATAAAAAAGACACAAAAAGACACATTGTCAAAAAGACACATTGTCAAAAAAGACACATTGTCAAAAAAAGACACATTGTCAAAAAGACACATTGACAAAAAGACACATTGTCAAAAAAAAAAGACACATTGTCAAAAAGACACATTGTCTCTGCGTCACTCAGAGATTTTGCCTCTGTGTGGAGACTGTGTGTATCTATGTGAACACTGCGAGGTAATGCCTCTGTGTGAGAGATATCTCCTCGGGGTGGAGCCTGTGACTATGTGAACACAGCGTGTTGACACTGACTCTGTGTGACAGATCTCTTCACCGTGTGGCAACTAAGTGTCCATCCATTCCCACTCTGTGACAAATCTTACCACAATGTGGCAACTATGTGTCCATACTATTCGCTGTGTGGCAGATCTCTTCACAGTGTGGCAACTATGTGTCCGTACATTTCCACTGTGTGGCAGATCTCTCCACAGTGTGGCAACTATGTGTACATCCATTCCACTGTGTGACAGATCTCCCAACAGTGTGGCAACTATGTGTCCATACATTTCCGCTGTATGGCAGATCTTCCCGCAGTGTGGCAACTATGTGTCCATTCATTTCCACTGTGTGGCAGATCTCTTCACAGTGTGGCAACTATGTGTCCGTGTATTCCCTCTGTGTGACAGATCTCTCCACATTGTGGCAATTATGTGTCCATCACATTTCCACTGTGTGACAGATTTATCCACAGTGTGGCAACTATGTGTCCATACATTTTCACTGTGTGACAGATCTCTCCACAGTGTGGCCACTGTGTGTCCATGCATTCCCTCTGTATGACGACGACTTCCACATAGTGAACACTATGTGAGACTCTATGACTACTGTGTGTTAGCTTTATTCCACTGTGTGAAAGTCCTGATCACCCTGTGGTGACTCTATGAAACTGTGTGAACGAAGCTGCTCATACAGTTGTTACCATTCCACTGTATGAAAACTATGTGACAACCCATGATGATACACATAGTGAGAGTAATCACAATGTGGCAAAGGTATGACCACACTGTGGTCACTATGTGTTCATACAGTCAACTGTGTGGTCACTCTATGAACACACTGTGTTGACGCTGTGTTCTCGTAAAGCACAATCATGCTTTGTATTTGAAAAGGTCACCTTTGAATTTGTTAAAAAGGAACTAGATAACATAGATTATTCAACATCTGCAGGGCTTGATGACCACCACCCTCGACTGCTGAAGCTTAGTGTTGAATTGGTTGTCACTCCTATTGTGTGCATTTTTAATCAGTCACTACAATCTGGGCGTCTCCCTGATGATTTTAAAATGGCTAAAGTAGTCCCTGTTCCCAAAGCAAAAGCAAGTCATAAACTAAATAACTTTCGTCCTATCTCCCTTTTGTCAATAGTTTCCAAAGTGTTAGAAAGAGCAGTACATTCTCAATTGATGGGATACCTACATAAAGAAGAATTGTTGAGTGATCGGCAATCTGGTTTCAGGAGTAAACACTCCACCCCAACGTGTTTAATGGAAGTTTGTGAAATGTTATACGATAACCTTGACAAAGGTCGATTTTAGAATACTGGTGTTGTCTTCTTAGACCTGAGGAAAGCGTTTGATATCATTCCCCATGATCTTCTTATTAAGAAACTGAGTTTTTTTGTATAGATGGTATTGAATCATCATGGTTTGAATCATATTTATTAGGAAGAAAGCAATTAGTGTCATACAAAGGTATAAGAAGTAATTTTCTTCCAGTATCTTCCGGTGTACCGCAGGGCTCAATACTGGGCCCGCTTTTATTTTGTATGTACATTAATGACATAAGCAATCTACCTTTTCGTATTAGTACGAATATTTCATTGTACGCAGACGACACAACCGTTTTTTCTTCAGGATATGGAGAACGGGCGGTTCAAACACAGTTACAGAATGATATAAATGTTTTATGTAATGGTTGAATGAAAATAGATTGGTTATCAATACCGATAAAACTAAAGTTATGTTAATTTCTGGTAGTAGGAAAAAATCCAGTTAGATTACAGATTAGAATGGAAGATAAATTGTTAGAAAATGTAACCAAATTTAAGTATTCAGGCGTTATTGTAAATCAGAATTCAGATTGGTGTTTTCAGATCGGTGATATTGTTAAGAAAATTATGAACTCTCTTATATGTATGCGAAGGATAAAGCACTGCCTGACGAAAGCAGTACTTCTTCATTTACATTTCACTTTGATACTTCCTTATATCGATTATTGTTCAACTGTGTGGGGCTCACTGTCGAAGAAAAACTTGATGAGGCTACAGAGGTGTCAAAACAGATATTGTCGCTTAATGTTAGATGCACCTTATTATATCCCTGTTCAAATTATGTTAGATTCTTTGAAAATATTATCCGTGAAACATAGATTGGAATATAATTCTATTACATAACACTTTGTACAAGCTTTCAGAGGGTTAGCATATTCCTGCGTGCTTTGGCAGAGAGATCACACCAAGGAAATTCAAAGTCTGTTGTTATGATAATGAGTTTGGCACCCCAGTCCCTATAAATAGCAGGTATTTCCACTATTCGACATCTTTTCTTCGTGTGTTCGGCAGAGAGTTAGCTTGCACAGTGCAACAGTGCGTTATAAGCTTCGCTTACTAATCTTTTTCGACGTGTGACAAACCTGAGTGATACAGAAGACAACGGTTCACAGCCGCCGGTAACGGGGCTGTATATCAGGTGGAGCTGCGGTCTAATCTTTCGGCGCAGAAGAGTGAGATTCAACATTTATCGGCCAAATTATCTCGCTTTTTTTGGATGGACGGACCGACGTCTGTCTCCAAAACCTCTGAGCCAGCCCGCCACGCGCTGCATGCGGGAGCACTTCAGACTGGCTCCTTCGCGGTGTGACCGCGAAGTTGATTTACTGAGCACCTTGTGGAGTCAATCAGCCAGAATTCTGCAACCACTCACCTGCTCAGCTACGACCCAAAGGCGGAGTTCGAGAGCTTAGTGCAGGCAGCACAGCCCGTGGAAGGCAGTGCAAACGCCGCGCCGGCGACCAGCTCATAGAGCTGGAAGCAGACAATTTGTATGAAGGCGTTGAGGAATTCGGCCTCGCAGTTTCTGATGGATTGACCGCTCAGCTGACAAGGTGGTCACATTGCTCCCGTGAAAGGAGAGCGTGGAAAAAAAAATCCATACACTACAGTAAACTAGAGATTGTAATTTGTCATCACTGACAAATTAAGGTGATCCGATTTTTTTTTTTTTTTTATCAATGATTCGAGTCCTGATCGCAATAGGCATGACCATACATGTTTCAGCTGTGTTTAGAGACATTGGCCGTGTGATGTTTGGATTCTCATTTAGAAAAGGGAGTCATGTCTGCCATCTTTGGTACTATTCTGTATACACTAGATAACGAAGATACAGCAACAAATACATATGACATTTGACCCACCTTTACACTCCCAAGATGGCATCTGAGGAAAAAGTGGTTATTTTGTGAAATGATTCTCGCGACATCGTCTATACGTGTGCAAAATATGGGAAAGATAGGGCAGGCATTCACCGAGATACAAGACGAAACATTTATGACCTTTGACCCTAATTTACATACCCAAGATGGTGTCCGATCAAGTAGTTGTAATTTTATGAAATAATGTACGTGACATAAACTAAATACGTGCAAAATATGGAGGTGATAGGGGCTGTTTTTCTTGAGTTATTCAAAGAAAGTTGCAGAAAGAAAGAAATATCTGAATACATCGAAGATAAGCTTTAATTTCAACCAAGATTTTTCACGTGATTTCGACATCGTATGAACAAACAAAGGACATATAACGATAGAACAAAGTCTCAGCTACAACATATTAAAATCTGGGAGAAATTCACCGAAGGGTAAGTGAGCTAGTTGTCGATAAAGACAATCATGTCAATTAATTTTTCACATCTAGAAAAATTCCCTTCCATAGAGATAACACGTCATAACGAAGATACAGGAAGAAGTACATATGACCTTTGGCCCCATTTTCCACTCCCAAGATGGCATCTGAGGAAAAAGTGGTTATTTTGTGAAATGATTCTCGCGACATCGTCTATACGTGTGCAAAATATGGGAAAGATAGAGCAGGCATTCACCGAGATACAAGACGAAACATTTATGACCTTTGACCCTAATTTACATACCCAAGATGGTGTCTGATCAAGTAGTTGTTATTTTGTGAAATAATGTACGTGACATGAACTAAACATGTGCAAAATATGGTGATGATAGGGTATGTTTTTCTTGAGTCACTGCAAAGAAAGGTACAGAAAGAAAGAAGTATTTCAATACATCGAAGATAAGCTTGAATTTCAACCAAGTTTTTGGAAGTGATGCCGACTCCGTATGAAAAAACAAAGGGCACACTACCGATAGCCCAAAGTCTCAGCTACAACATACTAAAATATGGGAGAAATTCACTGAAGCATAAGTGAGTTAGTGCTCGATAAAGATAGTCATGTCAGTTTTCATTTCCAGAAAAACTGCACTCCCATAGAGATAACACGTAAACGGGTCAAATTTGACAAGATTACTTTCAATCCATTTTTACAAGGTGATACCATCATCCAATTAAAATATTGTTATTACATGTTTGAAAGTACATTTAATAAGCTACAACATACTGAAATCTGTGGGTAAATCGGCAAAGGATAAGGGAGATACGCTCAAGTGAACTTGAAATTTGATGACGTCATTTTCAAATTTTAGTTGTTTTATTTCATTGTGAAATTTGATACCTTTTAATCATTTTGCCAGCATCGGCAACCCATGAGATGACATGTACAACTCATGAGCTTCCAGAATACGTTAAGAAAATGGGGGGTCATCGTCCATCCCGACGAGTAAAATCAGATTTGAAATTGGCGGTTTTTTGGCATAGTTGAACTGTATATCGGCATTGACGCGCGCGCGGAATTTCAACTTTGACGGGCCCTTATGACGTCATATTGAGTCGGGTTGACTTGAAACTTGGTATGAATATTCCTTGACATTTCGGACATTCGATCCGATTGAAAAAACGGGGAATTTGTACGACATATGCGCTGTGCGTGCGCATATGTGCGCGCCCGTACGCGTCCGTCCAATTTTTTCAATTTTTCAAAAAATACTCCAAATGGTCTGAAACGTGTGCAAAAAAGTTTTGAGCTCGATTGGAGTATGCAAATATTTCAACGCGCGCGTACGTCTTAAGGGTAGAGATGAATTTTGAGAATATGAGTAGAATGCACATAACTTGAAATATATGTGACGTAAAATTCATTGAAAATTTGCATTCTATTAATGAGATATGATTGAGAATGTGTTTTCATATAATGACGTCATAGTGACGTCACGGTCAACTGATCACAATGATGCATTAGATTTGTTGTCTTTAGGACATGATGCATACATGGTATGATTTTGAAATTGATAGGCAGAGGACTTTCTGAGCTGACCTCTGCACAACTTTTGGGGAGAAATAAAGAAACAAACAAAGAAGAAGAATAAAGAATCAGTACAGATAGAGAAGGTGATCCGAGAGGATACTCGGATCACCTAATGACTCCCTCGACGCCCATTTTCGGTGTGTGCACCGAGAGTCGAGGAGGAAATGTGCACCTCGATCCCCGGGAAAACCGTCCAGCTGACAGTAGTGCAAAAGCTGCAAAAGACGGTGATTCAATGAATGTTCCCTTTAGTAAATGCCAAATCACCCGGGAGCTGCAGACAGCAGCTAGGGAGCAACGGTCAGTCAATTCAGCGCCCGTTGCTTGACTGGCGGTCGACGGTTACTCTGTGCGGTAACATCTCGTTTGAGATGAACATGAGACCCGAGAGGAGCTCAAACTTGCTTTCAATCAGAAGTGCAGGGGCATAATAATTTATGCAGTAGATCGATATCCGCAGGGAAATGCTATTTGAGAAAGACTTGCAAACAACCCTGAGAAATGTTGGCGAGTCGCCCCTCGTGGGTCAAAAAGTCACCTTCTCCGACCGCGTCGTCGGTCGTTCGGTAGCACGCGGATGGAACATACCGTCATATTTTCCACCAACGCACCATGTAATGTAGAAAAACTAGTAAGTCCCTGTTTACATGCGGGACGACTCAGATTTTTCAAAGAGACGTGGTCTCATTATTTTTGATCCCTGAGTTTTAGACACTATTTGCTGTTACAAAATCTTATTTGACGGTTATCCCAACAAAAATTATTCCTCCTCAATTACTACTGCCGGAGGAGGAAAATGCGGCAGTTAATTTGGAATATCTTTCGTTGTTATCCAGAAAGGGGCAACACCAGAAATTTCCCCAGGGGAAGTTTCATTTCTGTCCACTATATTCACAGTTCCAAAGAAAACCGAGGATCTCTGATCCTTCATTAATTTGAAAAATTTGAACTCGTTTGTTCAGTATGAGCTTTTCAAGATGGAAAATTTTCGAAATGTTAAAGAAATCCGAATCAATGCAATCCGACTACTTAACGTCACTGGATCTCAAGGATGCATATTTTTCCATTCTTATTTATGAAGATTATCAAAAGTATTTGTTCTACGTCACATCTGTACGTGGAATGGTCGTTTTCATTGTTTTACTTGCTTGCCCTCTGGATTAAGTTCCGTGCCAAGGGTATTTATTAAATCAATGAAACCCGTTATTGCTTCTCTGAGAAGTAGAGGCATAAGAAAAACGATTTATTTGGATGATATTTTAATTGTTTGCCCGCTCTAAAGAGGAGAGTATTGCTAACACGAACTGTGTCATTGATTTGCGGGCATCATTGGGATTGTCATTAATTTGGGGAAGTCACAAGATCTCTGACCTATTCAGGCTTTAATTTTGTGGCGAGCCATCTAGACGAAAAAATTGACAAGATAAGGAATCTTGGGCATCCGAGTTTGTTGTCTCCCTCGACAAAAATTCGAGATTTAGCAAAGTTTATTGGTTTCTTTCTTCTCTATTTGACCCCGTACCGGCGGGTCGTTGGCATTATCTTGTTCTAGAGTCGTGCAAAACCAAAGCAGTGCATGAGTCGTGGTGGTAATTTTGATGCACCCCTTTAATTCAATAAACAATACTGCCATCGAAGAAATTCGTTGGTGACTTTCCCTGCCATGCAAGGAATTTGGGTCCTGCATCGACATTCCTGTCATCCATTGACAATATTCGTACAGATGCCAGCACCTCAAGATGGGGTGCACTCTGTGTGAATGATAATTCCTTTGCGCAAGGTGTCTGGTCTCGAGAGGAAGCTCATCTGCATATCAATGCGCTAGGATGACTGGCTATTCATCGAGGCCTTGCCTCCCTGTGCGACACCTCCCATAAGCAACACATTCATATTAAGTCAGATAACAGTGCAGCTGTCAGTTACGTCAGGAAAATGGGTGGTAGTATTCCATTCCTCAATAAGTTGTCATATGACATTTGGGCGTGGTCGCTGGGTCGCTACTCTTGGCTATCTGCTTCCCACTTGGCTGGTGTTGCTCATATTATATAGAAGCAGATAATTAGTCTATCTCGGAGAGATATGAAGAATTATAGTCTTCGTCCTGATATATATTGTCGTTGCTCTTTTCTATACCTTCCTTCAGACCCGAAATTGATCTTTTCGCATCCAGTGCCAATAGGAAATTGGTTAAGTACTTGTCTTGGGAACAAGACCCCTAAGGCCATCGATGCCTTTTCAATATTATGGGAATTTTTACATCCCTACTATGTTTTTCCTCCACTTTGTTTTTGCCTACTTTCCAGGATCCTTCCCAAGTCCGCAGGGACAATACTAACTGTCAGAGAGCAATCTCGATCAACCCCTTTGTGGAGGACACAATCGTGGCTCCCGCTCACCCGCGATCCTGGTAGCCCCACCCCTCCTACCAGGGGACTGCCTGGTTCCCCTTCCCATTCCAATGCCCGAGTTGAGGTTACTCGCCTGACCCAGGGAGATATCTCTTCCCACCTCCCTGCCTGACCTATCTCAGCGAACGCTGGCGGGCATCAGGAATTTCAGAGCACACTTCCGGGCTCATCGCAAATTCATGGTGCAACAACACCAACAAACAGTATAACTAAGCTTGAAAGCAGTGGATTAGTTGATGCCGCAAACAATCGCTTGATCCATTTAGTTCATCTATCACCAATATCGTAATGTTTGTCTGACCAGCATGTGTTCGAGAAAAATACAGTAAAGTAGATTCGTATCGATCAGCCTTGTCATCTGTGCTGCCCTCTTCTGACGGGTTTTCCGTGGGAAGGCACCCGTTTGTAGTACCTGTGTTGAAAGGTAGAACCTCCCAAACCACGGTACAACACCACATTTCTTAGGTTTCTCAATTATGTTCATTAGGTGATAATGCAAGACTGTAACATCTAAGCGAGAATTTGATTGCCCTAGCGACTCTTGTTTAAACACAGAGAGTGCAGACTCTGAATTTTTTGGACATTACATAATGTCAATTTCTAATGACAGTACAGTCTTTCAAGTGGTTGAGTTATTGAAAACAACTACAGAAGAAGGGTATATTGCTAATCAATCTAGTAAATTGTCTTCTTTCCTTACAAACAAGAAGTTGTGTGTTTTATCAGTGCTCAAGGAGTACTTAAGTCGAAAAGAACCCTTGCGTCAGGTTCACGGTGTGACTAAACTTTTTATTTCTACTAGAAAACCTCACAAGAAATAATCACTTCTACCCTGTCTAGGTGGTAAAAGGGCACATTGAATAAGGCAGGCATAGATACATCGGTTTTCTGCTCACATTTACCGCAGTTCCTCAAGTACTGCAGCTTTTACTCAAGGCGTTACCATTGAGGAGTTGCCAATGCCAAAACCTTCATTTTCATTTTAAGCCAGCTCAAGAAGCAAACTCGCTTCAACCATTCTCAGCTCATCTTCACAAGTTATAAGGAAGATGGGGGACGCAATACGTATGTAACTCACAGTTACTATACTGTTCTTTCCTCCTTGTGATCATGTGTTCATACGGAACATACACCTTGTCATGGTACTACTCAGATTGCTCATGAATAAAATTTGACCTATCATGAACGTCCATGTGCAGCAGTTGTTTCATTGCCTGAAATATATCTCACTTGACAGTTTCTGCGTATTACTTTGAAGATGCTAACCCTCTGAAAGCTTGTACGAAGTGTTATGTAACAGAATTCCTAAATTATGCGAATAATATTATGAAGTATAATTAGAATTCTATTCATAACAATGAAGTACAAGATGAAGAGGGTCCCACCCAAAGCGTTGCGGATTCATAACATATTGTTTGATAACCCTCCCTCTCTCTTCTCGTCAAAGAAACTGTCAACTCATTTGCGGTCGTAACTTCCATGACCTAACCCATTGACTGTCTGGCTTCATGCCTGTAAGATATATATGACTGATCCGGATGAATGATTGTTGATAGGTTTTCTTCTCTGTGCAATGTTAGTGGAGACTGACGTCTAATGATCGTGTGAATGTTTGGATACTGCCTCGGATACTTTGGAAATATGTCGAATAGTGGGAATACCTGCTATTTTTAGGGACTGGGGTGCCAAACTCATTATCATAACAAAAGACTTTGAATTTCCTTGGTGTGATCTCTCTGCCAAAGCACGCAGGAATATGCTAACCCTCTTCATCTTGTACTTCATTGTTATTAATAGAATTCTAATTATACTTCATAATATTATTTGCATAATTTAGGAATTATAATGTATTTTTGTACAATATTTTGAATGGCCTTGCTCCCGAATATTTAAGACGAGTTTTACCTCAGCGAGCTAATCCATACTCTACGAGATCAGTCTCGATGCACCAACTGTATCTAGCTAAACCCAAGACCGAGTATAAAAAACAGTCTTTTTCATACGCAGCAACGAAGCTATTTAACTCACTACCCGTGTTTATAAAATCCTTCGCCTCACAGCCCCGCAACATCCAGGTGGTTACCAGCAGTAGTTAATTTCTCGTTTCTATGAAAGTTGTACACATATATTCTTCCTGTCACCTTTCTTCCCGTCACATTTCTCCCCCCCCCCCCCCTCTCTCTCTCTCTCTCTCTTTATCTATCTACAGAGGCTTTCCAATTTATGAAATGTATTATTGTGTATGTTTGTATTATGACTGTTATGTATATATTTTATTGTATCATAAATGTGATTTGTTACAGCAGGGCTCCCTTGGAAAGCAGGCCTTGCGGCTTGAATGGGACTACCCTGCTTTTATAAAGAAGACAACAGATAAAGATAAAATAAATAAAATCTTAGCAACTTGATTAGTAAAAACGGGCAACATCATAGGGACTAGAAGTCTTTTCGTCAAACTAACTACTTTAGGCCTACACCTTCCAAAGCCAGGACCAGCTTTGTGTATAGTCTAATATGAGAACAATCAAAGCATTTATTCTTATCATTACGAAACAATTGACAAAATAAAACTATGTAGGAGTCTATATCACTCATACACTGACCTGAATTGGAATGGGATCGGAGTTGAGTTCGGGGCGTTCAGACACCGTTGCTAGGAATGCTTCGGAAAGACAAGCGCTGCTGCCTCCACCGATACAGAAATAAGGTTTCCCACCTGTCATGAACGAAAGACCCTCCAGCTGCTCATCGGCCGCGTTGGTGACGGTAATGGTGTCCATCACAACACCAGACGCACTGATGGCTTGGATCTTGTCTCCGATATGTGGAGACTGACTTTCTCCACCATCACTTAGGAGAAGTACGTAGCTACCATTTGTAGCGTCACCAAGCACCTGCGTTGGAAAACGTGTATTTCGGACATTATGATAATGACGATTCAAGCATTTTGTATGGCGCCAATTATTGTGTACACATGTAATAACATTCATAATTATTATATGATTGCATGCATAGCTAAAATGAAGTGTCAACAGTCTATCAATACAGGGAAAGCCCATCGCAAGGTCGGATACAACAAGAATCCGTTTTGAGCGGGGTAGTCGTCGGGTCCCAAATAACATTAACCTTTACGTGTTAACCTATGCGTATTGGATATCTATTTTATTATAAGATAAATTTTGGTAAACCAAAGTTGTAAACCAAAGAAAAATTAAAAGAATTTTGTGCAGATATCACTGAAAAATATCGCAGAAATAGTTACTAAGTCGATCTTTGCCGGGTTTTTTTTTTTTTTGCGAAGCAAAGTCTATTTATTTCTCTCATGATATGAGAGAATATCCCCGAGTCAAACTGCAACAAGACTACGGAATCGATAACAAAAGAAAGGTCGATAAGCTCACGTTTAAGGCCGTCACTATTCCGCAGCCAATGCAGGTACTTTCCCCAGTGCCACTGGGTAATGCGTTGACCAGGTATTCGCGAGAGCTGTCGTAATTTTCAACTAACGTAAGGTTTGCGTTGACTGTGGCATACGTGTGAAATGTGACGATGCTGAGGTGGCTACCAGCGGGGATGTAGTGGCGAATAAAGATGGCCGAAGACTGAATGAGCTTGTCAATTCTGTATGATCCCTGGAATAGTCGACATATGACATATCAAAGGGGAAAAGAATCATATTTTATTTCATCAGCTGCAGTCCCCTTTTCACTTCGACAAGGGGGTTAGAGGTGTGAACATGAAGGCATTCGCAACAAGCGTTCATATATCTGTAGAGAGATTACAACTTGAATCAACATGACAGTCAGTACTATTTCAGAAATTATTCGTCAAAAATCATATATATTATTTGCTTTTGCTTTTTTTTTGGGGGGGGGGGGAGGGGTTCATGTCTGCTGCTTTTGTTGCAATTCTGGTTATGATTGATGAAGTGTTAAGAAATATACTCCAATTCTTTGCAAGAAGTTCTCCCTATTACCGTCATAAAGGTTAAGTCACAACTGTTGCATGCTTTATCTAGCATTTTCATTTGATTTCAACACGGTGATAAAAAGGAACTTGGTAAGCCATTGGGTGTTATTCTGCATGTCCGTGCATACAATACAACAGAAAAAACCCAAAAGATTTAGTATATTCAGTTTATAATAATGTTAAAAAAATCACATAGATATTATGAGTCTAGGTCATTTTCGGATCTGTTTGAGTCATTTTCTTGTATTCAGCATGTTGATTTTAGTACTCATTTACATGGTCACACTGTATATAGATTTGGTTATATCTCGTAAGTCAGACAACATAATTGTGGGCCGACCGTGGCCTGGACCCCGTTTCATAAAGCTGTTCGTATAGTTACGAACAACTTACGAGCGACTGGTGATCAGTTCTAATGTGCTATACTTATCAGAATTTCCATAATTGAGCATAAGAACTGATCACCAGTTGCTCGTAAGTCGTTCGTAACTTTACGAACAGCTTTATGAAACACCCCCCTAGTCCTTCACTCTCTGATCATTTCTCTGTTATGCGTGAGCTTGATTCAGCCAAGCCACATGAACCATCTAAGAAAATGTCTTTTCGCAAAATTGGCTGTATAGAATTTGGATTCATTGAAACATGATGTGGCTAACAGTTTATTATGTACAGACACTCCTAATGATCTTGAATACAGAGTTGGTTTATACTTTATACAATTATACACGCAGTTCAAGTTTGGACTAACATGCACCTTTAATTACCAAGACTGTGTCATCTCATCCGCAGGTACCATGGTTCACAGATGATGTAAGAACACAAAAAGAAAAAAGGAAGCTGAGAAGAAATGGTTGAGAACGAAGTATCCTCTCGATTATGAGAATTTCAAAGCAGCTCGTATTAGACCAGGCGTCCACTACGGCGCGGACAAAACGCGGACAAGACACGGAAAGCAAATTTGGTATTCCGCACTCGTTCGGCAACCTGTCCGCACGTTCCTGAAAGTGTCCGCTCACTGTCTTAAACATGTCCGGGCGTTTCCGCACCTTCGGGAGAGAGAAAAATTTCCGCGTCCAAATTTTGATCGAGACCAAAATTTGGACGCGGAAATAAACTTTCTAAGGCCCCAGTCACATAATGCTCTGCGTCCGAAGTTACGTCAAAAAAAAAAATTATAATTTTTCCTGCGGACTCTCGCGGATCCCTTGCCGTCACAAGAATTTTTTATATAAAAAAAAAAATACGGGAAAAATGCAGGCCATACGGACAGATACGATCAGATGCGGACACCTGCGTCTACTTGCGGATAATCTTAGGAATTGACACCTTATTTGTTTTTTCGACTTGCGTAAACTTCCGAATAGTTCTGAATACTTGCGGGGAGTAACGGATAGTTACAGATTGTTGTATATAATTATGGACAATGTGGTTTTCTCTGACGATCCCTGCTCAGTTAGTGTATTATGTCTACAAGGTTATCACATATCGGACTTATAATTATTGTACACTAGGGAAAAGCTGAAATTATGTCACGTACAACTTGTGAAGACTGCGCATTCCTTTAATTTTTTACAGCAATAGAAGAAAAATGAAATTTTGCACTCTAAGTTTGAATTGATTTTGAGCAACTCAAATATGAATATACTGTACGTCATCAATGTCCAGTATACATGACATAATTATACCACAAAGGAAATATAATATAGATCGATAAGTTAAACAATAGAGTAGGAAAAATCAAACTGCAGTGATGGAATAGAAAAAAAAAAACTGATTTAGCTGTAATTGTGTATCGATAGTCATGACTTACTATGTTATGTTAAGGAGACTGATATAATAAAATTACCGTAATAATTGATAAGTTTCCAGATATCAAAAAAAAAAAAATAACATCTGGACGTCGAATAGAACACCCCTCCATTTCCAAAATAAAAAATAAAATGTAATACACATTCCATGGACTGTAAAGTGGTTAAGACTTTATAGAAATATAATCGTTCTCATTTTATATAGTTAGTCGCTGCCCCACATCGTCCCCGGCCTGTAAAGTAAATGAAATGCTGTAATCCCATTCCCTATACCCAAAATATTGACCTTTTTCGAATAACATACATTCAGAGAGTGCAAGAAAAATAAGTTCAGCACCAAGGGTCAACAATGTCATCTGTGTATACGTAGTTGCCACATAAGATGACCATTTGCGGGAGAAATTTCATAACTCGACCATGCATCGGTTCTACCACTCCACCGCTCCGAATGTGTTGAATTATTCCTTCAGATACAATGCGCTGCAGCTTACCAACACGGGTGGTGTAGTTTACCATGAGTCTCTATTCCCATGGGAGAGGAAAATGGAAAACGCCGAAGGACGCACTTGACCGCAGCATTAGTAACTGCCCGTAAATGTCCGTAAGCGGTCGTAAGTGTTGTGATACGTTAACTTGCGGTTAATTTCGGATACTTACGGTGGACGGGAATAAACTCAAATGGACTGGAGGTAAACGTATTTGCGGATGGTCTGCGTCTAAGCTACGGATCGTTACGTTCAGTTACGGATAGTTACGCTTAGTTACGGTTACTTGCGTATGTCTGCATCCGTGGAGTCCCTCTGCGAAATTTTGAACATTTCAAACATTTCGCAGGCTTGGCCCCGTCATTTTGCGTTTCTTTACGGATAAGTTACAGACAGTTACGTCTACATACGACCCTGCGGATGCCTGCATCCACGCTGCGTCCCCCTGCGTCCACTTATCCGTATCTATCCGCGGCGGACGTAACCCATCGTAACGCACTGTGTGACGGGGGCATGACACCTTCGGCAACTTGTCCTGACGATGTCCTCAGGACATCCGGCCTGTCCGGAACCCTTCCGCTCCTTCCGCAAACGCTCCTGAAAGAATCCTGCGGTGTGGGGAAGCTTCGCGAATGAAAGCGGAAGACACCAGGAATGTTTTAGGCCCCAGTCACATAATGCTCTGCGTCCGGCGTTACGTCCAAAAAAGTCATTTTTTTCTGCAGACCCACGCGGATCCCTCGCCGTCTCTTGAAAATTTTACAAAACATACGGGGAAAAAATGCGGGCGATACGGACAGATACGACGAGATGCGGATACTTGCGTCCAGTTGCTGATAATCTTACGAATTGACAGGTTGTTTGTCCTTCGACTTGCGTTAACTTCCTAATACTTCTGAACACTTGCGGAGAGTTGTGAAAATTTACGGAGAGTTGCGGATATTTTCGGATAGTTACGGATAGCTACAGATTGTTTTGAATAATTATGGACAATGAGGATTTCTCTGGAGATCCCTGCTCATTCAGTGTATCTATGCCAGCAAGGATATAACATTGCTGACTGTCTTATGTTGTACACTGGGGAAAAACTTAAATTATGTCACGTTCAAGTTGTGAAGATTTTCGTATCCCTTTAATTTGTTTTATAGCACTAAAAGAAAAATGAAATTTTGAACTTGAAGTTTTGGTATCATTTGTGCAACTCAAATATGCATATAAATTGTTTTATTTTATTTTATTCTATTTCATTTTCTTGTATTTAAGCATTTTTCACAAAAGATAATTATACAACGCAACAAAGAATTTTTCCAATACTGTAATCATGCTATATCAAACACAAAATGAATATAAGTATCATCAGAAAACGATACGAATGATATAAATGAGTTATAATCCTACTTAAACGATTGGAAAATCATTGATATTTCAATCGAATTAATACAAACAAATTGCAGGAGATCGTCATCTTAAGGTAAAGCTTGAATTTAATGACGTCCTCTAGATAATCTTATAGCTTATACTTCATTATAAATCATTTAATACATATTAAGTTTTATAACGGAAGTAGGACACATACAAATGTATCAGTGCAAATGTGTTATAAGTTGAGTTAGGGTGCGGTACATATGTGCAGTTATGTTGTTTTATTACTGTTGATGTTATTTAGAAACAAGGAAAAGTAGAAATTACGCGGTGCGTAATATAAGTGTCCCCGCCGGAAGTAGCATTTTGCAACAAAATGTACAATATAGGGCAAAAATCAAGGCCAAATGTCAAAGAAGTCAAAGGTCAAAATTCTGTGTAGAAGTTTTGAAGCCCTCACCTAGTGCCATCACATAAAGCAAACGGAATCAAAATCGGGTAAGAAATGGCGAAGGAGTAGCATTTTGTAGCAAAATGTACAATATAGGTCAAAGGTCAAGGTCAAAGGTCACAACTGAAATTCTGTTTAGAAGTTTCAAAGCTCCCATGTAGTGCTATCATATAAAGCAAACAAAATCAAAATTGTCTCATAAATGATAGAGAAAAAGCAAATTGAACATTTTGATCACACACGGACGCACACACATACACACGGACACACGGACACACACACACGTACGGAGCCCGTTTCATAGTCCCCTGCTCGAACTCCTTCGGCAGGGACAGAAATGTGTATATCTATTTTCATATAAAAATAATGTACACAATGTATGTGTTTGCATATGTATAAAGTGTATCATGGAAATAAGAACTGTGTCCGCAATCTGTGGTTTATCAGGCATGGGACCCTTCAGAAAGTTTAAGATTTCAGTTCAAACTAATTTATGAATGAATTTCAAATGAAAATGATGTATCACATCAGAAAATAAAGAGAATCCAATAGGAAAAAAAGACAGAAAACTGTAAGACTAAATGCATAGAATGCATAACATAATTATATTACAAATGAAGTACAATATGGATCGATATTAAGTTAAACAATAGAGTAAGAAAATATGATTTAGAATCCTGAAATACAAACTTTGGTTACGCTGTAATTGTGCATGGATATTCATGACTTACTGGATTATGATAAGAAGACTGTAATAATAAAGTAAAGCTTAATAAATTTCAGGACAAAAATGGACTTTAGATCACCACCTTTCCCACCCAGGTGCAATACAAAAAAAAAAAAAAAAAAAACTGTATACGTTTTCTATAAAGTATAGAGGGGCTATTAAAGACTATAGAGAAATACTAAATTCGTTCTCAATTTTTTTATAGCTTATCGCTGTCCCACACATTCCCCAGCCAGAAAAGTAAATTAAATGCTGTCACCCCATCCTCTACCGATGCCATCTGTTCATGGGTACCATATTTTTATCTTAAATTGACCATTTTTTTTGTGTGTGTATGTGTGGGAGAAATTTCATAACTCGACCATGCGGTTGTCCCACTCCACCGCTCCGACTGTGTTATAGTATTCCTTCAGGTACATGCGCTGTGGTAGTTTCCCGCAAGTCCCTGCTGCCATGGGATGGAAAACGGAAAACGTTAAAGGACGCAATTGTCCGCAGCTTCCGTAACTGTTCGTAGATGTCCGTAAGCGGACGTAAGTGTTGTGATACGTTAATTTGCGGTTAATATGGGATACCAGTGGCGGATCCAGAAGGGGCGCAACCGGCGCACGCCCCCCCCCCCTTTGTTTTGTTTGAAATGAAAAAGAAATGAAAAGAAATGAAAAAAAAAAAGAAATGAAACCCGGAAGTGCCAGAAATATTAGTCACGCCCCCCCCCCCCCCCCCCCCTTTACAGAATTCCTGGATCCGCCCCTGGATACTTACGGTGGACGCAAATGAACGCAAATTGACTGGAGGTAAAACTTCTTGCGGATGGTCTGCGTCAAAGCTACGGATATTTACGTTCAGTTACGGATAGTTACGTTTAGTTACGGTTACTTGCGTAAGTCTGCATCCGTGGAGTCCCCCTGCGAAATTTTGAACATTTCAAAATTTCGCAGGTTTGGAGCCGTCATTTTGCGTGTCTTTACGGATAAGTTACGGACAGTTACGTCTACATACGACCCTGTAAACAACATCATACATAGTATTAAACATACTAAGCAATGTTCCGTAAGTACACCTCAGTAGATTGTTGCAAAAACCTCCAAAGTACAGATGCGGTCCAATAGGGCTGCCATTTTTATTGAATTGAACATTTCAAATATAAGATTTGATAGAGACATTGGATTGCAACAAATTTGATGTCATATGAAGGAGAGTAGAACTTCCTAAAAGTTGATACCACTTTAGCTGTGTACTGTGATAAAGGGGGGGGGGGTTGCTTGCTTCTTCTTCTTCTTCTTCTTCTTTTTTTTTGGGGGGGAGGAAATCCATATATAATACCTCATTTGCACCTCCAAAATGGCGTCCGACCAAAGCGTCGTTATTTTACAAAATGATCCATCTATTGAGGTCCATGTGTGTGCAAAATATGACGTTGACACCATATACACATATGAGATTACAGAATGAAGTATATTTGACCTTTGAACCCACTTTACACAGCCAAAATGGCATCTGAGCAAAAAGTTATTATTTTGTGAAATGATTCTTGCAACATGTTCCATACGTGTCCAAAATGTAGGAAAGATAGGACGTGTATTTACCAAGATACAGGATTAAACACGTTTGAAATTTTAACCTTAATTTACCTACCCAAGAATTATGGTGTCAGAAGAAGTAGTTGTTATTTTGTGAAATGATGTTCGTGACATGAACTAAACATGTGCAAAATATGGGGTTGATAGCCATTGTTGTTGTTGATCTATTGCACAGAAAGTAGAAGAAAGAAAGAAAAATAAAGAAAATATTAAGTTATTTTAGAGAAATTTGAAGGACAAGCATAAACAAATCAGAAAAAGATAAAGTTAGGACGGGAGAATAAGACTAACTAAAGAAAAAGAAGAAAAAAAGTGTTTAAAAAATTAAAAAAAAATATTGGCAGGGGTGAGCCTCGAACCGAGGACCTTAGGATTACGAGTCGGATGGGCTATGCACTGACCTATTTCATCCTCCATAGGCCCTGTGTATTAAGCAAAATGACGCTGCATCGAAGCAAAGTGCCAATTTTAACCAAGTTTTTCGACGTGATGCCCACGTCGAAAGAAAAAACGGAGGGCACATAACGATAGCCCAAAGTCTCAGCTACAACATATTAAAATCTGGGAGAAATTCACCAAAGCATAAGTGAGCTAGTGCTCGAAAAAGATAGTCATGTCAATTTTCATTTCCAGAAAAACCACACTCCCATAGAGATAACACGTAAACTGGTCAAAATTGACAAGATTACTTTCAATCCATTTTTACGAGGTGATGCCGTCATCCAATCAAAGTTATGTTGGAACATTTATGAAAGAGCATTTAATAAGCTACAACATATCACTGAAATCTGGGTGAAAATCGGCAAAGGATAAGTGAGATAGGCTCGAGTGAACTTGAAATGTGATGGCGTCATTTTGATATCTTGGATAATTTTTTCAGCATCGCCAACCCAAGAAATTACACGTACAACTCATCAGCTTTCAGAATATGTAAAGAAAATGGGGGGTCACTATCCATCGTGACGAGAAAAATCGGATTTAAAATTGGCGGGTTTTTTTTGGCAGAGTTGCACTGTATATCGCCATTGACGAGCGCGCGGAATTTCAACTTTGACGGGCCCGTATGACGTCATATTGAGTCGGATTTACTTGAAACTTGATATAGATATTCCTTGACATTTTATACATCCGATCCAAGTAAAAAAAAAAAACGGGAAATTTATATTGCATAAGAGCTGTGCGTGCGTATATGTGCGCGCGCGTAGGCGTCCATCCAATTTTTTCAATTTTTTTTTCAAAAAATGGTCTGAAACGTGTGCAAAAAATTTTTGAGCTCGATTGAAGCATGTAAATATTTCAACCCGCGCGTACGCACACGTTTTAAGGGTATAGATGAATTTTGAGAATATGTGTAGAATCAACTTGACTTGAACTATATGTGACGTAAATTTCATTGAAAAATTCCATTCCATCGATGAGATATGAATGAAAATGTGTTTTCATATAATGACGTCATAATGACGTCACGGTCGACTGATCACAATGATTTTACTAGATCTGTCGTCTTTGGGACACGATACACGTGTGACCGTGCATCACAAAACAAACAAAAAGTCGCACTCCTTGATTTTATGTGACGACTCAAGAAAGGTGAAACGGGTCAACCGAGTCAGTTTTGAGATTTCCATTTTCTGAAAGAACTATTCTTCTTCTACATTATCCCTAAGTTTGGGATCATAAATCGAATGGGAAAGTGGATTTTCAGCAGTTTTTCTACAACCCCTATTTTGGTAAAGATCAGGTTTTTCTTAGAGGCCCCTTTTAACTTCTTGAAACTCCTTTGCACACTCTTCACTTTCAACTCTCATAACTTTTGAAAGGATAATACTACTACTTTGAAAGTTGACATTTACTATGAACAGAACGTGTTAATCAAGCATGTTCAATTTCAGCTTAATCTGACAATCCCTTCATTGTTGTTGCTACAGTGGTTTACATCAATCTTTTTTTTTGTCCCATTCATGGCACGGGTAGCACGGCTTAGTAAATATTAGGCACTTGAATAGACCCTGTACTTCACAGCCTCTTTTCTGAGTTCAAATTTTTCCAGAGTGTGCGCTCTCTTTCCAATATTTATGTAGGTTAGAAGAATCCATTTGAATTGAGTTATACATCATTTTAAAGCATAGAGTCTGCTCTTTCAGAATCTGCCCTTAACTATAAAAATCCATGTCTGGCGACATATTTTGTGTTTTGTGGTGCATGGTCACATATATTATGGTATAATTTTGAAATTGATACACAGAGGACTTTCTGAGCTAACCTCTACACAACTTTTGAGGAGAAAGAAGAAGAAGAAGAAGAAGAAAAACAAAGAATCAGTACAGATACAGAAGGTGATCCGAGAGGATACTCGGAACACCTAAATAGGCATAACACCTATAATACCTATGTTAAAAGTAGGGCCTACTATGTTTTAAGCTGGAAAATTATTTAACTTTTTTGATAACGATCATCCTAAAGGGACCAGGGCCAGTGCTCGTTCGGTCGTTCGTATTATTTTTTATTGCTTCTCAAATCAAATCAAATAAAAATGAATTACATCAATGTGACAAATTTAAGCCAAACATAACCAAATGGCAAAGGAACAACACGATTTCTACATTACAATACAGTTGTAGTATGCTTTAGAGGGAAAAGAAGATGTGAGTGAGTGCTGTGCGAATGCAATATGTGAGTTAAATGTGTGTGTGTCTTTTTTTTTGGAGGGGTTATTTTATGATATGATTATTCTTAAGTATATCAGTATAATAATACTAATAAATTCAGACCAAAACATAAACAAATTCATATAAATTATCATACTCTATTTTATTAGATACATTGAAATAGAATATATATCTTTAGCTAGCTTTGAAAGAAAACAGAGTTGCTCGTGTTTGTAGAAAGTCGGGTAAAACATTCCATGTATCAGGTCCGTGATGCCTCACTGACCTGTGAGCTATAAGTGCTATCGCAGCATCTCTCACAGCTGGTATTGGAAGCAATAGGGCAAAGTGTTTAAGATCCAGAATGATATTTTATTGGCAATGGATAATAAAAAAAAAAAAAAAACATTTTTGGTATATCTGCTCGATCTAAGTGCTGCATTTGACACTATCGATCATGGGATATTTTTGCATATATTACATTCATCTTTTGGCATGAGTTAGTCTGTCCTAGCATTGATTTAGTCTCATTTTTCTAACTGAAAGCCTACGATTATGATAGAGGATGTACTGTCAAAGAATTTTTATGTTCCATACGGGGTGCCTCAGAGGTCACGCCTTGCCCCCCCCCCTTTTTTTTTTAACACTTTATACAAGTAATCTGATCAAGGGTATTCAACATCGTTTCCCAAATGTTTCCTGTCATTGTTATGCTGACGATACACAGTTGTACATTTCCTTCAGTCCTGATTGTGAACAACACATTGACAGTATTTCGAACTTAGAATCCTGTATATGTTATGTCCGTTTTTGGATGTGCAAACCCAAGTTAATGCTTAATGATGGGAAGACTAAGTTTCTAGTTGGTGGGACACCAAGACAAGTAGCAAAGCTGGATATTAATAAGATATCAGTTGGAGATTTGGAAGTAAAACAATCGAGCTCTGTGAAAAACCTGGGTGTATAGCTTGATTCTCGTTTAAACATGGAGAAGCATATATCGACCACATGCAAGTATGCTTTTTATATGTTACATAACTTGCGTCACATTCGTAGATATTTGAGCCAGGAAGACGCTGAAAGTCTTGTTCACGAATTCATCAGCAATAGGCTTGATTATTGTATTGGGCTTACCAGATTCACATAATAACCAGGCATCATCATATCACTATCACCAACAGCGTAAATCCGTGGTGAGGAGTGGGGGGGGGGGGGGGGGGAGATGATCGGCGATAGTCACCATCACCACGGATTACAAGCCCATAACCGGACGGGTACAGCCAGTGGCGTACCGTGGGTCAAGTCTAATGGGGGGGGGGGCACTTCATGGAAAAGTAATTTTGAGGGTGTGTATGCTTGTGCGTGCGTGCGTGTGTATGTGTGTGTGCGCGCATATGTGCGTGTGCTGTCAGTCTGCAAGCTACAGTACTGGTTGAGATGGGGATTCATGTTTTTTACATTCCTAAGTGAGATAATGAGAAATCTCTTATGAAATATGAAAGAGCATGTATAATTTTAAGAAGGATTCAACGTTTATTTGATGAAAATTGGTTTTCAAATGGCTGAGATATCCAGAAAAGTGATAATAATAAAAGACGACAGGCCACAACTTTATTAGGATCTCTTTGTTTTACCTTGTTTTTGGATATCTCTGCAACTTCAAAACCGATTTTCATTAAACAAACTTTTGATACCCCTTAGAATTGCAAATTAGAATTGGAAATTAAGGGGGGGGGGCGCACCGGACGCAACTGCTAGCAATTACTGGTAGCAACATCAGGAGAATGACATAGCGATTAAATGCGAGCGAGCTTGAAAATTTTGACATTTTGCAGTCCCCAAATTACCGTTTGTAGCTATAGTTTTTCGCTTTGAAAATTAGGGGGGCGCACTGGGCGTAAATGCTGGCAATTACTGGCAGCAACATCAGGAGAATGTTAAAACTGTCGTTTGTAGCTACATTTTTTCGCTTTGGAAATTAAAGGGGGGTGCATCGGGCGCAACTGCTGGCAACTGCTGGCAATTACTGGCAGTGACATCAGGAGAATAGCATAACGATTAAATTCGAGCGAGCGGAGCAAGCGAGCTTGAAAATTTTGACATTTTCCAGTCTCAAAACTGCCGTTTGTAGCTATATATACTTTTTCGCTTTGGAAATTAAGGGGGGCGCAACTGCTGGCAATTACTGGCAATTACTGGCAGCAACATCAGGAGAATGTTAAATGCGAGCGAGCGGAGCGAGCGAGCTTGAAAATTTAGACATTTTACAGTCCAAAAACTGCCGTTTGTATAGCTATATTTTTTCGCTTTGGAAATTAATAGATAATAGAAATACTTGAAAATACCAGTATTTTCCAAAAATTGCCGTTCTATTTTGTGTCATTTTGATTCCTTCACCCAAGTTATACCTCTAATATCATTTGTTTATCACATTATCAATCTGCAAACTTAAAATTCCAATACTATGGGAATATGAAATATGATAACTATGCATGTACCTATCCCAAACAATACATCAGAGGTCCCATAATGTATTTCTTTAGTTTGTTATGAATAGCGCCCCCATGTGGTGACCTTGAGAAATTTCAACAATAAAAAATAATGAGCTTTGACTTGCACATCATTTGTGGCAAATATGAAAAATATTGGTCTATGATAAGGCATACTGGGGATAAACAAATTATACAGAAAAATCATGTTTTTAGCTTATTTCCTACATGCATGAAGAGTATGAGTTGCTCTACCCATGTGCCAAATATGACACTGAAACATCAAACAATAACAAAGTTATATAGGGGGCACAATGTGCCCCCCCCCCCCCCCCCCCCCTTGGGCCTGGGAAGGGTCAAAGTATAGCTTGGGCTTTATAAGGTTAATGATGGTGGGTGGAGGAGGGACTTGGAGTTGGAATCCTGTGCGAGGGAGCGGAACGACCGATTGGGGGGGGGGGGGGAGGGTGTGGGAACGGGGACGATGAAGATTTTGCATTTTTAGACCTGAAATTACGCGATCTGGTGCACACTTTTGGTGAAAATTTTGATCTACATGTTTACATGTTTAGGCTTACTTCGTTTCATCGGGTGATCGCGTTCGGGTCGGGTGGTCGCGATACACGACCTTTCGTAGATTATATGCCCTAATATACGAAGGGTCGGGTGGAGCATTTGAGAATTAGACCCCTATTATTTACGAAGTATCGGGTACAGCTCACCCGAATCTTCAAGAAAAAGCCAGTGCAAATTTACGAACGTTCGCGTGTTTTATCTCCGAATACGCGATTGTATTCCTATGTTTTTACTCTGAAAAAATAATCACAAGCGTTTGTATACAAGGCTAGCAGCACATAATGCTCGCCGTGCATAACTATATGGCAAAGCGATACGCTCGCTTGCGATAAAGTGATAATGCAGGTTTCAATGGACGGCCATTCATATTGTACAGTATGTGCGGCGAAAGTTTTAGTTGTCTCAACTCGTGGATTACAACGATCTGGTCCTTCCTGTTCTATCTGAACATCTTGTCAACATTTTTATCGGCATTATCGTGGTTTCTGTCTCCACTCATTTCTTCACTGCTGGTGACAGCTAGCTCATACCACCTCCATGGACTTTATTGGGCTGAATCGTGATATCGGTCCCCTGTAAGTGCGTGTGTCTTTATGTGCAAAGTCTATGGAGGTTGATAGCAGTCACCGGCTGCACTATGACGAAATACAAATTATGTACACTTGTACGTGTATAATGGCGGTGAATGGAGTGGGGACCTATTTCAGGATAAATGTCCTTTATTGTACAAAACCACACAGTATCATTTATGGAGACATTCTTTCAGATCACTGCGAATACTTGTGTTGTTTTGACTGAAAAGATTGAATTCTTTTCAGATATGATCAGAATCTAGTTACCGGTGCATGAAAGAATCCCTTCAAAATTTGATAAGATTGTGAAACTTTTTAATCCCTTTCTGAAATATTCAAAACTGCATTAGTTAGTTTGGTTGGTCAAAGTCAAGTGAGACTCACAGAACTCTGATTAATTGGTTCAGATCATGTTCTCTGCTTTACCATGTATATTCTATGTTTTGTCGACCCTATAGACTGTGCAAAATGCAAACTTTGGGATTTAATGAGCATAGATTCTGTGTACGTGATTTTGTTGCAAATATTTTAACATACTTAAGCCATGTCCATATACATGTATCTGGTTGCCATAGCAAGCGTACACTGACAACCATGTCTGTAAGTTTTTGCGTGTTTTACTGTTCCATAGGACCTAACAGAGGATGAAATGGGGGTTTCTTGGCTGCAATGTGCTAATTATCAAAATAGTAATTAAAATACGGCCGTTAATGGCCCTGAAATGTTTTTCATTATTTGCTTTATTTTTTTTTTGTGACATACATGTAAGCATCAAACCATAGATGTAATAGAGATAACTGGAAAAAACGACATTTTTCAAAGATGTATACCATCTTTAGTTTGCGTCATTTTGACCCAACTTCAAACAAGTTTTGCTTCTAGTATCACCTCTCTACTATAACATCAATCTTCAATTTCAAAATTCTTATATCATGGAAATGTAGTGAAATGTGAAACTATTATGTGTACCTATTTTGTACTATACTTCCGCATACCCAATGTGTTTGATATAAGAGGGTATATAGACCTGAATTTGTGTAGTGGTTGGTCGGGCGGTTCGTCGCAAAGTTTGCGTCGCGATGTTTCGGGAGTTTTTCAATTATCAGTTCTGAATTTGATGAAATCTGGGGTATGTGGTGATTTTTTAGTGATAATTTTCACAAGTTTGAAGCAAGTGAATCTAAATTTAGTGTACATGATGAAATTGAGACGTGTGTAGATTTGTAGGATATGGTTCTCGTGTGTGTTTGTTGGAGAAAGCATTTCCCAACATTTTTGTGGGGCGAATATTACTTTAAATTTGGAATGCGCAATGATTTATATGTGTATTTATGGAAGACACACTTTGTGTTATTTTTATAAGGCGCTGCCACGGCAGCCTGTCATGCTGCTGTTTTATTTAGCCATAAAATTATGTTTCTGAGGATATTTTATACTCTTTTATTTGTTATTGTCATTTTTGTGCTATCTTATGGCCTGTTTGATGTCTTTTGCTTTGATTTCTTCACTGGTTTCGCCGTATCTGATTTACCCGATACTTCGTCACTTGAATGACACTTTTTTACGTATAGTCGCGTTAAACGATCAGCCTTATGTCAAGGATTATCTCTATTAAATTGTGATTATTTTACCCCTCCTTACCCGACCCTTCGTATATTAGGGCACCTAATCTACGAAATGTCGGGTAACGCGACCACCCGACGCGAACGCGAACACCCGAAGGAACGAAGTAAGCCACATGTTTACATGTAGGCCTGTATACTATTTGACGTTGTCAACGTCTGGGCCATACCTTATGTCCATATTACTTTCTTCGCGAGCGAGCGAAGCGAGCTAGCGCTTGAGAAAAGTATGTATACAATATCCTTCAAGATAGAATACTGTTCAGCTCTGTTACCTGTCTGATGGAGACGGGCGTACGAACGTCATGCAATATGCCAAAATAGATACAATCACATTTCTGCTCCCTCCATTTTTCCCTCAAATTTCCGGGGGGGGGGGGGGGGGTGGATGATTGTACAGGCCATCCCCCCCGGGATTTACGCCCATGCATATCACACCTGTTTTGATGAAGTTACATTGGTTGCCAGTAAGGCAAAGAATTATATTTAAGATTGTGTACTTATTTATTTCATTTCATTTCATTTCAATTTATTTTCATATTTCTCACATATATCACAATATAAAGTGAATTGATACGAAATCTATACAGAACATAATTCAAAATAGAACTTCACCGGAATGTTCAAAAGTTTGTCTTGGTATACACAAGGTCTGTATACATGCGAGTTAAACTGAGATCATAATGCGAAAAATATGGGGCCTGCGTAAAAGCAAGCTTGTATAGAGCCGCAGGTCCCGTGGTAAAATCAGATTAGGGGAAGCATAAGTACAGATATTTTTAGACCATACTATAATTGGGGGATCCGATTAAAATGAACAAGATCAAATCAAATGTTGCTATATAAAATACAGAATAAAACATTGAAAGGTCACATGTTGCAACTATGACCTACTACAAGTAAGGACATTGAGAGAACAACGTACTGCATGGTCAAGCACCGGGTTGTTTATCAGAATTAATATCAATGAAGTCACATTCACATTCGCATAATTTACGAAGTACACAGGATAAGTTCCTTCTAAAGCAACCTCACTTAAAAACAAAAGTAACCTTTGGGGATTGTGCCTTCAGTTGTGCTGCCCCAAAACTTTGGAATAAATTACCTAAGAAAATGAGGAAGACCTCATCACTTGCTGTCTTCAAATCTTTGCTAAAGACTTACCTTTTTTTTCAGAAGCCTTTGACTAATTTGTTACTTATTTTTTTGTGTCTAATCAGTAACAATGTCAGGAGCTCTGTTACATCACAGCGCAGTAGAGTATATTTACATAGTAGCTGCGCTATACAAATATGTCTAATCATTATTTAGAGAGAGAGAGAGAGAGAGAGAATACATTCAACCCGTGAAAAAATACGGACATTGACAAGAGCTTGGCATTAAACGAAACAACAGTGATACCCATTGCTTAACATGGTATGAAATTTAATTATCAATAATTATCCTTGATATAATATTGTAAATATCAAACAACAACTGCTGCTGTTTTGAATAAAACCTGAAATTATCAAGACCCATAATCTTGATGTTATCTGGAAAAATCATTTCAATCTTTTCATCCCATATATTGTAAACCTCTGAGTTTAAATGATGATGGCATCATGATCCGATGATGGTAATGTTTATTATAATGTCTTATTCCCATCTTTTACATTTAATTAAAGCTCAAGATTTCATAATTAATTAATTCATTCATCCTTTTTTTTTCATTTCCGACAGAAACATATAGATATATTACAGAAATTGAATACATTGATTTCATCATAATACACAATAAAGGATAAGTTTACCAAAAAAAAAAAATTGTAAGTATACGGAAATGTTGGAAATGGGGAGGAATGCTAAAAAGCTGGGCTTGTAGGGTGCATTCCCCTCACACGTTATACAAGAAATTATATGATCGATTGACTGATATGCATAAAAAGTGGATGAAACAAAGAAACTAAGACAAAAAACCAAGAACAAGAACCCTGAACAAATCCCTACACTAAGTCGCTGTCATTCCGGAAGAGAGGAAAGAAAGAGAGAGAGTGTGTGTGTGGGTGTGTGTGAGAAGGAAACTTATTACGTGGAGTGAAGATAAAAGACAGAAGACTATAACAAGACGAGATGTAGTGGATGGATGGAACCGATTTATAGCCGCGATTTCAACAGAATATAAAATTGGATTCTCCGATAATATTCATTGCAACACTCACTTTATTTTCTTCAGATTACTCTTAAAAGAATTGTTTCAAAAGGTTGTTTCAATGATATTAGGTCCAGGAAATGTAAATATAATTATTATATTATGTAAACATAGTCTTACTTAATAGGCAGATGAAATTCTTCAGAGTGACGAGTCGGATATTATATGGAACGAGTGGTTTCTTGCAAACATGCTGGTGAAAACAGATGGCAACAAATTATCACTGAGGTTGTACATATTGGCCAAGACAATAAAATGTCGTTTATCTTATCTTTGTTTGTTGTTTGTTCATTTTCCATCTGAGAAGATGGCTGGATAGCCCATATTCAGCTACGTTAGCTAGTCTTCCATGGGGTCCAGTTTGATGTGAGGTGGGACCACTTCACCGGGTTAAGCACCCTGCTCTTTGCGATGAATGAATGAAGTGGGATCTTTTACGTGCATGAGTTGGGAGTTTTCGCTACACGACGGGAAGACCGAGAATACGCGGAAGCAATCAGCTGTGACAGTCCCCGTATTCAGACTCCCGTCCCCATATCTAAGCAGTTTCGCTTTCCTGTAGAGGACGGGAGCGTATGGACAAGATCGCTGATTGGCTGGCTGACTGGCTGGCTGACTCGCTGCTCAGCATCGGGACCGAACGTTATTTTGGCCGAGTACCGTACTCGTTTTCTCCAGGACGGGACGTTTCTCGGCTTTGATCCTGCGCAGAAACAAATTTTGCGCACGACACGCTCAAATCCCGGCCGCGGCGTGCAGGCGAAAACTCCCTACTCTCTCATACACGGGACCTCCATTTTATGTCCTATCCGAGGGACAGAGAGTTTTGCCTCTTGCTAGAGGGGACGGTATGCTTACACACAACATTGCTCAGTCCAGACTCGGGTTCGAACCCGGACCGCATGATCGTGAGGCAGACGCGCTACCGACTAAGCCAACTCACCGCCCTCACAGCCCTCACATTCAGATTGGTTGAGTGTTCCCCAAGCTATGATACCATAGCTAAAATAAAGCTGAATACAGGGCGTATCAAAAAAAAAGTTACACTTTTGAAAAAAATTGTCTAAATTACATTTCAAAATATATGGAAGATGTTTTTATATGTGTGGATGCCCAATAGTCTCATCTATCAAGTGCAATCAATAAAACAAATTTTTGTTCACGCTTGGCTGAACACTGACGCTCTTTGTCCAGAGTGTGAAAAATGACTTGCGCCAAATTGAAAGAAGATGGAAAATTCAGCCAGCAGTCCAAATAAGTGCTCTCATTCAAAGAAATTGGTCTTTTGCTCACAGTTTTGATTATGTTATGATAGTTTAGGAATTTTCTGGTGATTTTTTATCATGCTTTAAATCATTCCATTGTGTTATGGAAGGTTAATTAACAACATCAAGATCTTTTAAGCCCAGTTATCACAAATCATGCACAGACATATCGAACCCACATGCCAGTCACTCAGTCAAGAAGAAAAGTAAAAAATTAATGCATCCTCAGATCATTCTTCAATCAATCAATCAATCAATCAATCCAATCAATCAATCCAATCAATCATTCATTCAATCAATCATTAATCAATCAATCAATCTAATCAATCATTCATTTAATCAATCAATCTAATCAATCATTCATTTAATCAATCAATCTATCAATCAATCAGTCAGCCACAATTGTATGCATATTCATAAGTGGCATATTGACATAGTATATAATATATATATAAATATAATAATATATATAATATAAGTGGCATATTGACATAGGGAATATCACCTCCCCCCCCCCCCCCCCCCCCGGCATAAAGGCTCGATTTTTTGTTTTGTTTAGGTTTTGGGAACATATATTTTGTTCGTCCAAAATGGCCACTGCTCTCTTCCCTTGTTGTTTCCACCACCAGCCCCTTTACTCATGTATTGATGGGTTGATTGATTTATCGATTAATTGGTCAATCAATTGATTGATTAATGGGATGAATGATTTGAATTTTGATTAATTTGGCACCACTACCACATTAATGAATAACTGGCATATGGTATTGATGTGTCCGTGTATTGTGAAAACTGTGCTTTAAAGATCTTGAAGTAATTACACACTCCAATTCTCACCAATTCATTTCGAAATGAAATCATTAAAATTACGATAAAGCTGACAAAAAAAACTCAGACTATCATAACATAATCAAAGCTTTAAGCAAAAGAGCCATTTGTTTGA
Source organism: Diadema setosum (assembly GCA_033980235.1). Taxonomy (NCBI): domain Eukaryota; kingdom Metazoa; phylum Echinodermata; class Echinoidea; order Diadematoida; family Diadematidae; genus Diadema; species Diadema setosum. The sequence goes on along the minus strand of CM067063.1, from coordinate 859,214 downwards.
ATGGGAGCACTTATTTGGACTGCTGGCTGAATTTTCCATCTTCTTTCAATTTGGCGCAAGTCACTTTTCACACCCTGGACAAAGAGCGTCAGTGTTCAGCCAGGCGTGAACAAAAATTTGTTTCGTTGATTGCACTTGATAGATGAGATTATTTGGCATCCATAAATATGAAAAAAAATCTTGCATATATTTTGAAATGTAATTTAGACTATTCTTTTTAAAAGTGTAATGTGTTTTTTCTTTTTGATACGCCCTGTGTAACACTAAAAGGGTTGGAGTGGGGAAATATTTAACTCTATTAATAACACCAATATTTCGAAATATCGTGTGACAAATACTATCAATAATATGTGACTTCCAAGAAAGTTTACTATCGACAGCCAAACCTAAAAACTTCATTGACGAAACTTCGTCTATAATTATATCATCTATTATTATACTATTGGGGAAACTATTCAAAGTATTACTAAATAATATACATTTAGTTTTAAGAAGATTTAAAGGCAACTTATCTGACCTTATCCAACATGACAATTTTTTTTTATTCCGAATTTACTAATCCACCAAAATATGAGAATCTGAATGAGAAAGAAAAACATTTCAGCAAACAGTACAACGATAAGATATTAGAAGCATTTGTTATATCATTTGCATACAAAATGAACAAAATAGGTCTGACCAGATAAAGAAACGTATTGTTTGCGATCTGACAGGTAACTCCTGAACCACTCAAAGGCCTTACCAAATATACCATAGTGACATAATTTATGAAGTAATATTCTATGACCAATAGTATCAAAGGCCTTGGAGAGGTCCAGGAAGACACCCACTGTGTGATGAGCCCTATCGGTGCACGTCACGAGATCGACACCCACGAGTCATACAGCCCACAAGTCATACAGCTCACAAGTCATACAGCCCACTAGTTATACAGCCTACGAGTTTGACATCAAGTAAAATATGCCCACGAGTTATACAGCCCATGAGTTTGACACTACACACAAAAGGCTCACGAGACCGACACTAAGCAAACAAAGCCCACGAGACCGACACTACGCTTAAAAGGCTCACGAGACCGACACAAGGCAAGAAGGCCCACGAGACCGACAGGATGAACAGCGCCACCTATAGACCAATTAATTATATAGGGTGTCCAAGATAATGGCATAAGGAAGATATGAGAGCTGGAAAAGGAGAGTTGCTAGGGGATTACCCCGTCAATATTGCCCTCCCTCGCCCTCTGAACTGTTCAAGAATTTTAATTGTGTTTGCTCGTCTGAATGTTTGTGAAAATTAAACAAACCTCAGTAAAAGCGCATGAGATGTTCCAACATTAATTTCAAAAATGCAAGAACACCCTCGTTTCCCTTTCGGCAAAACATATACCGGTATACACCTGTTTCGATAGATAATAAAATAAAATGATGTGGACTTTCAGATCAACCAAGTAGAATATAATACCCAGGTGTGAAATGTAGTTTACAAGAAAATATTTCGCAAAATGGTCAATGTTGCAGTGCACACTTGCTTTACATGATCCCTGAAAGCAGAGACACGTCAAAATGACGTCTTTTTCACGTCAGCACTGTCGTCAGAAAGACGTCATGAACAGTTAACAGAAAGACGTCACAGATATGACGTCTTTTTTACGTCTATCATTTGAGCAAAATGACATATTTTTGTCGACAGTTTACGACGTCTTTCTGACGACAGCGCTGACGTGACGTGACATTTTGACGTCAGTCTAAGATGTATAAATGACCTCCATTATCTTTGTGTATTTACGTCGTTAAGAATAACATCATAAACATCGTTTACATGTCAATTTACGACCTTTCTTACGTGTATTGGTACAGAAAAAGACGTCACTTTGACAAAATAACCCCCCCCAAAAAAAAAAAAAAAAAAAAAAAACACGTCCGTTTGACGTCGTTTTTAAGCCGAGATACATTACTCAGTAATTACTATGCTACTTACAAGATCTAACAAATGTGTTGGCATCTTCAAGTACAATCCTACGAATCTAACCGTCTACTCCTAAGCCATAAATCCTATTCCTATACCTATGCCTACCACCTATTCCTATATGGAAGGGGAGTAGTCATCTGCAAAGGTGCTGATTTTCAATAGTACGAATTCACAGAAAATGATATTATCGTCTATTAAGGTAGCTTTAAGGATTCGGAAAAAGAAGATGCATCAAGACAGCTATTCTATTTCATGAAAAATGTACCGTGTTGAGGAGAATAATCATACCAATACAAGCCACAAATCGACGTGAATCGTTGCGATATAAAACGTTTTCATTCTTTGAAATGTCATTCATTATAGTTACAGAAAAAAATAAAAATTGAACTCTAAGCAGGCGGGTACAAGGAGGAGGATAGAGTATCTAATAAGGAATAAAAGCGAAAAAGAAAAAGGAGAAAAAAATACATCCTGTCTACCGTCCATCTAGAAATTGGGAAAGCCTATTAAGATGCCACGATAGCATGAAATTCAAACCATACATCGTTCTTGTCCTGTATTACTTTTTTCATACATTTTTTTTTTGGAGGGGTCCTCATAAAGAGGACAATTTTGTTTTTGAAAAAGAGATAAATTAGTTACATTTTTTATTTCTTTTTAAAGAGATAAATTGATAACAATGTCGCTCCTCGTAGCGTGACAGAACTGCCCTCTAAAAGCCACACGTGTAGAAATAAATAGTTACTTGATATCGTTGATATGTAGATGGTGTTGTTCAATTAGTTACAATCTCTCGCTCGACAGTGTGACGAAATTGCACCCGCCAGTATGTAATATTCCCCTTCATGGAACACCCCGTACAAGTAATTGACGTATAGATGGCGCTCTTCATCCTATCGGTCTCGTGAGCCTTCTTTGTCTAGTGTCGGTCTCGTGGGCTTTCTTTGCCTAGTGTCGGTCTCGTGGGCCTTCTTTGTCTAGTGTCGGTCTCGTGAGCCTTCTTTGCCTGGTGTCGATCTCGTGAGCCTCTTTTGCGTACTGTCGGTCTCGTGAGCCTTTATCGTGTAGTGTCGGTCTCGTGGGCTTGTGTCGGTCTTCAGGGGTGTATCCAGGATTTTTTCTGGGGGGGTCGTAATCAAAATTTTTGGACCTTTACCTTTGCGAGGGAGCGGAGCGACCGAGCGGGGGGAGGGTGTGGGAGGGGGGTCCCCCCTCCCACGGTAGGGAGTTTTTGAATTTTATATCTTAAAATGGGGCCATTTGGTGCATACAAAAGTGACTTTTTCGGCATGGCAGTGCGGGTTAGAAATAAGGTAAATTATGGCATATTAAAACTAAGTTACGAAATTTACGAGGTTTTTGACAATTTGCTGAAACACCGGTCACTTTTTTTCCCCTGTTGTATAGGCCTATATACTCTAGAGTAAAAAGCCCTCGAAAAACAAAAATGTCTTTTACAAAAAGTGGACCTTTTGAAAATTGGGGGGGGGGGGGGGGTCGTACGACCCTCCCGACCCCCCCCCCCCCCCCCCCCCCCCCTTGCATACACCCATGGTCTTGTGAGCCTTTTGTGCATAGTGTCGAAGTAATGGGCTGTATGACTCATGGACCTATTTCTTATGTCGGTGTCGTTGACCGTATGACTGGTGGGTGTATAACGATTTATTTATCTATCCATAAATATATCATAAATATGGGTATGTATGTGTATGTAAAAGATAGGTACATTATGTACATTATGTATACGAGCATGTTATTATGTATGCATGTATACTCATGTGCCTTACCATTACTGTGCACATTTAACTGCGATATATTTTGTTATTTCATGTCAGATAACCACATGTAAGAATGCTTTGTATTCATTTATTACTATTTTCATAGTGCATATTACTACGGCAAAGACAACGGAACGTATCAAATTTAACAGCAGACGCATTTATTATCATAACTGTAAAGTGGTTGTAAAGTAGTTGGAGTGGTACATGTACACTCTGTAATTTTCCCTTTTCCCCCTACCCTTCCCCTTTCTCTATCACTTATTCTATCCAGAGTACCTAAGTATAGGGTCTCCATACCGTCAAGCCACGGCTTATTTTGGAGATCCTTCTGTTTAAGTTCCCTAAGCTGTTTGTATTTGTTTTATTTTGTACTAAAAACTATGTGTCGAATTTGTCATAAATGACTTGTACAAAATCATATCTGATGCAACGGAATTAAGCAGAAATAAATCAAATCAAATCAAATCAAATCGAATACTTCTTTCAAAGTTTCTTCATTCAAACTTTTCTTCAATTTCTGTAAATTATCCGGTGTAACTATTCTGAATGCTTTTTCTAATGGGATTAATTAGATTTGTGGTGACTAGGATGGATGTGAAAATCGGGAAGTGGTCTGATATATCGCATAAAATAATGTTCGATTTAGGAGTGGGCGTTAACATTACAAAATATATTATAAATAAAAGAAGCTGTATTGTTTGTTACTCGGATGGGTTTAGTAATGAGTGGTAAAAAGGAAGCTGAAACATACTATCAGGTAAATTCTGAGAAGCATTTGCTGTGTGACATTTAAGAACATCTTTATTGAGGTCGCCCATAATAAAACATTCTTTATTAACAAAGATTAGGTTATGGATGAGATCCTGTAAAGCTTCTAAGAATAATGCACTGCTGGAATTTGGAGGTCTGTAAATCATTGTAATCAAAATATTAATAGACTTTGGCATATTTATTTAAAAAAAAAAAGATTCTATAATTTCATTCATAGAGTTAGGTTCGGTGTGTACAAAATAATCCAAATGTTGTTTAATATAAAATGCAACCCCTCCTCCTACCTTGTTAGTTCTATTATTTGTAATAAGGTCATAATCTTTTGACTAAGGCAAAATATAACCACTCATTTCACTTGTCTTTTATTTCATGATTTTATTTCTAGATAAAAAAGCCAACAATAAAATTCATCTTCGTTATATTTCATGTGTGCAGGTGACTTTTATGATAATACCCTGTCCTACTCACTGACATACTGCCACTGATGTCAAGGACAAGAACCATTCGTCGGACAGGTTGTTGAATAATGGTAAACGAAGGCTTAGTGTCCACCAGGCTGGGGTCCGAGAAGTAATCCTCACTGGTGATGTCCCCAGTAGACAGCATGACTTCCCAGGCACTCCTTCTTCCACAGTGATGGTTTTGAAGATTATCTGCCTCGTAATTGTGTACTAATGGGTCGCAAAATTGGTGGATCTAGAAAAGACGAAAGAGTTGATGTCCAAAACATACAAAACTTCAAACGCTTCCTGCATCACACATTTCATAAGCTAATAATGCCCAAGGCAAAATACATATGAAAAATACACACATGCACGCACACATATTATACGTTTATATGTATGTATATCTATCTACACTGCAAAAAGTCCGGTGTTAAATAGTGAACACCGAGCTTGTGTTAAATTTTTGGTGCTCATTTATGGTGTTAAATTAACACCTCTGGGTGTCATTTCCAAATTTTAAACTGTTTTTTGAAGAGTTTCTTAGTAACTGCACTTCTTGTTGATATTTAATTTAAACAAGACGATCAAGAATTTTACATTGAAATACTAGATTTTTGAAAAAATGTGAAACTAGATTTACACCAAAGTAACACCAGCTGGTGTGGTCTTTTATTGAAGCTGGACGGGTGTTAAACCATTGATATTAACACCAACAAATATCAAATCAACACCATGTGGTGTCATTTTTGAATTAACACCAGTACAGTGTCAAAATAACACCAGGTACAGTGTCAGGTGAACACTTTTCAACACCATCACAGTGCATTTTTAACACCTGTGGGTGTGGTCCTTTATTGAAGTTTGATCGGTGTTAGATTTAACACCAGTGGTGTTAAATCTAACACCGATGTTTTTACAGTGTATGTATATATATATATATATATATATATATATATACACCTACATATACATATTCATATTTGTAACGGTATATAACACATTTGCTCCTGAGACAATTGCTCCGGTCTTCTGCTCTCCAAAGTCTTAGGGTTATGGTTATGTTTGTGGGTAAAATCTATATGTATAGCTCAGCGTGTATATTATATTTTGTTGGAGCAATACGTCACAGGAGCAAATGTCATGGAACCACTTACAACTGAACTTGCGTCATATGACAACAAATATATAATATGATTTTACAAGGCAAATGCAGCGTGCATATATCCAAGTTCAAGCTGAAGAATCAGTCAAGTTTCACACCAAGTGGATTCAAATAAAAACTATGTTAACAGGAGATATCATCAACTCTTAGGCGAGTCCCATCATGATTCTTGTTATCATATCGTCGGTGATACGGTATTCCGAGAAAATCGCATTTGAAAAAAATGGGTAGCGTCAATGCACTAATTTCATACCTTCTCCCCATCAAACTGATGAGATGTTTGGAAAGTGGTGAGAGTAAGAGTTATGCTTTCAGAAAATGTTGTTTTCACAGAGAAACAAAGGCTACTGTTAATGAGAATAATGTGGAAACAAGGAACGTCAGTTCGTCGAATTCCCCCTTTTTGCGATCTCCATAGACCCCGTGTATAAGAGCGAGTACGACGAAGTGACAAATACCGCTGTGCGTCACTTCGTCGAATCTCGGCGCGTAGGCGCAAGGCGTGTAAGTCAATGGGAATGATGATATTTGTCACTTATTACATGGTTCGGCCCATGCTCTAAAAATTTAAATGTTCTTTTGTCATGCCTGGAGTTTTAGACCAGGTACCACGCCAAAACAACAAAATAATATAGACGTAATTTGTTGTTTTTCCCCTCGTTCTGTGGATTTCCATGGTTCATTGACAAATCAACATGTGTTCTTGTTAATATATTATGTACATGTACCTATGTGCTCTCTATTCTTCCCCTTTTTCACATCATTTGGTTCTTAAGAAAAAAAAACTTCAACATGAAAAGCAACAATAATAAAAAAATTGTAGTGTTCATTAGGTCAGTGTTTTTCCATCATTTCTAGCATTTTCTGGTGTGATTCCGTCTTGCACATTGGAGCTCTATGACTTTCGGTCTATTTAATGTTTCAGTATATCTTTGTCTGTATCCTTCTATATCAGATGTGTCGTCTCTATTTAAAAGCGTAAATGGGGGGAACCACCTCACCAAACACTGTCCTTTAGTGGGAACGATACATAAAGGAAATTTAAGGAGGGGCTCCTAGGAAAATACGTACATGCCGCCTTTGTCTCTCTCACACAACTCTCAGCGAGCAAATAAACTTATCATCACCGTTTTGCATATCATATTTATTTATATTGCAGAATTTATTTTTTTTTTTATTTTGCAAGTGAACTTGCAAAACAGTAGGAAGTACACTTGTAATCAAAATGTAAAACTCAAGGAAGCATTCAGACATAGACAAGAACACACACACACACACACACACACACACAATCTCTCCCTCATACATACACAAATACAAAAGAGCATTTTGTCACCCAATAACTTACGAGTTGAAAATCACTTTAGATTTATTATATTACAGGAGTACAGTGATTAGTAAGCTATTCTTTATTCTTCTTTTCAAATCCTACAAGCATTGCTTTTAGTAGGTTCCTCATATTTACACATCATTATATTACATGTCCTTATGCATTTGTGAAATTATGTCTAAATTTGAATGTTGTGTTATACATATTTTACTCTGAAATCAAATGGAATGTGAAACCTGAAAATGGAATGTGGAATATGGAACTTGAATTCAAAAAAAAAAAATCAAATGAAATTGCACAGATAAATAAAATTTACTAACTGGGTTACATAAAGTTTGCTGTCACACGCCTACAAGTAGAAATATTAAGAATGCATGGCAACATGACAATAGATGGCTAACATATCTTTCATAATCATTAGAAATATTTTTCATAGTTTATCAAGCAAATCAAGAAAGCAGCTGAACTGCCAGCAAATCTATCATGGCAGAGATTTACTCGCATATACTGACATGTGTTCCAGTTCACATTCATTGCACTCTGAGGTTTTCTGTATCAATGTAACAATGATGATAATAATAATAGTAATAATGAAAATGATGATGATGATAATAATGATAACCTTGATACCTTGATACCTTGATGTAGTAATCCCTTGAAGCAGCTTGTACATGAAGCTATACTGGGATGAACTTGAACTGTGTGTCATGAGGGGGTGTCATTCAGTGTATGTACAGATGTCTCACTATCATACAATAAAATGTGAGTGTAGGTGCTCAGTGCGAGTAAAAACAGCGTCGATCCTCTTACACAGTGGCTGATCCAGCAGGAGGCTGCATCCAGCAGGAGGCTGCTTCACTCTGAGGATGGGCAAAGCAGCTCCTTGGAATAATGTTGGGTTGGCGGTGCTTACTATGGGTCCCGGCAGGCGATTCCATAGTCTTATGGCTCTTGGGTAGAAAGAATACTTGTGGGAGTCAATGGTGGATCTAGGGATTGTGTATTTGAGTTGGTGATCTTGTCTTCCAATGTAGTTAGCTGGGGTGATATCGGGTGGGAGGGGCATGGCAACCAGGTGATGTTGGATTTTGTGAAAAAGTGTGCATTGTGCAAGAAGGCGGCGAGAGTGAAGGCTATCCCATCCGAGTGCTGATACTAGGGCTGTGGAAGATGATGTTGGGCTGTAATCACATAGGACAAAACGGGCTGCAGACTTTTGTACTTGCTCGAGTGAGTTGATATTAATAAAAGTAAAAGGATTCCACACTGCAGAGGCAACAATAGTAATGATGATATAATGATAAAATCAAGCTCAAAGAGATTTGCATTTGTCCATTTTAAAATGCCTCCTTTCACTAATGAATCCGTTTGACTTTCCTGGTGCTATGATTAACCCCTATACTATTTATTCTTTTTCTGTTTTGTTTTTGCTTTATTTTGTTTTGTTTACTTTGCTTTTTTTTTCAAAGGTGATTTGTCTTTTTTCTGGTTTGGTTGATATCTGGCAGAGCACTTATACCATCGCCTATGGACTCATCTACGACAAAACTCTGAGTGAAGTTCAGGGGTTAGATCGCAACAGTCTGGTTGTAGCTCAATGCCTAATACTACAATTGTTACCCTACATTTAAAAAAAAAAATCCTCAAACATGGATTTTTAGTTAAATAGTACATTCTGCATGAGCACACTCTCAGCCTTTAATGGTCTATAACTCAATTGAAATTGATTGTTCTAACCTATTTGAATGTTGGAAAGAAGTACACACTCTGGAAAAGTATACTGAGAAATGGGCTCTGAAGTATCAGGTCTACTTAAGAGATTAAAATTACCAGTAACATGAAAGAGACAAAAGTATAATGGAAAGCTCCATAGCAACAGTAGTGAAGGGATTATCAGATAAAGCTGATAATATTACTGTGAACACAAATTAAAGAATCAGTCAAAAAATAAACAGTCAACATGTTTTATAAATTTAACATTATACATGTTATTTGTAGCATACACATGGAATTTGAAATTCATTATCATGTGTTTGAACAACACCACACAACAATATACTTTTTATTTTTTCACATGATAGCCTAAAAAGACTTGATATTGAACTTATTTGAATTTGAACTTACATGTACTTGAAAGACATAGTATTTCAGAAATTTTTGTTGTGTTGGAAGATTTTGTCGTAATGATCTATTAAAAAGTCACTATGAAATCTGCATTCACGACTGTCATCACAGTGCAAGCAAAAAAAAAAATAAAAAATCATAGCAGCCAAAACCATCATATCTTGCACTCAACTTGTCTGCATCACCCTCAGCAAAGGTCCATGCCTTGAGAATCTATGTTTAAAAGAAGAGAAAGGAAGAAACAAAACGAAAGGAAAAAGCGAAACAAGAAAAAATACAGAAATGCAATTAACATTGGTAACATCCTGAAATTTTATGACACTCAAATAACATTCACTATGCCTCATACAGAATGGGCAAAATAGCTAAGGTTTCGATTGAATGAATACACACACAACTAGCACAGATATGCAGAGCTGCTTTTCAGTGCCCAGTGATATGTAAACAACAGTTATAAATTAAGCAACAACAAAAACATGTCTAGATTTTCATACACGAGACTTCGTCTCTTCGTCTCACAGTTTCATTCTGATGACAAAAAATCTTTCTCTAAAGGCATAACCCACTTGCAATGTGGGAATGTGATTACAAATAAAGACACTCTTTTGACGGAAATTTACATTCATGTCAGCAAACACTAAATCGATTTTTTTTTTTTTTTTGTTGTACAGTATTGTAACTTACTTCTTGTAAATTGGAGGTTCCGAGATAAAAATGAAATATGATTCAACAGGTTATGCAACAAGTCAGCTGCATTGCTCTGCCAATGCATTTATTTCATTTATTGATAGCAATACTGAAGCCCCAATTACGAACTACACAGACTTCAACATAAAAACAACATCCAAACGGGGTCTATGAATGCACTAGTTTCTTCATTACTTCTTTATAGAACAGTCCACATAAGAGGTGAGATGGCCTGTCACCTATTCTACAATAATAGCTAGAATATGAAAGAATGAATTCCTTGCATCTCATAAGCCATCACCTGAAATTGGTTGACTTCAATCTTTATTGAAGTTGTTTATTTAGGGACAGTCTTAATACTTTCAGATTTAATTATTTGAGAAAAGCATGCCTGTGTTCTTTTATAGATGGATGTCAATATACAGTTTCTAGTCCACTGCTTGTTTTAAGAGCTAAAAAAAAAAAAAAAAATGATTGAACATACCAAATGAAGACAGTGGAATATCCATGTCTGGGACTTTTCCATTTGCACCTTGACCCTAGTCCTTCACTCTGAAATGGATGAAGTTCACCTGTTTTCTGGTCCTTGCCTGTTTGGAGTTTATTCAAATACAAGAACAGCTAAGATTATACAAAGAAAACACAAGAGTGCCTGACATGGTATGATTAGAAAGTATGTTAGAGATGGGTGTATTTCTAGCTTTCGCTATAACTAGCAATAACATCAAACTGAAAAGCCCCACAACTGATGTTGAAAGATTGAATGATTTACTAGTATCAAGTGACAAGCTGTAATAAGGAGTTTTTACAGGTTGAAATGATTAATTCTGCAGAATATTGGGTTTTTTTTTCAACATTGTAATAGCAGGAAGTTGTTTTGATATAAGAAATGGGGGTTGTAATGACAAATAATCACAGTACATCAAAGAACAAGTTTGTTTTAGGAGCTATGAAATATTTCTCAAATTACTGAACATACCAAATAAAGACAGCAGGACGTCCATCCCAAAGTCACTTGACCATTTGATGAACACCTTGCTCTCCTGCCCTTACCTCTGAATTGGATGGAGTGTATCAGTCTGATTCTTGGCTGGGTGAAGTTCAGCTGCAGTCGCGCCATACACCTGGATGAGACTCAGCTGCAGCCTGTCTCTCTACAGCTGGATGAAGTTCTACCATTGTCTGGTCCTTGACTGTTTAAAGTTCATTCAAATGCAAGGAGAGTTATATTTTTGGGTCTATATCTTAATACAGATTAAAAGCATACACATGTATTGCAGCTTGCAGGGTGATTGAAGCATGTTGGAGATGCTTTTGGGCAGTCTCCATCAAAGAATCTATTTGCAACCAACAATAAACTGAGGAAATGCATAGTTGTGAAAAGGTGTACTAGTTTCAAATCATAGATAATGCAGGGTATTCCTGTTTGCAGCTTTGTAAGAGCATGAAAATATTTCAGTACTGAATTAAGGAAATTGAACAGTACACTATTGTATGGTACTTTATAACTCAGTTTGTTTCTAGTGCTAGGAAACAATCATTGACGATAACAAATGAAAACAGAGAAATATTTGTCAGTGTAATTGTCATCTGATGACTGATTGCTTTCAGCATTTTTTCTTTTTATGACAACTTTCCATCCTGATCCTCTTGACCCTTATACAGTATTTGCCCCTTCCCCCTCCCACAGGTCTAAATTGACTTAAGTGGGTCCACCCAGTTTCATGATATTCATCTTTTTGGTTTGATCAGTACGAGAAGTTAAAAAAAAATGCATACAATTCCTAGAAGTGTCACTTTTGATTACAACATTATGACTACAAAAAAGAATGCTTATTTTCAATTATCTAGTTTGACATAACAACAACCATTGTTTCTTTTTAACTTCTCCTGACTGTGACTATGCAACTAAGAATTCAGAGACAATGTTGTAATTGCAGTTTTAGAAAATACACATAATGCTGTATAGTAGTTAAAATTTTAAACTAAAACACTTGCATTTTGCCCTAGATGAATCTTGACGAGCTCGCTGGACTTTCATAGAAGTCTAGCTCTTGTGGAGACGTACTCAGCAGCTTGGTTCTGGGCCGGCTAAAGTTCAGCGGTCTGACTCTGGGCTTTGTAGCAAGGTTCAGAAGTCTGGTTGTAAAACTGCAATCAATGATGTGAATACAAAATAAAAAGTGTGCATCACAGCTCTTGTTTGAGTATATTATGTTACATATATTACATATTATTTCTGGCATCTGTATCAAATTTGAAATCTATTAACATGATTATGCACTACACATGTACATAGACCTTATTCTTTTTTTTTTTGAAGTTTTTGATTATTGAACAAAAAGACAATTCATTAATTTTGTGTTGTCTCATTTCAACATGTAGGCCCATAGTTTGGGATTAATGACCTCAGATTATACTAGGTCTTATCAATGAGCATCCTGGTTACAAGGTCTACATCTACCTCAGATCTGTATCTATAAAGATAGATCTAGACACAGTTTTTTTTTTTTTTTGGTCAGAATCTTTATGTTTATCTACTGTATATTTTATAAATAAATTCTTGCATAGTTTAGAGAAGTACACTTTTACAGTAGGTACACGTAACTACTAGTTTTACAGTGGTAGGATCTAGACCAAGTGGTATCTATTTTTCATACACACATTGGCAGTATTGAGAAGAACTTGGATGACCACCTACACTAGCTTTGTCTTTGACTGCCATAGGGCCTACACTTTGTCAAATGCCTACAACATATTATTTTGGATATGTCTAAGGATTACCGGTACCGAGAAGAAATCCTAAAGCTACATTATCCCCACCAGTTTTGTTAAACAATGATCAATATGCTGGTACCAACAGTCCCCAGGCCTGAGTTACACTGTCTGAGGAACCATTTGTACCATTATTATCCAGGGTACAGTTATATATTGGCCTACTGTGGCTTTCCAGTGAGGCTGGACACGGTTAGGCCAGGGCCTGAAGTGCAGCCACAGTCAGACTCTGATCACTGACTGTTGTCATGTCATCATGAAATTGATTTGCTAAGATTTGTTGCCTGTTGTCTCCTAATACTAGAGTGTTAATAGTAATACTTCTAGTTCTACTAGAACTCTACCGGTACTACTCCTTTACCAGCATTGAAGTATGGGCCTATAGATAGGCCCAGATTTGCTAGTGTAGGCCTGACTAAAGACTCTTATTCTTAAATTTGTACTACACCCAACCGTAATATACCGTTATACCATTGGCATTTACTTGGAAGTTAAACTAGAAGCGTTGATCTAGAACCCCTAGGTAGGTCTAGGAATAAGAATAGGATAGACTATAGTGTAGGCCTAGAATTAAGGACTCTTATTCTTAAATGGTAAAACGGTTAGGTATAGTAGAAATTTCTACGTTGCAGTCCCTACACCTAACCGTTATACCATTTAAGAATAAGAGTCTCTAATTCTCCCTCTAAGGCCTAACGTTAAACAGTCTATATTCTATCCTACACCGCCAGGCCTAGGGCCCAAGGGGTTCTGTTACACTTCTCTAGATCAACGAATCTAGCTTAACTTCTAGTTTCTCAGTCCTAGCTCTAAACCACGATTTCAGACATTCTATCGATTTATTCCAGACTCTCTAGATAGTACTAGTATGGTTGGGTGTCCATAATATCGGACACCTAACGTTTTTCTGTCAACAGAAACGTGAAAAATCACACAATTTGCCTGAAATTTTACTCACGTGTGGAGAAAATACTCCGGATTCACAAGCGCGCACTGAAAATGCGATCTGAGGTACGCGCTCTAGATGGCGGCTTCGAACGCGTGGGGTGTCATTTTTTCCGCACTCAGTTGCCCGGCTCATATCGACCGACCACCCCGCCCTCTATTGACAATACGTATAAAGCGCGTTTAAATACGTATAAAGCGTACTTAAACGCGTTTTTTCGACAAGCTGCTGTTTTTTTCTAGACGTATTTTTTTCCCCAATAATATTTGAATATATTTTGAATCCCTCGATATTACTTTTGAAGGACTGTTTGATGAATTTGACTTGATTTTCATTAGGAAACTTTTCATCGTAATTGAAATAAATTAGATGAGTCGGTTTGTTTTTTCACATTCATTTCTCGTTTCTGCATCAACTCGTACGGTCGTAGCGGGCGACAAAATGTTTATGTCATGTGTATGTGTAACGTGTGTGCACGATCGTACAAGCGGCGGTGACAATTTTGCGGTCAAAATCGTCAAATTTATTACGGAAGGATACTCTACATCTAACAACGAGTCAGCAAAGGTAGGCCTAGTTATATGTAGTTACACGATAAACCTTATTCGATTTTGCTAAATTTCGGTAATTTAGAGGGAATACTTAGTTGTTTTCGCCACATTTTACTCGGTAGCGTAGCCTAGTGAAGAATCGAACACCGTTGCGCGTAGTCCCATGCGTACATTTTCTTTCTGTACGCGCAATGCCATTATAATGCGCGGCCGGTCGTTATGGACCCGGTCGGTGGGTTGGACCCCTACCATACTTGACAAATATTGGTTGTCACACTGTAACCGGTAACTCTCATTTCAAATGTAAAACAGTGTCTGACAGTGACACGCAGATTCGCCGTGACATGGTAGGGTCAACAAGCAGATTTATGTATGTGTGGGACTAGGATGCCTAGACCTTGAACAACGATCGTAAACATAGCGATTGAGGACAAAATTAATATTTGTACCTTTTCTGAATACTATCAGAGTACATTATATAAGTCCTAAAGGCATTTACAAACAAATTTATGAGAGGAAAAACTACGAAATCTAAATTTTCCTTCGATTACTTACGGAAGGGACTTGATTTCGTCAGTTCGTCAACTTCAATCTTACATGCAATTCACTCCATGCATAAACAAAAGCCGGCGAAGCGACGAACACGCTTTTCGTCAGTTCGTCAACTCTCGATATGCCAAGGTCGGGATTTTTTACATTTACATTTTCTCATTTTTCTTAAAAAATATGAGTTTTCACGGCACGAAATTTTGATAGTTGTTAGAGTACCTCAAAAGCAATCTTTTAATGACAAAAACTCAAAATCGAAAATCTGACCAAAATTTGGGTTTGTGTCACTTCGCCGTATCAGCGACGATATCTTCTTTTAATCATTTAAGTTCCATAGCCTTCTTTAGTAATGTATCCAACAGCAAGCATTATGCGACTGGGGTTCGTATACAGAAAACAATTAGCTGGATTCAACAAAACAAAGAGTTTCAATAAGTTTTAGACATTTATCAGATATCATTTTAACTGGTTTGGTTGGTAAGGTCTGATTGTAGTTTCATCAATAACTTCACACCTGTCTTCCATCTTCACACAATTTATTCTAATTCTAGCAAAATCTGCTTTTATTTGAACGTTTTGAAATTTTATTATGAGGTAGTAATTTGTCAAATTTTGAAGTCGAGTAACTTTCAAATGATACTATGACCAAGGCTGTGTGGTCAATAGAAGAGGATACTATGGTCATGCAGGAGTGAACTCATCTGTCTAGGTTGACTGATATACAATTAGGGCACCAAAATTATTCAACGTTTAAATGATTATGGATCTGTACAACTCACAGAGTCTACGCAGTGCGAGCCAAAGAGTAGAGAAGCGCTCGTCGTTTGTTCACTGTCAGGAATGAAGACACACTCCTCATCCACTTTTCCACTAGGATTCTCTGTACCGGTACACGACGAGCCATCCCCATCTATCATGCCGCCAGTTAGATCACGGGAACACCTTGTCGGTTCATAGCGTTGAGTGGTCGAATCGTAGTACTGGTTTGCGTCCCCATAACCTGAGCCACTGAAGTGCTCGGGAAAGAGACCCCATCTCAGGCGGCCCCATTCCCGTACAATCGCCTTCCCTATAATGAGAAAAACAAGAAGAAATCAGTGATGCTGGAATGATCTTGGTGATATAAGAGGCCTAGTGTTGATTGGAGAGTAAGTAAATCCCGATGTGCCATAAGACCATTACCCCTGATAGAGGACTGACGTCAATAAGACGTCTTAACTTGGTCGCAACTGGTAAAACTGGTCGCATGTCATATTGAAACAATCAAATGACGTAAATTTTTACGTCAGTTTTGTGACGTATTTATCACGTCATTTTAGCGACGTATTTATGACGTAAATTTCACGTCAGTCTTAAGACTAATATCTATCACGTCATACATAGCTACGTATTTATGACGGATAATTCGATCACGTCAGTTTTGTGACGTGTTCATCACGTCCTATTAGCGATGTATTTATGACGTGAATTTCACGTCACTTTTGTGACGTGTTCTTCACGTACATGTTAGCGAGGTATTTATGACGTGAACTTCACATCAGCTTTGGGACGTGTTCATCATGTCATATTATCGACGTATTTATGACGTATAATTCACGTCAGTTGTATTGCCTGTTCATCACGTCACATTTGCGATGTATTTATGACGTGAATTTCACGTCAGTTGGTGACGTGTTCATTACGTCATATTATCGACGTATTTATGACATAAATTTCACGTCAGTTTTGCGACATATTTATTAGGTCATGTTAGCGACAATTTTTTTTTTATTCAGATCCATGGTTGTGCTTTATCAGCCTTATTTTTCATTTCATTGTGCTTTGCAACTGTTGTTAATCTTGCTATATTATAACACATGGGTTTAAAAAGTTATTTACATTATGTATAGAAGTAACAGATGCAATTGTGTGCTTTAAGTATGTGTATTTATGTATGCCGCTTGAATCAAAAAGACTTTCCATTTCATAATTATAAAATAAATGAAATGAAATGAATGAAATGATTTTGAGTGCGTGAATAAAGGGCGGGTTTTTCAGCTTGAACGTAATTTATGTTGGTTGTTATATATCGATCATGCATCTTTATTACGACACCGTGTACAAATAACAAAACGTGATTCCAGTTGGAGCTTTTGCTGTTTTTCATAAAATGAATTTTCATTCAGGAAGTAATGATGTACAAAATATTTTAAAAATCGAATATCAAAGTGTATATCTTTTCAACTTTCATGTTTCCACATGACATGAGTTCTTCAATGTACCTGTCTAAATAATAATTATAATAATAATGATAAGAATAATGATAAGAATAATGGAATTTTTATAGCGCATATAACAAATGAATGTTCCCTATGCGCTTTACAATCTCATCACAAAACATACTGTAATTTACAATTTACTTTCAATATACACACACACATAAACAAAGAAAAAAGTATCAATTCACAAATAGATAAGTCTTTAAAGAAGATTTGAATGAGACTGTATCGGTTTTAATATCCATGTGTTATATTGTCTGGTATTCTGGCTGCTGTAAATTACGCTGTCTGGCAACCCCAGTCTTGTTGTCAACATCCACGCGAACTTTCTTTGTGCGCCGACACACGACAGGTGCGCACTATACATTCCTCGCCTTTGTCATCGTGCCGATGTACGCGTAACTTGCATTCCAACAGTAGTCGAATTTCCATACGCACACCTCTTGTTTTCTTGTCATGGACACGAACTACCAATTAGTTGCGAGCTGTGCATTTTCACCAGCCAATTATAACACTCTAAGCTCCTGTCCGTGACGATTTTTCTTCCGACCACGCTGTCCCACATTCCATGCTTCCTCACTTCACGATTAGCTTTCATCCTGAGAGCACGTCCTAATCGTTGGATTCACGTCCGTATTCCATTCCTTCCCACGTCACCTCGCGCCGTGGACTGTCATTATATGCGGATTTACTACGCGCCTTTTTGGAATATACACCATACGGAATATTACACCTTTTCTCCACTCCGATCTCGGATTTACACATCGCGATCTTCCCTAGGTTCTACATCGCGACTCGCACTTTCTTCTACACTCCATCTGGGGATCTTTCATCGCTACCTTCATCGCGATCTACATCTCGCGACATCGCTGCTTCGGTCCTGTTAGCGTGCTGTCGGTGGTGTGCAGACTCTACGAGGGATCTCGCAGTCTCTACCCAGCGCTCCAGCGGTGGACATACTCTCGCTTGTGCTAGCCGCGACACTCGGAGGCTATTCCATGCTGTCACTGGATCTTTTGTTATCATTTCTCGGAAGTGCAATACAAGGACACTGTCCACCTCATCAGTGCCCTACCACTCCTACCACTCCTACCGGCGACGCCCTTAGCTCTACGCTCCCGTTAGCCATTTGGTGAGTAGGTATTTCATCATAGGCCCACACACAATAATACCTACATTGGTGACCCCGACGTGATCGCTTACATAGGGCCAATTTCACGTCTTCCATCCTTCACTACTACAATGGCCGACGGCGACGAGGATAACGCTTCCCCAGCCGCCACGACATCCACACCAGCGGTCACGGCGGTTAGCTTCAAGCTTCCCACTTTCTGGCGCAACGATCCCGCCCTCTGGTTTGCTCAGGTAGAGGCGCAGTTTATTACCAGGTGCATCACCACTCAACAAACGCGCTTCGCATGTAATCTCCTCCCTCCGACCAGAGATAGCGCAGGAAGTGAGGGATTTCATCATTTCCCCTCCAGCCACCAATCCGTACGATAAGCTGAAGGCAGAGCTTATCAAAAGGACCACCGTATCAGAGCAGCGGCGGTTTCATCAGCTACTCACGGCAGAGGAGCTGGGCGACCGTAAACCATCTCAACTCTTACGCAGTATGAAACAACTGCTCGGGGACGCTACTTTAGAGGACAGTATTCTCAAACAGCTGTTCTTACAACGCCTACCCAACAACGTTCAGCAGATTTTGGCATCTACGTCCACTGAAGTCACGATCGAGCAAGTTGCTGAATTGGCAGACAAGATTATCGAGGTCGCAACGCCACTATCTGTGGCAACAATGGCAGCACCGTCATTCACGCCCGAGTCTTTCCCCGCTCCGTCGGCTATACCCTCCCACCGACGACTCCCAATCCTCCGGCGGCGGATCCAGTAGCGCACCTCACTACACAGGTCGATATGCTAACAACGCAGATGTGCGCGATAGCCTCCCGTCTAGACGCCGAGCGCGGGGGCACCAGCGGTCCAGAGGCGGCAACCGCGGCCGTGGAGGCCGGTCGCGCAGTACATGGAGCAAGCGCACCGACTCCCAACAGCGTCACGCCGGCAGTGAAAGCTGGTATCATTGGAAGTTTGGTTCGATGCCCAGCAGTGCCACTCACCCTGTTCGCGGCAAAAACAAAAATCACATCCACCACAACAACAGGGAAACAGCCCAGCCAGAGATTAGCGGCGACGAGTCCCTCTGGCAGTGACACAACAGGTCGCCTATTTACATCACAGACAGACAACACGGCACACGCTTTTTGGTAGACACCGGGGCTGAAGTTAGCGTCCTTCCTCCTTCAGCAGCTGATAAGACGAATTCTTCGCCTACATTTAATCTACAGGCGGTGAATAAGTCTTCTATCACCACTTGATATGGAGAGCGCTCGCTCACGCCCGATTTTGGTCTCCGTCGCACCATTCGATGGATTTTCATCGTAGCTGGTGTGCCTACAATGATCATCGTGGCAGTTTTCTTGCGACATTTTGGTTTGATAGTGGATGTCAAACACCACAAGCTCATTGACTCCATTACACACCTTTCTGTCAATGGTGTCTGCGCCCACAACTCTCCCTCCATCGTGAGTCCGATGTTTTCTCGGCCAGACGATCATAGTTATGATACTATCGTCCAACAGCAGTGGCGGATCCAGAGGGGGGCACAACCGGCGCACGCTCCCCCCCCCCTTTATTCTTCGTGAAAAGCAAAAGAAATAAAAAAAATATGAAATGAAACCCGGAAGTGCCACCAGAAATATTAGTCACGCCACCCCTCCCCTTTTACAGAATTCCTGGATCCGCCCCTGCAACAGTATCCCATCACTCGCCCTACCTATGATCAGAAGGCCGTGAAACATTCGGTAACTCACCACATATTTACCCGTGGACCGCCCGTGGCAGCCCGACCACGTCGCTTGGCAGCAGACCGCCTCAACATTGCCAAAGGTGAATTTGAACACATGTTAGAACTGGGTATCATCCGTCCCTCCAGCAGCAACTGGTCGTCTCCACTACACATGGTCCCCAAGAAGACCCCGGGAGACTGGCGACCATGCGGTGATTATCGCGCCCTCAACGCCAGGACGATACCAGACCAGTATCCAATTCCACACTTGCACGACTTTACTGCCCAACTCCAAGGCAAGTCTATTTTTACTAAGATAGACTTGGTTCGTGCGTACCACCAGATCCCAGTTCATCCCGACGACAACCCAAAGACCGCCGTCACAACACTATTTGGGATGTTCGAGTTCACTCGTATGCCGTTTGGTCTTCGGAATGCAGCCCAGTCATTCAAGCGTGTCATCGATTAGGTTACTCGAGGTATGCCTTCCGTCTTTGCCTACATCGACGACCTCCTCATCGCCAGTGAGACCCCTGAGGAACATGAACGTCACATCCATGCTCTGTTTGCACGGCTGACCGAATACGGAGTGGTCATCAATCCAGCCAAATGCGTATTCGGTGCGAACGAGCTGCACTTCCTCGGTCATCACGTCGACCAGCATGGCATCAGTCCACTGCCTGACAAGATGAAAGTCATCCACGATTTTCCTCGCCCTTCGTCCATCAAGCAGCTACGACGCTTCCTTGGGCTCGTCAATTTCTGTCGACGCTTCATCCCGAGTGCTGCCGCAATGCTCACACCACTCACAAATGCATTGCGTGATCACCCCAAACGCAGCAACAAGCCCATCCCATGGACACCGGAGTGTGAGACTTCATTCACTCGTGTGAAAGCAGCTCTTGCCAGCGCTACCATGTTAATACACCCTTCGTCTAGTCTACCTACCAGCCTTATGGTAGACGCCTCAGACACGGCTTAAAGGTGGCGTCTTGCAGCAGTTTTCACACCTTGAGTGGCACCCCATCGCCTTCTTCTCTCAGAAACTCAAGCCTGCTGAGACCCGTTACAGCACTTTTGGTCGTGAGCTTCTAACAGCCTACTTAGCAGTGCGGCATTTTCGTTATCTGCTAGAAGGACGCCCCTTCATCCTTTTCACAGACCACAAGCCACTCACATACGCCTTCCAGGCCAAGCCAGACTGCCATTCCCCCCTTAATTACGTCTCTTTGACTATATTTCACAGTTTACCACTGACATACGCCACGTTAGTGGTTAGTAGTAACAACAACACCGTAGCCGACGCACTCCATACATCCTCCTTTTTAATTTATCACATGTTTGTATATATATGCATATTTTTCTTCTTTTAATGCGTAAGTGATTTTATGGTATTATTATTTCAGTATAAATTGTAGTATTCTTTGATGTGTTGTTGATTTTATAGTGTATAATAATTGTGTTTGTTTTTATCTATTATGTTATGTATACTAAGTATAAAATGTTGTATTATGTTACTTTGATCTGTTTTTACCTCTTCACGGACTCACTGAAGAACAGCCATTGGCTGAAGTGAGTGACCGTGTCGAAATAAAATAAACTGAAACTGAACTGAACTGATCCTCCGTCGTCAATCTACGCAGCTCGCTGACGATAAGGAAGACGACGGCGAGTGGACGACAACTCGACAGTTACCATCCCTTTCATTCAGGCGCCTCCCTCTGCCTGATGGTACTGGTGAGATCTGGTGCGACATCTCAAGTGGAGTGCAGCGTCCTTATGTTCCCATGTCACACGCTTTATATGGCCTAATATGCATCGAGATGTACGCCAGTGGGCCAGGTCATGTGTGGCTTGCCAAAGAGCCAAAGTACATCGCCACGTAAAGGATCCACTGGGCACCTACACCACTCCAGATGCTCGATTTGAACATGTCCACATCGACATCGTCGGACCCCTGCCTCCATCGAGTGGATATCAATACCTCCTGACATGTGTAGACCGATACAGCAGATGGGCAGACGCAATACCAATCCATGACATCACAGCAGAGACCGTCGCCAGAGCTTTTATACATCACTGGGTAGCCAGGCACGGTGTACCATCTACTGTAACCACGGATCGAGGTCGCCAGTTTGAGTCGTCACTCTTCAACGAGCTCACCAACACACTGGGCACGACTCACATTCACACCACAGCATACCATCCAGCTGCTAACGGCCTTCTTGAGCGCTTTCATCGACAGCTCAAATCATCGCTGAAAGCCCACGACCACAGCGACAAGTGGCATGAACTTCTCCCCATCGTTCTGCTTGTTATACGGTCTACCATTAGGGAGGATATTGGATGATCACCAGCTGAGTTGTTATACGGCACGACTCTAGTTCTACCGGGTCAGATGGTCATCACAGCCACTACTTATACACTAGATGATCCTGCCAACTATGTACATCGTTTGAGTGAGTACATGTCTACTTTACATCCAGCCCACTCACATAAAAACAGAACATCACATCTCACCTTCCTACTCATCTACACAACTCCACTTGTGTTTTTGTCAGACGGGACAGCGTACATCGACCATTACAGACACCATACACTGGACCATACAAAGTGCTACGTCGATCTCCCAAGCACTTTACACTGGAGATCAACGGTAAGAGGGAAACCATCACGATCGACCGCCTCCTTAGAAGCCGCACCGGTCCAGCAGCCTACGCCTGCCCCCGCCAGAACTCCGGCGACTACAACGAGCGTCCCGCTCACCAAACCACAGCGGCAGCAGCAGCAGTTGCCTACGCCAACACAGCCAACACAACCACAGCAGCCGACACGAACGACTCGTACCGGTAGGCAAGTACGTTGGCCGGCACGTTACGTTCAGTACATGTATTTCGACACTTGAACTTTTCAACGTCTACTTTGTTTACATTTTCATCATCGATCGCTTGTTGATAATCTTCGTCTTCATGGATTTCTCCACTAGCGATCTGGGAGGGGGCTAAATATAGCGGTTTTCAATATCCATGTATTATATTGTCTGGTATTCTGGCTGCTGTAAATTACGCTGTCTGGCAACCCAAGTCTTGTTGTCAACATCCACGCGAACTTTCTTTGTGCGCCGACACACGACAGGTGCGCACTACATTCCTCGCCTTTGTCATCGTGCCGATGTACGCGTAACTTGCATTCCAACAGTAGTCGAATTTCCATACGCACACCTCTTGTTTTCTTGTCATGGACACGAACTACCAATTAGTTGCGAGCTGTGCATTTTCACCAGCCAATTACAACACTCTAAGCTCCTGTCCGTGACGATTTTTCTTTCGACCACGCTGTCCCACATTCCATGCTTCCTCACTTCACGATTAGCTTTCATCCTGAGAGCACGTCCTAATCGTTGGATTCACGTCCGTATTCCATTCCTTCCCACGTCTTTTCGCGGACGACACCTCGCGCCGTGGACTGTCATTTATACGGATTTACTATGCGCCTTTTTGGAATATACACCATACGGAATATTACACCTTTTCTCCACTCAGATCTCGGATTTATACATCGCGATCTTCGCAAGGTTCTACATCGCGACTCGCACTTTCTTCTACAGTCCATCTGGGGATCTGGGGATTATTATTATTATTATCGCGATCTACGTCTCGCGACATCGCTGCTTCGGTCCTGTTAGCGTGCTGTCGGTGGTGTGCGGACTCTACGAGGGATCTCGCAGTCTCTACCCAGCGCTCCAGCGGTGGACATACTCTCGCTTGTGCTAGCCGCGACACTCAAAGGCTATTCCACGCTGTTGCTGGATCTTTCGTACATATTTCTACGGGACACTGTCGTCTTCGGACACCCAGTGCATTTCGGAGTTTGTCCCTATCATTTCATGTTATTTTCGGAAGTGCAATACAAGGACACTGTCCACCTCATCAGGTGCCCTAGTGATTTCTACTTTCGTCACGGTCGTCTACCGCTCCTACCGGCGGCGCCCTTAGCTCTACGCTCCCGTTAGCCATTTGGTGAGTAGGTATTTCATCATAGGCCCCCCACACAATAATACCTCCAAGACCGATGAAGACGACTGACGGATATGATGTGGTAGTGACTTCCACAATCTTGGGGCAGCAACTGAAAAAGACCTGTCACCATAAAACGTTGTATTAACTGTAGGAATGCGGAGAAGGATTGCTGTTGTAATCTGCAACTACGTGTGGGGACAGGTGAGGTAATCAATTCCTTGAGATATTGTGGTCTAATATCATTTTGACCTTTATAAACTAACAGGAGAATCTTAACTATGAGACGCTTTTCAATGGGGAGCCAGTGAAGTTGAGTAAAAGCATGCGAGATTTCACTATACAATGTACTTGGGGAGCTTTTCAATAATGCGGGCAGCAGTGTTCTGAATCCTTTGAAGTTGATAACAATCCGATTGAGGGAGATTAATCAACAGACTATTACAATCAACTAAGCTACTCATAACAAAAGTGTGAACTAAAGTGTGAGTGATTTTCTTCGTGAGGTAGGGTCTTAGTTTGCCAAGGCATCGAAGAGCAGCTGTAGCAGACTTGCAGACCTGCTTGATGTGTTCCTTCATGGTGAGATGGCTGTCAAGAAGGATGACAAGACTTCGAACACAGGACGACGGCATAACGTTGACATCACCGATACTGACTGCCACAGGACTTGAGGATGTACGAAACTTGGAGGAGATATGGATAACTTCAGTGTTTGAGTCATTCAAGGTAAGGCAATTGTTGACAGACCAATGTTTTATGTCAGCCAGACACTTATTGAGCTTGAGAACAGACACTTCTCGATCGTCCGGATTGAAAGTGACCAGAATCTGTGTGTCATCTGCGTAGACCATTGGTTGACGGCCGTGATCATTGATGATGTCGATGATTGGAGAACTGTAAAGTGTAAATATCAGTGGTCCCATAACTGAACCTTGTGGGACGCCACAGCTGTCATGGTTGATATCAGATGTAGCATCTGCTATCTGCACTCTGTGTGTCCGGTCTTTCAGATAGGATTTTAGCCATTCAAGGACATTTCCGAGGAACCCATACCTTTTGTCCAGCCTTCGAAGGAGGATGGGATGGTCCACGGTGTCAAATGCAGCACTATAGTCAAGAAGGACGAAGATGGCTTAATTGTGTGAATCTAGGGCTAGCAGGATCTCATTATAGAGTTTCGAGAGGGTTGTTTCTACACTGTAGTTTTTCCTATAGGCAGACTGCGTTGAAGGAATTAAGTCTTGCTCACAGAGGTACTCTTTGATCTGCGCACAAGCGGCTTTTTCGATCAATTTTCCAATGAAGCTCAGATTAGAAATAGGCCGAAATCATCATGTGGCAGTCCATATTTTCTCAGACGTGGACGGATAAAGAGTGCTACAGAAAAGGAGGGAATCGACCTGTTTGCAGACTGGCATTTACAATTTTTGTGATGGGGGACAACAGACTGGACATATAATTTTTCAGCAATGATGTAGGTATAGGATCGAGTGCTGACCAGGAAGTGGAAGCTGCCTTGACAGTGTTTGATATTACATCTTCTGAGACATAGTCGAACTCAGACATTTTGATGATACATTTCCTAGGTAATTGAAGTGAGAGATCTTCATAAACTTGCCCATCAGCATGGCAGTTGTTCCGTAGACGTTCTATCTTCCGATCAAAAAACTTCGCAAAGTCATTAGCTAATTGCTCCGGTGAGTAGTGATGTGGCAGCACAGGCGCATCGATGAGGAAGGACAAGACAGGCTTTTGACCATGCGGTAAAGACTGCGTTGATCAGTGGTGTTGATCTTACTTTAGATATACTCGGTCTTTGCGTGGCACAGGAGTTTGTTGTATCATATGCACAGTGCCTGGTAGATTTCTTTATGAACATGTAAGACCAGATTTCATCCACTTTCTCTCGCTCTTTCTTCGCTTCTGCTTTGCTTCACGAAGTGAATATGAGAACCATGGAGCATACGGTCGCACAACAACGTCCTTCTTCTCCATGGGAGCGTATTTATCTAAGATTCTACGAAGTTCTGCTTTATAGACTTGAGTAAGTGCATTTGGGTCATCTACCGAGTCAGCCATTATGCGAGACTTGGAAATGTCAGATTGGAAACTGACCTCATTAATGTTTTTCATATTTCGTGAAGAAACTTGCATCTTTACAGAGAGCGGACGAGCAGCAGCTAAAGTACACAGCACAGCAAAATGATCAGGATGCGGAAAATGAGTTGCTGAAACACCAGAAACAAAATTGTCCTGAATTGTTCTGAAGCAATCAGCAGGTCCAAAATGTGACCATTGCGATGTGTCGGGATGTTCACATAATTCCGAAGGTTTGCAGGCTCCATACTTGAAATAATTTCGTTGAATCATTATTTGCAGGATTTTCGAAGTGAATGTTGAAGTTTCCTGGCAACATTAACTTTTGTCGGGATGATATCAGAACCTGCAATACTAGCGACAATTCTCTGATGAAGGATTTTATAGTAGCTGTATTTTTTCTAGAAGGTGGTGGCCTGTAGAGAACAACTATGCGGAACGAAGAAGTGATGTGTGATGTACAGGTTAGATCAATATATTCAAATGATTCCAGTTGTAAGCACCGGTTTTCAACGACACTGAATCCACCTCGTAGCAGAAGATTCACTCCACCTCCGACTGTGCCCTGACGATATACATGGAACATCTTGAATCCTGGTATAGTGTCCTGTGAATGTCAGCAACTGCGTGATTGTCACGATCAGTACCTGTTGGCCAGGTTTCGATTATAGGGTCATGATGTCGAGGCGCTGTGACATCACAAAATCACATATTGCTGTTGACCTACCCCGGGCTTTGACAGACCTTGCATTCCAAAGAGCAAACTTGATCTGCCGATAGTGTTTTGGAAGAGCACTGTTTTGCATTGGATCAGATTACTATGTCTACTAAAACCGTGGTGTTTAACACCGGTTGTACCTTTAGAGTAACATGGTGGTGATGGCGAAATTACCACTGGGATAGGTTGTTGATCGAGCCCGTATTGTGAGACAGGTGCTGTTTTGGGGGGGGGGAGGACGGCCTCTGGTCTTCACACTACCACGGGAGCCACGACAGGATGGGCGAACACGACTCAGACCCAGAGCTTCTATGGTAGAATACACTTGCCTGGGTAATCTCGCCTTCCCATGACATGAGAGGAGCACCATTTCGTTCAATCCATATGACAGCTGTTTGCGTGTGTCTTGGTCATAAAGACGTATTTAAGACGTCATAACGTCGTCAAAAGGTGACATACGTTTTGCTTCTATATCGACCATGAATATTCATTAGAGATAATCTGATATGCAAAAGCAATTGACAATCAGTAAATACATTAATCTAGGTCTTCATATTGACTTCAAGCTTAAAATGTGTAAAAAATTGTATAGTTTATTGTGATATTCATTATTCAAACTTCCACTTGTGTTTCAGGAAATATTTTCATATTTCAACTGGCCTGATAATAATGGAATCTAGTTCAGTAACCATGCCTTCGAGCATTACAATTTTTTTCGTGGGTATATAAACCAGGTGTTGCATTGTGATTGCAGTTAGAAATATGACATACACATAGAATCTAGAGTACTAGGGTGTGTAGGATAGATCATTTACGTATTCAATAGGCTAACATTATATCATCATTGGTTGTGCACTAGTTAGGCCCTAGATCTACCCAGGGAGTACGATATGAAATTAGTCGTAAATTTTACGTGTGACACCTACCAGTCGTTTTCTTCTTCTTTTTTTGTTCATGGAATGTGACAGAAGACGTAAAAAAGACGTAAAAATATGACGTCTTATTTTACGTCTTGCGCTCGTGCAAACTGTGCAAACAAAAAAGACGTAAATATGACGTGTATATATCGGCAACATGACCAAAAAAATTTAAAAAGAGACGTGAATAAGACGTCATTTTTACTGGTGTGAACGCAAAATTCTCGTTGTGAACGCAAATTTCTGGTCGTAAGACGTCATAATGACGTCATTTTTAAACCAATAAAACGTCTTAAAGATGTCAGAATATGACGTCTTATTTTACGTTTTGTGCTGGTGCAGATGTTAAACTGTCGACTATAGAACATAAAAATATGACCTAAATAAGACGTCAGAATATGACGTCTTATTTTACGTGTTGTGCTGGTGCAGACTGTCGACTATAAGACGTAAATATATGACGGAATATTATTATGACGTGTGTAATGACCAAAAAAAGATACGTAAATTTGACGTGATTTTACCAGTCTCTGCTATCAGGGACATTTCATCGTATAAATTGTGAACGTGCAGACCTAGCATTTTTTTTTTTACTTGTTTGTTTATTACATC
Source organism: Diadema setosum (assembly GCA_033980235.1). Taxonomy (NCBI): domain Eukaryota; kingdom Metazoa; phylum Echinodermata; class Echinoidea; order Diadematoida; family Diadematidae; genus Diadema; species Diadema setosum. Next base: position 830,655 of record CM067063.1, on the reverse strand, counting down.
GGGTGCCTAAGGCTTGTACCTGGATAATTTTGCAAATTCAAGAAAATCGTGCAAAAAAAAAAATCATTTCAGATTCTGAGATTCAAATTCATTTCATTCAGCCACTCCATGTGCCCCAAACCAGATAGTGTATAACTATTCAAATTCAGTCAAATCAATCAGGAAAAGAATATGATATAATACGTACGATACGATATTTTTACGAATATCTCTCTCTCTCTCTCTGCATACTCACTCAGATCCTGTGCTTGTAAACATTGAAATGGTGATCATAACTTAAATAATGCGAGCTTTCCCCGCCTATACTTGCCTTTCCCTTTAGTTTATCTTTAGGAGATCGTACAATTTTTTAGACAATATCACAAGTCGTTAAAGGGAAGATAAACCCCAAGAGCAATGTGGATTGAGTGAAAGTAGCAACATTAGTAGAACACATCAGTGTAAGTTTGAAGAAAATCGGACAATCGATGCAAAAGTTATGAATTTTTAAAGTTTTGGTGTTGGAACCGCTGGATGAGGAGACTACTAGAGGTTATGACGTATGCGTGGACAACAATACCAAGAAAATATAAAGAAAATACTACAAAAATCCATTTTTCATGAAAATTACAAATTCCATCAACTTGATATTGACATATGTTAGGCAAAAAAAAAAAAAAAATGTTGCATTGGCGTAACCCGCCCGACCCTAAAAATTCCGCCGACCCCATGTTTTTTTTATTATTTTTTTTGCTATCGATATCAAATATCTTGTTGATTGCGATCACGATCGCACAAACCCGGATGTGGAAACGGCTCTGGGATATCGGATGTACGAGGGAGAGATCTAGCGCCTCGCATAAGCCTTCCTTGATCAGTACGTCATCTGTTTCCAACACGGACACGTACTCTAACAAGATTTATTCAGTGTATACGTAGCATTCAGACTGCGATGTATTGTGCACAGTTTTGCCATAGGTTTCTTGTGTGGAGAACTTACACGAATCTGTATATGTGGGACTGTATTAGAGATCGCCGTGTGCGATGAAAAGATCGTACATATGGGTCAATTTGCATCTATCTTATCTAAGTCAAAATAGTAAAATATGAAGTGAAAACATTCAGGATAGGGATTTCAACATCTTTAAATTCTGTGAAGGGGTATAATTCCAGTAATATCGGCCTCATAAATGATTTGTAGAATAGATGAGACAGCACATTCAGTGCAGCAGTTGTAACTGTTTACTGAGCTGAGCACGAGTTTTACACGTAAAATGCAGGTAGCAAAAAAAAAAAAAAAAAAAAAAAAACCCGACCGACCCTATTTGAAAATCTCATGTTACGCCAATGCAACAATTTTTTTTTTTTTGGCCTTAAGGGCAGCAATCATTCCCCCTGCTTTCTGAAAGCGGTTGGTCCATTGCTGTTTCATAATTCTAGAAAAGCTAATTTTTGTTGAATTTCCTCTATATTTTCTTTGTATTGTTGTCCACTCATACGTCATATCCTCTAGTAGTCTCCTCATCCAGCGGTTCCAAGACCAAAACTTTAAAAATTCATAACTTTTGCATCGATTGTCCGATTTTCCTCAAACTTTCACTGATGTGTTCTACTCAGCTAATGTTGCTGCTTTCACTCAATCCACATTGCTCTTTGGGTTTACCTTCCCTTTAATGTTGGTTCTTTTGTGATTTTCTGGTAAATATCTTGACAAAACCATGACAAAACAATTTACAAAAGTTTCAGACGTTGGCAACAATCGCTTACAGGGCTTTTCATCAGTTGTTCCATACTGTGTGATAAACTTAAATCAGTATAATTACACAAATCCCACTTCTTGAAAGAGCTCTGTTTTAAGCCAAGGAAGCGTCCTTAGGGAATGCCATGTAGGTGAGGGCGTATGTCGTAATCGTAAAAGAAGGTTGAATTCATCAATGGTCGGAATGTTATAGTGTCCTACCATTGCATGCATCGATGTTCTGTAGAAGGTACCCGGATGTAAGCGTCATATCAAGCCCTTGGACTCCGCACCCGGCGTGGTTAGTTACCGAAGGATCCCTCTCAGGTCCCTCCACGACCCGTATGTTGGCGCTCCTAAATGACCGATAGGTGGCCGTCTCGTAGACGTCGGGTTTTCCACTCCATGTGATGGGAACGAGAATTTGGATCTCACCCCAGGACAGTCTGCGGTTGGTTGCATTAAACAGAATTTCTGAGCCTGTCGTGAATGTTTCCTATGAAATCAAACAAGAACAAGACGGGGTTTCTTTGCACTGAACTGTGTTAAATATTATAGGCGATAGTGCTATTGCACTTGATTTGAACAATTATAGAGTTGAAATGCTTTGACGTAATCAAACCATTCTGTAACGATAGAACAATGTGGAGATAGATATTGCATATGTTTATGTACAGGTGATATACGCTAAATTTTATATTAAAGGATGTGTTTTCTCTCCCAATGACCCCCCCCCCCCGAGTATGACAAAGGAATTATGATAGTTGTAGCAGCCACACCCAGCCTTTCGAAAGGCACCAAAGCTGATATGTTAGCGGTGACTACCGCGAGAGAGTCACCTCTCCCTGACACTTGCTCGCTGACGGTTCCACTGGGATGCACGGCGTGACGGTCCATTACCTGACTGCTCTCGTCTCTTATTGCCCCCATAATAGAGCAAGGGGCATATGACAAGGGCTTGATGCCATCAAATCCTATTTCATAGTAAGGCTGCGACGGTTTACATCTTTAGTAAATATCCTTTCATGAGAATGTCCAGAAAACCGTAAGATCGGCTTCCTACAGTACACTGCATGTTGCATTAATATCGTATGGATGATGGTAATTCGGTAGATTATGCATGCCTGTCTAATTTCGTTAAAGTGAGAACATAGGGTTATCCCACGGATTAGATGTCAACGAGTCATACGGTCCACGAGCTAAATATTGAAAAAAAAAAAGTAAAAAATGAGGCAATATGACCCGGTGTCTAACTCGTAGACCGTATAGCTAACCGGGGGCCAAAAGCTAAAAACAGAGGTCGAGTTCCACTCTCTCTACAAACTAAGTAGACCATGCTTATTTTCAATTTTTTATTGTAACAAACAACATTCCACAGGTCTACCTCAATAAAAAATTGTTGCGAAAGCCTCCAAATCCAAGATGGCGTCCAAGATGGCCACCATATTTACTGAATTTGTTATTTGAAAAATAGAATTCGATAAAAACATCAGATTTCAACAAGTGTGATGTCATGTAAAAGAGAATAAAATTTTCTACAAGTTGATACCATTTTTGTGGGTTATTGTGATAACTGGATTGAGATTTTAAGGAAAAAAACACTAATTTTTTACATTTTTCTGAAAAAAAGGAAAATCATGAAAATGCTTGATTCAGCATGAATCAAAGAAAGACTGAAGGATTATCTTGAAACGTTTCAAGAATTTTGTTTGACATATAATTGATATTTGGAGAAAATTAGGGGTCAGTACCATTTATGGTTCAGGAGTAATAATGTCTCAAACGTGAAAACTCACTATGTAAAAATGGTCACTTTAGTTGTGACCAAGACCTTGTTGGTCATAAAAAAAGTCTGCGCGCGTCAAGACGCACCATTGGCACTGGCGCTGGCGCTTGTAGCAGTGCCAGTGGTGCGTGTAGTAGTCTTGGCATATGCAGACTTTTTCTTTGACAAACAAGGGTTTGTTCCTGCAAACTAACTTTTCATACCAAGTGGTAGCTCAGGTGACGCTGATCGCTATTATTTCAAAGTAGATTGTTCTGAAGCAGATGAGATGAAGCATTTTTTTTTTCAAATAGAGGTAGTAGCTTGAAACTTGGCACTAATCTTGTTAAATATAGTTTAAGACAGAATTTAGATCAACCACTCAAAAAAAATCAAGATGACAGCCATCAAAGTTGGCATAGAGTATTGCGCTAAATTAAATGTATTATTTCGATTTTGATACAATTTTGTCTGTTGTGCCATCTATTTATATGTTTTTATATATTTTGAACATTGTAATGCTATTTTAAAAGAAAATAATCGAGTGGAAGTTTTCACTTTTGAAGGAGTGGATAACAGAAAACAGTGAATTTAGAGTGAAATTGGAGTGAATTTTGAGTGAAAATGTTCATTTTCACTCAATGTTCATTTTCACTCATCTTAGACTGAACTTAGGGATCACTAGACTCGTCACTCTTCGAGTGATCCCTGAGGTCACCTCTAAAATGAATGAAAATGAATATTTTCACTCTCGAGTGATCCTGATATCTAATATGGGAAAGCATCTACCAATGGCATAAGTTCAGATCAATAGTGACACTATAACTCACATGAAATCAGCCTAAAAACAATGTAAGAAAAATCTAATAACAGTAAATACAGTCTCAGCATGCTTATTTGTAAATGTGAATATACAGCACGAATAATTAATTTGGACAGTTTTATTCGAATAATATACTGAAAAGTAGTTTCGCACAACACATTTAAGAGCAAATTTGAGAAATTGCCGCCATGTCGGATTTTCCGGGGGGGGGGGGGGGGGTCGGATCAGAAGGGCTTTCAAGGACATCTACGGATCAGACATTATTGCACATATACCATCATCATTCACGTTTCTACAACAGCAGAGTAACATACAAGTAAAAAAGCATATCTTTGATACAGAAGCATTTCTTTTTTATCAAAGATTGGGCCTTACCCAAACACTGGAATGAGCTCCACCCCCCCCCCCCCCCCCCCCAAAAAAAAAAAAAGACCCTCAATATGGTTTACACTAGTACAATATCGTTCGGATGTATAGAAACATATAATAGACAGCAGTATAAAAAGATTTTTAAAATATATCAAATTATAACACACTAGAGGTATTGTTTACCATTGGGAGAGATATCACATTCGATTTATATGTGCAGGTTAGTTGTATAATATACGGAGATACATGTATCACCATTTCTTTTCAAGAAACCATAACCATGATAACTGTTGACAGCTTAGTATAAAAAAAAAAAAAATTAGCATTAATTATACTGATTTAAGTTTGTACATTAGTTGTTCTATCCCTAACTCACAGTTTAGAACTAATTTGAGGAATTAACTAAAGCTGGGTTTTTGTTTTACGTGCACTAATGGTAAATAAGACCTTGAACGACAACCTCGATTAATTACCGCCATCTTGAATTTTGTGTGTCGCTAAATATGACACATTGGCAAAATTTGTGCCAAACTCCAAGCTCCTATCTCTTTTTGGAAAATACTTTCTGTTCAATCTTATCTGCCACAGAACAATCTACTATGAAATGCTACAATAATAGCGACCAGCGTCACCTACCATGCACTTGGCATGAAAAGTTAGTTTGCAGGCATTTGCAAGTCACTAGACCATTACAGTATTACATGTGACCATGTAAACACATTGTATGCAAAATTTATAATCCATAAATATAATTTTTTCAAGTTTCAGATGTTAACTCGTCAACAGTTATATTATATTGGATGGCTATGAATGGGATACCAGGGAATATTGCACGAGTTAGGGCCAATATTGCACGAATCGAAGATGAGTGCAATATTGACTCTAACGAGTGCAATATTCCCTGGTATTCCATGAATCAAGGCCATCCAATATAATTATTATCATCTATACAATCAAGTAGAGCAACCATGAACTGCACAAAATTACCCGGCTTCTACTCGTCTTTGAAGTTGACTCGGCAGTCCCATCCCAGCGCTGAAAAGGGGAAGCCCCTAAAACTGCGTATTGAAACAAACAACTAGCAAGATGTTTGCGCGCGTGTGAAAAATGTAACAAAATGACGCGCACTTAGTCGCAAGCATTTGCGCATTCAGCAAGCGCTCACGCAATAAACGAGACAGAATTGAATATCGTGTGATTTTGAACGGCAATTAAAGCCCAAACAAAGTTCTGGTATGCCTGCAAAAGTTGTCAAATTTTGCTCCAAAATGTGAACGTATGCCTAGGAAATGTGCGGAATAACGCTGTAATAACAAGATATTCGATGGGTAAGGACGAAAATGGGATATATTAACCAAAAACATTCAGTCTCGGAACTTACCCGAACGGGGTCAGGCTAGACTCGGACTCGGGGATAACTCGGCCTCGCTTTGCTTGACGGCGGGATGAGTTGTACTGCTACTGGTTTTCCCTCTGGATTGTACAGTATAGTAAGGGTACTAGGTCTCGCGCAGGGACGTAATGATCGCGCATAGTGCAACTGCGTATAGCAAGCGATATTACGCGTAGTTGTAAGCGCAAAATTTGCCGATACGCCCATGGAATAAACATACCTGACCTACCGCTCAACATGAGAAGGAAGCAGCTAAGAAATTTTGATTTCCAACAAATTTTCCACTAAATTTCCAATACAATTTTTTACCTTTTACAAACCTACCTTCCCTTAAAATCTGTTCTAAGGATGTTGTAGCCTAGACGTGTCGTCTCGCTTGTCTCGTTCGTAGTCGATAGAATTCGTAATTTGTTCGATCGATCGTTTACCACGTGACGTCATCATACACAAGAACAATGTATGCTGCCAGCTACGCTGAAATACTATTAATAAATGTTGTTTTAAGTCAAATTTTAACACAACGATTATAATGTTACAAAGGAATAAATATTTCAGTCTATCGAAGTTGTAGTGTGATTTCAATTTGAATTTGCTTGTGATTTCTTGCGCTAACTTGTGATATATTTGTGACAGGGGAGGGCCATAATGATACTGAAGAAAACAACTTAGATGAGAGTGTGACAAATGGGTGACGAAAATGAGAGGGTGACGAATGGGTAAGCACACAAACAAACACACACACACACACACACACACACAAAAAATATATGTTCATATTCTACTTTTTTCCATTTTATATTACATGTATATTATTGGTTAAAGTGATTAGAAATATTGTAAGAAAACTTTATATATGAAAATCATTAACGATTTATGAAAATATCAATGATAAAAATAATGATAATAAGAATGATAAAATGAGATGATGGTGGTGGAAGTGATAATAATAATAAAAATGATAATGATGATGATGATTATGATGATCGATGATGGTGGTGGTGATAATAGTAATAATGATAATAATAATAATAATAATAATAATAATAATAATAATAATAATAAGACATATAATAATAATAATGATAATGATAATAATAATAATAACACATACATTTGTATAATAATGATAACAATAATATACACAAGTTAGGTAAAACTGCTGTTGCTTAACAGGGACAAATTTAATATCAAGTGAAAAAATATTCTACGAAAGCCAGAGCACGTTACAGCCGCAGAGAGGGGCAGACACTTTCACGCATGAAACTACAGAGGGCAGCTGCGCGATCTTTACATACCCCGAGAAATTGAACGCATAAAAAAAAGTCCGACATGCAAACGGCGACAGCGCACTACTCCGTCATCGTATTATCAGGAGATTCTGGGAGGTGATTTTTCTGCATTTTCGTGATATTCATTGAGAAATTCAGGTACGATTATGGAATAACTTCTATTATAAGAGCATTTCAAATTTTCGTGCGCGATATCTAGACCCCTCAACCATACTATGCATACGGGAGCGGCCTGTATAAACTACATTGTAGCGTTCTGGCTACTCGCAGTAATGTGGTCCGAGTTGTTACAACACGCGCATCAAAAACCTCTTTGGCGCGCATGCAAAATTAGTGTGCGCCTCTCAAGCACCTCTAAAAACAATCAAAGACAATTGTTAAACAACAACAAAAACTTCAAAGACCGCGCGTCTCAGCAACTGAGGTATTGTGCGTATTATAAAGCGTCTTTGCTAGTAGGGTTGAGGACCGCGCGCTGTCCATTTGTTTTGTACAGGATTAGCACGCACTTTCCTGTCTGCTCAGTAAGGCCTCGTTTGGCCGGTGCCCGTAGTATTGTAGAGTACTGATGAACATGGCGATCACGAACTGTGTGTAAATTGTCTGAAATAGGGTCGAGTTTTCCCTGAGACCGAGTTAGTCTGGAGCCTTCTGGAATAAAAGTCGGTTTACCGACTTTTATTATTTTTCTCAAAATACTCCAAAACGACTCATCATTCCGGCAAACCGCGTCAGCCAGGTAAGTTTCTTTGTAGACTCTTTCGATATATTGCAAGCAAATATGAAATGGTGCCAGACGGGTTCTCAAGCCCTTACCAGAACTTAGTTTTCACTTTAACAACGGTAGCCTATGGGGAATTAATACGTTGGTCTATGCGATTCGTTCAATTTGCTCCGATATTGAACGGTAAAAATTGAGCGGACTACAATACGCGTTTTTAATGCGCCGCTAAAACGTCCTATATAGATGATAATGTTGATATTGTCTGTAATTCCATAAATATGAATTATGTCTCAATCTAAGTAAATCTCAATCTCAATCGCAGGTTTCAAAATAATTCTTCAGTTCTTCTTTGATAAATTCTAAATCATGCATTTTTACATTTCTTCCTTGTTTCTAAACAATATTAAAATATGGATTCCCCCCCCCCCCCCAATTTATCACAGTATATATACACAGCTAAAGTGGTATCAACTTTTAGGAAGTTCTACTCTCCTTCATATGACATCAAATTTGTTGCAATCCAATGTCTCTATCAAATCTTATATTTGAAATGTTCAATTCAATAAAAATGGCGGCCCTATTGGACCGCATCTGTACTTTGGAGGTTTTTGCAACAATCTACTGAGGTGTACTTACGGAACATTGCTTAGTTTGTTTAATACTATGTATGATGTTGTTTATAGAGAGAGTGGAACTCGAAAAGTAAGCACGATCTTGGATTTGACCCTCTGTGACGTCTTTGGGAACAGATGCGTGTAAATACATATTATGTAAAATGGGATTTGAAGTTTGAGACATTATAACTCCTGAACCAAATACAATACTGACCTCTAATTTCCCCAAATATTGATTATGTGGGAAAGATGTTAATTTCTACATGGTTTTCATAAACATTTTTAAATGTATTTATTTTTTTACTTTTTAGAGAAGTATTCATGGTTCATTCTGAGAAATGTCTCCATAAAATAATAAGATGGTTTGAAATAGTATTACAATGTTCAAAACATATAAAAACTATGCAAATAGACAACAAAACAGACAAAATTGTATCGAAACCGAAATAATACATTTACTTTGGCGCGATACACTATGTCAGCTTTGATGGCCTGCAATCTTGAAGTTTTTGAGTGATTGATCCAAATTTTGTTTTAAACTTTCTATAGCAAGGTTGTTTCAAGCTTCTACCTCTATTTGAAAGATATTTTTTGCTTCATCTCATCTGCTTCAGAACAATCTATTTTGAAATGATAGCGATCAGCGTCACCTGAGCTACCACTTGGTATAAAAAGTTGGTTTTCAGGCACAAACCCTTGTTTGTCAAAGAAAAAGTCTGCGTTTTGCCAAGACTACTACACGCACCACTGGAACTGCTATTAGCGCCAGTGCCAGTGGTGCGTGTAGTAGTCTTGGCGCGCGCAGACATTTTGTACGACCAACAAGGTCTTGTCACAACTAACGTGGCCATTTTTACATAGTGAGTTTTCAAGTTTGAGACATTATAACTCCTGAACCGAAAATGGTACTGACCCCTAATTTTCTCCAAATATTAATTGTATGTCAAACAAAATTCCTGAAACGTTTCAAGATAATCCTTCAGAATTTTTCTGATTTATGCTGAATCAAGCATTTTCATAATTTTCCCTTTTTTCAGAAAAATGTCAAAAAATGAGTGTTTTTTCCTTAAAATCTCAATCCAGTTATCACAATAACCCACAAAAATGGTATCAACTTGTAGAAAATTTTATTCTCTTTCATACTAATATCACATTTGTTGAAATTTGATGTTTCTATCAAATTCTATCTTTCAAATAACAAATTCAGTAAATATGGCGGCCATCTTGGACGCCATCTTGGATTTGGAGGCTTTTGCAACAATTTTTTATTGAGGTAGACCAGTGGAATGTTGTTTGTTACAATAAAAGCTTGAAAACAAGCATGGTCTACTTAGTTTAGAGAGAGAGTGGAACTCACTCGTTAAGTAAGCGAGTTTTGGGGGTTCGGCCCTCCGGTTAAGCCCTTCAGTCTATACTTAATGTAGAGCTGTTGGGTGGACTGTATGACTCGTAAGTGTCTATCTCATGACGTGCAATCGAGAAAATTCTATTGTACAGGTTTCAGACAAGATCTACCCTAGCTTTTTCACTGTTTGTCTTGAAGGCTTCCTTATAAGACAAATCAAGAAAATCACTGTAACAAAACTATGTAATTTTAGTTTTCTGTGGGCCTACATTACATGATCCAGAAATGAGGATACAGACCACAGAGGTGAGATACTAACGCAAACTACTTGACACCTCTCACACAAAGATCACATTACCAGTGAGGAGGTAAAAACCGAATCCAACAAGACAAGTCATTGGGTCCTATGAAGACCTACTGTCAACTGTGAAAATGGGTACTCAGGACTGGCCAAAACAATCTTACAAGGCACAGTGCTGAAAAGAAAGAAAGCACGAGGAAGGCTACAAAAGAGATGGGAAGATAACATTCAAGACTGGACAGGCCTAAGGTTGAGAGAGTCACAGAGAGAGGCAGAGGAGAGGGAGGGATGGAGGAAACTGGTTGCGAAGTCTTCTGTGTCCTCTCGACATGTGTAAAGGCCCTGTCACACCTTTCCGGGTAAGCCACGCGGGCTCGTTGCGAGTAGGGATTTTCAGCACGCAGAAAAATCTTACCTGTTAGAGGCGTGCTAATTACCTGCTACTTGCGTGCATTCCATGTGACCTGCGTGAGAGCTTTGAAATCGATCCATTTTCAGGTACGAGTGACATGCGGGGAGTGCGAAGTACCTGCGTTACAGGTGCGAAGTACCTGCGTGGGAGTTGCCTGCGAGGTGCTGCCGTTAAGGGCCTTCTACCCCCGCGACTCACCCGGAACAAGTTATAAGCATGCTCACAGACCTTGTCACACCGTATTTGGGGAGGCCTTGCAGGTTGACTTGCGGGGAAACACTTTTTGTTACCCAGAGCTCTCAGCAGCTGTTCCGCAGTACATGAGAGTGCCTAGCGCGTATCTCGTCCGTAGTTGCCCGGAGGTACGCACGCAAGTCCGTTTTACACGCAGCCAAGTTTTTTGAGCATGACCACGCAGAACGCCAGTAGGAGACCCTCAACGGCAGCACCTCGCAGGTAACTCCCACGCAGGTACTTCGCAGTCTCCGTATTCGGCCAAGATAATGGTATTCTGTGGGACTTCTGCATGCCATTCCTTCAGAGGAATTCCTTCACTGAGTTGTCAGCCCCCACGCGCCTGGCACACAGGTCACAAAGAATACCCGCAAGTAGAACTTGTAAGACACATGCAAAGCTCGAACAAATCCTTGTTCGCCCTCGTCAGAAATTGTCCGGTATGCTGGAAAATCCGCACACGCATCAAGCCCTCGTATCTTGCCCGGAAAGATGTGAATGGGCAAAAACTTGGCTGCTGGTAAAGAGGACTTGCGTGCGCAACTCCGGGTAACTACGAGTGAAATACGTGCTAGGTACTGTCATGTGCGGATTATCTGCGGGGACCCTCGGGTAGCAAAAATTTTTCAATTCAATTCAATTCAAAGGTTTTATTTTCACTTCTTTCAACAGAATGTACAAAAAATATAGATTCGACATGCGTTTGAAGGAATGATACATAGATAGCAAACAATAACATTTGTCAATAATCATTACAAAATTAGGCATTTTTCATACAGACATATTTATACATTCTGCGAAAAAAAGTGGAGGTACCCACTCAAAAGACTATGCTTGTACAACGTGGGCACCTCACAGGAAAAAAAAAAAGGTGAAAACTTAACTACAAGTGTGCGGGATGAAAAAAAGAAGTGGAGAAGGGGAAAGGGAAGAAGCAGAAATACAAGTAAAGAGACGAGACAACTAAGAACAAAAAGCCTAGATCAATCGGTACATTCAAGATCAAACCAACAGAGACTATTAGCCATATTGTAAGTGTAGAGCGTTGAAAGCGACTAGAAAGTGATACATACAATTGTATGGAATTGCTGATAGCAGAACACATTATCTGTTCGGTGAAGACACGTAAGTTTGCAATAGGAAAAACAGGGGATGCGATGCGGAATTCCTCGAAAGACGCGACCTAACAAGCCTATGAAAAATCAATAGCATCCTGGTGCTTACAAAACCTACTTACTAGAAAAGATAAACAAACAAAATTAATTTCTTTCTGTTACATTATAAGACTTAAGAAGGAATGATTTCAATCTTTTTTTAAATGAAAACAAAGAAGGAGCATTTTTTATGTCTGGACTAAGGGAGTTCCAGAATCTTGGGCCTGTATATAATGTCTGCTGGGCTAACACAGTTCTAAGCAGGGGCAAATGAAATTCATTAGACTGTCTTGTTGGGTAACTATGGTATGTCAGGTTACGAGGAAACATAGAATCAAATATAAGCGGAAGACAGTTATTATTATAACTATACATAAATATTGTCCTAAATGAAATAAAAACAAATCCTTAATTTTCAGAATCTTATTTTCAGAAAACAAAGAAGCTGTATGAGAGCAAGGAGTGGCATTACAAATGATTCGAAGTGCCTTCTTTTGTAGCAATAAAACCGTATCTAATAATGTTTGATGCGTGTTTCCCCAAGCCAAGATTCCGTAATTTAAATAAGGTAATATCAAAGACGAATACAGTATGAATAATGAATGTTGGGGAAGAAACAATTAACCTGTTAATGACGCCTACATTGCGTGAAATAATTTTACAAACATAATCTATATGAAATTTCCAAGAAAGTTTATTATCTTCTGTGATTCCAAGAAATTTTGTATAAGAAACACTTTCTAAAACAGTACCATCAAAATAAATATCCATATTCAAATTATCTAAAGTGTTACTAAAAAACATATACTTGGTTTTATTGATATTCAGGGACAGCTTATTAGCTCGTATCCAATCTCGTAAATTTTGTAACTCCGCATTTACTGTGTGCACAAGAATATTTGGATCTTCATGTGAATAAAACACATTTGAGTCATCGGCGAAAAGTATGAATGATAACACTTGGGAGGAAGCACATAAATCATTAATATAAACAATAAACAACAACGGTCCCAATATACTACCTTGTGGCACGCCACACATTAGTTCTCTCATATCAGAGTTATAATTGTTTATTGAAACATATTGTTTACGATCAGTTAGATAACTCCTGAACCACTCCAAGGCCTTCCCACGTATACCATAGTGGGACAACTTATAAAGCAATATATTATGATTAATAGTGTCGAAGGCCTTGGAGAAGTCCAGGAAGATACCGATCAAATGAGAGTGATTATCTAAAGCATGTGCTACTTTATCAATAAGATTAAAAAATGCATGAGAGGTGCTATGCTTTTCTCGAAAACCAAACTGGGAGTTTGTTAGAACACAATGCGTTTTCAAAAAATTAATTGTTCTTTTATATATAATTTTCTCTAAGATTTTTGATATACAAGATAATAAAGAAATAGGTCTATAATTACTAATATCCAAATTGTCACCATTCTTAAATATAGGAATAACCTTTGCTATTTTCATTTGTTCCGGAAACTGACCGTTTGACATTGACAAATTGAAAATATACACCAAAGGATCCACAATAGAATAGATTGCTCCTTTTAAAATCATATTGCTTATATCATCATAACCTGCATTTTTTTTTCAAACCAGAAACAATATCAATAACCTCATACCTAGTGGTAGGAGTAAAAAATATAGAATGTGTATTATACTGATTCAAAAAATCAGTAAAATGTTTATCAGTATTGGGAATTTCTTGAGCAATATCTTCTCCAATAGTTGTAAAATATTTATTGAAAATATTTACAATATCTTGAGAATTATCAATAATCTTGTCATCAAATCGAATTTTTGATATAGCAGAGATTTCAGTAGATGTATTCATAGCTTGTTTTAATACATTCCACGTACTTCTTATATCATATCTATATCTCTGCAATTATTGTTTATGATAATATTTTTTCTTTTCTATACGTAATATTTTTGTGAGGGTATTTTTATATAAAGTGTATTTCAAACGTGCTTGCTCAGTTCTTTTCATCTTAAATGAATAAAACAATTTATTTTTTCTATTAATAGATCGCAAAATGGACTTTGTAATCCAGGGAAGCCTTGGTGTTGTCTTATAATTCCCCCGTTTGTATTTTCTTTTGGGAATACATATATCCAAATGATTATTCAAAACATCAAAAAAATTATTCAAAGACAAATTAATGTCATCTGTATCAAACACACATTCCCAATTAGCATTATCTAAAGAAGCACAAAAAGAAAACAAGTTTTCTTGAGTTACTCTACGCCTTTCCTGACAATGAAATGAATTAACATTAATATGATTATACTTAAAATGCGTCATAACAGGAAAATGATCAGTCATATCAGACAAAATTATAGAAGAATCTGGGAGAGTTAAAACATTACAAAAAATATTATCAATCAAAGTAGCCGAATGACTAGAAACACGAGTTGGTTTGGAAATAAGAGGTAAAAAAAAGAAGAGGATAAGAATGTATCAAGGAATTCACCCGGTATATTGTTTGTTGTATGTTTTAACAAATCAATATTAAAATCACCGAGTGTAAAGGACTCTGAGTTAGCAAATGAAGGATCTGTGAGCAACTCAGTGAGATATAATAAACAATCTTTGTTATTAGAATTTGGGGGTCTATAAATGATACCTATCACAATATTTTTACTACCAGGAACATTAATTTGGACAAAAAGGGACTCCACAATGTCATTCATTTTGCTCAACTTTTCACAAACAATACATTCAAAACTGCTTAAGACATACAAGGCAACCCCACCACCAGAACGATCGGGTCTGTTATTCACAAAAACATTATATCCTTCAAGCGAGAAACATCGTTTGGGGCATAAAGATAACCACGTTTCAGTTAATCCTATCACTGTAAGTAAAGGGTTATTTGGGTTATCCAACAATAACTGTAATTCATCAAAATGCTTACTTAAACTTGAAATCTTTGAAGGCTTCCGTGGTGGTAGAACGTTGGGTGGTAGAAGGCTTCACGGTGCACCACGTATTCTTTCTGGAGTAAGTGAGTGGCCCTGAAAAGGGCCTACCCAATCCCGACGTTTCGGCGAGCATGTTCGGCGAGAACGGCGAGAACATGCTCGCTGAAACGTCGGGATTGGGTAGGCCCTTTTCAGGGCCACTCACTTACTCCAGAAAGAATACGTGGTGCACCGTGAAGCCTTCTACCACCCAAAATTACTTAAACTTCTTATATTCAAATGTATCAACGAAAATATGTCTTTACATAAACCCTTACGAATTTCTTTAAGTTGATTCATAGTAACATAACTACATAATGGGGCTTGGGTTAAATCATCAAAATCATACTGCATTTCTTCAGCTGTTGAGTTCATATTATCGGCAACTAACTTATCATAAAAAGTATGCGAATTAGAAACTGCATCATCTAGGAAATCAAATTCTGGTGTAGTAGGTCTAAATAGATCAAAAAACTCATCATCCAATACGGAATGAAAAGGCACATTATCCCCTCAGCCATTTTGAATGAGAAATTCTCTGACAATTGAGCGCGCAAATGATGCTAACAGGAAGAAACCAGCATAGGCATAACAGCAAAGTCGACGCGGCAGATACCGCACCGGATTCTGCGCAAAGTGAAATGGTAGGCTGGCGCCATGTGTGACAATGAAGGGTAAGTGCCTCTTACTGGCATACAAACAAAATGTTCGGGCTAGTTGGCTGTCAGTAAAACCAGGGGTACTAGAGTAGTTAGAGGCAAGGAAATAAGAGGAGCATTGAACAATCAAGAAAATATAAAACATGGCTAATGTCTCTGTAGGCTTACACTTCGTCATAAAACACGACATACATAGAAAAGAAAAGAAGAAAATGTTGAAAATACACATAATGGACATTGATCTTGTTCTTCGCTAGTCGCACGAAAGGCTTGCCCGGAAAGATGTGACACGGCATTTAGATGTACGTTTAACACGACAGCTATTGCTCGTTTGATTCACTCAGTCTTCAAATACAGAGCAGGAGTGTAGAGCTACTACCGATATATTCATGAATGCAGTTATTGCTTTTTAAGTGTTTATGACGCAATTGAAAAAAAGTATAAATATCTTTGGGTTGAGTTTAATGGACATTGTAATCTGCCTCCGCCGCAAACCCCTCTTCAAAACAAGATCCAAAATATCGACTCTGACATTCGAATGATATTCATCATGCCACGTATAATGTGAAGTGAAGTTGCACGCTGGATATCAAGCAACTTGATATCGATTATTTTGACAAATGTAATGGAAAAAATAAATGATGAACCAATAAAACTATCTTAGTATTGTCATAGTATATGCTGCTATCACGTAATGTCACTCATTGTAAATGGATTCTGATTTTGGAATAGATATCAACAGCTAGTCAACCAAACTAGCCAGTACTTCACTATCAATGAATTTAACAGTCAATTTCTTTTCAATAAGGCAAATAAGATTTGTGCTAATTTCAGTTTAATTCATCTCAATTCAAGAAGCTTAAATAAAAAAAAAATTGAAATGTTTGAATTATTTTTAAGTTCCCTCAGTGATTTTCCATTTTCCGTTATAGGAGTTATCGAAACATGGTTGCACACCAATTCCCCGGACTTATTTGGTATTGAAAATTACAATTGTATTCGTAATGACAGAAAGCATGGCATAGGAGATGGGGTTGCCATGTCAATCAAATTAAATTTAAAATTCGAACTGTTTTCTGTATTCAGGGAGCAGAAAGTTTATTTATTGAAATCTTCAATGGTAATGAAAAAAATATAATTGGTACCATTTACAGTCCTCCACAAAATGACATTCAATTTTTTTTTTTTTGATAACTTCGACTTTTGTGCTAACGAAATTCTTAGAGAAAATCCATTTTTTTTAATGGGAGATTACAATATAGATTTATTACAACCCACCCATTTCCATGACATATTACGTTCCAACTCACTGCATCCCCATATCAATCAACCCACCAGAATAAACAACACCACCCACAGCAAAACATTAATAGATAACATATTGTCTAACGTTATAACTTAAACCTGCAAGAACGGCATTCTTTATTCAGATATATCCGATCACCTACCGATTTTTATGATAAATGATAAATCTGTAACAACCCCAATACACCGCCAACCCAAACAATATTTGAAAATGCATAGAAATGAAACGCCACAAAATATTGATTCATTGAATCAAGATTTATTTGAAGAACAATGGAATGACGTCTTTGAACTCCAAGATGTTAATTCTTCTTATGACATTTTCTTAAAAAAAACTATTACATTATTATATGATAAACATATTCCTCTAACTCCAAAAATAAATGGAAGGAAAAAAGTTCGGCTACCTTGGATTACTTAAGGTCTTATACATTCCATTCTTACTCGAAACCGTCTTTATAAAAACATCTCTGAGAAAACCTACTCCTGAAAACGTGAATAGGTGCAAAATATATAGAAATAAACTAAGTACCTTGATTCGAGTTTCACGTAAATCTTATATTTCAAATAAACTCGAATTTAACAAGGATGATAAAAGTGCTCTTTGGCGGACCGTTAATGAAATACTCAAAAAGAAACCTATCACAGAATGTCCTGACAGCATTACTCATAATGATAATGTCATTACCAATTCTGATCAAATTGCAAATGTATTCAACAATTTCTTTGTTAATGTTGGTCCTTCTTTAACTGCATCTATTTCCCTAATTGATATAAAAAGTTATAAAGATTATTTATTTGAAAGTAATCAAAATTCTTTGTTTTTTACTCCAATTAATGAACAGGAAATTATTGATATTGTTCAATCTCTGATATTGATATTGTTCGATTGTTGGAAATGTAGTAAATCCTGTGGGCCTGATACTTAAGCGTGAATTTGATGAAAAAAAAAAATAATAATTTACCCCCTAGCAGCCCCTCCCACCCAAATATTCAATCTATCCCTTTTTAACGGTAGGTACCCAGACTCCTTCAAAATCGCCAAAGTTATCTCCATCTATAAAAGAGAAGATCCTTAAATGGTGAAAAATTATAGACCTATCTCATTGTTACTCGCAATATCGAAAATTCTAGAAAAAGTATTTTACAAGCGTCTCTGCTCGTTCTTGATTGAAAATGAAATATTAAATGCGAATCAATTTGGTTTTAGGAAAGGATTTTCTAACGATTATGCTATAATTGAATCTGTTGACAATATTATCGATGCGTCTACTAAAAAGGAGCAAATAATTGGAGTCTTTGCGGATCTTAGTAAAGCACTTGACACTATTGATCATGACATTTTAATTGAAAAATTACATAATTATGGCGTGAGAGGGATTACTCTGTCGTGGTTCAGAAGTTATCTAAGTCATCGAAAACAGTATGTTGCATTTAAATCCAGTCACTCAACATATTCTAACGTGTCATGTGGTGTCCCTCAGGGATCTATCCTCGGGCCCCTACTTTTTTTTTTTTTGATTTACATCAATGATATTGTCAATTCCTCTCCTCGTTTAAACCTCATCTTATTTGCAGATGACACCAATGTTTTTTATTCCCACAAGGACATTGTAACACTGGTTGATACACCAAATACGGAATTAAGCAACATCTCGAAATGGTTCAGAAGTAACAAGCTTTCATTGAATATTGATAAGACATGTTTTATACACTTTCATACGCTTCAATCCCAACCCACCCTTCCTCAAAGTATTTTACTGATGATACAAACATTGCTGAGAAACATTCAACCAAGTTCCTAGGAGTGACCCTAGATAGCAAACTAACTTGGAATACTCATGCCCAGAATATTACAACAGCGATATCTAAAGCAACTGGTGTTTTAAGAAAACTAAAATATTTAATCAATGATCAAACTTTAATAATGTTATATACATATACACAAAAGTCGATTAGACATCACGGTCCGGATACATGGAACACTCTTCCTGAGGAGTTGAAACAGTGTGCCTCCTTGTTTTCATTCAAAGCAAACTTAAAGATACTTCAAATACGAACTAAAAACAAATAACTCATATGACTAATGTTGGTCTCCTGATAGCAACATCGCGTATCGTCCCCTCCTCCAGCAAACCAATTCTATTATTCTAATTTCCAGCCTATCTGCCCTTACACTTTCAAGCACCTGCACGCACATTCACCACCATCACACATCAGAGTTTATTTTCCCCTGCTATCTTCGCAGCAGATTTTGTATTGTGAGGAATCTAGTACGTCCCTATCTTTTCCTCGGGCCGGCCATCTTTTCAAGCAATGCTTATAACGGCGGCCCTCTGCATAATCGCTTCTTAATTATAATTGATATTGTAATCCCTGCTGCATAGACATGCATACTGTATATTACATCATTAATTCCCTTTTATATCGTTGTTTATGCAAGTCAAACGACTCTGTGTTAAATTTACTTTGTATTTATATTTCCTACATGTTCATGATTATGTAACTTATGTATATCGTTGTTTATGCAAGTCAAACGACTCTGTGTTCAATTTACTTTGTATATTTCCTACATGTTCATAATCATGTAACTTATGTATATTGATTTGCAGAAAATAAAGTATCTATCAAACAAAACATAATCCACAAACGTGTAATACGTGTAGTAGATTTTCCCACATATCTCACCCAACACCAGCATTAACGAACAGCTGGGTACTACAGATGTACTGAGAAAATCTTTTATAGTCCACGAGCATAGGAGAAAATAGGTTTAAACCTGGACATTTTTGGTGACAAGCTGATTTTTTAGGATAGATCCAGAAATACATCTAGAATAACATTCTAAAAGTCCTCATAAATCCTCCTTGAGAGTTTTCCTCAATCCCAGATAGCGTCCAAAATGGCGGGCATTATTTCCAGAAATTCTTATAACTTTTCAACCAAAGAGCCTAAATACAAAATTTAAATGTCTAATTTAATATGTGACCCACCACGACAAAACGACCAATAAGTTGGAAATATTTGTTTTTTTAGATTCCAACACAATAAAAAAAAGCGGAGATTCTAGCTGTAAAATGGTATATAACGCACCTTGTATGGGCAAATTAAGGTAAACCCTTTGAAAATACAATGAGAAAGTGGAGGTGTCAGACAGGGTAATTACCAGAATAGTGGAGAAAACGGGCTCTAAAGAATTGTGACCGTTCAGAAGCGGAGAACCGTGTCTTGTTATCCGGGGGACAAAAGATTGAATCAAATTTCCCTAGCGAACACTAGGAAGGACTAATCGGATTAGAATTAAACTTGATACAGCTTTTTAAAAAACATACCCCTCAAATTATCTAAAATCTCAAGACCTAATATTGCATACTTTTTGAGTTATGTTTATATTTTGTTTCAAAGCTTCAATGTGATCAAATCAAGCCTTTATCGAATGGTTTATGAGCTGGAGCGTATCAATGAGAAGAACTATTTTGAATAGGCCTATTTCTAGTAAACATTAGACCCTAAAATTTTGTCAGGTGGTAGATCGATAAATGGCCTTTCAGAAAATACCTAAAACAAAAAATGGACTTCTCCAACCCAACCCGGCTATTTCAGCTGTTTACATGAAAAGTCCTATTGCGACTTATTGGTCATTTTGTGGTGATGGGTCTCAATATGTTTTGAAGCGTGAAAAACTGAATATAATACACATTAAGAGATATTGACGCACATAAGTACCGTAATCGAAGATGGCGTCCAAAACGGCCGCCATTTCCTGACAATTCTTCTAACATTTCACCTAGGTAACCAAAATACAAAAGTCAAATATCTAAATAAATGTTTTTAATGATGAAGAACTCAATAAAATTCATATTAAGAGACGTTGACGCACACAAGTGCGGTAGATAGCGTCCAAAATGGCCGCTATTTCCTGAAATTTTTATATCCTTTCAACTAGGCAGCCCAATACAAGATTTAAGTACTTGATACTTATTAAGAGATGTTGACGCACGCAAGTACCGATCAAAGCTCTAGAGCTTTTCGTAAAATTCAAAATGGAGTGCAAAGTGGTCGACAGTAACAATTTTAGCTCACACTTATGTATAGATATTTATAAAGTTTATCAAAAAACACCTTTTTATTTAAGAGATAATTTTTATGTGTAAAGTATTCAAATAAAAACATTTGGATGTGAAAATCAAGGAGTGTGTCCTTGGTTAGAGAGACACATTTAACCATCAGATTTGCTGCTAAACAGACAGCCTACGAGATTAAGGCAATATTATATTTGCATTTTGTTTTGTCGAAAGATCTAGTACACACTTTTTAATGACATATTCGGAAATTTGTCAATCTCAAAAACTGTACAAAGTCTATGGACAGGTGCCGAGCGAGGAACGTCTAGCTTTTTTTAAGATTGTAATTTAATGACAAAGGGCATATACTTCAGGGTGAAAGTTTGGAAAATAATGATTGTACAGCCTCCCCCCCCCCCTTCCCCCAAGGGGCGGGGGATGCATCCAACCTAACCTATACCCATATTGGGCACATTTTAAAGGGAAAGATTCCGCTGGACCTTCTGACTTGTTGAATTATGTTGAATTTCTTGGTCTCATGAAACATGTTAAACTGTTAAAGACAGCACTGTTTTGATAAACAAAATTTTGTGCAACATTTGATTTTCTCGAAGAACTCGCGTGATTTTATTGGTACAAGAACTTACTTTCCTTGGGTTTCATTTTCATTGGGTTCCTTATTTCTAAAAATATATATTTAGACATTTAAGTGCGCTTCGTGTATACCTATAGTTGCAACTTGCAAGGTTATGGGAAAAACAGGAAATGACAGTCATTTTGGACACCATTTTGGGGTTTTTGAAAGTACTTAAGTGCTTTATTTGTGTTTCAAAATCTCTGAATATGGTTCATTGTGACTCAAAACGTATATTTCGTCATTCTAAGTGTGTACAAGTGAATTCTACTTGCAAATGTGAGGAAAAAAACAATTCATGAAATGGCGGCCATTTTGGACGCCATCTTAGATCACGGCAATTTTCGTGCTTCAACAACTCTTAATATGTTTTCTAATTGAGTTCCTCATGCTTCAAAACATATATTTAGACACTTAATTTTTGTATTTGGGATACCTGGTTGAAAAGTTATAAGAATTTCAGAAAATGGTGGCCATTTACGACGCCATCTTGGATTACGGTACTTGCGTACGTCAATATCTCTTAACATTAATCTTATTGAGACCTTCGTGCTTCAGAACATATATTAAGACATTTAGATTTTGTATTTGGGATATACCTGGTTGAAAAGTTATAAGCATTTCAGAAAATGGCTGCCACTTTGGACACCATATTGGATTGTGGAAAACGCTCGAAGAGGGTTTATGAGGACTTTTACTGTTGTTTTAGACCTGTATTTCTAGAGCTATCCTGAAAAAAAAAAAAAAAATCAGCTTGCTACCAAAAATGTCCAGGTTGAAACTAATGCTATTGGATTATTAGATGAACTCAAGAATGAGGTATGCCTGATAATGAAAAAATCCTCAAACTGTTATAATTGGCATTTTGAAGCTGAAAGGTGGATAAAACCTCATACCTTGATACTCTTACCTTGATATGTTCTATCAATGTGTCGTTTTCTGCAACATCCGAATCAATGGCAATGAGGATGTTGGTGTATTTCCCATTCTGAAGATGAATTTCATTTCTGTCTTTGCACGAGCCCCTGGCAAACATGCAAGAAGCCATCAAAATGCCACGCAGAGCAAAACGCCACAAAATCATTCTTCTTCTTTTCTTTACGAAACGAAATGGGACAAATTGTCAATCACTTGAAGGTATAAAAAGCGCAACGAAGATGAGAAATATTACGATTATCAATTATCCTGTTGCTTTCATCTCATTCCACAAATGTCGTCACGAAGACCTACGGTGACAGTGCATGTGTCGAACTGATAAAATGAAACTTCAGCAAAACAGCATTTCCTTTTCGTGAGTTTAGGCAAGAACTCACAGTGATAGCCCGCTCAACGCGCGCACTCAAGAAGGGGACGGGAAGAAACCCCCTAAAAAATCCGGTAACCCAGGCTTGAGGAAGAAAGCAGCCCCCCCCCCCCCCCCCTACCCCCTAAAGGGCTCACACATGTAAATAGAATGGAATTTCCCAGACCCCCTTCACAAATTCGTACCATTTGAAGATACCAAAATAAAAGAAGAAAAAAATAATCAAAAATCATTAATGCACTTTGGCATAAAACTAAAGAACTGCAGATATTGAGTAAGAATTCCTCTATAAGCTGCTTTTGGTTTGAAGATGAAAGCTTTTCTCATGGAATTTGAAGGGACTATATTTCATTGGGTGCGTGTACGGAAAATAGGTGATTTTTTTGAGTGACAAGAACTCGTAGTCTGGCTTTCCGGACCCTTGGATAGAGTTTGAACCGAAGAGCCTGCCCTAGAAATTTGATGGATGACAGGGTATAACTCACTTATTCAGTTTAGTGAAGATGAAACACCTCATTTATTTTCTTCCAGCTATTTACAGATTTTTTTTGCAATTTGAATATTAACACACGTCTCTATAGGGAATTATTTACCCATGTGAGCCCTATTTTAAAGAGAAGACGGATGCGGATGTGAAAGCTTGAAGCCATGTTTGAGAAAGTCCTGGAAGTGCCACTGTCCCAGGCTACTCGATAGAGTTTGCCACACGATCGCATCCAACAACAACAATTACGTGCCGGTGCCACAGGAGATCCGTTCCGGCCAGTACATTCGTTCGTCGGAACGAATTGGCGGGATTTGGCCGGTATATCGGATCCGCCAATCGGCGGGGATTTTGCCTCGCAGCCGATACGATCCACCACCGCCGATTCGATCCTGGTCTCTACCGTGCGTGCATTACACGTGCAAGGTAGTGGGAAAAACACCCTTACGGCAAAATGTACTCTTCCAGTCTCCCTCCAAAGCCAATGAGCTTCTCCAATTCTCTCACACCAACCATGGAACAGAGTTGCCAGTTTGAAACCCTTAATTATCAAGGGATTTAATCTTTTTGTCACTGCAGCGAGGTCATGGATGCCTTGGTCCGACGTTGTTTGTCATGCCAACCACTCTCTGCTTTGAATCCCCTGGAACTAATGATTTATTGTAGTCTGGATGTTCATCATGCAGCAGCTCAGCAGCCCCATGTTAATCTGAGCTCACATCGTCCACCTTCATAATGGTTGTTTTTCAGCACTCAGAATTATTGTGTGTAATAACGACCAATAAAATGGCTAACTTCCATACGTACATTGTTTTGTTTTATCCATTGTGTCCAACCTCAAATAATGGCTGTTTTTGTTGTTGTTTTTGTAAGCCGCGCGTGCAGTTCGTCACGTTTTTATTTTGTGTCTGTGTGTCTGTGTGTGTGGGGGATGTCTATCGACATTCTGGGGTATTGATGTCTTTTACAGAGGTTTATTTCATACAGGCATTCTAGGTATTCTATATGGATAATAATATAGTTATGATTTAGATGGAAGTTTTATACAGATTTTAACTTTTATAGATATCGAAAAAAAAAAAAAACCTAAAACAGATTTGGCCAAATAAAGGGTGGGGCTAACGTTTTATTAAGATCTCTTTGTTTTAGATATCTCAGCCAGTTCAAAACCAATTTTCATCCGATAAACTTTAAATCCTCCTTAGAATTAAGTACTCTTTAATATTTCATAAGAAGTTTCTCATTATCTCACAAAAAAAAAAGTTGGAAACCTGAAGCCCTATCTCAGGTAGTTCTATGCCATCCCGTTGATTTTTAAAGCCTTCCCTTTTTAAGATGGTTACCACGGCCCAAAAACAGATCTACGGTTTAAAGAAAGTGAAGTGCATGTAAACTGATAACACCTACTTTTTTTTTTACTTCTATTTCAACTAATGGGTACCGTAACATGAATATCCGAACAGTACACCAATGTACCCGAAATCTGGTTTTACACAGAAAAGTGGCAGTATTTTTTTGTACACAGTAAGTTTTATCTATACATGTAGGCCTACATAATATAATTTCTTCTTAGAAAATGCATGATTACGAGCACATGTGAAAGGCATCTTTAGAGCTAATAGAGTCAAGGTGATAGATAGAAATTAAAAGGGATGAGAAAATGAAGAAAACAGTATACACTTCCGGTAGCAAGAAATGACAGGAACAAGCTGAACTACAATGGAGTGCCCACATAGTATAATCGTATACTAGGAAACGTGGAAACTAACTGTATATCACAGAAAAAAAAAGTACAAGTGCAGTTTAGGGCTTACGGAAGTGAGAGAGTATAGGAGAAGAGAAAGAGCTTTGTGTGAAGAACAAACAGAGAATTGGAAAGATAGACAGAGAGTGCGAAGGAGGAAAATAAAGAGAAAAAGGAAACAAACAAGATAAATGTTATTCATCTCGGGCTATGATCACAGCTTTACTTCTATCTTCTGCATACACATTGACAAATTTTGCGGACTATTAAAACAACATTTTTGTTTGTACAGTCAATTTAATTGTACAGTCATTCTAACCCTACTGAGTTTATTGGGTTGCTTCATGATCTCCTCTCTGATAAATATTTTGATAACAAGACATGCATTATTATGGGAGACTTTAATATAAACCTCCTTAGTTATAGTGATACTACCGTCAGTCAAGATTTCCTCAACCTTATGTTGTTCAAATCCTTCATTCCTTTTATAAGAAAACCTACTCGAATTTCCGATGTCACTTCAACTCTTATCGATAATATATTTGTTAAAAATTTATCTCTTGATGTCACATCTGGTATTGTAGTCTCTGACATTTCTGATCACTTTCCGATTTATACCCTTGTACCTCAGTTCACAACAAGAAAAACTCCAACATCTAACCATGGTATTCGTGACATGTCTGAACGCAATCTAAATAGGCTCAGGGAGGGATTTGGGTCCGTTGACTGGTCTCCTGTCTACAACGCAGGAAATGTAAACTCATCTTTTGAGGTTTTTATGAAAATTTTGATAGAAACTTGTGATAATCATATACCTTTGTTAAAACGATCTAAATCTAAATATAAAAGAATACCAAGACAGCCTTGGAATACGAAATCTCTTCTTAGGTCTATTAATAAGAAAAACATATTATTTTGTAGATACCATAAATCCCCAAATGTTTCAACTAAATCTCGTTATGTTTGTTATCGAAATACGCTGACCTCTACGTTACGCTTAGCTAAGCAACAGTATTTTTACCGACAGTTCGATAGATGCAAATCTGATATAAAGAGTACGTGGAAGGTGATCAACACAGCTTTAAAATCCAGCACTAAGGCGAATTCCCCAAATCGTATTTTGAAAGAGGGTCGCCTGATAGACAATCCAGAGGAGATGGCAGATGCATTCAATGACTTCTTCGTTAACCTTGGGCCAGATCTTGCCAAGAATATACCTCGCTCCGGGACACCTTTTCATTCGTTTCTAAGGGATAGGAATGCACACACTTTGTTTTTTGTTCCCATTGTCGAGGAAGAAATTAAAGAAATTGTTCGCAAACTAAATAACAAGAAAAGTATAGGTGATGACGGAATTTCAGTTTTTCTTTTAAAAAACATAATAACTGAAATAATTACTCCCCTTACTTATATTTTCAATCAATCTTTGTCGACTGGAAAAGTCCCTGAATAGATGTAAATTGCTAGAGTCGTTCCCATATTCAAAAAGGGTGCTGAAGAATCGGTTACCAATTATCGTCCAATATCTCTTTTAACTTCAATTTCAACAATCTTAGAAAAGCTTGTTCACAAACGAACTCTTAGATTCCTTATCAACTGCAATATTCTTTCGAATTTTCAGTTTGGTTTCAGAAAACAGCATAGCACAACCCACGCTTTATTAGCTTTCATTGATAAAGTAGCACATGCTTTAGACGACGCTTCCCATACTATCGGTGTTTTTCTCAACTTCTCGAAAGCGTTTGATACGATAGACCATGATATTTTGCTTTATAAGTTAAGCCATTACGGCATTCGTGGGACAGCTCTAGATTGGTTTAAAGACTACCTTACTAATAGAAAGCGATATGTTTATTTAAATGGATATGAGTCTCTCTTGAAAACAACTTCTTGTGGTGTCTCTCAGGGCTCCCTACTTGGCCCTTTATTATTTATCTTGTACATAAACGACCTCCAAAATTCGTCCCAGATTCTTTCTTTCATATGCTTTGCTGATGACACAAATGTATTTCTTTCACATCGTAACTCAAACACGCTTTTACATATGTTAAACAATGAACTGAAACTTGTTCAGTCCTGGATTCACGCAAATAAGTTGTCACTAAATATTGATAAGACGCATTATATGCTGTTCAGCTATTCTCTGAACTCTGTTTCTGATTATGTTAAGATCAATGGTATCAATTTAAACGAGATATGAAACTCGTCAGACTGACGAGTTAGGTGATACGCTTGGGGTCATCAGATGTCGGTCATCTGTGATCGACAAAGAAAAGAATGTGATATAGGCACATTGAAGTTATATTGAGCGTGCATGCAAAACCGTTTCTCTAACCTCTCGGCCACGGGACATCCACGGAAATGGTAAGGCAAAAAAGAAATGTATAGATATTACAGGGAGAAAATCAATGCCCACTCAACCAACGTGGCCGCGTGAACATGACATTGTATTGCATTGCTAGACGGAAATGCGGCCTTGTAACTACTGATGTCGCTATGCCATTTCTGGCAACTTGGGAAAAATACGTGCCGTAAACATAAAACCTATAATCGGCTGGTTTTGATACCTTGCCTTTAATCACAATTTTCAGTGTGATGACGTCATCAAAGTACAAAATAATGACATGGTCTTGAAAGACAATTGTTCAAAGTACAACACCTCCGTCGTCGTCATTACATACTATGATCGGTTTGACAAAGTCAGCCTGCAAAATTTTGCAGCAGTCGAAGCAATTTGGTCTCCAACACAAAGAGGGATATGGTGTGTGTGTGTGTGTGTGTCTGTGTGTGTGTATAGGTGCGTTTATATACGAATGTGATTTCTACATGGACGAATATGTAATACAAAATTGAAGAAAAAGAAGTAAAATAGCTAAGTATTTTGTTTTGTGATCTTGTGGGGTTCGAACCCGCACGTGTGCAACCTCACGTCTCTGAGACGTCGCCTTTAACCACTCGGCCATACGTCTCGACGAGAAAATATGAGGAACGTAAACTTATGTATGTGAAAGATGAATCAGGAATCGTTTTGTCCACATTCCATTCTCATTTTCAGTTTTAAACTGCAAAATTGTCAAACTGATGAGGAGATTTCAAAGAATAAAATGCATGATTACTGCAGCTTATTGTCTCAGTTACCACATACTTAAGTTACAGAGGAAATGGAGCAAAATCAGCTGAGATAAAGGTGCTTAAACGTTGTCAAGTCAATGCACATAAAAAAAAATCACCTCCCATAGACATAACACGTAAACTTGTCTGATTTTGAGTCTTTACCATTAATAACAATTTGAAGTATGATGGTAAGTCTTCTCGAACCAAGAGTGTGGAACGTAAGCTTCTACGTGAAAGATGAATCATGACGATCACCCGTGACCGACACATCTTCAAAGGGATCAGTTATTAGAAGTGGAAGCCCCCGTGCCAAGCATATTGTCTCAGCAATTCCAAAGCAATGATACCCTTACATTTAGACATACCATAATTTCCCTCTGAAATCAATGGTAGGTATTATTCATGTACAATTGCTTGCCTTGTCCATAAACTTTGCTTTACAAACTTTTTACAGTGAAACGTGTCATAACATAATTCTGTAACTCCATTAGCAGGAATTGACTACATAAAGAAAGATATATCAAATTGAACGCTTAGCGCGTATAACTAAGGGGAATTTTAGCCTGATGCTCTGTTCTTCACTGCTCAGATACCAACAACACTCATTACCTACGGCTACGTATAGAGAAACAGCCATGACGAAAATAAGTTATTTCTTTTCTTTGGCAGATAGAAACACAACCCCTTTAAACCACACTATAATTGACATGGATGGACATGAAAAAGTTCATTACTACTACTAAACAGTGATGCCTTCTACTCATGTGGCACAAGGTACCTCTATATCAACATAAAACCTGTCTACAACTCCGTTATTGCGTCAAACAATAACATCCTGGAATTTCAAAGAGATGAGCGAGACGCCATACACCTGGCCTAGAGTTAATTCATTCAGTTGCCATTCCTGCTCCAGTTGAGTTATGCAAATTATTTTCCGACCTGTCTTGTGACAATATAACAGGAACAAACGTAGAGAAAAGGAAAGGGAAAAGGAAAGGTGGCAAGCGGGGCGCTGTACCAAGGGCAATTTAAACAATACGTATGATAAATGAAGCAAATCCAACCTCCAGCCTCCGACAAAAAAAAAGGAACTTGAGCGACTGTGTGTCGTGGGGTAGTATTATTGATAAGATAATACGATAAATGACATCAATCGGAATAAAGCTGAACTGCCAAAAGAAACACAAAGAAAGAGAGAGAGAAAAAAAATGATAGCGTCCTGCGGGTCTCGAACATCTCGTCCTAAGGTAGTGCATAATGACCATGCAGCGCGCTAAGTGACTATAAAGCCACACGGCTGTACCGAAGATTGGATGTGAAATTTATCTTTAATCTTTTATATATATATATATATATATATATATATATATATATATTTATATATATATATATATATATATTTATCTTAAATATTTATACAATATACAACATGAAAAAGTTCAATCAGTTGTCAATCAGTTGCAATGAAAAAGTTCATTACTACTACTAAACAGTGATGCTTTCCATGCATGTGGCACAAGATACCTCTATAGCAACATATAACCTGTTTACAACTCCGTTATTGGGTCAAACAATAACAACCTGGAATTTCAAAGAGATGAGCGAGACGCCATACACCTGGACTAGAGTTAATCAATTCAGCTCCCATTCCTGCAAGTTATTTAAACGTACATGTTCCTACCTATCCTGTTACAGTATAACAATAACCAATGAAGAGAAAAGGAAAGAGCAAACGAAAGGTGGCAAGCGGGACACTGTAACAAGGGGCAATTTACAACATTAAGTGTGACAAAATTAATGAAGCAAACCCAATCTCCAAACTCCAATACAAAACAAGGGAAATAGAGCAGCCGTGTTCACGGGTTACGTACACTTGATAAAATAATACGATAAATGACATCGGAGTAAAGCTGATCTGCCGAAAAAAAAGAGAAAAAAAGAAAGAACGGATAAAAGTCCTGCGGGAGTCGAACCTCTCGCCCTTCCGGTATGGCGTTATGAACAACCAGCGCGCTAACCGATTATGCCACATGGCTGTCCTGAAGATCGAGTGCGAAACTTAAATCTAAATACTATCGTGACAGTGTTGACTTGTGATGGCGCTATTCAACTTCCCACAAGTGGCAGCGTGGATTCGATCAATATACAGTTGCAAAGAAAAATTGGGAATCGTTCCGTACAGATTGCATTCTCATTTTCAGTTTTAAATTGCAAAATTGTCAACCTGATGAGGAGATTTGAAAACATAAAATGCATGATTACTAAAGCTTATTGTCTCAGCTACAACATATTTATGTTTCAGAGGAAATGGAGTAAAATCAGATGAGGTAAAGGTGCTTAAACGTTGTCAAGTCAATGCATGGTTTAAAAAAAAATCACCTCCCATAGACATAACACGTAAACTTGTCTGATTTTGAGTCTTTACCTTTAATCACAATTTCTAGTATGATGACGTCATCATATTTCAAAACCATTACATGGACTTGAAAGGCAAATGTTCAAAGTGCAACATATCTGAATTTGGGGTAATATTGAGCTTAAACAACAGAGATACGAGCAAATGAATGTCAGAAACAGTACCTCAAAAAAATCAATTCCACTTTTTTGATTTAAAATGACGATATGATGACGTCATCGCGTTTACCTGGCAATACTGATACTTGGAATGTTATTTACAATTCATATACTTTTGTAGTATGCAATATAAATATAGGGTCAACGGACGATTTAAAGAGCTATGGCGAAATAAACAAAGACATGTTTTTTCACTATATTTGCAGAAAGACGCGCACGCAGAATTTCAACTTTGACGCCAGTGCATTCCTTTGTTATAGGTCGAAATCGATCGGAAATCAATGAATATTATTACTCAAAGTATCAGGAATCCAAATCAGTCAAAAAAATTGCATTTTCATGTTGCTTACGGGCTCTGCGCGCGAAATTGCGCGGACGGACGCGCACGCGAGAAAATGTTTGAAACGCTTAAAATTGTCTGAAACTTCGAGATTTCCCATTGGGAAGTCGTTTTGAGCCTTTTAAAATTTTGACGCGCGCTTACGCGCGCGTAATGATGACCTGTGTAACTAGCGTTAAAAAGTAAGATAGAGCGTGACCTGAACTTCATGTCCACCGAAAATGATACAGAAATGACATCTAGTTATGAAGTTATGATCGATCATGTGACAAGGTCCGAAAATCACAAAATGGCGCCTAGATGACGTCATAGATTTGTTACTGTCATGAAAACCTTATTGTGGCTAGATTTTGTCATGAGACATGTCGACTGAAAATGTCATGTTATTTCGTAATGTCATTCTTGAGATATTGACGACACAAAATTGTCCAGAAAGAAAGAAGAATAAAAAAAAATAAAGAGAGATTTTGACAATCACAATAGGTGATACGCTGATAGCGTATCACCTAACCAGGTAGATAGTATCAAGTTTCTAGGACTTTACATTGATAGTGATCTATCCTGAAAAAACCCATATTAACTATCTAAGTAAAATTTTGTCCAGAAACATTGGAGTTTTAAATAAAACTGAAATATAATTTTCCCATATATATATGTGAGGGTCACAGTAATATCAGCACTCAACCCCCCCCCCCCCCCCCTTTCCTGTGATGATTACACTCGCTCATTATATTATGTAGTATTTATATGTATGTTTATCTATTTGATTCTCTATCCACACATAATATAGGTGCATGATATATCACAGTACTCTAGTTATATAGTAGAGGTACATACACGGTGGTGTAAGGTCAGGAGGTAATTTACATAATCATGGGGAACACCCCCCCCCCCCATAAGTGGAATCTCCCTGTGAGGGGTAAAGCGTGTCCTGAAGTTATTCAGAAGGGGCACCTCCTTTGATCATTCTTGAGAAGGCGTCCAAGCAGGCAACGTCACTTTAATCAACCTGCTCGTGTGGCTGTAGCTATAGTCCAGTCCCTCATCCTTTGTACAAAGGTAAGAACATCTGTATGATGTGTCTTTACTATTTTATATTGATTAACATCATGATTTATGTGGTGTTCATTATATTACATATGATAATTTGAGAGTGTTTGGTTTTGCCAAATAATTAATGGATGAGGTTTCATTCACAAACGAGTGGTTAATGAGGATGGCATGTCAGTTGCCCATGAAGTGCATTAGCGACTAAAAATTTGTAGTTTTGTTTTATCTATGTTTTATATCTATGCTTTAGTGTTATCAATATGAAGTGATACTGGTAGGGAACATCACTTACAGCAAGTTTAATGAAGGAATGTAGATGTTTCTTATTTCATCTTTATTCTATTTGACTTTGAGAAGCGTGCTTGATGCAGAGGGTAGCACAGAATATAGCACTGTGGTATATGGAGATAAAAGCTAAGCGTTCACACAGCCCGATGTACACTAAAGTTGATTTTGGTAGGCACGCTGGGGGATTAAAAACAAAGGGGAATGAACTTGGCCCCAGTGCAGGGGATGATACAATATGCTGGTAGGTGCCTTGGCTTACAAAAGGTGACTGCCTATGCAGAGGATTAAAGCAGTGGCTATACATTCAAAAGACTGAGCTTTTTATCTTTACTGCTCGGCAAACTTCCTTACTCATTATTCCAAAGACTTGGGTTGATGTGTACTATGTACTGTGCACCCCTATTGATGAAGATGTAGGCAAGCTGCTCTTTGTTTCTTTAATATGAGCGCAAGAGGTAGCCACCTAGATTTAGTTCAGGCAGGAAGCCTCTATATGCCCATTGACACGTACAATCTATGTCAAGTTGTTAGATGGTGGAAATAGAATACATATACCCCATCTACATAATGTATCTATCTCTTGTATATAATCATTTATTTTACTGTGCTATCCTAGCGAAGGCAGTTGATCAGTCCTTTGAGTATAGCTTTGAAACCGATGTATATGATATATTATTTTATCAGTTAATATGGTTAACACTGGTTTATTAGTGGATTGAACAATGCTTGGGTCGAATAATTTGCTTTGTTTATCATACACGCAAGCACATGTCATGTTCGACTTCATTTATAGATTCCTAACATGGGGAAAGATCTAAGAAAGTATATTAATTTGTATTGACAATTTTAGAAGACATCAAGATTTCTGTCAAGTGGATGGACCCCAGCGCACTGCACATGCTGTAATGTCAGAGGTGAATAGTTTTTTTTTCCCAATATTGTGTATCATATGGTAATGAAATCAACAGGCGGAATATTACTATGACATAATATGTTTTGCATTTTTAGAGTTTACTTTTCAGATGGCTTTCCCTTCTTGAATCAAATAATTTTGTTACTGTTGTTAATAGAAGATATAGAGTTTGCTTGTCATGGAAGTTTGACGATAGCGCATTAACGCTATTGAATTCGCGTGACTTGGTTGCAGGCGACAATCATGATGTCATACATTCAAAACTGCATGCTTTTACAAATGAATTGCGTATATATCAACCAAAGCTTGAATCATCAAAATATTACCAATTTCAAAGTCAGGCAATAAACTCTGATGTTCACATATTGAATGTAAATACACTTGTCAAC
The DNA here is from genome assembly GCA_033980235.1 of Diadema setosum. Lineage (NCBI taxonomy): Eukaryota > Metazoa > Echinodermata > Echinoidea > Diadematoida > Diadematidae > Diadema > Diadema setosum. The sequence goes on along the minus strand of CM067063.1, from coordinate 796,681 downwards.
CTAAGCGATGCCACTGCATTTTGTAAATATGAATGTGTAAAGTAATGATATGATTGGTTCATCCCTTGTGTTATGTAGCTTCTGTGGGAAAGGGACACGGACTTGCTGTATTCTGCGTCGGACAGTGTTGCGTTGTTTGCGTTGTTTTCAGCGTTGCTGTAAAGTTGTTAAAGTTGCTTTAGGTGTTTGCGTTGCCTTTTCGTAGTTGGTTTTAGTGTTGCGTGCCAATTGAATCTTGTTATTTTTTAACCGTTTGCTTTTAAGAGTTGTTATTGTTGCATTTGGTTTAAATTTGCTTTTAGTGTTGTTTTGTTATTAGTTGTTTTGAATTTGTTATAAGTTGCTCTCCGTTGTTTTAAAACTAGTTTGTTTTGTGTTCAGTCTAATGTTACAATTTTGGAGTTGTTTGGATTTTGGTTTAGTTTGGAATACTGCAACAAAGTGAAGTAATAAAGACACCCTTTTTTGTAACAGAAACAGAAGAAAATCATCTTTCAGCATTCCTTCTTTTCCTAGTCCTTATTAAATAGAACCAGGTGATTGATTTTGTCTAATTGAGTCCGAGCTATTGTAGGTCAACACTGACTGGACGTGTCCAGCCGGTCACTGTATATTACAAATTATATATTCAACGATGATTTCCCCTTACCTCCACTATGGAATTCTAGCATGGGGTAATTCGTCCAGATTTTTGCTTGATTCGCTTTTCCTTCTTCAAAAACGCGCCATCAGAATTATCAATAACGCCGGATATTTATCTCATACAAATGAATTTTTTCACAAGAATAAAATTTTGAAATTGATTGATTTGTTTGATTACAACCTAGGTATTTTCATGTATAAATACTCCACGAATGATATTCCTGATGTTTTTCATCACATGTTCAAAAGAAACTACTCAGTTCATAATTATGCCACCCGCCAACGGGACGCTGATCACCTTCCACGTACTCGCACAATTTTCGCGATGAAAACAATTATGTATGCGGGACCGAAATATTGCCACGATCTCCCCCCTGAACTCAAATGTTGTTTATCACTATCATCTTTCAAATGCAAATTAAGACAGTATTTATTGAATAATTACGCTACATCAGCTCATTGAAATTCTGTTTTGTGCTGTCCATAATTATCCCGCTATATTACTGTACTCCAGGGTTGTTGTCATGTTGAACCAGACTATAAGAGCCCAGCTGTTTGCGCCCTTAAATTCTATCACTGTGTTATGTATATTTTTCCTTCTTTAAAGATAGCTGGGAGGAGGAAACAGCTGGTATTTCACATTCTCATTGCACTGCAACTGGTTTTTGAATGTCTTTTTTTTTCTGGATTTGCAGGTGCATGTGTTCCCGTCTTAATACACGCAATGTACACATTTCTAATACTGTCTAAACGGTATCATTGTTATTATATATTAAGTCATATTGTATTGCCAGAACGACAATGGTTCATCCGCCTACAGCATGTGGCTTTTCCGACCCCTAACCTGCACTAGAGAAGAATTTGCTATATAACTGTATAATTGTACTTTTTTATTTTGTTTTTCTCTTATGTTCCGATCATTGTTGTACCCGTGCTCCCCTTCTCAATCTTAAACTCGTTTTTAACTGGGACCTACGCTCAACAAGCTCGCTTTTAAGTAGGTTCCTTCATATTTCTTTAGCATTCATTCACAGATTCCAAACTTAACAGATCGACCACTATTATGTTTTATATATTTGCAATATTCTATGTATGTCATGTATTTCATTTAATTTTGTTATATTTGATGTAATTTTTCATCGAGAAATATGAAAATAAATTGAAATTGAAATTGAAATTGAAATTTCTTACCAGAACAGAGACCATTGTAAAGCCTATTTATCCATGCCGTACTCTATAGCAAAACTCCCTCTCTCTCTCTCTCTCTCTCTGTTTCTTCATTTCTAGGCCTAGGCCTAGGCCTACAATGTATGTATATGGAAATGTATATGGAAATGACTCGAAAGAAAGGGCTCTCTTTCTGAGACCTCCCCGCCCCCCCCCCCCCCTTTTTTTTTTTCGGCACATCCTTCGGGATATTTTGTATCGCATTGTAATCATCATGCCCTCAAATCTTAGCAGAGGCTCTCAAAATCACATGGATTGTCACTGTATTCCCTCTTTCGTAGACTGTCTACACTATTCACCCCAGGACGGCTCGACTCCAGCTCCTCCACAAGTCCACAGTTGAGTGCTCGAGATCGACCCCATCGTCTCACCTCCTTGACCCCGTACAACCTTGCAACGCACTGCCATGTGCTATGCAGCTGATTCGTTCGCGCCACTGGTTTGCGCGCTTTTCAGTACGAGGCTAATTATACTATAATTTCTTGGAAGGGCATCTCGGCCAGTGATGGGGCGTCACAGACATTGGTCTCATGGCCTTAAAAGGCCAATATAAGAACAAAACATAGGTCTGTAATTGAGAGCATTTAACATTTGAGGACAAGCGTGTCGTGGGTGTGTTTATTTACATTTTCCTCCAACATCCAAAATAAACACGTATTATTTTGATTAGCAAAACGTCTTGAATGTTCTAAACAGGCTCGCTGGGGTAAAATTAGCCTCAAAATACTGTATGGCGTCTACAAGAAGACACATCGAAAACAGCGTCCACACTATTAATCATCGCCCTGCAACGAACGGATACGCCATGTATCAAAACATTGCTTGAGATGGGCAAAAAGCTTTAAGTGAAACATGATTTAAATAAGCCTTTCAAAGAATAATGGTTTGGGTGTTAAATTAAACAGGAAAGATCGGAAATTCGAAAGGACAGATGCAAAGTTCACTATAGCGTAAAAAAAAAACAATCATAATAATCGGTAGTGAATTCACGAAAAGACTGGTGAATGCGGGGGAATACAGGTAAATTTTGTCTGTCCAAGATGGGTAATGTGTCTATTGATGTAACTCAGTGAACGTGTTATCATTTATTTCAAAGTCATCCTTCTCATTATAATTTCACGCTACATCCATCTCACATCCACCTTTCCACAGTCAAGTTTCTTACCAGTTCTCTGGTTTCTTCTCTGGTTAAGATCAATTAATCGTCCTCTCTAAAAAAAAAAAAAAAAATCGAGTGAAAATATTCACTCTTAAAAGAGTGGATACAAAAAAGAGTGAATTTCGAGTGAAATTGGAGTGAATTTTGAGTGAAAATGTTCATTTTCACTCATATTGGAGTGACGTCCGGGATCACTCCAAAATTATCTTCGAGTGATCCCTGACGTCACTCCAAAATTTTGAGTGAAAATGAGCATTTTCACTCAAAATTCACTCCAATTTCACTCGAAATTCACTCTTTTTTGTATCCACTCTTTTCAGAGTGAAAATTTTCACTCGATTTTTTTTTTTTTAGAGAGTCCGACATGCTGATACTCCCATTCCCTTTCCGCTCCCCCCCCCCCCCCCATGTTGCCATTCACCTCCACTTCATCTTATGTGTGAACAAATGTGTACATATAAAGAAAGCAATGTTTTGTAAGCACAGCACAATATCATGATAGTCAGTGTAAAAGCGTTGTAGTATAGTGGAGAACACTGAATATAGACCCGCGGGGCCCAGAGCATTAATTATTCAGCTGAAAAGGGTCACACTTTTTGATGGTCTCATCGTATAAGGATGTGGCCAAGGGTCAATAAAATGAATTGCTGGCAAGTCACATCCTGTACCGTAAGCCTAGGGACAACAAAAAGGGACCCCGAAAATGGATTTATTCAGCCGAAGGGGGTCAGGGACAAAAGTTGGTGGATATTGTTCCTTTGGGTGTACTTATCATGAAAACAGCAATGCCAGCTGTTTTATCCTGTACGGAGCCTCAGACAGTAGCCCCAAAGGGCCCCACAAATATGGTGTTATTCAGCTGAAAAGGGTCACGGCTAATTTCTTTTGCAATGGAAGTAGTTCCCATCAGAGATATCCAAAACACCAATGCCAGCTATTTTATCCTGTACGGGGCCCCAGACAGTAGCCCCAAAGGGCCCCCACCCCCCCCCCCCCATAGGCCCTACGTACAAACACACAAAAAAATTGATTTTATTCAGTTGAATAAGAGTCACGGCTAATTTCTTTTGCAATGGAAGTAGTTCCCATCAGAGATATCCAAAACACCAATGCCAGCTATTTTATCCTTTACGGGGCCCCAGACAGTAGCCCCAAAGTGCCCCACCCCCATAGGCCATACGTACAAACACAAACAAACATTGATTTTATTCGTGCAGCTGAGAAGAATCACGGCTAATTTCTTTTTCAATGGAAGGAGTACCAATCAGAGATGTCAAAAACACCAAAGCTAGCTATCTTATCCAGTACGGGGCCCCGGACAGTAGCCCCAATGGACCCCCCCCCCCCCCCGGCACACTCTCTCACACACACACACACACATACACATTAGTTTCATTCAGCTAAAAAGGATCACGGCTAATTTCTTTTGCAATGGAAGTAGAACCCATATCCAAAATACCAAAGCCAGTTATTTTATCCTGCACGGGGCCCCAGACAGTAGCCCAAAATGCCCCCCCCCCCCCCCTCACACACACACACACATTGATTTTATTCAGCTGAAAAAGGTCACGGCTAATTTCTTTTGCAATTTAAGTGGTACTCATCAGAGATATCCAAAACACCAAAGCCAGCTATTTTATATCCTGTACGGGGCCCCAGACAGTAGCCCCAAAGTACCCCCCCCACACACACACACACACACACACATTAGTTTCATTCAGCTGAAAAGGGTTACGGCCATAATTTCTTGTGCAATGGAAGTTGTACCCATCACAGATATCCAAAATACCAAAGCCAGCTATTTTATCCTGCACGGGGCCCCAGTCTGTAGCCCCAAATTTCTCCCCCCCCCCCCCCCCCCACACACACACATTGATTTTATTCAACTGAAAAGGGTCATGGCTACTTTCTTTTGCAATCGGGAGTAGTAGGCATACTCATCAGAGATATCCAAAACACTAAAGCCAGTTATTTTATCCTGTACGGGGCCCCAGACAGTAGCCCCAAAGTGCACCCCTACACACACACACACACACACACACACACTCACACACGCACATTAATTTCATTTAGCTGAAAAGGGTCACGGCTAATTTCTTTTGCAATGGAAGTAGTACCCATCAGAGATATCTAAAATACCAAAGCTAGTTATTTTATCCTGCACGGGGCCCCAGACAGTATAGCCCAAACACGGGTAATTTCTTTTGCACTGGAAGAAGTATACCTATCAGAGATATTCAACACACCAAGGCCATGCAGTTATTTTATCCTGTACAGAGCCCCAGAGAGTAGCTCCACTGAGAGTCCCATCCATTATACATGTACTGTGAATCAGTTGAAAATGGTCTTACAAATTCTTTTGTAACCTAAATATCAGGGCCTACTGAACAGAGATATCACAAACACCAAAGCAAGTCATCTTATCCTGTATACGGAGTCCTATAGGTTACTACAGTAGCAAAACACCCAAGAAATTTGCAAAAGAAGCCTACTTCTTTATGGCGCACAACCGAGATGACCATATAACGAAAACCAGTCATTTCATCCTGTACCGGGCCCAGGTTACAGTAGCTATAAAGTGCCCCTCCCCCACATAATTATTATGACATCATTTAGCTGAAAAGAGTCATAGCTGTTGGGTTTTTTTTACAATCGAAGTAGGCCTTAGTTTACATCATAGATACCCAATACATCAAAGCCGGTTATTTTTTCCCAGCCAATTTCGCACTTTTGTCGGTTCATTTGATAGAAAATAGTAAAATGGGTACTCAAATTGGGTGGTACCCTACGTCACCATCACCACGATTGCAAGCCCATAACCGGACGGGTGCAGCCAGAGGCGTACCGTGGCGGGTTGGTCAAGACATGGGGGGGGGGGGGGGGCACCTTGTGGAAAAGTAATTTTGAGGTTGTGTATGCAGGCTTGTGCGTGTGTATGTGTGTGTGTGTGCGTATGTGCGTGTGCTGTCAGTCTGGAAACTGTAATAGGAATTGCAATACATATAACAGAATGTGATATATTCCACTGCGAAGTCATTTTTTCCTCATGGATTATGGAATGACGGTGTGAAACAGCAAATTACTGGCAGCAACATCAGGAGAATTGTATAACAATTAAATGCGAGCGAGAGGAGCGAACGAGCATGAAATTTTTGACATAGCCTATTACAGTCCCCAAACTGCCGTTTGTAGCTATATTTTTTCGCTTTGGAAATTAAGGGGGCGCACCAGACGCAACTGCTGGCAATTACTGGCAGCGACATCAGGAGAATGACATAACGATTATATGCGAGCGAGCTTGAAAATTTTGACATTTTCCAGTCCCAAACTGCCGGTTGTAGCTATATTTTTTCGCTTTGGAAATTAAGGGGACGCACCGGACGCAACTGCTGGCAATTACTGGCAGCGACATTAGGAGAATGGCATAACGATTATATGCGAGCGAGCGAAGCGAGCGAGCTTGAAAATTTTGACATTTTACAATTCCGAAACTGCCGTTTGTAGCTATATTTTTTCGCTTTGGAAATGAAGGGGGGGGGGGGACGCACCGGGCGCAACTGCTGCTGACAATTTATACTGGCAGCAACATCAGAAGAATATCATAACGATTAAATGCGAGCGAGCTTCAAAATTTTGACATTTTACAGTCCCAAAACTGCCGGTTGTAGCTATATTTTTTCTCTTCGAAAATTAAGGGGGGCGCACCGGATGCAACTGCTGGCAATTACTGGCAGCAACATTAGGAGAATGACATATGCGAGAGAGCGCAGCGAGTGAGCTTGAAAATTTTGACATTTTATAGTCCAAAAACTGCCGATTGTTTTAGCTGTATTTTTTCACTTTGGAAATTAAGGGGGGGGGGGGCGCACCGGGCGCAACTGCTGGCAATTACTGGTAACAACATCAGGAGAATGGCATAGCGATTAAGTGCGAGTGAGCTTGAAAATTTTGACATTTTACAGTCCCAAAAACTACCGTTTGTAGCTATACTGTTTTGGCTTTGGAAATTAAGGGGGGTGCAACGGGCGCAACTGCTGTTAATTACTGGCAGTGACATCAGGAGAATAGCATAACGATTAAATGCGAGCGAACGGAGCGAGCGAGCTTGAGAATTTTGACATTTTCCAGTCTCAAAACTGCCGTTATGTAGCTATACTTTGGAATAAGGGGGGCGCACCGGGCGCAACTGCTGGCAAAATTACTGGCAGCAACATCACGAGAATGGCATAGCGATTAAATGCGATCGAGCGGAGCGAGCGAGCTTGAAAATTTTGACATTTTGCAGTCCAAAAACTGCCTTTTGTAGCTATATATTTTCGCTTTGGAAATTAAGAGGGGGGGGGGGGGGGGCGGATCCGCCACTGGTAGTCAAGGGTGTCGGTTTATGTCCATGATTTGGGTATACTAGGTATGACCAGCGAGGGGGCGTCGAAGTGACCAAATGGGGGAAGGATATCCAAAATCTGCACTTTAGAACATCCTCTAATAATGTTATTATTGTTTGTGTTTGTGTGTGTGTATGTTTTATATACATGAAAAAGTTAGGAAATAGCCCAGATCAAGTCTTATTATTGGCAATGCATGGCATTTTTATGTATATAGACTAGTATGTAAAGCAACACTGCAAAATCATTAATGATCTAGCTTTGATATAACGAAGTGAATGTACAAAGGTGTACATACATCACATTGCGCAACATTGCAGCGACTCTTTTTGCCGTTCGGATGTTCTGAGTACACTGTGCACATCCTGCTCATATTCAGAATGCCAACCAGGAATCACGCTGAATCGCAATATTTTGTCGTCTCCGGACTTTTTGAACAATGTTTCACGCTATATACCTTTTTAACTTATGGTTAAAAGAAATCTTAGAAAAATATTTTATTTCTTGATCCCCCTTTCATGTCGATTTCAAAAGCAGTTTACTAACCCTCGAATTACCATTTTGGTAAGTTTTTTTTTCTTTTTTTTTTTACCAGCGGAAGGGGGAGGGAAGCTTGGCGCCCCCCCCCCCCCCAACACACACACACTTAACAGGGATCGAATGTACCACTCTTTTGCATGAAATATAAAGTATGAGCATGGAGCTCCATGGTATGAGGGAAGTGGCAACAAAAAATATGAAGACTTTTTGTTTTTTGTTTTTCTTTTGCTTGTCAGCCGACTTTTGGCGGAAAATCAGACCTTGAAAGAACGAAGAATTTTTGTTGTTGTTTCTCTTATGTTTTGATTTTCTTTCTTCTTGACTGACAGGTGCCTTTAAAAACGTAGCATAGCCCTGAATAATGCCCAAATATATTCAATAAAATGGTAATATGGATCTCCATTTCTTTGTATGTATAAACGTACCGGTATTATCTTCCTGTAGGTATTGTATTTTTCTACTTTCTTGATTTAAGTCAATAAAGCAATCATCCCAGGGGCATCGTTCTGTTTTAACGATGGTGGGGAAGGGACTTGGACTTGGAATATCTGTGCGAGGGAGCGGAGTGACCGAGTGGGGGGAGGGTATGGGAGGGGGGATACCCCCCTCTCAGACGAGGAAGATTTTGCATTTTCAGACCTGAAATTAAGCGATCTGGTGCACACTTTTGGTGAAATTTTGGATTTACATGTTTACATGTAGGCCTATACTATTTGACGTTGTCAACGTCTGGGCCATACCTTATGTCGATATTACTGTCTTTGCGAGCGAGCGAAGCGAGCGAGCGCTTGAGGAAATTATGTATACAATTACCCTACAAGACTGTTCAGCTCTGTTACCTGTCTGGAGGCGGGCGTACCAACGTCATGCAATATGCCAAAATTGATACAATCACATTTCTGCTTCCTCCATTTTTCCCTCAAATTTCAGGGGGGGGGGGGGATGATTGTACAGGCCATCCCCCCCCCCCCCCAGGATTTAAGCCCAGGTTTCAGTCATTAAATTTCGCGAGAGACAAATTCCAAACGTGTTCAATCAAATTTACATCATGGTATTTCTTTTTCTTAAAGGTGGGAACATTTCAACGTGTCTTTCTATATGTGTTTTTTGTTTCATCCATAAATTACTGTTATAAAGCAGTAAAAGTATCATATTTTTTGTCTAGTATAACTGGATTTGGTTGTTCGGTAACGCTCCTTCTCTTTCATACATGTCATTATAGGCCTATACGTGCACCAGTAATTCAGATTAACTTCATCTTTTATAGTCATGACAGCACAATAGATACAGACGTATATCTCTAGAAGACAAAAAAAAAATGTACAAAAAAAACTGAGGATCATAACCTTGACTTCCTGGAACTGGCCGACCGCTCGTAATCAAGCGCTCGTAACGGTCAGATAATTTGTGGCTTCTTACTTCGTCGGATTCAATAAGCACGTTAAAAAAAAAACTGTTGTCAAAGTCTCTTAAACGAATACGAAAACATGAAATGTTATGATGCTTACAAAGCAATAACTACGATGAAAGAAAATAAGGAAAGAGGTCAAGCATGAACATATCTGTTTAATTGACTGCAGAACATGTTAAACTAGATGCCCAGAAATCAATTTGAATGAACGAGCGCAGCATATACGTGATCACGTGACTATATCATTATGAATTTATGAATGAACGGACTTGGAATGGTGTTTGTCTTATATATGAATTTCAGTTGAAAAGGTGTTATTTAGAATAAGGTTAGAGGTAATGTGAATCTTTCAAAATGAATTTGAATGAAGAGATCATGACATTGAACTACCATGTCATCTAGGCTAAATTAACTGCTTTTTGCTAAATTTAATTCAGCATTAAAGAATTGGATTAAAAGAGGTGCGAAATTGGCCCGGATGCAGGGCCCTTGACAGGTATAGCTCCAAGGTATTCCCACCCCATGAATTAAGCGTTTTTAGGTGAAAAGAGTCATGTATGCCTATTTTCCTTGGCAGTGGAATTAACAGCTGAGATACCTAAAACACAAACCCATCTAGTTATTTTTATTCTTCAAGGGGCCCCCAGCCAGTAGCTGGAAAGTGCTCCCGTATTATTTCATTCTAAGTGAAAAGAATCACGGCTATAATTTCTTTTGCAATGGAAGTAGTACTCAACGAGGTATCAAAAACACCGAAACCAGTTATAGCTGTACGGGGCCCCACGGAGTGTTCCTAAAGTGTCCCCACATGTAATTCCACTATCAAGATCTGCATCCCGGTCTATTCAATCTGTCAGATCGGGAGAGAGCGGCAAAAGTGTACGGGGACCGGGAGCATCGTAGCAGCAGTGACGTTTGGGTGATGGGGTTGGATCTGGCAGTTTTACAGATCGGGAAGAAATTTTCAACTTGTTCAAAATTTCTTCCCCATCTCCCCATCAAGATTGACCTATTTTGAATCGTACCTCAATTGGGGAGAGAGCAATGATAGTGTAAATACCGCGGGATGAGCGTAACAATTCCAGGTTTTTCTGACCGTAGTAACAGCGGCACAAGAACGGGAAGTAGTCTAAACTATATGATACCGCCGTGATGGTCCCGCTGCTGCGCCGCTTTCTTGATCAAAGCACGACCTTCCCGCTTTAACGACGCTCTCACTAAGTTCTCTACTCTCGTATAAAATCAAGGCCTGTTCTTACGACGCTTCATTCCTGCTTCGATAACGCTGTTGGCCGCTTTAGCTACGCTGTTCCTACGCGTTCCCAGACTCAATGACGCATGTCTTCCGCTCTCGCCGCTCTAAAATCGAACGTATAGCCGATACGCTGGAAAATGTTTGCCAGAACAGCAAAACTGATGATGAGGAGGAGGACGTTGTCGTTGTCGCGAAAATAAAGACGAAGGAGCGCATACTTAAGAAGAAGAAGAGATGAAGACAAAGCAGAGAAGAAAGCAAAGCACTTTTGAACTACTGTCTGGGGCCCCGTGCAAGATAAAATATCTTATCTGACTTTGGTATTTTGGATATCCAAAGGGTACTACTTCCATTGCAAAAGAAATTAACCGTGACCCTTTTCGGCTGAATGAAACCAACGTTTGTGTGTGTGTGTGTGTGTGTGTGTGTGTAGGGGTGGGGGCACTTTGGGGCTACTGTCTGGGGCCCCATTATACAGGATAAAATAACTGGCTTTGGTATTTTGGATTTCTCTGATGGGTACTACTTCCATTGCAAAAGAAATTAGCCGTGACGCTTTTCAGCTGAATGAAACTAATGTGTGTAGGTGGGTTGCGGGGGCACTTTGGGGCTACTGTCTGGGGCCCCGTACAGGATAAAATAGCTGGCTTTGGTGTTTTGGATATCTCTGATGAGTACTACTTCCATTGCAAAAGAAATTAGCCGTCACTCTTATCAGCTGAAAAAAGTCAATGTGTCTGTGTGTGTTTGTACGTAGGGCCTATAGGGGGTGGGGCACTTTGGGGCTACTGTCTGGGGCCCCGTACAGGATAAGATAGCTGGCTTTGGTGTTTTGGATATCTCTGATGGGTACTCCTTCCATTGCAAAAGAAATTAGCCGTGACTCTTTTCAGCTGAATAAAATCGATGTATGTGTGTGTTTGTACATAGGGCCTATAGGGGGTGGGGCACTTTGGGGCTACTGTCTGGGACCTCGTACAGAATGAAATAGCTGGCATTGGTGTTTTGGATATCTCTGATGGGAACTACTTCCATTGCAAAAGAAATTAGCCGTGACCCTTTTCAGCTGAATAACACCATATTTGTGGGGCCCTTTGGGGCTACTGTCTGGGGCCCCGTACAGGATAAAATAGTGCTGTTTTCATGATAAGTACACCCAAAGGAACAATATCCACCAACTTTTGTCCCTGACCCCCTTCGGCTGAATAAATCCATTTTTCGGGGCCCCTTTTTGTGGCCCCTAGGCTTACGCTACAGGATGTGACTTGCCAGGAATTCATTTTATTGACCCTTGGCCACATCCTTATATGATGAGACCATCAAAAAGTGTGACCCTTTTCAGCTGAATAAATCCTCTGGGCCCCGGTCTATTATATAGTGAGACCACTACCCTGCATCTCCCCTGTAATCAGCGACAGGAGGAGCCTCGACCCTGGATAATGTTTTGCTATGAGACTGATATCACATTATAAACAGATAAAAGGGGTTTTTCCCTCAAGTCCTGCAAGGTAATCATGTCAACTTAATTGCGTTGAAGAAAATCTCAACATTTTAAAGTCATTGCTCTCATCAAATATCAGCAAAAGAGGAAGTGTCAAAAAAAAAAAAAAAAAAAACTCTCTTTCAACAGAGGGTTCACGTGCAAGACCTTTTAGTCCGGGAGCCAGCGGGGGTCAGCCAAGCTGAAAAGGTTACCAATGTTTATGTGTATAGCAATTTAGTACATATGCCCCTGAGTATGGAAATGCACGTCTGGCTGGTCATCGGTGGTGGGTGTGGCCAGGAGGGCCAAAAAAAGGACCCCCCAAAATTAGGCTAGCCTAGCTGGAAAAGTAACCCCATGAAAACAACTGGAACTTGTTCGTTACACTTACAGGATAAATGAATGACCATTGCCAGACGTTTTAAGTGGTGGGGGGTAGCCGCCAGACGCCCTTAAAGACCCAAATTTTTCCAGCTAGGCTAGCCTAGCTGAAAAAGTAACCTAATGTAACCCACTGGAACTTGTTCGTTACACTTACAGGATAAATGAATGACCATTGCCAGACGTTTTAAGTGGTGGGGGGTAGCCGCCAGACGCTCTTAAAGACCCAACTTTTTCCAGATAGGCTTGCCTAGCTGAACGAGTAACCTTGTGAAACCCACTGGAACTTGTTCTTTACACTTACAGGATATATGCATGACCGTTGCCAGATGTTTTAAATGGTGGGGGGGGGGGGGGCAGCCGCCAGACGCCCTCAAAGACCCGATTTTACCAGCTAGACTAGCTAGCCTATATATAGCTGGAAAAATAACCTCCTGAAACCCACTGGAACTTGTTCTTGTGATACACTCAAAGGATAATTGAATGATTGTTGCCAGACAATAGCCGCCAGACGCCCCAAAGACCAAACTCTTACCAGCTAGGCTAGCCTAGCTGAAAATTAGGAAAGTAACCCCTTGAAACCCCCTGGAACTTGTTCTTACACTTACAGAATAAATGCACGACCGTTGCCAGACGCTTTAAGTGGTGGGGCGTAGCCCCCAGACGCTCTCAAAGACCCAATTTTACCAGCTATAAGGTTCACATATTTCAGAAATGATAGCAGTGTAATTCCATAACAATACCGCTTGTTTGCGAGTTCACCTGTCTATAATCTATGCATTGCCTTATTCTTTTGTTCTGCTTCCTTGAGCCCCAACTCATGCATTTTTATGGTGACTCCCCCATGTCATCATCCTTGTTCATTGCAATTTGTTCTATTTTTTGAAAATATTCTTATTCTTCATCCCAATTATCACAAATTCTGAAACTCTGTCCTCAGTATAACTAATTCATAGTTGTACAAATGTAAAAATCTGAGAATCACCCGAAGGTCTCCTTTAATGCCGGAGTTTCTTGAGTGCACGGGGAAACATGCTTTGAAATATCAATAGGGCAAGTGTTGAGACGAAATACTGTAGAAATATGAGAATATACAGTGCTGTGGTTTTGGTAGAAGAAATAGGGTATCTGTATTTGGGTGATAGCCAAAAAACTTATTTGGAAAGAATAATAGACATCAAAAAAGAATTGCCCAATCAAACATGTCGGGATTGTTCTCAAACATCAGTGTTCTCATTTTCTTTGCAGTGTAAAACGAAAATGAAAAAAAAAAAAAAAAACAGGGCCGGGTACAGTATCCGGATGGACATTGGTGGGATGGGCGTAAACCCGCGGGTATTATAACATACTGACGTAAAAAAAAAAAAAAAAAAAAAAAAACAAGACCAAAAACTTCTTTCTTTCTGTGCCCTGGGGAGAAATATTCATCAATTGCATTTTGGAAATGTTGAAAATCACAACTTTTGATGAAATTTTGTCCAACAGTATCTCTTCTTATACGAAGGCTTTTTTTTATAATTGAGATTCTTTCCTCTATGACCATGATAAAACAAACCCCTGATGATTAAAACAAAAGACAATCAAAACTTGCCAAATGAACTCTTTGGACATTAGCAAAAGGGAATACATTAACAGTTTTTGCAAACACTTTATACAATTGTCTAATACTCCATCAAGCTCATAAAAAATACAATTCTACTGCAACAAGAAATCCATTCAGTAGACTCGTCCTCGGTGTACATAGCTTAAAATGCCAACTTTTTAAAAATAATGCCCCAGCTCTTAAATTTACTTTAAAAAGGGGAAGTAAAGCTCAACACCTTTGGCCTATGACTTTTTAGGTACCGTATCACCTTACGGTTGAGGAGATGGGTAAAGAAAAATTATTAACGAAATAAAACTTACAGGATCATGCTTCACATGACCTCACCGTTTTCTTTTCTTAAGAAAGAAACGAAATCTGAAAATTGTTCAAGAGTGTTTTTGAACATAGTACATTGCAAAAGCAGAAAAAAAAAATCAGTGTTTTTAAGAAACATAACTCACAACAACAAGGAATTCCTGTCGTGTCTAGTATTGCACGTTTTTGGTTTGGAGGGTTTTGGATGCTAATATTTCAAGACAAGTTTATGCTCCGGCACTTTAATGAACTTAAATGTAAAGTAATGATCAACCTCTCTTGCCAATAAACTCAACATTTGCTGTTCTTCAGTAAACCATATGACAGAAACACATGAGAAACATGTCTAAAATTCATATGAATAAGCTCACAGCAACAACAAAAATATTATGTTATCTATAAACTAATACTGCATGTACTTAGTTTCGAGGGATTAAGATGCAAAATGTTATGACAAAAGCCCCTACGTGTCTACCAGCAATTAAACATCCTTCAACTTCTTTAGCAAATGAGCGCATGTGTATCATCTTCTTGTTGAGAAGACGAAGATGAGTAATGGTGAAATAACCAAACTATCAACTTTCCTTAACATGTTTTACATGAAATCATTATTGCCTTCTCGTAACGAAATTGAAAAAACCAGAACATCTGAAATTGTTCAAAATCGCTTCTTGATAACGATGAAAGCAAAGGAAACTTAGTGTTTGTAACCACTATGACACGTGTCTACAGATCTGTCATGCTCATAAGAAACGTAACTCACAGGAATATAATTTTATACAGTAAGTACTTGGTTTGAAGGACATTTAGATGCCAACTTTTCAAGAATAATACACCAGCACTGACATTAACTGATGAAAAAAAAAAGGAATGCTCAGCTTCTTTATCCAATTAGCTCATATAGGTAATTCCTTGTAGTTGAAAAAAAAAACCCGAGTACACATAAAAATATAAACTTCCCGTAACATGAATCACAGGTCATGATCTCCACATTTGCTCTCTTAACTTAAAAGAAAGAAATATATATTTAAATTTGTTTTAAATGACCTTTAAACAATATGAAGAAAAAAAATTGTGTCTGCAAAGGCTTGACACGTGTCTAATACTGGGTCACGCTCATATTAAAGGGACTGTACAGTACTGGTTGAGGTAGGGATTCATGTTTTGAACATTTCTAAGTAAGATAATGAAAAGCCTCTTATAAAATATGAAAGAGCATGTAGTTTTACGAAGGATTCAACGTTTATTTGATGAAAATTGGTTTTCAAATGGCTGAGACATCCAAAAAAGTGCTAATAATAAAAGGCGACATGCCCCAACTTTATTAGTATCTCTTTGTTTCACCTTGTTTTTGGATATCTCAGCCATTTCAAAACCGATTTTCATCGAATAAACTTTTGATACCCCTCAGAATTGCATGCTCTTTGACATCTAATAGAGTGGTTTCTGAATATCTCACAAAACGTTAAAAGCTAAATCTTCACCTCGACCAGAACTGTACACACCCTTTAAACGTAGTTCACAGGAACAAGGAATTCACGTGTGTATAAAATAATACTGCAGAGAGGGTGCAAAGTTGAACCCTTTAATGAGGGTGAGAAAATGTTCCCTTCGGTACATCTTTCCATCCACACTAAGTGGTGCTAGATTGCACCTCTTCTTGAGGGTGCATCTTTCCACCCACACTGAGTGGTGCTAAGTTGCACCTTTCTTGAGGGTGCGATCTTGCACCCTTTACCTTTCGGCGCACCTTTGCACCCCGTGTAGCCTTTACATCTTGGTGCAACTTTACATCCTTTCGTGAGGGTGCAAAGAAACACCCAAAGTTCCAAGATTGTGCCTTGTTTTGAGGGTGCAATCTTGGAACTTTGGGTGCTACTTTGTACCCGCAAGAAAGGGTTAAAGTTACACCCTCGGGAGCAACTTTGCCCCCTTGAAAAAGGCGCAACCTCGTACCTTTAGGTGCAACTTTATGCCCGAGGGATGCAAGAATGTACCCTCTCTTGAGGGTGCAATCTTGTGCCTTATTGGTATGATGTTGCACTTATGTGGTGCTTATTTGCTAAATTACTGCTGCAAAATTGCTCCTTTAAAGGAGCAAGTCAGTGTCACTGCCTGCTACTTTATAGGGGCAATATTACCCATTATCTCAAGGTGCAACTTAGCATCACATAATCGGGTACGATTTAGTTCCTTAACTACTCTAAACGTTGAATAGTGCGAACTGATGTAAGCCTATTTGCTCAGTATATAACTTATGTTGTTGTTGCACTCTGCAAAGTAAATAGGATTAGTGTAACTTGGATCTTGTGAATCATGAAATGTGTGTGCGTGTGGAATTTGTGAGTTGTGAAAATGTTAATGTAAAAGTTAACTTAGTTGTGTTTGAATAATATACTGAAACCAAAAATTTACCCAATTACCTTTTCAATAAGGTGAGCACTATATCTATCAAACAGTTAACCTTCTCGGCAAGAGTATACATCTGCATGAAGGAAGAGGTGAAAATATGATACGCAGTTGTCTGGATACGTTTTATTCAAAACGTTTTTGAATGCGTACTTATTCACATAATCTATAAGAATAACATATGCTTCTTACCAGTACTCAAAGCCTCTAAAACAAGAGCATGCTTTTTACACTTGTAAAGTATACACCATGTATCTTAAAAACAAAATGTAAGAGGATTTAAGAAGCTGTTTGTATGCATTCAAACGAATCCATAATTCTATCTAAAATCTAAAACGTGTCTTGTAAAAGGGGAATTCGTTTTATAATGACGATGCCAAACCGTTTTTGTCTTAAAGTCCTTATCTCGACATGTCTTGGAGTTCACGCTTATTGAAAACATGAGATTCTTGGCACGTAGATTACAACTATGGTTTAAAGAGTTAACTGAGATACGCATATCGTATACGGGCATTTCGATGAAAATATTTAAATACAAGGTACTGTAAATAATATGAAAATCAAACTTGATACCAGCCCTTATCGGCAACCAATAGAGTCTATGGAGAACTGCAGTTATAATTGTGTTCAGATATCGTTTTGGGTGATACACGCATTCCGACTGATGGGATCAAATCGAGTCCCTCAAGCTGAGATTCCGAAACTGCAATGAGCAAACCATCATTATGCATAACAAAGTGACTGAGAATAATGCATGCACGAGTTTCTGTTTCGTTGTTCTATACACAGAAAGTTGTTTCGTTTTCCAATCCTGGCAGGCACACAGAGATTTACAGAATTCAATCATCTTTGGCTATAACGCCATGGTCGCGTGCAAAATGAATGCAGCTTATCTAACTTAACCTGTAGTTACTGAATAGGGGACTACTGTATATTCAATTTATACATTATTAATCGGATGATAGAACCTGTCAAAGAGTAAATTGCGGATATCATATACCATTGTCAAATTCACTTTCTGTTCTATACATAGTATCAATGGAATGTTATGAACCACTTCAGCATTACCAATCATTATCATAATTATTTCCCTGAAACGGCTGCATTTGTATGAGCGGGAAGAGTTTGGCATCATACATAGCAAGAGTCGTGACTACAAAACTAAATACATGACAGTATTATACAAGGTTTTAGGACACTTTGAATCATGCCCCCCCCCCCCCAAAAAAAAAAAAAAAAACAAAACAAAACAAAACAAAACAAAACAAAACAAAAAACAGCAACAAACAAACAACTTAGTGAAATGTTGTACAATGTATGCCCTACTTCAATTAACCTATGATCTTTGACCTTTGAATACATGGCCCTCATTTTTTCAACGAATAGGCATATGGATGCAATGTAGGTATTATATAAAAGAAAAAATGTTTTAGGAAAATACCTTTAACCACTTCAGAAATAATTATGGAACAAATAGTAAAATATTGACACGTTCACTTCTTCCGTAATGACATGACAGAAAACTTTCCTCACCGAATCGTTCTGCCGTAATTCATGAGAAGTCATGGATATATACTTAGTTCGATTAAAAGTATACATTGAGTCATTGCAAAAGCATCTAATGAAAAGTATGCTTCAGAACTACTACAGTACATCATTGTCATTTATTCTATAACACCAATAATATAGAGCTATTGGTCCGCCATATTGCCTAACAGGTCGTTGTCCTCCTACCACGTTTGTTTAGCAAATAAGGCACAGAATTTAATTTTGCACTTGTTGCCAAAGACTCTAATCTTCTTTACCGCTATTCTCAGACATGTATGCTTGTGCTGTATGAATTAGAAACGGAAGCTTACAAATATTCACCATCTAACAAGGCAAAAGCGAAGTGATGTCTCGTCCACGTATCGACTTTGTGATTACAGAGATTTTCAAATGGCATAGGCCTAGTTCATTGACTTTTTGACTGTTCACGTAGTCGGACTTCACCAATATTAACACTTGACAGCAATCATTAGATGATCTGAGGAGTGAATTTGGTGGTCATATAGCTCAAAAGTGTGGAAAGTTATTGAAAGAACACCAGAATACTATGTCGACAGTGTTTATCAGGTGAAATACAAACATAGAACAAGTTCCAGTGGGTTTCAGGAGGTTACTTTTCCAGCCAGGGATATAGTCTAGCTGGTAAAATTGGGTCTTTGAGGGCGTGTGGCGGCTACCCCCCCCCCCCACACACACACACACACTTCTTAAAACGTCTGGCAACGGCCATGCATATATCCTGTATGTGTAAATAACCAGTTCCAGTGGGTTTCATTAGGTTATATTTTCAGCTAGGCTAGCCTAGCTGGAAAAAATTGGGTCTTTAAGGGCGTCTGGCGGCTACCCCCACCACTTAAAACGCCTGGCAATGGTCATTCATTTATCCTGTAAGTGTAACGAACAAGTTCCAGTGGGTTTCATTAGGTTACTTTTTCAGCTAGGCTAGCCTAGCTGGAAAAATTTGGGTCTTTAAGGGCGTCTGGCGGCTACCCCCACCACTTAAAACGTCTGGCAATGGTCATTCATTTATCCTGTAAGTGTAACGAACAAGTTCCAGTGGTTTTCATGAGGTTACTTTTTCAGCTAGGCTAGCCTAGCTGGAGTTGGGCCTGTAAGAGCGTCTGGCGGCTACCCCCCACCACTTAAAACGTCTGGCAATGGTCATTCATTTATCCTGTAAGTGTAACGAACAAGTTCCAATTGTTTTCATGGGGTTACTTTTCCAGCTAGGCTAGCCTAATTTTGAGGGGTCCTTTTTTTGGCCCTCCTGGCCACACCCACCACCGATGACCAGCCAGACGTGCATTTCCATACTTAGGGGCATATGTACTAAATTGCTATATACATAAAAATTGGTAACCTTTTCAGCTAGGCTGACCCCCGCTGGCTCCCGGACTATTTGACCTGTGTACTCCAAACACAAGTTTCAGGAGGGGTGGGGGGAAGGAGGGGCGCTTCAACTCTCCTTATAATGTTATGGCACCACTCTCCTCATGGCATCACTCCCCCGCATCTCCCCCGCTGCTGTGGTATGTTATGGAATGATAGAACATTAGAGCCGGGGTTTTCCCGTCAAGTCCTGCAAGATAATTTAATCCCGTTGAAGAAAATCTCAACATTTTGAAGCCATTCCTCTCGTCAAAATATCAGCAAAAGAGGAAGTGTCAAAAAAAAAAAAAAAACCCTTTCTTTCAACAGAGGGTTCACGTGGGGTGGCATCACTCCCCGCATCTCCCCCGCTGCTGTGGTATGTTATGGCGTGCTAGAACATTAGAGAAGGGGTTTTCCCGTCAAGCCCTGCAAGATAACCATGTCAACTTTGACCCCGTTGAAGAAAACCTCAATATTTTATAGCCACTCAGTGCTCTCATCAAAATAACATCAGTAAAAGAAGAAGTGTTTTTACCCGCCCCCCCCCCCAAAAAAATCACTTTTAAACGTTTGCAGGGCCCAAATCATGTAGTTATTAATATCATTTGGACCTGTTTACGCCAACTTTTGATGGATTTTCCCATTTCTAGCAAAAGGTGTTGCGTTCTATTATCCTTTAAGGGCATAAAGGGACAATTTTGTGGAATGCATCTTTACATAAACTGGATAATAAAACCAGAGCAAAGAAATATATTACTTGGAACACCGATTTTAATATTCGATGTGCCCGCATACACACTATAAATACAGACCTCTCTGACAATATGTGTAACTTCATAAATAAGGGCAATGTTGATATAAACTTGAATTTACTGTCGAGATACACTGCATCGTCACACAAAGTATATCTTACACGAAATTTGTCATGATTGGAGGTTTGCTGCTCCCCATCATTGTCGGTTTTTTCCAAAGGCAGTTAAGTCAGGAACGGCACCTCAGCAAAATAAAACCGAAATGAGGGAAACGGTTCGTTTGTCAGTGGCGATGAACGATTAGGGCCTACACAATCGTCAATGTCAAAGCACCTGAATGTACTTATCAAGACGCACATAATCGGGTGTTACAATACAATACATCTATCTTATGATACAAACAATACAATACAATGCAATAAAATACAAGACGATGCAGTGAATGTTTGATACGCTCTTCCCGTTAATCTCAGGGCGCTTACAACATGGCAAAGAGAGAGAGAGAGAGAGAGAGAGAGAGAGAGAGAGAGAGAGAGATTCTTTCAGGTTTTATGAAAAAGATGTAAGGCTCTGTTAACATGTGATATAATTATGATTTGACTTGATCTATTGTTATCTTTCGATCCGAGGAGCGCATTTGTGTCATGCCATATACAGCGCCCCCACAACGTCAGTTCAGAGATGCACGCGTCATCCCAAACCTGGCTGGCTCAAAATACCAGTGATGAAACTCATCATCCTGTCATTGATATCAATGCACCAGCGATTTTTGAAGGTCTGTAGCTTGAAAAACGTTCGATAACCCCAGTTGCGCCCAGTGGCTGCACCATGAACCTACTATACACACATGGACTATTTTTATTTTATTTTATTTATTTATATGTTTTATTTTCACAGGGTGGCTCCGTCAGTGGGTTAAACACTGTTGTTCTTGGAGGCCCTGCATGAACACATACATACAAGTAAACACAAAAATGTATGATAATCATACAATACCAACAACAAAATCATATTTGCAGTATTAAATCTGCATATATCTTAATGTACTGTATACTGATATAAATTAAACTCAAAATTTAACAATTATGCAACACATTACATCCTCATATCTTTAAATTTCCCCTACCTCAGAAAGAAAAAAACAAACAAACAGAAAAAAAGAAAGAAATGACAACAGGACTATACTTGGGCACAGTGGAGTGCCCTCCAAAATTGGGCTGAGAACGAATGTTTAGATGGAGCATGCCTTAAGTTTATTGGTAAACGGTTCCATTCGAGTGCGCCGGTGTATGAAAAAGACTGTTTCCCAGCATTCGTTCGAGCTCTAGTTACTATTAGCCCGTCAGAGACTGCTGATCTAGTCTGAACGAATCTATGAACGAATGTCTTTCTTTTATCCGACCTGCATCACATCCACCTGATTATGTGCATCTTTGCTAGTAACAAAATTTAATTATGGCAATATTGCAGATATTTTGTATGTATTATGCAAATTAGATGTTAAAGTTCATTCGCTTTAATAAGACCCGTTGTTGTTCTTTTTTATTGAGGATTTGAAAAATATAATCCCACCAGGTGATACATGCTATTGAATGAACTGCATGCACATAAAACTCAGGAAGCCTATATACATAATTGAGATTTGCACACCAATCACAATATTTGCATTCATTTTGATACCGCCAAGAATGGATTCTGGTTTTTATCCTTTTTTTATCTTTTTATTTCCTTTGTTTTTGATGAAAATAAAGGGGAGGGGGCGTGCGCGTATGTAGGGTCTATGTACGTCACTTCTGACCAATCCATACTGCCAGCCCAAGTGCGAGCCTTAGCCTCATTCAAAAAAGAAAAGAAATGGTTGGGCAAGCATATCATTTTGCCCATCCCCCCCCCCCCCTCCATACAGTAATTCCAGAGACGAGAAGATTTTCTTACCTTTTTTTTTTTTGACAGAAAAAAAGTTGCCCCCATAAGAATATTGGAGGGGCAAGCATATTATTATAATTTTGCCCCCCCCCCCCCATAATTCCCGAAATGAGAAGATTTTCTTGCTTTTGAAAGAAAACAAAAATGTTGCCCACATAAAAGTATTGGAAGGCAAGCGCACCATTTGCTCCACCCCACATAATCATAATTCCCGCGATGAAAAGATTTTCTTGCTTTTTTGTTAGAAATCTGTCCAATTATTTCCCCCCAAAGCAGTGGCGTAACTACGGAGTTGGTGGGGGGTGCCCTACCCCCCCCCCCCCCAAAAAAAAAAAAAAGACTTACCAAAATAGTAATTCAAGGGTTAGTTAACTGCTTTTGAATGAAAGAGTGATCAAGAAATAAGATATTTTTCTATGATTTCTTTTAACCATAATCAAATAGGTATATGCTCCCCCAGTCATGAAAATAAACAGACACCCTTGACGACTACCAGTGGCGGATCCAGGGGGAGGGGCGCACCGACCGGGCGTCCCCCCCCCCCCCCCTCTAAATTTCCAAAGCGAAACAGTATAGCTACAAACGGCAGTTTTTGGACTGTAAAAATATAATGTCAAAATTTTCAAGCTCCATTTAGTCGCAATGCCATTCTCCTGAAGTTGCTGCCAGTAATTGCGGGCAGTTCCGCCCGGTGCGACCCCCCCCCCCCCCCTTAATGCAAAAAATATATATATTATAGCTACAAACGGCGGTTTTTGGACTGTAAAATGTCACAATTTTCAAGCTCGCTCGCTCCGCTCGCTCGCATTTAAATTCTCCTGATATTGTTGCCAGTAACTGCCAGCAGCTGCGCCCGGTGCGCCCCCCTTAATTTCGAAAGCAAAAAAGATATAACTTCAAACGGCAGTTTTGGGACTGTAAAATGTCAAAATTTCAAAGCTCGCTCGCATTTAATCTTTAAGCAATTCTCCTGATGTTACTGCCAGTAATTGTCATCAGGTGCGCCCTCCCTCAGGTGCGCACTCCCTGCCACATCCTCCCCCTCGCTCACTCCCTCTCGCTCTTGATTGCCCGCGTTCATGATATTGAATGTAAATATTAAATCAGGAAGTTTATTTGGATGATACTATTTTATACGCAAATTGTTCAATAATAATCTACATCAAAATAATGATACTGCTACTTTAAACAAGTGGGACTGTCTCAAGTCGATAAAACAAGCAAAGCATGCATCAAATTGCACCATTTACAACATCAAAATGCAATTTCAGTTCTAACCGTGGGAGGAGGTTGACCCCCCACACGCTCCCCCTCCCCCCCCCCCCCCCCTCGCTCGCTCCGCTTGCTCGGGCTCGGTCGCGTCCATGACATCAGTGTAAGAATCAATACAAGAAGTTTATTGAAATGATAACATAGTTTATAGGCACATTGTTCAACAACAATTTCCATCAAAATGTACTCCTACCTTAAACAAGTGGGACTGTTTCAGTCGATAAAAACACGCAAAAAGCCAGCATCAAATTGCACCATTTACAACATCAAAATGCAAAAGGTTCTCACCGTGGGAGGAGGGAGGGGGGGGGGGGGGGGGGGGGGGGGGACAACAGGTACTTCCATACCCTCCCCCCCCCCCTTGATCGCTCTCTCGCATAATAACCCCCCCCCCCCCACACACACACACACACACACACAGGATGAAGTTCTAGCTACGCCAGTGGCCTTTCCGCGCTTGGTTTCCCTCAAAAAAAAAAAAAAAAAAACAGTAAAAGTATAGGGATTGAGAGCTTCCTATATTCAAAATTAATTTAATGTCTGTCAAAAAAAAATCTCGTTACATTAGGGTCAAAACGCACCCCCTTGAAAAAAAGCTGGTGACGCCCCTGTTACTGTACAATTATTCCTTGACCATCTGAGCATACGTGCATAGGTCCCTACTGGCAGCGCAATGGTTGTGAGGGTCGCTAAAGGAAGCGCGCCATCTTGCGGTCATGATCTCCCCCCCCCCCCCTCCCCGGCGGCGTTTTTTTTAAAGACGGCACAGATTGGGGCATGGCGCGTGTTAAACCTATGGGAAAAACGTTGGGTTAGGGTTTTTGGTTATGGTTAGGGTTAGGGTTAGGGTTGGGGTTAGGGTTAGGGTTAGGGTTAGGGTTAGGGTTTGATGGTTAGGGTTAGGATTAGGATTAGGGTTAGGTTTAGGGATAGGGTCCCCGATAGATTTTTAGTTTCCCCAATATGTGCCGTCTAAAAAAAACACGCTCCCCGGCGAGAGAGAGCAGTATAAAAATAAACGTTGTGTTCATGGTAAAATTCATACAAAAGTCCTGAAAAAAAAAGAGAAACGAAAAAGAAAATGGATTCGGACGATTGTCCGGATAACTACCAAAATTAAGTAAATGGTTCTTTGTGCAATTATCACTTTTTTTCCCGAAATTTTATCTGAAACTTCATAAATTTTTGAGTCACTTTGCAGACAAACAAACAAACAAACAACAAATCAACCGCCTTGGCAGATTTTGAAGGATGCGACTCATAAACCTACGCATCTGAGGACATAGGCCTTCTGTGAGTAAAAGCTATTACTGACACAACACGATCTGCCTCATTTCATGAGAATCGGAGTCATGCAGGAGAAGATGATGATGATGATGCTGTCATGATACCAGTTGATACAAACTTGTAAATAATCCATTCTGTTTAAGGGACTGTGGGCACTGCAGGCGCCCTATAACTGTTTGAGTCTTTATTTTGTTTTTATGTTCCAATTGACATTTTAAACATACGCCTATCTTATAATTATGTCTAGAAAAAAAAAAACATCTTGTCATTATTATTTTCTTTTTCTCTAATATCCATATCGTTTCTCTATCACTACCAGTCTACCCAGTGTATGTTTGAGCTTGTGTAGGCAAGTGCAAGGCGACTGAAATTGAAGTACAGATACTAAACGCTTAGCCCTTCGAAAATAGAATAAAAGAGGGGTAGTAAGTTCAAGGAGGTACTAGGCTCTGAAGTAAGGGGTCTATTCAAGTGCTTAATCTGTGCCATGAATAGGACAAAAACATGATTGTTAACTACTGTATAGCATCAACAATCAAGGGATTATCAGATTAAACTGAAATCAAGCATGGTCTATCACCACATTCTGACAATGATAACTGTCAAATTTCAGAGCAGTAGCACTATCCATTTAAAAGTTACTAGAGTTGAAACTGAAGAGAGTGCAAAGGATTTTCAAAAAATGAAAGGGTCCTCTAGAAAAAAAAAAAAAACAAAACACATCACAATACTCTACCAAAAGGGGGTTGTGGAAAAACTGCTGAAAACAACTTTCCCATTCAATTTATGATCCCAAACTCAAGAAAAAGGTAGAAGAAGAATAGCTCTTTCAGAAATTATGGAAAACTCAAAATTTACTCGGTTCACCTATTTCACCTTTCTTGAGTCCTCACGTAAAATAAAGAGGTGCGACTTTTTTTTTGTGATGCACGGTCACATATAAGAAAAATTCTCATTATCTCAAAGTCATCGTAAAGAAGAAAAAACAAACAAACAAACATCGCAAACCATAAGCCCCATTTAAACGGTAACTGTATACCATCCCTTGATAAAGAAGAAAAAATACGACCGTAACGGTATTTAGGAAGAAAAGAGAGAGAGAGAGAGAGAGAGAGAGAGAGAGAGAGAGAAGAAGAGGAGCAGGTCTGGTGAAGAGTAAAAGGAATCATTGTAAGCAAAGACTATGACGGATGTGAGGGAATTATATGAGTGACTTAAAGGACAAGTTCACCTTCATAAACATAAGGATTGAGAGAATGTAGCAATATTAGTAGAACACATCATTGAAAGTTTGAGGAAAATCAGACAATCCTTTCAAAAGTTATGAATTTTTGAAGTTTTTGTGCAGTAACCGCTGGATGAGAAGACTACTACAGTGTATGAATAACTTAGATGTCACATGCGTACAACAATATAAGGAAAATATAGAGAGAAATTCACAAAATTCCGTCTTTTGAAAAAAGTACACATTCCCCTGACTCGTTACCGACAAAATGTTATGGGTTATATTATTCCCCCTGCCTTTAGAAAGAGGCAACTCAAGCGCTCTTTTATTATGCGAAAAAAGTTAAAATATGTTGAATTTTCTTTTACATTTTCTTTATACTGTTGTACGCATATGAATCACAAGCTGTAGTAGTCTCCTCATCCAGTGGTTCCAACACAAAAACTTTAAAAATTCATAACTTTTGCATCGATTGTCCGATTTTCCTCAACTTTCACTGATGTGTTCTAATAATGTTGCTGCATTCTCTCAATCCTTATGTTTATGAAGGTGGACTTGTCCTTTAAATAAAAAAGAAAAGAAAGAACCTTTTTGAAAACGCATCGTAGTTTTCAAAGCCCACGGATACGAAGAGAATAATTATATTCTGTAATGTATAACATACCTTTTTACAATCGTTCAAAACTGTTGCAGATTTTTTTCCTTTTTTTTCAACGAAATTTGTTTCTGACCTTCGTCGAACAAAATCTCAAGTAGGGGTCTATGCACCCCCTCTCGTACCTAAGTATTTACATAGGCTTATTATCCTGATTAATTAGTATTTTGTGCAGGATCTAAACGCGAACAAGTTTATTGCAGGTACATTATGCATATCATTGTCGGTTTGAATTTTGGCTCATGAAAATCATTTCATTGCCCCGCTGTGTTACTACTACCAGAAGTACAATGGACATTCAGGATGGAAAGCAATCAAGCATACAATCTTTCAGTCACTAATCTCATCAACTTACAAACCACGATCTTTTGTCATTGAGGGACAAGCCAAATGGATCCACATCGGCGTAGCTTGGGACACAATACAAAGGAGGCTGGCCATTTATCACACAGCAACCATTGTCCAATCACAACACAGTTAGATGACTTAGCGATGCCCTCGATTTGTTTGGACCTGTTACACCCAGAGTTCGTTGTGAATGGGCGAAGAAGAAAATAGTTCATAATTGAATCTGATAAAGATAGCAACTTAGGTATGTATATCGTCTATTATTACAATATAAGTATCATGAAATAAGACAATTTACAATTTGTGTACCAAATGAGTGATAGAGGAAAGAATTCTTTTTCAGTTAGAGGCGAAATAATATCATTTTCAATGGTAGCCATCTTGTTCATACTACTGTAAAACTGTACGTACACTGCGCACTCGACGTGCATGTTGTCCGTCCGTACACCACCCACGTACTCGACTCGTACACTGTACATACGGGACTAATGAAGACTCGTAGACTGAGAAACTCCGATACGTAAAGATTTATGATCAAACTTTTGAGAACTATTAATTTTTCTGGCTTACCACGCTTGACTTCATGAATTCTTGAACTCCATCAGAAGGTGAGTTAATGACTTGTGCTCAATTTGTTATTCTTTCCCATGTACATGCTGCCGTATACTCTATTGTGGCAATTAACTCACCAAAGAAGGACTCTGAAATGAAGTGAACACAACACTTTCCTACGAGCAGCAGTTATCGTTGATCGACTGTGTGCGGGGTGAGCGACGGCGGCTGTACTGTGCTGTGCTGTGGATACAACACTAACACAGTTACAGACACACAGACACGTTGCTGCTGTAGGAAGGGGACGTTAAGTCGAGAACAAGATCTAAACACTACTAGTTCATCTAAAGTTTATTATACTTTTAGTAATACCACAACAATGCTGTGAATGTTTTCACAGAGTCTAGAGTCTAGCTAGACGTTCTAGTTACGACAATCTTGATTCTTGTCAGTAGGCCTATACGGTTTTATACCACCACTGCAGAGGCAGAGATTCTTCCCAGAGCAGATTGCCAGAGATGCTTTCATTCACTTAATCAGGTTATGGAATTGGAACATCCTGCCAGAGCTAGGAGGTGAGTCTCATCTCCCTGGCCATGGGAACTAAGAATACAGATTACTAGATCTAGATGTAGATCTAGTAAAGTTTACACCACCTTTTGCAAACCTTTTTAACATGTTAAAGGAGGAGTTGCAGAGCATCCTGCGCCATTAAACTTTAAAGTGAAAACATAGGCCTTAGTACCCTTAGTTCTAACTAACTGGTAAAGGCCTAAGGGTTTGAAAACTCATCGCACCATTTCATATTTGCTTGCAATAGACCCTACAGTGTATATTGAAAGAGTCTAAGTGTCTACCAAGAAACTAACTATAGACACAGCCCAGTCGCTGTAGATAGCGACAGGGCTGTACAGACGGGACCACCAACCACGAAGAGAGATCAACTATGCGATTGCTTTGAATTTCGATACTTTTAGAACATTTTTTGTCACCACAAACTCATCTAATGAAATCTTCAATAATGAGACTCCATATCTATGCTATCAATATTTAAATTCACATTATGCAACTTACCGAAATTGATGATTAGGCCTACGATGTATATCCAGCATGTCAATATGTAGACAGAAACATCCGTCTGTCCGGAGGACTCTTTTATATTTTGCCATTAACGCTGTCCTCCGTAGACAGACGGAAGGTTGCAGTACCCATTGCTGTGTGGATGTTCTTAACCACTGTCTCTATGGAAAATTGGGTGAGGTACCTCACCCTTCTCGATTGCGTCTAATTCACGGCCCTAGGTCGGCAAATTTAAGCTTGTATGGTGAAATTATTTTTTTAAGAATACGTTACACTCACCAGATTAATGAATAATCCAACATTTTAGGAGAATTTTCAACGTAAAACACAGCCTGTCGCGTCGTCACATTCAAACTGCAGAAACATACACTATGAATCTATTAGCCAATCACATGCGAGGTAGTTTCTACATGTTTGTTTTACTAAAACACGTACCTCGCATGTGATTGGCTTAGCAATTGTTACAGATTCAAAATGGCAACTTACTGCTCGCGAACGGCGATGTTGCGATATCGATAAAATTTCTGCATTATAACCGAGGTTATGTGAGTATTTCGATTGCAAAATGTGAGAAATTTATCCCAAATATTGCTGCATAATGTGTCATGTCATGCCATACTTGTTTGAATGTAAAAAAGCTGTCTGAAATTTGGTTTATCGTAACGTTTGATCTGTGCGCGACTGCTCCACACAGGAGCCGCAATCATTGACTTCGGTCTGTATACGGAGGGGATCCGTGAAGCCAGACGCAGTCTCCGCGGAACATTCCCCGACGGACAGATACAGACCGATCTTTCGGTCAAGTCCATATGGTACAATTGTACACTGTACATGTGTAGTGTGTCATGCAGTCTGCACACACTTCAGTGTAGGATGCATTGCGCATCATTGCGCTTGAAAAACCTTGTTAATCTGCCACCTGAAATCCATTCGAAATTAAAAAATGCTTGCGTTAAAATTGGTTTTGTCACCTGTTACATATGGTAAAATACATTTGGATTACAATTCTGTGTTTTTATGGAGGAAAAAGGTGAATGAGGAATGTCTTTTGAGAGCGTTCACATGATTGTTCTAACTTTATGTCAGTCATATGACTAGGATTCATATTGCCATGTTTTTTAGAGGGAAAACCCAGGTTTTAAAAGGCCTCATTGCTGCACTACAAATGTACTTGGTATTGTATTCAGTCATTTATTGCAATGCTCATTGTGGCAAGTTAGTCTTACAACATATTTCTGAGCCATGATGCCTTGTCTAAAAGCTATGATAATTTACATTTCTCAGCCATTTCAAAACCAATTTTAGCACAACAAACTTTGAATTCCCTATGAAATCCAATGCTCTTTTGTATTTTTAAGCGGTTTCTCATTAGCTTAGAAAAAAAAAAATTCATTCTGATGTGCCATCGCTAACCAAAACTAGGCCTACGGTCCCTTTTAGCGTACCCCAACTACGCTTTATTACGCTTCTGACTGCAGAAACTGATGTCAGGGGTAACTACCAACATTTCACTTTGTGATGAAGATGTATAAAATCATATTTTCAGAGTTGATGTTAACTTTTAAAGGTCCCTGTGTATTTAACATCATGTTCATACATGTAAGAATATGTGTTCATATGCACACATCATGACAAGACAATATTTCTGCAGACATAATGTTCATGTATGTTTATGTCATTGCGTACAATGTATCATTACCTCCACCAAGGGGGGAGGTTATTGTTTTTGTTACCATTGGTTTTGTTTGTTATGTGTACTGAGTTTGTTTGTTTAGCTAGTTTGTCCGTGTGCAAAATAACTCAAAAAATTGTGCACAGATTTTTAATGAAACTTGCAGGAAAGGTTGAGAATGACACAAGTAACAAATGATTAAATTTTGGTAGTGATCAGAAAATTTTTATGGATTTTATGAAGGATTTTTCGTATTTTGCCTGGTAGGGTCAATGAACTTGGGAGTTCAAGCTGCGCATTTTTTAGGTTTTCATGCATGCACATGCATGCTCTAGTTTCTGCTGGGGAGAGGTGCATTGCGCATTTGAGGATTTATGATGTAACAAAGGCTTAAAGGGGATGGCTAGTAACTGATCAGTGGGAATCAGTGGGAATGCTGGAGGATGATTGTTCCAATCCTTGTGGGATTCATTTAAGAGTACATTAAATGTATCTATTGTTGTGTGAAAATTTTTTGCTTCAGAATGGTCTCATATTCAAGTAATGTGCAGGTTAATGTTTCCAGGTTAGCGTGCCTGGTCAGTGACGGGGCATTAATCTGCACATTACTTGAATATGAGACCGTTCTGAAGCAAATAATTTTCACACAACAGTGGATGTATAATGTACTCTTAGAATGAATCCCATAATGATTGGAACAATCATCCCTCAGCATTCCCACTGATCGGTTACTAGCCATCCCCTTTAATATATATTGGGAAATCAGGCGATTTTTCAGTGGGTGGAAATCACTGATCTCTATGGAAGAGCAAGATCAGTGGTGGAAAGTAACTGCTTGGCAGAGGTCTGCGCTCTCGGAGTGCTTTTTTAGTTTGATATGCACTATTTATCATTACAAAGTACAGTTGTATGTTGGAACAGTTCTAGTAAAGCTGTGCTATGCATTCCAATATATGTCATAACAATTTGTTTGATTTCCCTTGTATTATACAGAATTACAATGAATCATCCAACCCGCGGAAGAATTTACCATAGCAAGGACGACTAGTGGGAAGTCATCAACGAGTCAGCAGCAGCAAGCTGAGAAAGAGATGGTGTCAGACACCCCACCCAGCGAGAGTAAGGATGGGGTGGATGGAGACATGTCTCATAGGAGAGTGATAGAAGACATGGAGGATGAGGGGGAAGGCTTTGAGGAGGAGCTGGAAGGTGAGGGAGACATCGGTGACAGTGGTGTGGAGGATGCTGCAGAGACACAGGATACTCTCACTGAAAAACAAGATACTGTGGTCAAGAAGAAAAAGAAAAGGAAAAAGAAGTAAGTTCAATTTACATTGTTTTAGTGTATCAAAATCATTCTGCCCAGATAATATGTTTTATTGTCCCCGCCGAACGAGTTCGAGCAGGGGACTATGAAACGGGCTCCGTACGTGTGTGTGTCCGTGTGTCCGTCCGTCCGTCCGTCCGTCCGTCCGTCCGTCCGTCCGTCCGTGTGTCCGTGTGTGCGTCCGTGTGTGATCAAAATCTTCAATTTGCTACTTCTCTGTCATTAATGAGCCAATTTTGATTCTGTTTGCTTTATATGATAGCACTACATGGGAGCTTTGAAACATCTACACAGAATTTCAGTCGTGACCTTTGACCTTGACCTTTGACCTATATTGTACATTTTGCTACAAAATGCTACTCCTTCGCCATTTCTAACCCGATTTCGATTCCGTTTGCTTTATGTGATGGCACTAGGTGAGGGCTTCAAAACTTCTACACAGAATTTTGACCTTTGACTTCTTTGACCTTTGACCTTGATTTTTTGACCTATATTGTACATTTTGCTACAAAATGCTACTCCTTCGCCATTTCTAACCCGATTTCGATTCCGTTTGCTTTATGTGATGGCACTAGGTGAGGGCTTCAAAACTTCTACACAGAATTTTGACCTTTGACTTCTTTGACCTTTGACCTTGATTTTTGACCTATATTGTACATTTTGCTACGAAAGGCTACTCCTTCACCATTTTTAACCCGATTTCAATTCCGTTTGCTTTATGGTCAATAGCACAATCAGGGTATGCAATTGTGTAACAGGGCAAAAATGAAAAAACTTGGTGAAAATGCTTTTTTTGTTGTTTGTTGTAGCTGAGTGTTCAAATTTTCATTTCATGTAAAGAAAGAGTCAAAATTTTGCATTAAACTGTGCATAAATTAGCATTTAAATTAGGGGTGTCGAATTACATTGAAATGACTAATATATTGGAAAAATTCATTAAAAAAAAGGAGAATGCTTTTTTCATCTGATATTGCTGTTAGATATTCCTGATAAATATCCCTTTCATTCACCACCAGCACATAGCTATGACATATCACAAAATATGAATGAATTTCATATTTTCACTTCTCGAAATGGATGATCAATTTTGTAGGCATTATTTTGAATTCAAATAAAACCACTTTTACATATTTTATCATATTTCACTTTTGCCAAAGAGTGAAGAGGCGAAACTTTCAGGAATAGGTAACAGACATATAGTGGCCATTATTACAAATTTTTATGAAATTAGGGCTGGTACTTTGGAAGATATTATATTTTTCATCTAAAAAATGATCTGTACAGTTTGACCTTGAATGTGCGCACAGTGTTTGGATCAATTCTCATATTTGTAAACACAGATAGAAGAATGAATGTGAGATTTATGATGACTTGAGTTGATATCCAAGCTGTGACACTCAAACAATGACATATTAAGCCAAAATACTATGTTTTTGCTTATGATATCTTTAGAAATTGAACAAGCATTGAAATATGAACACGGAACACTTATCATATGACCTTCATGCAGTATTACATGGGCGTGTATCGGTCTTATTTATGCTCAGCAATTTGTAAAAATATAAAAAAATAAGTTCCTATTGCTCAAATTTGCTAAAATTTTCACACAATAGATTTCTACATATGTACAATTCATGGTTAAAAAAACAAGGATATTCGATAAGGGGAAAAGATTCTTTAAAGTAGTCAAATCAGGATATACCTAACTGAAAGTACAGAAAAACGGCTGCACTTATTTTACTCAGCATTTGAAAATGGCTCAAAACTCAAAACTGGCTGAACATTTATTGGCAAACAGCACACCATATTGTAGTGTGTCTTCAGTACTTTCAGGAAAAGCGAAAAAATAAGCTGTTTCTCCATGTATAGCTGTACAGCATGGGTTAAAAGGTCACAATGTCACAAAAATAAGCCAGCATTACACTCCTACCAGGATGGGACTTCAGACCTTATAACTTTCTCCAGCTGAAAGAACCACTGTTTTTTATTGCATGCAAGCAATGCCAGGAAAAAATCCATTAATTTGATACCAAACACATAGGGGTAGACTTAAAATATGGACCTCAAATCTTGATTTTACGTAAGTTGTAAAACGCTTTTTTTGACGCATTACGTGGGTTTTGGGGGACTTTTTGGTAATTAATCTTTAATAATTAACAGTAAATGAGAAGACATTAGCTATTGTCTTACCACATGTGATTACTGATGTCTTGGCATGCTGCATGTGAATTTTTAAGTCAGTTGGTGCATTCTTTTAGAAGTTACAATTTTTTAAAGTGAGAAAGTCATGATTGCATACCCTGATTGTGCTTATCACCTTATATGATGGCACTAGTTGAGGGCTTCAAAACTTCTACACAGAATTTTGACCTTTGACTTCTTTGACCTTTGACCTTGATTTTTGACCTATATTGTGCATTTTGCTACAGAATGCTACTCCTTCGCCATTTCTAACCCGATTTCGATTCCGTTTGCTTTATGTGATAGCACTAGGTGAGGGCTTCAAAACTTCTACACAGAATTTTGACCTTTGTCTTCTTTGACCTTTGACCTATATTGCACATTTTGTTACAAAATGCTACTTCCGGCGGGGACATATGTTACGCACCGCGTAATTTCTACTTTTCCTTGTATTTCTTTGATATTAGTCCACATTCGCTACATACATTTGATGTTGTATTTTACATCAATGATAATGATAATGAATAACATTTATATAGCGCTTAATACTGATGTTTCTAAGTGCATCAAATCGGGGAAAAAATAATATATATAACGTAAAAACAAAATACAGCATTATGTACATATTATGATAACGACAGCAACAACAACAGCAAAATTACAATCATATTGCTTTGAACTGTTTAGTAGACCCTAATGACAGTGCATTTGGTTATTCTTTTTTTCTGCATCAGATCTGCTTGTAAGTTACGAAAAAGAGAAGACTTGGTTACACTTTTGGAATTGAACTGAAGGAGAGGGTGCAAGTAATTTACTGCAGACACTCCTAAATGGATATTACCATCAATGGTAAATGAGACAAAACATATGTTTTACTATACACAATACATACCATTTACAATTCATCAAATACCTGCTTTGTTTTGTTTTTCCCAAATCTTTGCTATAGATACAACATTTTTTTTTTTTTTTTTTAGATTTATTCATGGTTGTTGACATGGTAAGAGTGAGGCCTACATTATTCTACCCTTAGAAAATAAAATAGTTACAATACTGTACAATGTACTTGCTGTACATCCTACATTGTAGATGTCCATCACCACAATGTGAGTGTAGTATGTACAAATATGTACTTGATGAATCCTGTATATAATTCAAAAGGTACAGTGTGTAGTCGTATTCTTAATACTGTAGGCAAATCAATAAGTGTACCTACAAATATTGTACAATGTAGTGATTGCATGAGAAGCAAGGATGCATTCCAGTTGACCTGTGTGCAGCAGTTGAATTGCTCTACGTAGTTCTAAAGTAGTTCTAAAAGGGTTGTCACATTAGCTTTTGCTGCTTCTTGTATCTGGATGCCTAAAGCCTCTACAATCTACTTTATACTCTCTATTACCAGGTACAGTATTATTGTTGTTCTTTGAGGCAAATAATTGAAGTGATTTTTTTTTTTTTTTTGCTGTATTGTAAAAATGCATTGTTTACAAACCTTTATGTTAAATGTACTGAAGTGCATGCACTGTGATACAATGTTTTTTGAGGGTTTTTTCAGCATAGTGTACAGTACATGTATCTACACATTACAATAATGGTGTTTACGTTGTACAAATGTATTGTGTTGTACACTACTTGTGAGGGAATGTGATACAATGTACAACGAAGTGACAGACTAAAGGTGCTACACCTAGTATATTGTATACATTGTGATTACATACATCGTAGGCCTGCAGATTGTTCACCCTCCCTTTTGGACTGTGACTCAATTTTGCCTAGAAATACTCATACCTCACAACTGTTTGCCCAAGGACTACCCTGGGATGTCACAAATTCAGTCACAAATACACACATGTCATATGATTACTCACCATGCAATACTGTCCTGTCAGGGGTAAGGGATAAAGTACTATGTGGATAAATAGTCAGGCATGAGATTTCTCCGCGGATCCGCGGATTTCCGCGGATTTTGAAATTCTGGGGAGAAAATACTGTACACAGTCGGGAAAATTTCTGTGATTTTCCTCTTTTTCTTTTTTTCTTTTTTTTTTTGCAGCCACCATATCCCGCCGTGTGTGAATGGTGATGAGTGCATTTGTGACCGTGCACCTCAAAACGAACTTACGTATGTAAAGTCGCACACACTGATTTTGCGTGAGGACTAAAAATAAGTGAAATGGGTCAACCTAGCCGAACTTGACTTTTTCATATTTCATGAAAGAGCGGGTCTTCTTTTACATTACGCTAAGCTTTGGTATCATAAAACGGGCAGGAAAGTGTGTGCGTTTTTTTAGCAGTTTATCTCTAACATTTTTGGTAGAATAGCGTGATTAGGTGTGTCTTTAGAATCCCTTTTTCATTTCTGAAAAACTCCCTTCACTTTCAACTCTAATAACTTTTGAAAGGATAGTGATACTGCTTTGAAAGTTGGCATTAATTATGGACAGAATGTGTTAATGAGGCATGCTTAATATCAGTTTAATTTGATAATCCCTTCATTGTTGTTACTCTGGTGGTTTACTTCCTGTTTTTTGTCCCTTTCATCGCACAGCCAGCACGGTTTGGTTAAAAGATTAAGCGCTTTAATAGACACTGTACTTCAGAGCCTCTTTTCTCTGTTCACACTTTTCCTGAGTTTGTGCTTTCTTTCAAATATTTAGATAGGTTAGGAGAGTCCATTTGATTTGAGTTATACATCATTTTAAAGCTTAAGGTCTGCTCTTTCAGATTATGGTCTTAACTAAAAATTCATGTCTGGCGACTTTTTGTTTGTTTTGAGGTGCAGGGTCACATTTGTCAGCGGGCAGCTGTGCGATGTTGCATGTTTCATGCGTGAAATGGATGTGAAACGTGCGTGTCGATCAATTTGTAGCTATATTATACTGTAGCTTGCAGTGTGGTGTGATATGATGCACACGTGTGTGAGGCTGTAACATATTGGTGATAAGCACAATCAGGGTATGCAATCATGACTTTCTCACTTTAAAAAATTGTAACTTCTAAAAGAATGCACCAACTGACTTAAAAATTCACATACAGCATGCGAAGACATCAGTAATCACATGTGGTACATTGTACATTTGTACATGTAAGACAAAAGCTAATTTCTTCTCATTTACTGTTAATTATTAAAGATTAATTACCAAAAGGTCCCCCAAAACCCACGTAATGCGTCAAAAAAAGCGTTTTACAACTTAGGTAAAATCAAGATTTGAGGTCCATATTTTAAGTCTTCCCCTATGTGTTTGGTATCAAATTAATGGATTTTTTCCTGGCATTGCTTGCATGCAATTAAAAACAGTGGTTCTTTCAGCTGGAGAAAGCTACAACTGTATAAGGTCTGAAGTCCCATCCTGGTACACGTACTGTAGGAGTGTAATGCTGGCTTATTTTTGTGACATTGTGACCTTTTAACCCATGCTGTACTGCTATACATGGAGAAACAGCTTATTTTTCTGCTTTTCCTGAAAGTACTGAAGACACGCTACAATATGGTGTGCTGTTTGCCAATAAATGTTCAGCCAGTTTTGAGTTTTGAGCCATTTTCAAATGCTGAGGAAAATAAGTGCAGCCGTTTTTCAGTATTTTCAGTGAGGTATATCCTAATTTGACTACTTTAAAGAATCTTTTCCCCTTATTGAATATCCTTTTTTTTTTTTTAACCATGAATTGTACACGTATGTAGAAATCTATTGTGTGAAAATTTTAGCAAATTTGAGCAATAGGAACTTATTTTTTTTGTTTTTACACATTGCTGAGCATAAAAAAGTGCAAAACACGCCCATGTTACATGTATACTGCATGAAGGTCATATGATAAGTGTTGTGTTCATATTTCAATGCTTGTTCAATTTCTAAAGATATAATAAGCAAAAACATAGTATTTCAAAGGCTTAATATGTATGTCATTGTTTGAGTGTCACAGCTTGGATATCAACTCAAGTCATCATACTTGTAAATCTCACATTCATTCTTCTATAGAGAATTTATCCAAACACTGTGCGCGCATTCAAGGTCAAACTGTACAGATGATTTTTTGATGAAAAATATCATATCTTCCAAAGTACCAGCCCTAATTTCTTAACAATTTGTAATAATGGCCACTGTATGTCTGTTACCTATTCCTGAAAGTTTCGCCTCTTCACTCTTTGGCAAAAGTGAAATATGATAAAATATGTAAAAGTGGTTTTTACTTTTATTTGAATTCAAAATAATGCCTACAAAATTGATCATCCATTTCGAGAAGTGAAAATATGAAATTTATTCATATTTTGTGATATGTCATGGCTATGTGCTGGTGGTGAATGAAAGGGATATTTATCAGGAATATCTACAACATGTAACAGCAATATCAGATGAAAAAAACATTCTCTTTTTTTTAATGAATTTTTCCAATATATTTAGTCATTTCAATGTACATGTAATTCGACACCCCTAATTTAAATGCTAATTTATGTGCAGTGATATGTGATATGTCATGGCTATGTGCTGGTGGTGAATGAAAGGGATATTTATCAGGAATATCTACAACAAAATTTTGACTCTTTCTTTACATGAAATGAAAATTTGAACACTCAGCTACAACAAACAACAAAAAAAGCATTTTCACCAAGTTTTTTCATTTTTGCCCTGTTACACAATTGCAAGTTGTATTACGTGTATATACTATCAAGGAGCTTCGGCATGCATGCTGCGGCATGCATGCTGCGGCATGCATGCTACCGCAGCATTCAGCGCGATGCGTTGACCAAAAGATCGGTCTGTATCTGTCCGTCGCGGGGAATGTTCCGCGGAGACTGTGTCTGGCTTCACAGATCTCCTCCGTATACGGAGGACAGCGTTATACAGCGTGTAACTTATGGCAAAATATAAAAGAGTCCTCCGGGGACAGACGGATCTTTCTGTCTACGCGATGCGCTGCTTTTGTATCCCACTGATTACGTTGGCGTGACCTACATTTGTCATCATGATTTTGTGGACTGGTGAGAATATTTCTTTCTTCAACGAGAAAATAAAGACCTTCGATAAGGATGACCCTCGTGTAGTGGATATTGACACAGATGTCTCCAATACAGTAAGTTCACACACTTGGCAGTGGTTGGAATACTTGTATGAAGTTGATCTCCCAGAACCAGTTTCGTCTTCAAACCACGTTAGGCCAGCGATTCAATCGACTTCCTCAGTCGGGACCTGGAACTTGTGATACATCATCCGCCGCAAGGATTCGCTTTACATTCTGGACTTCATCCAACAATACTTCATTTGCTTGGTCTACACTATACATTAGCTGTTTATGGACTTAACCGGGTCTACAAATTTTTGTACCTCCTGTAAGGTATTATAGGCAGTCTAAGTTAGCTGTTGCATCTATAGACAGAAAGATCCGTCTGTCCGGAGGACTCTTTTATATTTTGCCATTAACGCTGTCCTACGGAGGGGATCCGTGAAGCCAGACGCAGTCTCCGCGGAACATTCCCCGACGGACAGATACAGACCGATCTTTCGGTCAAAGTTAGCTGTTGCATGGACGTAGAGACGGTCAACAATGCTGAGCTGCATTTATGATTTATTTTCAGCAGTCTTACAATACATACTGATTCTCTACTAGACTACATGGACCAAGATCAGCAATACTAGTACTTTGCCTGGTCTGCGCACTGTAAACTGTTAATGGGGCAATTCCACGATAACACTGTGACACTTTTGAGAATAATTTCACTGATCAAATGTAAATAATAATCAAAATGTAACACTTGAGAAAAAATTTTTATCGTGTATCTATGCATATTGTTATAAGCAATTTTGAAAACAAAAGAAAGGAAGAAAAACTGCTGTGGTAAATGAGTTATGCACGATTAATTACCACTGTAACACCGTGACGCAAAATGGACATGGGTTTTTGTGCACTTTGTTTACTGACAAAACTCTGTGAAGTTAAATGAACATTTTGATAAGTGGATGTGTTCATTGGATGTACTAGAGACTCAATGATAATATTGAAGTAAAATTTGATTAAAGAATCAATTGACAGGAAAACTATGACATAGATTTTAAATTTAAGTGCACCGTAACACCGTGACTGTAACACCGTGACCTCTGAAATGTGTGTAGAAAACCTATGGAGAATCCTGTTGTCTTACTTTCAGCTCATAGTGTTTCTCCATTAGGTAGAATGAAATGATGATTCATGATGAATGTTTGACATCATAGTATAACACTTCCAGATAAAACAGAAAATTATTGAAATCATAACAGATTAACAAAAACAACAAAGTAAAGAAAAACTTTGCACTGTAATGCCGTGACATGTCATATACGTTTGTACACGTTACAGTCAGGAACACTGCTCTTTCAGTAAAATATACTTTATGTTTTGAGACATAATTCACTCTATCATCATTGAAAGCTTGTTAAATATTTCTGAGTGAACTTTTAGGGTTTACAACTACTCTTTAAAAGTCCAATTTGTATATTTAAAGATGACATACAAATTTGAAACTTTGATTTTAATGCCTTTGGTCACAAAGGGAGGTGAACCCACTTACAGTTGTAGCAATTTCAGTAGCAATAAAAAGAATCATTCAAGCAATTTGTGTGGTACAAAATGTACCATGATTATTCTTCTTTTTCAAAGATGTACTGGAAAATGAACATGTACATAAAAATGATTACAATGCAAATTCTCATTCATACACATAAATCCTAGTGAGTGTGGCTCTTTTAATATGGTGAAACTTGTAAGACTGTGCACAGCACCATGCACAGGAAAGTAGTATTCCAGTGAGATTAACTTTTGGTGTTATTGCAATGCAAGTCACGGTGTTATAGTCACGGTGTTACAGTTACTGTAACACCGTGACACATTTTAATCAGCTTTAATTAATTAACAAAATGAGTTACTATCATTTTAGCACTTGTATATGGTAGCTACATGTGGTCATGATTTGGGCTATCAAAATAAACCCTTTTGTGCTTGTAATTTTCAAACAATACTAAAAACATCAATTTTTTTGGTAACACCGTGACATTATTGATGATCGTATTTGCGATGTTCGCTGAAGCTTAACACATAGAAAATCTTGCACTTTGATGATTTGGAAATGATGTTCAACCCTTAAACTCTGAAAACAAAGGCAAAGTTTTTACCTCCTTTTTCATTTTCTCATGCTACATTCATTTAACTTCATTACATTTTTCAGATAATTATGTCAAATTTAATTATGCTGATTTTATGCACATATTTAGCAAAGTTAATGATGTAATTTTTTAACAAGATGGTCAATTATGAAAAATTCAGTCCTTAAGCTTTCATTTGATACCAAAATGAATGAGATTTGACTATTTTGAAAATTTGATGGTCATGTCCACTTTATCGTGGAATTGCCCAATGGACTAAGGTAAAGACAGCCAACAATGGCAATTCTAAGCTGTGATTTATTTTAATTTTTTTTTTTTTTTTTTTACCCGTATGAACTGAATCCAGCAAGACGTCACCTGGGTGTACATTACTGTGATTTATTATGGCCTCACATTTGAGTAGGTTCTAGGTATAACAGTTACATGTAAGCATACTTTTCCTTCCTTTAGATTTTGCAAGTGTCATTCATGAGTTCAATTATCACAATGTTTCTCTGTAAAATGTACC
This sequence comes from Diadema setosum, assembly GCA_033980235.1. Lineage (NCBI taxonomy): Eukaryota > Metazoa > Echinodermata > Echinoidea > Diadematoida > Diadematidae > Diadema > Diadema setosum. Next base: position 755,052 of record CM067063.1, on the reverse strand, counting down.
TCATAACAATAGTAAATTTTAGTTGTAAAATGCATTAAAATGAGTTTTTTCATACCTTGAATTTCAAAAAGTCCTCACCGTGGGAGGGGGGACACCCCCCTCCCACACCCTCCCCACGCTCGGTCGCTACGCTCCCTCGCAAACTCTCTCCTCTTTTTTCAACTTTTCTCTGTCTCATGCCTGAATAGTTGACTTTTGAACAACATGTGTGATGTACAGTTGTATTATTGTTTGTGAAATAGCTATTAAAAGAAGAATGAACAACCCTGCAAGACACTTGTAGACTGTAATATAATGCATAGTTCTATAATCATTTCAAGGTTTGTTTTACTGTACAGTTGTATTTCTCTGACTATTCAAAAGGTGCCATTGAATACCAGATAGCATTTTCCGTAGGTATGTACATGTACTGTACATTGTAGTCATAGGCAACAAACGGATCCTTAAGTCACTGACGACTGAGCCGAGAAAATCAAGTTTGAAGTCACATTGATCAAAATTGGTCAAAACAATCGGATTTCTGTTTTTGACATAATTTTGTAGTCTAATGTTTTGCCTATCATCTGCCAAAATTTCGAAGCTAAATGATCAAAGGAAAGGCAAGAAATCAGCGCTTTTCTGGGCCATGATTTTCCAACTTTCAACGTAACAGAATCGTGTCAGAAGCTTTGGATTTAGCGTGGCAGCTACGTTGTATTGTAGACTCCACCCTAACAACGAGGGAGTGATCTTAGTGGTCAGTGCGTGGCATCCTGATTACTGATTGGTCGTGCGTAGACCGCTGGCACTAAGCTTGAATGAACATAGCGGAGGTCCTAGGTACCTTCTATTGTCAAGCGGTGAAAACTGTCTCGCCTCCCCTTGATCATGATAGTGTCGGAAGGAAAACTTTGAAGGCGTTTTTATCAAAACTCTGATTTCCACAACCACTTGACGTGCGCTAATAAAATCATCGATATCTCTGCAACCGATTATGAGTTGTGCTATGGTTTAAAGTAGAAGAGTAAAGGGAATACTAACGTCATGCCATTTTCAGAAAATTATCCTCCCGACTTTCGGATCCTTTTGTTGTAGCGGGTCACAAATGTATTGGGGGGGGGGGGGGGGGGGGAGAGGAAAAGTGACACAGTACAAACCTTTCTGAATTGTATGCTAACATTATTAAAAGAGAAGTTGTACAGTTGTACATGTGTACACACGATGTATTGCATACAGGGGCAGTGTATACAGTACATGTGTGTTGTAACTTGTATACATTTTCACTTGTTTGAGTGTACATGTACTATGTACTGTACATCAATGTACATACAATGTACAAAAATGTACTTACGCGTGTACAATTTACGGTACGCGGTCCTTAACTTTCATGCACTGTACAATGCACTGTAGCACACAAGTTGTACATTCTTGACATGATGGTGATCTGCAGTTGATAAATGTAGTAATACGTACACAGACTCTATTTGTTTGCTTTTAAATTACACTGTACATTTTAATCCTGGAATTATTTTTTTTTTACCTGTAGGAATCTTTATCAATTGAAAACTAAGCTCTGTACAGTGCAAGGTTCTGATCAGACTAATAATGTTGTGCTGATGTACAAATGTAATCATGAATGTTTTATGGGTAAATAGAAATTGACTCAGGCAATTCAGATCAAAAGAGGCTTTGTGAAGCAGCAACGTACTTAAACATCTTAAAGGGATCGTTTAGTTTTGGTTGAGACCTACAATGTAATTTCAGGTTTCTAACATTTTTGGTGAGATAATGAGAAACCTCTTTAAATATGAACTTGAGCATGTAATTCTATAAAGAATTCAACATTTATTTGATGAAAATTGGTTCTGAAATGGCTGAGATATCCAAAAGAGAGCGATTCTAATAAAGTGTGGGACCCACACTTTATTTGACACGGGAAAGTACTGAAAAAAAAATAATCCATGCGTTTGTCACAAGCAGATTAGATTATTGTAACAGTTTGTTTTATTTATGGCTTACCTGATAATCAATTAGGTAAACTACAAAGGGTGCAAAGTGCATGTGCTAGATTAGTTTGTAACTCTCCTTGTTTTTCTCATTGTAGTCCATTGTGTACTTGCATTTCATTGGTTGCCTGTAAAGCAGAGAATCATATTTAAAACTCTGCTAATTTTAGAGCTATTCATGGTACAGCACCAGGGCAATTCCACGGTATGTAGGACACAGATGCCGAAAATTCAAAATGATATTTGTTTCAAACACCATACATTTTCAGACAATACTTGAGTTGAAGTTTTAAGAATCATTATGTTTTTCAATAAAAGCGGCCATTTTGATTTTCAAAATGGCTGCCAAAATATGACTCTAACTCAATGGTAAGAAAGAGTGTATTGTCACATAATTTACCCTTTGTATATCCACTTTATTAGTACTCTAAACAACAATCTTTTATATGAATGCAGTTACCAGACAAGTCTTTTACCACATGATAAAAAGAAAAAGCTGGTTGCTTTAAAGAATTTTATAAAAACTTTTAATTAGTTTGACATGATGGATGTAGCGTCAGTTACCAAAAACAAGGAATTTTTAACATTATTTATCAAAGAAAGTGAGCTGTATGATGTAACTTAGGATTTCTAACGTATGCCCATATGCCTTCCTTTCAATACCAGAAAATAAGGATACTTGGCATACTGGAGAGTCAAATGAACACATCAAAATGTGTAACGTCAGTTACCGAAACGTCATATACCAGTATGTAACGTCAGTTACCATGACAGAAATTATAACTTAGGCAAATTTTTTGACTTTAGGCCATTTCAATACATCTGGGAAGTCAAAGGTTATCAACAAAGTCACAAGAGCAGCAATCCCTTTGATAGGGAATGATGTCATCACCATGGTACACTGTATGTCCATGGATACCTTTTTTTTAGTTCACTTTATCTTATTTATTTATTTATCATATTTTTTGGGGGGGTGGGGGCGGGGGCTTGAGCTTTTGATTTTCGGTTCAGCACAAGTTTAAGGTTAAATGATCTGGAAGTTTAGGTTTACCACATGCAATATATAATGCACTCAAATTACTATACAGTACTCACTGTCCTACGGGATGATAAAGCTACCAAATTTGTAGGCCTAATCAATGATGTGGTTGCATGGTAACCACCTTTTTCTATTAAAAAGCTTGTGTACAGCTGTATACCAACAGTTTTATAATCTTTACTAATGACTACTTTTGCAAGCATTTTTCTTTTTTTTTTTTCTGGAAGCTTAGTGGAGTTTCTACCTCAAGGCAAATGCAGGAACGGATATATTTCTTCGCTTGCACTTAGATGTGTGGTTTAGTTAATATGGCACATCTTGAAATGGTACATAGATTTATAAGCAGGCCTGACATAAGGCATGCACTGTCATTACTGTTTGAAACTAACACTGATGTTGCTCAACCTTTAACACTGATGTTGCTCAAAGTGAGAGGTGATTCTAGGGTAAAATAAAAAACTGATGATTACTTTATTTCATTCATGCAGGGACATTTTTGTAATACATGATAAATATGAACAGGAAGATTCGTTTATATTGATCTTAGAATTCTTTCGGTGCAAAGTCCTATTTCTTGGTATCTGGGATGTATTTGCAAGGCGTGATATACCAGTGAAAAGGAAAAGAAAAACAATTACATTCCTTCAAGCAAGGAATAAACAAATACAGTAATGCCCTTTTGACCAAGAAAGCATGTTTCTTCTTCACAGAAAAAATATTAAAAGTGTAACACTATTCATTTAAATCATTATTGATAATGGAGATCATTTTTTTTTTTTAATTTGTGGCCCTAACAGTGCCTTGAGGGAGAAGGAGTAAAATAAATAAAAGAAGAAAGATCACAGTAGATTTAAAACATATTTATGAGTATTTTTATTTGTATGTGTTTTTTGCCCATGACCTGAAAGATATTTTTTTTTCACACACAAAAACATCTGTGTTTTGTGTAGTACTGCAGGGTATTATGGGTGGGGTACACTAGATAGAAACTTTCCTCTTCATCAAAAAAAAAAAAAAAAAAAAAAAAAAAAAAACCTTAGTTAAGTCAATATTTATACTTGGAACTGCTGAATCTTAATGGCTCTGTGTAATCATAACTGTTGAATAAGCATTCAATCTTAAGACAAATGTCAAGAAATATCCTCTGGTGCACTTACATTATTTTTGCTCAACTGTGCTATGGCATGGGAGGGGGGGGGGAGCTTGCCCTCTAAGGCCCCCACCCCATTTTTGTCTTCAGATTTTGTTTTAATTTGTTGCTAAGTACAGTAAATGCCTGGGATTGTTACTGGTATACTGCAGCAGCATAATAACCTGTTAAATACACGTGTAAATTAGTTCTTTGTAAACCTCATAGCAAAAGTATGTGTAACGTCAGTTACGTAACGTCAGTTACTGACATCATGTTTACCTTTAAGTTTTCATAAAATATAAAGAAAATGGACTTATGTTTCATTTCATTTTGGTATTTGTAATTGATGAACCAAGGTATGATTCCATATCAAACAAATCACTCTGAAAGGTCAGAATTATAAATATCACAAAACTATTCCTAATCATGATTTTCCATGTGTAAACCCTATGGCAAATGTACGCGTAACGTCAGTTACGTAATGTCAGTTACCGTCATGCCTTCACTGAAATTGGCATGGTGCTAAAAGGAAATATCTAAAGTGCACATTATTTTGCACAGCTGTTCCTAAGAACCTAGGTTTATTGCCATATTAAACACATTAAGTTTAGAAGTCAGGGACATGAGATATTTCCATTGTAAATCTACACCATAATTTCCCATGTCCTTTTTCCGTAATGTCAGTTACCGACACATTTTCACTTGCTATGTGATGAGAAATGCAGTTTGAGAGAAAAACTTTCCACCTATTTCTTCATTCTCATGAACTCATTCATCAATGCTAATTACAAGCCCCGGGTGCTTTCATTCACAAAACTACAACATAAACAATTTTATGAAAATCCTTATGCGTAACGTCAGTTACCGTGGAATTGCCCTCCAGCGTATACAAGAACTTGTAGAATCAAAAACATCATTTCAAATATTTTATCATCTTCGAAATTCACGGAATCAAACATTATTGAAATATCCAACGGGGAAATCAAAAGTTACTCTTGGTGACAGGGCACTTTTGTATGCAGCACCAAAATTATAGAATAATCTCCCTTTGTTTGTAAGACAAGCAGTTACACGTGTACAATTAATGAGTTTAAGGCCAGTTTAAAAAGTCATCTTTTGAAGTAATGTATTTTCTGTTTGAATTTCTTGTATGCATGTCATTTTGTAATGCACAGTAGAGTATATTATTATAGTAGCTGCGCAATATACAGTGTAAATGTCCTTTATTATTATTATTATTATTATTATTATTATTATTATTATTATTATTATTACGATCGCTTTGTTTTACTTTGTTTTTGGATGTTTCAGTCATTCCAAACCCAATTTTCATCAAATATACTTTGAATTCCTCTTAAAATTGTATGCTCAGTGTTTTCTTAGTATCTCGCAAAAAGTTAGAAGCCCAATTCTCATCTCCACCAATACTGTACCATCCCTCTTAAGGAGCAACTTTTACTGTGTCGTGATCTCAACTTCAATGAATAGTTAGTACATGTGTGCATTTTATTACATACATTTCACATATTTGTACATGTACTGTACAGTAGCAATTGTCCAATATTGTCCTTGGTCCTGTACTACAAGTGTAGCAGTCTAATACAAAATATCTATGTACAGTACATTGTACACTGCTTCAGCATATATTTTTTCCCCTTTTTTTTTTTTGTCTATAAAAGTAGATGCTACATGTACGAGTGAATTGACTTCTAGAAAATTCTGTGTCTGTTGAGGATGGGCAGATTTTGCTACATGTACGTATTTCTCATAGACACTTGCCCGAGTAATACTCGGGGCTCGTTCTCAACGGGTTAATCTTTCAATCCTTTTCACTTCTTTTTCTGTACTTCCTTTGATACATGTATGTTTAAATGTTTGTTTTTGTTTTTGTTTTACTTTTTCTTTTTCAGATTGATTGGCATCAATCTCTCGAGCTGCAAATATGACTCAGGTAAGACCAAAGATATTTGAATTTAGTTTCCTCTTTGTATGGAGTTTTGATTTTTTTTTTTTTTTTTATTTAATATTGATCCATCCTCGTGGTTAGAAAGTGAGTGTTTCCTATAGTCAACTTTAGGTCTTGTGATCAGGCATGCAATGTTCACAAAATGTGTGAACACAATCTAGACAGAGCTTGGATTCCTGGCATGCTTTACAGAATTCCTCATTTCTCTTTGACCACTACAGCTGTACATCAAATTTAATGGGGTTTTCTGTAAGATGTGGGCAGTGAGTTATAATTTCATACCCTGAAATTGTATTTGGATTGATTCACTGTAAATAAAGTTATTGTTGCGGAGGGTCCCGTTGAATTTTTTTTTTTGACATACTGTACAGTGCTATACTTTTTTCTTGTCTTTAATGTTGCAGTGAGGAGGATGGCACGCAAATTTGGCATGAAAGAGGTGGGGGAGGATGAGGACTGGACATTATACTGGACAGATTGGACAGTGGCCCTGGAGAGGGTGATGGAAATGAAGAAATACCAGGTTTGTATACTTACTGATAGATAATGCATTATGCCAGATATTTTGCTGTCATAATTTTATGTGAATCAGGAGATGTCACAAAATTTTGCAGGTGATTGAATTCTTGATTAGAAATCACCTACACGTATCAACAGAACATGGTAACTGATTACTATACAACAGTATGGTATTCTGGAGTAAGATACAGGTATTAAACAGTCATTGTGAACCCTGCACTCTGCTGCACTGTAGAAGGCTTCAATGATTTCTCAGGCTTTTATCTATGGCTGTAGCATAACTACAATGTACCGGGTAGTTGTTATTTTCTCCTCATGTCTACCTCACCAGACATTCTTATGTACTACACGTGTACCACCCAAAGTGTAACATTTAAAATCCGATTCAAACTTGTGGTTTCAGATAGCATGACATGAGTCAAATCAGTAGAGCAGATCCTTTTAATTCCATTGTATCAACTTGCATAGAGGTGAACATTACAGGCTGTGTCATATTACCTTACATGTACTTACATTGTACTACTCTGTACTAATCCTAAATTATTCATGGACACAGCTTGTAATTCTTTGTGCCATTGTACAACATGTACATGTGTATGATCTTTCTTGTGCAGAATGAGACCTTTAAATGCAATTAATCTACTTTTCTGTGTACTACAATAGTTAATGTTAAAGATTTGTCATGATGCACTTTCATTACCATCAAATAGCATTGTAAAGCACAGATTTGTGGAAGAAATCACTACAGTGTATCATGGTCACATGACCAAACTGATATCTAGCACTCTTATGAGTGTCCAATGCTTGCTTGTTGATAATTATGGTGTTGATGTTTTGCTGTGTAATGAGATCACTAGCATAATTTTTTTGTGAAGGAAAATCGTTGCTGCAAAGGATGTACAGTTGTATTCGTTACACAGATATACTCTATACTTCTTTATTAACACTGAATCATCCAGATATTCCTTGTGTTTATTGGAAATCTGGCCTAAATTTATTTAGCACTTTTCTTAATACAATATAAATAATTAGCCTTTTCATATATTATTGTTTAAAATTAAAATACGTTTACACTGTATTGCAGATTTACAATGTCTGTGTTTTTGAATGGCATATACCATATTCATGATACCAGTAAAGTCCATTTAACTGTTCTACATGTAGTTCTGTAATCTGAGACATATGAAAGCATGATTTTGTGCCTGAAAATCTGTGTAAAACTGTCTCACTCGTATTGAGTAGATGAAGGGTAGCAGGCCAGTTTTGTTGCTTTTCAGTGATTTCACAGGGTCACGAAAGTTGTTTTTCAGAAAGAGCTGTCCAGAAAATGATCCAGCCGGTAATTATACCTAGGGTGTGTTTGGCCTCGCCAGGTCGTCTTACTCTAGCGTAACCCTAATCCAATTTCCTCTTGTTTGTGCCTTCTGTTTTTGTTTTTGTGCTGCTGTGTAGAAAGTCAACCACTTTCCTGGCATGACTGAAATCTGCCGCAAAGACCTCCTTGCGCGCAACATGACCCGACTGCTCAAGCTGTTCCCCAAAGACTATGCTATCTTTCCCAGGACCTGGGTTCTGCCCGCAGAGTGAGTGTATATTTCTTGTAGTCTGCATCAGTCTTTGACTCTCTTCACCTGTGAAATTGTGAAGATCAGAAAATCAATAATGCCATTTGCAGCCTTTTACTAGACACATGTTAGTGTTTTAAATGGAACAATGATATTGCATGTACACTGTACTTGCCAACTGTTCCCATTTTAGAGACACATTCCTTTTTCTTAGAAAAAGAAAAATCTTTATTTCACTCTTGTGTTCCTATTTTGTCAACACCTACATGCAAATGAAGCCCTTGAAATTTGCATAGATTTACATAGTATAATTTTTTCCTTGATGGTAATTGTACAATGTAGTGATAAATGGGAAATGAAAAAAAATCCTGCTTTTGTATTATTTTCTCTCAGTTACAGCTGTATTCCTATTTCCTGACTTGTAGGCTTGGCAAATAAAATGCAGCATTTTAGAATTGGGAACAAAAAAAAAACGGAAAAAAAAAAGATCTGTGTCCTGTTGAGTGACATACTACATGTAATTATCATGTTCTTTGAATATCATCACAATCCACATTTTGATGGTACAATGTAGGTAGTTGTCAATGTGACAAGGAAACAAATATGCATCCAGTTTTATAAACCCCATTAAAAAAAAAGTTTTAATCTGTAATTCAGGTTTGAAGGATGACGTTTTTGGGCGGATTTATTAAAAAAAAACAACAAACAAACACACCTTGTCTCATCAAATTATCATGCTTTCCAAGGATTTGCCATCTGCTGTCATTATGTAATCATTGAATTTGAGCATAGGAGAAAGTCTGAAGTGAAATATTTCAAAATGCATTGTTTTCAGCACAGACGTTTCCATACAGTGTAATTCTTGAAGATGCAATATGTTTTGGATAGTGCCTAGGTGACAGCACATGTGTTTGTTTTTTTTCTTCAAGGGACGAACTGTATTTGAATGATGATCAGATGGTTATTGATAAAGTCTAAAGACATTTAATGATATCACTTTTGTTTAGGAGATGATATTTACCTTGAATAATATTTGTGTGAGATACAGCTGTGGATCGCTGAGTGGTCATTTGTGAGATGTAAAGATGCCAGATTTTGCAGCTTTCCATCTATTACATTTCTGCATATTCAGAAGGACTGCACATTCCAAATGACACATTTTAAAGAGAATTGATCAAGGCTTATAACCAAGAAACCACATTCATGTAAGATGATTTAGGCAACAAGGGATACATTGCTATTAAACATATTTTATTTTTCTTTATTACATTTGGGTTAAATATAATATTTCATACCTAAATAAGTCGCTAGAAATGTTGAGTTTGAGTTGAAGCATGCTTCAGAATGCATAGTGATAATGAAAACTTAAATTCTTTGATTAAAGTTTGTCCCATGTGTTTATTTTGTATCAGGAAAAAGAACTCAATTTGCATTCAGAGGCAGTACATTTGTATGTGTGATAGCTTGTCTTGTCAATGAGATGTGGCTACATGTACATGTAGCTGTGTAATTCCTGTATTAAATGTAACAGGATGTGCACTCTTATGCTTTTGATGCAGCTATGGTGACTATCAAGCATTTTGTCGGACCAAGAAGAACAAGACTTACATCTGCAAACCCGAGAGTGGGTGCCAGGGCAAAGGTATTTTCATCACTAGGAATCCAAAGGACATCAAGCCAGGGGAACATATGGTGTGCCAGCAGTACCTCTCCAAGGTAGGTCTTGCAGCTGAGTAGTGATTCTGTATCAGTAAAATACTAGTAGATATTAAAGGGTAGTACTTTCATTCATTGGACAGATTAGCTGACATATGAAAGAGGTCTTTGTATTTGTTTGTTGTTATTTTTTAGTAATGGGCTTACAGCTTAGGAAATATATTGTAAAACCATAACTTTTTGCATGTATGAAACTTGTGCAAATTTTGCAAGATGCCAAGATTGGAGAAAGTCAAATGCATGTTTAACTTCTTGTCAATGCAGTGCACTTAATACTGATACATAAAGTATACTGATTTATGGACTGCAAGTAGTGAATGTTTCATGCTGTAAATATTTGTGGTTTTTACAGTACACTTGTTGCTTGATCACAGAAGTTGGTAGTGCAGTTCTCTGTCAAATGTACATCGTATATGTATAAATTTCTTTCTCCAACACCAAAACTGGAAGCTTGTTACTTAATTCGTTCATTGCTTCATTTTGTCTTCTTAGCCTTTCCTCATTGATGGTTACAAGTTCGACTACAGGATCTATGTTGTGGTGACATCGTGTGATCCATTTAGGATATATGTGTACAAGGATGGTCTGGTCCGGTTTGCTACAGTGAAGTACACTGAACCAACCAATTCAAACATGGTTAGTCAATCGGAATCCTATGTTTGTATACACAGTAAGGGAAGGGATATTTATTCTCACTAGCGTTCTACCGCAGGAGGACGCATGGAACGCTCGAGGACGATTTTACGCGTATTTAGGCGCATCTGACATGATGTGCGCGCTGGTGATTTTTTTCTGTAAGAGAGAAATCGTCCTACCGCGGTAGGACGACTGGCGTCCCTCCGCGTTCTACCGCCACATACACGGTACCAGCTGTACTAGTTATACACGTCTCATGCTTATGCTTTGTGCGTGTGTGTGGGAGCCCGGTTTGGTTGTACGCCGTGTGATCCCAATCAACAGAAGAGAGAATTCGAGCAGCAACGCAACCAACGAGAGCCAGAAGCTGGGTGTACTACGATGCGTATGGCGATTTTTATAGCGTAAAGACTAGAATTACACAGCTTGAAATCGTTTGTGGCCGTATGGATGCCAGTTTAATCACAAATGAGGTGGAAAAATATCGTCGAGCAACCTTCAAGTTGAGACACTATTCTATCGGGATCACTCATTAACTAAAAAATAAAGTGTAGGCCCTAATTTACATTCAAGGATGAAGTGATTATGATTAAGTAGGTCTACTAGACTAGTAGTAGGCCTACCTGAATCCTGATTTAATGACAGTGAAATGAGCTATATAATGACTAATGTGACATGACAATTCGCGAGTCTTGTGTTGATATAAATGAACGAAATCACTGGAAAAAAATATCTTATACGTGAGTCGTGACTCCTAGTATCATTTAATTGTCGGGCAATTGAATAGCGGGAGTGCAACGTTTGACATGTTAAAATGCCAATGGGAAAAGTGAGCTTCAAATATCGAAGCTACTTTGTTAAGAAAAAAAAAAACACAAAACCGACAAAACAAAACACAAGTCACAAAAAAGGACATCGGGGTGGCGTGAAGCTGCATTTTGACAACTGTTATGAATATTTACATACGGCATATGTGCCACGGTCACACACCTTGCTTAGACTCGCCTTTTTAGACGTAAATTTTGGTGGATGAATTTCTCTTCTGATGAACGAATGTAATATCATGTCTTTCTTTTAGTTTGTAGATTGTATTTTGTACATTGTTATTACAGCTTGATCGTCACATTGACATTATTTTACCGACACGGCAGTTCTTTTCACTGTCGGGATACAGTTTTACGGAAATTAGTTCTTAATCTGGTATATAATGGTACATACACCTACAGTCCACAGAATATTTACCACGCCTCGACGGGCAACTCATTCCGTGTGTAAGTACGGACGCCCAAGGTTGTATTAAACGATGTGCAATTTCGTTCCTGATCTCCCTATCATTACAGTACAGGAGTATCGGCTGGTGCTGAAATACCGTTGCAATCCCAAGAAAACCGCTGGATTTTACGTTAAATTGGTTAGGCTTTTAGGGGAGATTGCCTGTACATACCACTTTGGAAGACAGGGAAGCAAATTCTTCTCAAATCAGTAGTAACCTGTGATATATTCCCAACAATTCCATTTCAAACACGCTGTTGTTTTCCCTGCAGGCTATTAACAGCATAATATAAAAATATGAAGAGAAACGCGTACACTACTAGTTGATGAGAACAACTGTAATCAAGTCAGTCTGCAAGAATCTGTGAACAGTCTATTGCAGAAGAAGTCTCCTATGTGTCCAATGCGAGGTGCGCAATAACCACGTGCTGTCATTCAACCGTATCCGGGCAATTACCCCGAGAGGGCAATTACCCCCCGGCCAATTACTGGTTGGTGGTAAGGTTAGAGTAGAGATTAGGGTTAGGGTTAGGTTTAGGGTTAGGAGTTTGGGTTAGGGTTAGGGTTAGGTTCAGGATTAGGATTACGATTAGGGCCAGGGGAAGGGTGCGGGGTAATTGCCCAGGGGGTAATTGCCCTAGACCCCATTCAACATGTGCGTGCCTGGGAAGAACGCAACTTTCATGTTCAGCTCACACGGTGTCATGTAAGATGTTCTTTGAGTGGTGGGAGACCGACGTGCAATCAACACGTTACGACGCGAAATGTACAGTTGTTTTCTTCTCTATCTTTTATTACTTTTTTTTTTGTGAGAAGCACAGCGGTGTTTTCAAACACACTATGTTAGGTTGGTTTTCGAGGGGTGGGGGTGGTGGAGGGGGAGGCGTACAATTAATGTAGTACAAGACTTTGAGCAAGGAGATGCTACATCTTTTAGTTTTTTTCTCGGGATGCGCAGATTGCTGTAATTATAATTATGGGATATTACACGATGAGAGTGGAATTAAAACACGCAAGTAAACATATGCCCACATACACGCACTGACATAAACACAAAAACACGATATAGTTTTGACGAAATGAAATATACTGGTGATCTGTAATTTCCTTAAAATTCAATGATGAAAAAAGAAATCCTTCCATCTGCCACGTTTCCCTATCTTCTACATCGCCATTAGGATCAAATTTCAGGATCAAATTTGATCATTTCTTTCACTGTTGTAATTGTCAAATACTAGTACATGTACATGTATTGCTCTTTATGATAAACTAACTTACAACTTGGATGGAATTGCCGAATACTAGTAACCAACCGTTTGACCTTTTTTATTTTCGGTTAAATTACGAATGCTATTACCAGCAAAGAATAAGGGGAAAAAACATTGACGACAGTAAAATAAAAGCGAAGAGCTGATTGTGCGTATGCAGTCTCTTCGGATAGAAGAAACTTGACCCCCTCCCCCCCCCCCCCCCAACACACACACACACACACACACACACACACTTGTGGGCATTTCCACAAAAACAGTTGCCAGACTCCAGGTGCTAGACGAAAGAATGCGCGCACTTCTGGTAATAAACAGCGTATTACATAGCCTGGAAATATCGATGGAACAACGATCATCTTGTAATTGGCAAAGATCATGATTCTAAGCAACACATCATGATTGTGTATAGACTTTCTTTTGGCCCATACTAGACAACATCGAACAGTCGATTATATATACTTGAATACCAGTATTTTTAATGCTCACTGAACTATAAAACGGGATTGATTAATGATATCACTCAATCAAAAATGGAATTACAGAAATATTACTAGTATGACGGGTCTCGTATGCCGAGACAAATTCACTACGAGAATGTTATGCAGCCGCATGCTTATTGAGAGCTACATGTACCCGATTAGACAGCAAAATCATGACAATTTCATGCCCCTCAAAAATGCGTATCCTTATTCAAAGTTCGAAGGAACTTCACCTGTGAAAAAAAAAAAAGATATATATATATATATATATATATACTGTAAATTTCCACTAAATTTTACGGAGGTATTTTGGCTAGCAACCTTTGTTCGGGGTTTTTCTTTTCTTTATTCTCATTTTTATTTCTTTGCTCGTAAAAGACTTCTTGATTTATGAGGGGCATTCGATCCATCGAACTTGCGATAACCTCATTCCCTTGAATTGAGTGAAACCACGTGTTTCGTACTGGTACTGTTCGTTATTCCGAAGGTTCGTTAATCCGAAACACGCAAATTCCCTATACCTAGAGGCTCGTTAATCCGAAAATGAAAAAGGGTTCGTTAATCCGAACATTTGTGGCGTTATTCCGAAGATTCGTTAATCCGAAAATGAAATTCGGAGCAACGAACCTTCGGAATAACGAATCTTCGGACTAAAGAGCCTTCGGAATAACGAACCTTCGGAATAACGAGCTATAACCGTTTCGTACTTCGGCACATCCACGCAAAGCGTGGCGTTTAGCGATCATGCATGTGGCAGACTTTCAGATTATAGTTAGGGGAAAAGAAACTGGAATAATATACTTCGGAAATGGTGATGTTTAAAGTTAAAGCTTGACACGAATGTCTATGTTTTATAGTAAACGATAATTAAAAATACCCAACAAAGTTTTGCATTCGCTCTCACAAAAGCTCGCTTGAGAAGATCAAAGTATCCCCCTCCCCTGAAAGGCAGCTGGAGTTTCCGCACCCCCCCCCCCCCCTTCCGAAGCTTTTGGAGATCAGATAATATATTGCGTCCTTGGTATAACATAAAGCAATCAATGAACGCTGAACATAGGAATCTTTATTCTTTAGGGCAAAATACGAATTTTGGAGCTGCTGAGTACGTCCCTAGTACTAATTTCTGCTTACGAGCACATAATTCTGTGAGGAATTCAAAGTTGTATTTGATGAAAATTTGTTTTGAATTACGAACCTTCGGAATAACGAACATCATCCCATTTTGACTGGAAGGGACTGGCATTTGTTTTTACCGTTGGAATTGCAGATCGGTCTGTAAAGAAAGAGTAAAATATGGCCACCACGTACTAGTATTTTGCGGAATTCTATCCGGACTCTGTGGAGTTTTCCGACAGTTCATTATTCCACAGGGAAAGGTTCGATAAAGGGATGGTACAGTTTTGTTTGAGATGGGACTAGATTTTTTTTTCTTTTAGATGAGACATCTCTAATGAAATAATAGAGAACACATAATTCTATGAGGAATTCAAAGTTTATTGATGAAAATTGTTTTTTAAATGGCTGAGATATCAGGGAGGTGGAATAAAGCAGTTCAATAAAAGTTAGACCCACTTTGACGATCGTTTGTTTTACACTGTTTTTATATCAGCCATTTCAAAACAGATTTTCCTCAAATGAATGTTCAATTCCTCTTAGAATTGTATGTTCTTCAACGTTTCATAAAGGTTGTTTGTGAGTATATTGCTAGGAAAAAAAAAAATCACCCAATATATCATACCACTCATTTAATCAAATTAAAATAAACTTATACAGCAGTGAATAACCTGCAGCGAAGACGCCTAGGGGGAGGGGGGGGGGGGGGGGGGGGTCATCGTTATATGATGATGAGAAGGGGCTGATATGACAAGGGGAACACGCAGCCCATTATTTCAAAGAGGATGATCAGGATCAGCAGGCCTGTAGCGGGGGTGGAAGTAGGGTGCGTATACATTATACGCCATCCCCCCCAAAATAAATACAGTGTAAATAGATAAATAAATAAATATGAAATAAAAGTCTGGAAGGTCCACTTTTTCAAAAAATACTGTAAGACATATTATTTATAAGCCTCATCTGTATGCACTACTCCAATGTCCAATGTCTCGTTGGATGACCCTGACACTGACCACTCGGTATACCCGTCACCTTACCTTCGCACACAAGTGTGGAATAATGAAGTAACCTACATACAAGAAGCAGAAATTATTTTTTTTCTTCATCATCACAGTTTCGTAAGAAGGGAGAGGAAGAGGAAAAAATGAAAATAATGATGATAAAATCAATTCCACATAATTTATTCAGATTACGATTATATTCCACTTCGTCTCTTGGTGTATATTGTGTATTCGTGTGTGAATTTACGCCTGCCGACTGTAGTTCGTTATTCCGAAGGTCCGTTATTCCGAAGGTTCTTTAGTCCGAAGGTTCGTTATTCCGAAGGTTCGATAATCCGAAGAAGTGATAAGGTTTGTTATTCCGAAGGTTCATTAATCCGAAAATGAAATAAGGTTCGTTAATCAGAAAATAAAACAAAGCTCGTTATCCCGAAGGAATTTCATTTTCGGATAAACGGACATTCAGAACAACGAACCCTATTTCATTTTCGGATTAATGAACCTTCGGAATAACGAACCTTCATAATACCGCCACAAATGTCGGATTAACGAACCCTTTTTCATTTTCATCAACTCCACAAATAGAGATTACGATTGTATTCCAGTTTGTGAATCGTGTGTTCTTGTGTTTTTAATTATGTGTTTACATGCGCCTCAACATAACATCATTTTTTTCAACATAACATATGGTTACAATTCGTTTTCCGAAGGTTCTTTAGTCCGAAGATTCGTTGTTCCGAAGTTTCGTTATTCCAAAGGTTCGTTCTTCCGAAGGTTCATTAATCCGAAAATGAAATAAAAGCTCGTTATTCCGAAGGTTCGTTACGGACCCTATTTCATTTTCGGATCAACGGACCTTCGGAATAACGAACCCTATTTCATTTTTGGATTACCGAACCTTCGAAATAACGCCACAAATGTTCGGATTAACGAACCTTCGGAATAACGAACAGTACCCTTTTATATATATTATTATTATTATTATTATTATTATTATTATTATTATTATTATTATTATTATTATTATTATTATTATGAACTACCAAACGAACCATCAGAAAATCGAATCTTCATTTCGGATTGGCAAACCTTCGGAGAATTTAATAGGCCATGTGTATTATCATTCATCATTATCGGATTCACGAACCTTTGGAATAAAGCACTTTCAGAGCAACACGCTCTAAAAACCACTCTTTTAATTCGGGCATTGGGAGAAAGTTCAGAAAAGAATAGTCTTTGAAGTATAAGAAATCAGTTTCATTCTTATTCGACACTATCGATGATTTCTAGGCGTGGTGTTCATTTTCCGACAAAAAAAGAAGAAGAAGAAGGAGGTTCGTTATGCCAATGGTTCGTTATTGCAAATCAGATACACGCAGATTCCCACTGCCGACCATAGAAGTTTGTCAATCCGAAAATAATCAGCAAGGTTCGTTTATCCGACTAGTGGCATTATTCCGAAGTTTCGTTTCTCTGGAAATGAAATAAGATTCGTTGATCAGAGAATGAATCACTCGTACGAAACTTTTTCTGATAAACGAACTTGCAGTATACCGAATCAGTTTTCGTTATCAAATGAACGAACCTTCAATCCTTTCTTCCTCTCATTTTTTTTATATATTTATTTCTTTTTTATTATCGAACCTTCTGGTTATTAGGGATAATCAAGAAAAGACAAAATCTTTAAGGCAAGATAAGTTAACTACATGGTTCGACATAGTTTACTTTTTATCGAGGAGTATTCATATAGCAGTGAGTGATACCTTACAAGGAGGTATAATCGTAACAAATAAGTACACATATCTTTTGGTTTAGAATGGTCGATTTCTTTCAGGCACGGTATGCATTATTCCGTTGAAAGGAAATTCTGATGTTTCGATATTTCGGATGCATGTACGTCACGATACCGACATCCACGAGTCATATTTACATAATATGCAGTCCAGGAGTCATACACCTCACGAGTCATTCAGCCCTGAGTTCGACATAGATGATGTCCACTGGTGGGGGAGGGAAAGTACCGAATGTTCCATCCGAAGGGTTTGAAATGCTATTGAGGGAGGTTATAAGTGCCGAGACGAAGTCGAGGAACTTACAGCAAAAAAAAAAAAAAAAAAAAAAGGCCTACGAGACCGACACATTAAATCCCGTGTTGTGATCCATCGAACTCGTGGGCTGTTTTTATTTATGTCGAACTCGTGAGCCGTTTTTACCGAGTGTCGAACTCATGAACTTCATTTGCCTAGCGTCGAACTCGTGGGCTCTATGACTCTTGACCTGTATGACTCATGGACCTGTTTTCAATGTCGAACTCGTGGGCTGTATGAGTCGTGGGTGTCGGTCTCGTAGGATGACCCCGTTATTTCGAATCTGAAACACGCAAAATCTCCAGATGTTTGTTGAAGAAAATGTAAGGATTCGTAAATACGAATATTAATGCGGTATTATCCCCAGGGTTGTAAATCTGAGAAAAAGTTTGTTAATCTTAGAACGAACTCTCATGTATAGGTCTGCGTGGTACGAAACTTATGGCCTATTAGTTTCGGGATTGCGGAATCTTCAGAATTACACATTGTGTTTCGCTTTCGAATCAACAAACCTTCAAAATTACTGAACTTTTTCTTCTTCTTTTTTTCATATTTGGTAAAGCGAACCTTCGGATACCGAAACTTTTTTTTTCTCTCTTTCATTTTTTTTCTTTATAAAAAAACAAACAAACAAAAACAAAACAAAAAACTTCGGATTGTGAACTGTGAGAAACGAACAGTTCATACTGTTGTTTTTCCCCGATCAGTGGTGATAATTCAGGTAAGATATAATTTAGTAGAAAAGAAAATAAGGCACACAAAAAAAAAATAAGTTATTTGAATCCTGACATCAATTTTCTTTTTACCGATAAATGAAAGATCATACAGATAAGAAATGAGAGGAAAAAGAAAAAATAGCCTGTGATAACGAATCGTAT
Organism: Diadema setosum; assembly: GCA_033980235.1. Lineage (NCBI taxonomy): Eukaryota > Metazoa > Echinodermata > Echinoidea > Diadematoida > Diadematidae > Diadema > Diadema setosum. The sequence goes on along the minus strand of CM067063.1, from coordinate 736,396 downwards.
TAAATGTTTGACATCCTTGGTTTTCGCCCTCGGTCTTCGACTTGCTTTCCTTATACCTGTCCATCCCGGGTCCCCCAGGCTCCAGACTGTTTATAACCTCCAGGAATGCACCAGTGCGCGCGATTTCCTTTGTTGAATGCTCTCTGTGCTACCGCCCCACCCTTCCCCAAGTCTGGCACCTTGCCATCGTGGGATTTTTCATGTTTTCCTTCTTGGTCAAGTTGGTGTTCACAACTTTGTCTACGTGACTGCGTTCTGTTTGTTTCTCCGAATTCGCTGCGTGCTCTACAGACACGTGGTGCACAAACAGTTACTGTATGGCTGTTTACGAGGGGGGTCACCTATACTCACCTGCAAACAGCTCACGGCGAGCAGAAAACGCCAGTTTCCTCTGCTGGTGGTTACTTTTACTGCCAAAATATTGGGCTTTGTCACTACGGAATACTATTCACACACAAATTGCAATGGAATATTCAAGTACATTGTATAACTACTCGTACTTCCGATCATAGCGATCTCTCGAGTGTTCGTGTTTCATCGAAAAGTAAGTGTTAGAAAGTTGTTGAAACTGCGTAGCAGCGCTAGACAGTCTTTAGTTTAGGGCTTCCGTATGCTCGATTTTTATGGGTTTATTGATATTGGAGCTCAGGGAAAATGTGGGGGGAAAGGATGACTTCAAAATAATTTGCTTGCCCGATTCGGTCAAGCATTTTTTTTTCCTTGTTCCAAAACGCTTGCCCAACTTTACTACTAGTTATGAGAAAGTGTGTGATAGATTGCTTCACATTCATTGTCATGATCGTACTGTACAAACTCAAAGAAAAAAAATACTCGCAATTTTCCTGAAAGTGAGATCGAACAAAAACATTAAAAAGATAAATCTAGATGAAAAATGTCATGATCGTGCTGGAGAGAGCCCAAAGAATTTGTTAGATTGTATATTTGTAGACAAATCACACGCAGTTTTGCTGAGCATGATTTCGAAAGAATTTGACAAAACTTTGTCATGATCGTGCTGTGACAGAGCTCAAAGAATTCGTAAAGTGCAAACAAGTCAAACGCAGTTTTGCTGATGTTGAGATCGAAAGAAAGTGTATAATGTTTTTATTAATACGATCGTGAGAACTCAAAAATTGAAACGCACCGTTACTAACCCGGCGTGAAACACACGAGCCGCCCAAATACAACATGATACATGTAACGAGTGTATCGTGCATGCATCAAACGTTAGAAAGGTTGTGCCACAGAGATCAAATGATCCGATCGACGGGGAAAGGATGTGCGTGCACCACTTCAGTATCTGCCCGTAGTTGCGTACACACGAAGAATGAATCATGCCCGTCCTACCGCGGCAGGACGATCAGCGTCCTGCCGCGTTCCTCCGCACAATTTTTTTCCCCTGCCGCTGCGCGTAGAAAAAAACGTTCAGCGCGTATTACGCGTTCGGCAAATCGTCCTACCGCAAATTTGCGGGATCCCGCGGTAGAACGCTAGTGAGAATAAATATCCCTTCCCTAAATATGTTACTTTTGTGTTTGCATTATGATGAAATTTGAATCTTTAAAATCTCTCTCACAAGTTGATGAAATGAAGGATATCAAACAGAAGGCACTTTTCTTATACATGTATATCCTCATTGTAGACTATGCCATGGAAAAGTAGTCATTGGCAGATATATAACCCGTTGAGAATGGACTGATTTTGCTCTTACACGCATTTCCATACAGACACCTGCCGAATATTCTCGGGACTCATCTTCAATGGGTTAAGGACCAAATTAGATTAGGAAACCAAAAGACCAAGTTAATATATGAGTCTAAACAGATGCATTTTATGTAGGAGACTGGATGCAGATATCAAAAGATGTTGTAAGGCTTGAGTTTCTTGCAGTTTTCTATATAACCAAATACACTGTATTTGTTTAAATATGACTTATTCTTTAAAAAAAAAAAGAATAAGTCTGAATCCACATACAAGGAAATTTAATCAGTGCAGGACATATGGGTACATTGAAAGGCTGAAATGACAACATTTTGAATAAACCTGTGCACATATCTCAATGTCTTGGCACAGTCTATGTGATTTATGGCATGCTGTCAGATACATACGTGTAGTACATTGTATGTCAAAACAATGAAAGCAAAAGTAGTTAGAGTTGGTCAGATTTTCATTGAAAGTTTGTACAGCAGTGACTGTTGTTTTCCAATATACTGCATTGCAAACATATTGTTTAAAGTTCTGTATGTTAGCCTATACTTTAATCTGCATGTTGGACATTGAATATCCTTCTTGGACACATGTGATGTGAAACTTGTGTCATTGATGACATACAGTCACACTTGTCTACAGAGGCCTCTCAAGGAAGACAAAAAAGTGGCTGCCATAGACAGATGGCTGTAGGCAGGGTCTTTAAAATGCTTATTGGGAAGGAGGGGGGATTTATTTATAATGTTTGTATACATTGGAATGCAGTGGTAATGGTATGTGTCGAGGAAGAATGAGAATGATGTCCTGAGGAAAGTGTAGAGTTTGAAATGAATGAGCCATGAAAGGAAGGACTAACAAAGAAAACGTGGAAGATAAGCTTGAGAAGATACAATGTAGTCTTGAGTAAAGGAGGATGCCCCATGTTAGGAGAGATGGCGGGAAGGTGTGAGAGCTGTTGGTGTTAGAGTGAGGTAAACTATGGCCACCTCCCTTATGAGGTACAGACCCGGATTAAAACTGGTGATGATAATAATGGTGATAATGGTGATGTGACGGGCAGCAGCTTCATATATGTGGCTGCTATTTAAAGACGGGTTTGACTGAACTTCGTTTATGAGATAGAGTTGGAGTTTGATGAATATGAAGCCTGAAGGCAGCATTAGAGAACCAGTGACCATTTGTGATAGAAGACCAACTAACATCTGTAATGGTGATATGAATTGACAGCTTGTTGCTAGAAAGTTTAGCATAGTCCAGTGCTTCAAAACTTTGGTAAAATGTGAGGCATTCTTCTCTAAAGTCAAGAAGTACCACTGTGGCCCACTGGCTGACCAGCGTTTACATCAGGATTTCCATTCTCTCTTTCTTGCAGGACGAAGTATGCATGCATCTCACAAACTACGCCATTAACAAACACAGCTCAGATTTTGTGCGTGATGACGAAAGTGGCTCTAAGAGGTATGTGCTTGTGAAGCAGATTATTCAAATTTCTCCTTCAGAGGCCAGTGTGTTCAGAAGATATTCATTATGCTTTACGACCAGAGCTCAGTTTTTTGTTTTTCATCACATCATGCTGTCAATTTCCGCACTATAATCCACAAGTACAATTATTGCTAGATTTAATAAGATGTTATCAATTCTTTAAGGGACATAAAACTTGTTGTTTGATAATATTTGTGTTTACAATGTAGGACTTTGCATTCATGAAATAAATCTCACTTGAAAGTAGACTTTTAAGAGTTGTTAGCTTCACATTCATTTGAGAGACTTGGAAAATTGTTATTCTTTTCAATCAATTATTATTATTGTTATTATTATTATTATTATTATTATTGTTATTATAATTATCATTATTATTATTATTATTATTATTATTATTATCATCATTATTATATATATTTTTTCTTTTTCTTTTTTTTGCATTCATCATAGTTTGTATTTGTTTACTACCAAAAGCATGCCGCCCAAATAATTTGATATGTACCACTGCTTTACTATGATTTTTATGTACAGGCGTATTACAACGGTAAACCAATGGTTTGAGAGCAATGGATACAGTGTAGAGAAGATCTGGGCAGACATCTATGATGTCATCATCAAGACTCTGATCACAGCTCATCCAGTGCTCAAACACAACTACCGCACCTGTTTCCCCAACCACATCAAAGGCAGTGGCTGCTTTGAGATCCTTGGATTTGATGTCATGCTGGACAAGAAGCTCAAGCCGTGGTTGATAGAGGTAAAAACAGGAACACTAAACAGTCACATGTAAAGGCATAATTTACCATTTGCAGATGAAACAAAACTCCAGCATTAGTGCATCAGAATAGTTCTAAAGTGTGAGCTAGGGATAGAAACAATCAATATAATGATTTGAACCAGTATAATCGATGTTAAGTATTGTTGAATATACAAAATGTGAACAGTAGTTATAATAAAAATGTTTCCAGACTAAACCCGCTACAGTTATGGTTTAATGAGAAAAATACTGATTTCTCCTTATATAGGTGTTATTGCAAAAATTGTATATGGTAGGATGTCTTGTGATACAACTAACCTACATAATGTATGCTTCAAAAGTGATATCTTGAACATTTTTAAAAATCACTCTTCCAAAGGTAAACAAGACCTTTAACAGTGGAGGTAGAAAATCATGTACCTCAATCACTTCCACAATAACTTTGAGAAAATGAATGAGAGAAGATGAGCAAAAAGCACATTATGTATGTGAATAGTGTGTCAGTTGCTTAGATTCATTAGATACCCTTTACAAAGAATTGGGGGTCATGTCTTGTGAACCAGCGAACCTGACAGGAAATAAGCCATGAAATACTTCACAATATTTTGCCGTACTTCAATTTTAGGATACAAAGAAGTCACCTTGTGGTGGTGGTGGTGGTGGTGGTGTTGGTCTTGGTCTTGGTCTTGGTGTTGGTGGTGGTGTTGTTGTTGTTGTTGTTGTTGTTGTTGGTTGTTGTTGATGTTGTTGTTGTTGTTGTTGTTGGTTGTTGTTGTTGATGTTGTTGTTGTTGTTGTTGTTGTTATACCCCCGCCAAACGAAGTTTGAAGGGGGTATATAGGAATCAGCGGACGGTCGGGCGGTCGGTCGGGCGGTCGGTCCGTTGCAAATCTTGCGTCGCAAACTACTTCCTCAGTTTTCAACCGATTCCCATAAAACTTGGCACAGATGTGTGCCTTGGGTTGTAGATGTGCAAGACGTATTTTTTGACAGTACCCAAAAGTATGTTGCCATGGTAACGGCATATTATGGGCAAAAATGGGTACAAATCTTGCGTCGCGAACTCCTCCCACAGTTTTTGATCAATTTTTATGAAATTAGGTACAGATGTTCATCTGAATATGTTAATGTGCAAGACACATATTTCCGCAGTGGCAAAAAGTGCGTTGCCATGGTAACGGCATGTTATTGGTAAAATATAGGGCAAAATGCTTCATGGCAAAACTGCTTCATCAGTGTTCTTCCAATTCTCATGGAATTCATATTGAATGTTTGTCTTAGGATATAGGTCAGCATGACACATTTCTTGACAGTGACAAAAAGTATGTTGCCATGGTAACAGCGCACATATTATGAGCCAAAATGATGGAAAATTTTGTGTTGCAAACTACTTCCTCAGTTTTTGCCCAATTTCCATGAAACTTGGTACAGATGTGTGTCTTTGGTTGTAGATGTGCAAGACGCATTTTTCGACAGTACCCGAAAGTACGTTGCCATGGTAACGGCATATTAATAGCAGAAGATCAAGGAAAGATCTTGCGGATTTAACTACTTCCTCAGTTTTTTGACCAAAGTTTATGAAATGTTGTTTTTACCAAAGCTTACGAAATGTTGTTTGGCGGGGGTATAACCAGTCGCTGTAGCGACATTTCTAGTTGTTGTTGTTGTTGTTGTTGTTGTTGTTGGTGTTGTTGTTGTTGGTGTTGTTGTTGTTGTTGTTGTTGTTGTTGTTGTTGTTGTTGTTGTTGTTGTTGTTGTTTCTTCTAACAATAGTCAGGTCAGTCATTACCTAGTAGGATATTTTAATATTGAAGACAATGTATCAGTGAAGAAAAGTACCTGTATCCTTTAAGTTTTGTCTGATGTTCGTATCTTTGTCTGGTGTCACCAGGTCAACCACTCACCCAGCTTCCACACAGATGCCAAGCTGGACAAGGAAGTGAAGGAGGGACTACTCTTTGACACTATGAACATTGTCAACCTGACGCCCTTTGATCGCAAGAAGTGTATGGAAGAGGAGAGGCGTAAGATCAAGGAACGACTCATGGCTCGCTCCAAGCCCAAAGAATTCAGGTATTCTTCTCTTCAGTCGCTGTTCCTCCCCCACGCCAGCCCATCATTGTACTCGTAGGCCCTCCCCCCCCCCCCCCCAATGCCTTTACTCACGAGCAAGGTTGTATAGTGCTTTGATAACCTTAACATGGTGGGAAAGGCTGATATAAAAGCTAGTGTATTATTAGAATCATTGAGTGTATCGAATGGGCCATGGCTGCGTCCCATGTTATGATCAAATTTCCTCAATTGAACACGCTTGAGATGATTTTTGTTTTAAATATTTACCCATTCTTCCTTTATTTTTCTTTTGTAAAGGAAAACAGGATTTACAGTACACACATTCTAGCACACTTTGAGTAGAACAAGGCAAACTTCATCAAGCCTGTGTTTAAAATTTCAATATCAGCAGGAAGCTATTCCAGACATTTTATATTGTGACATAATATATTGGGTCATATATCATTCATTGTAATGCAATCAAAGGCAAATGTTTTTTGTTATTATGTTATTTGAAAAGTTGTAGAAAGTTTCAGACAGTATTTATTGTGTATAGGAAATCATACCATGATTTTAGGATAAACTCTTGTCAGCACTGTCTATATGAATTGGCATTATAATTTTATATGACTGTTCACCATTTAGATTGGGCTCTTACAGTAAGATTCATAGTCTTTGGTCTTGAATTAAATTTACTTGTGGTATTACTACATAACTATTTTTTTTTCTTTGTAGCATTTGGAAAGAATATTCTATTAGCCTATTAAATGGTTTATGTGAATTCATGTGATATGATTATGTGGGGCCAGAATGAATGTAGTCTGAACGTCGTTGACCTTTTGACCCTAGGAAAGAGGAGTATGAGGATTCCTATGACAAGGCTGCTGAGGCCCAGCTCAAGTATGAAGAGGCACACATCGGAGGCTTCACTCGTATCTACCCTACTGAGGACTCAGAAAAGTATGACAAGTACTTTCAGCACAGCGGTTCACTCTTCCAGGAGACAGCAGCCTCTAAGGCCAGGGGAGAGTGTGCCAGGTAAGTAGGTCATACGCGTGTATTCAGAAGTCATTGCTTGTGCAAGAATCAGACTCATTATTGACCATGCTATAGGTTGTTTGTTGAATAGCCTGAAATAATCTTGTATGTCAGACCGTCATCGTCACATACAGTGTACAAAAAAGAATAATTTAATGGTATGCTAGATGTGTAAAGGCACTTATAAAAAGGTAAGACTGGGTCTTGATTTCTGCAATGCTGACATCTGCCTTGGATTTTATCTAGCTGGCTTGTAAATTCTGTTTTGATGGACAGCCCTGTCATGACATTTGATATTTAAATTGATACAAGATATTGTTTTTCCCCTGAAACATATCTACATGCAAGTGATTGACAAATTGTCTGACATCAATGTAAACAAAAGTAGCACTGAATTTATGAGTGTTTAGCAGTAGCCATGACAAATGAAATCATGGGCATACATAATTGGGCAGGATTCAAACCTACAACTTCCTGATCACTTGACAGGCATCTTATCCATTGGACCACCAAGCTTCTGCCCACCCTATGATTTCTCTTGCCATCTGTGGTACTAAGCACTGATTAATTCAGTGCTTATTTACGTTGATGTGGGGCAATGTGTAATCAGTTGCCTAAAAAGATAACTAGATGTAAGAATTGCATCAATTTGACTATTTACATGTTTACCCCTCATCCAATCTTCCTGTCCATGGCTGTTCAGGCAACAGAGGGAAGAGATTCGTGCCAAGCAAGAGAAGTTAGAAATGATGCTGAAGAAGAAGCCGAGTGAAAGGAAAGACTCTGGTGGTCTCAGACCAGAGAGCCCCCAAGGAGATGGGCGGAACCGCAGGCGACTCCGCCCGACTGTTCCCAGGGTGGCCATGGGCAAGAGGCCTTATGGAAGGTCCCAATCAGAGGTACCTCAGCATATCCTTTAGTGACATCACATGATAGGGTGACACTAGGCAGGTGAAAGAAATTTTAGTTTGGAAACCTACTTAGGTTTCTGAAGATTGTTGTCATTGCAAAGAACTAGATGAGTGCAGCAAGCTATGTGCTGGATGACGGGGGATGAGAATATCCTGAATCATACTTTGTGTAATGAAGCAAATGAGAGCAATGCAGGTACACTGCACATGCACTTTATTAAGTATTTGTATTGATTGCTGTAATTCTGTTTTAAAAGATGTGTAGAAGTATGTACTTTCTGTTGTGTTGTGTTGTGCTGTGCTTCATTTGAAGATTAGTACTTGTTTAAATAGAAGAATGATGGCTGTATGTCTCCTCTTCATGTGACAAGTCTCAAAGATGCACAACTGTGCTTATGTGCAGGCAAAGAATATCACATTTTATGGTACAATGATTATCCATTCATTTATTCTGTTGCAAATGTGACTTTAGAGCACTTTCATAGTGACTGTCATTGAACATATTGTTAATGTCTCATACATGTAACTGGGATTGGCAGGTTGCTTTAGAAAGCATTGTCAGGCTTTTCACCTAAATCTCACTTTCAACTGGGCCTCCCTTTGTGTCATGAGATTTCTTTCCTTCCATTTCTTCAAAAGTTCTCCTTCCTGTACATCACTCTCTGTATCATTTTCTTTTCTTCTCTCCATATATTGATTGATTTTTTATCTTTATGGCTTGTGGGAGGAATTTAGGTTGTAGGGTCATTCTGTTTAACCCTAAAAAGACTGGGCTATTTTGGTAGCTCGAGAGACTGGGGGGGGGGGCCTAAAGGGCCCTCCCTTAAGATCTCGGCCGTGGATGGCGCGATCGCCGCGAAAATGTGCACAATGGTAGTGTGCGATGTAATCTACAAGATTGTATGTTTAAATTTTCCAAAATAGTCTTCTTTTATTTTATTTTGATTAATTATGCTAATTTATACGAGAAATCAGACTCTTTGATCTAAATCAGTAAATAAAGCTCCAAAAGTGCTCACTTTTGGTCTAATTATTCTTTGTGGCATTCTTAGCAAATGCACTTGAAAAAAAATTTGGTATCAAAATTAATTTCTTATTTATTTCATTGTTTCATGAATTTCTTATGTATTTCCTTGTTTTTTCGACCTTTTGTTTTTGTTGTTTTTTTTTAAACAAACTTTGTGGCAGACACTTTTTGAAGCATAATACTCCTAAAACAAATTAATTTTAGCCATTGAGAGTAAAAATAAGCATATTTATATGAACCATGTGAAAAAACTCGATTTGCATTGACTTTGTACACAAAATCACATTTTTGAGCCATTTTCGGCCTCACATGCATGTACAAAATGTTATGTAACTTCAGAACCGTACCCCCTGGCGTCACAAATTTGGTGTCAAAATGTGCGGGAAACTTGAAAGAAAAAAGTCATAGAGCATCGTGGCGAGAGCATTGCGTGTTGCAGAGTAATCGCGCGTTGCAGAGTAATCGCGCGAAATGTTGAGGGGGGGACCTTTTAGCCCCCCCCCCCCCCCAGTCTTTTTAGGGTTAACTCATGTTTAATAGTTTATATTAAGTATGCAGTAAAAGTGGATGTCCACCATTTGTATTGTTTTTGTGTATTTTTGAAATATTGTTATGCTGTCGGTGAACTCTGAAAATGCTTTATATAATCACGCACAAATTTGTTTATCTTGATTCGTAGTTCATGCTGGATTATGAAGCTGTGGACTCAACTAAACCTCAAGACATTGTAGAAGAAGAAGAGTTGGAGAGGATTAGCTCCCTTCTGCAAAGGGATAACCTTGTCCGTGGCTTGGGGGTCGTGGAACATGTCTACAGGTTACTGCACTGCACTCCAGGAACAGTGGGTGTTATGAAGAATGCAGACCGACAGCCAAATGTAAGTTCACATGTTATCACCACCTACCATGCTATATGTTATTTGGAACGATGGAGTATTCACAAGACTTTCATAATGGTGGCATCTAGAGGCTTGTTTCTGCTTGCAGTAATCATGGGTTGTGAGTCTTTTGAGAAGACTTGTGCAGTCTGATTGTGCAGTGCTTGATAGTTGGTGAGCTAGGGTTCTATGGTGATGGTCAAACTGTCCTTTCTCGAGAAAATCAAGTACACGTTTTCATTGTGACTCCTGGTTTCATCTTCACCCAGAGCAAACAGAGCATAATGCTTTGCATTAGCTATGTCCAACACAAGATAGAAATGCACAGTCAATGATGCAGCACTGATAGCATTCATTCTTCCATTATTTTTCCCTGCCTTATGTACACCAAATGGATTGGCAATTGTTATTGTATTTCCCCATCCTCATTTGTCTCACAATTATGTCATGCTTTATTCTCTCTCGACAACTCTTACAATGTAGAACATTTTATGTTTCTCTTTTCCTCATGTTTCCATTCAAACTATAAAAAACGGAACCATTTTCATCTGATGCAGAATTAATTCTTTCAAGAGAGAATTAATTCAGAGTTTCATTCATCTTTTCTTCATGGATCTTTCATTTCCTGTCCTATCTATGAATTCTTGAGCTATTTATCTATGAATCAATAACAAAGTTAAGGTCTTACTTGTTCAAGTGAACAATACTCTGCATAATAAGGTAACAATCAAGCATGTATGAGAAATAAAAGGGACAGTGGAGAAAGATATATATACATCAAAATCAGAGAATGTGAGAAAAACAGTCTAGACTTTCCTACAAGATTGTTTCATTCTTCGTTTTGATACTTGATACTTTACCAGAGCCGTAGCTGAATGTCAGGAGTGTAGCTTGATATTTTCTCTCTCTTATCGATGGTGTAGCAGCAATACCAGCGCCTTGGTTTGGTATCCTCTGCACCATACTGGAACAGTGCTGTTGCAGGTCGCATGAATGCATACCTGCATCTTGACACACCGCCGTACCATAAAACCCCGTGTCACCATCCCACAAGTCGCAACAAGAAGACAAATAGCAAACCTGGAGCTGTCGGGAGCTCAGTGACTTCCAAAAAAAGAACTGCTGCTAGCCATATCCCAGAATTATTTTCATACAACATGCACAATCACTCCTACTACCCAAAGAATGAAAGTGACCGAAAGGTTGAAGCAAGTAATGACCTTGCTTCCATTGACCCAAGCTCTAGTAGGTCTAGGTCCTACTCCAGCCAAGACCCTCAAAACCACACCCCAAGTAGTGACCAAAATAGACAGGATTCAAAGCGGGTAGACATCAAGGATGCACCAAGGAAAGAAAAACATCAGAACAACAATAGCTGCCACAATGCTATCCTGTATCCAAACCAGTACGGGGTGGCAAACAAACACAAACCTGGTAATGGTGGTGCTTCTATGGTGCTGAGTGAACAAAAAGATTCAGAAGCTATGAGTGGTGTTCTCACTGTAGAGGCCTTAAAGAAGTGGATACCCAGTGGGAAACAGAAGAAGTGTGCCAGAGAGCTGGTCACTCCTGAACTTGGACTCCAGTTCCTGACCAGCTGTCAGAAAACCCTTGCAGCCCGCCATATGGCCAAGACAGATGCTGCCGAGGCACACACTCCAGGAAAGTCAAGTTCTAGTCCAATACCTCTGCTTACCATGAAAAGTTATGGAGCTCCTGTAAATCGAAACAATAACAGAGCAGTAGAGGGCAGACAGGGGGATGCTAGCCCTGGGACCACACCCTCCTTCACTCTCAGTCCCGTCAGGCCAGCTACAATGGGAGACTTTCCATCCATTTCAGGAAGTGAAAGTTTGTCACCTTCTGGACTTTCTGAGGTGGACTTATCCTCAGACCTTCCCAAAGAGACCGCCATCGATTCTGAGATGTCACCCGAGGGCCTCCCTCCCTTACTGTGTTGCAATGTACCTCATGGGAATCCTGAGGGAGGGGCCACCTCAGACAGAGGAAAGTACCAGTGTCACAGATGGGGCAGAAGACTGCACCTTAACACCAATGACATCAAATTTGAATCCCCTCAGGACAAAAAGGAGGTACAAAGTGTTATGAGAGACACCTCCATTGCCAGAATTCCAGCCAGAGTTGAGTTTTGTTGCTGAGCTGGAAGTGTTGTTTGCTTCAGGCAGTTGTTAATTCCAGGTGTTGCCAGATTTTCCAAGCCGACAAAGCCTCTAATCTCTATATTTTATGAGACTAGAGTGTGGCTACTTATTCATCTTATTATACATTGTAGTTTACATTCCTCTTCTTTCTTTCATATTATATTACATCTGTGTTTGACTATGCATGTGCTTATTGATGTTGGAATTGTTTTCATATCATTTCGTTCTTGTTGGTATACAATGTATGAATTGTTGACTATTGTTATGTTCCAGTTTCCAGTTGGCAAATTTTAATTGAGGTGGACAGTTTCACATGACTTTGATACAACATCTGCAGTTGCCCATTGAATCAGCAGCCTGCTGTATATAATATGACGTAAACATACATATGTGTGTGTACATAGGTTGAAATGTACCTACTGTACCTTGTTACTCATCATCAAGCTACACACACTTTAATTTTCTCAAGTCTTGTAGGCCCTCTTCTTACTAATTTCACATTTCAAAAGAGCTTGCAAATTCAAATATGAGAAAAAACAAAAACACTGCCTACCAGCAAACATCTCATGCATATATCTGTGCATCACTATGCAAATGTACAGAGTTGTATCTTGGTCAGTGTGTCTCATTCCAATTCTTCTTTTCTTCTCCTTTTTTTTTTTTTTTTTTTTTTGCATGCCCTAAATGTTCATTTCATATCATTGTTCCTGCGTACTTCTGTTCTCCTCTAGCACTCTGCTATTTCTCGAAATAGCCAAGGCACCGGTCTCTCCCAAAGTACATGTGATACTCTGGCACAGATGATAGGACAGAGTGAAGAGCAATTGTACACTCTTCACCTCCAGCCTTTTAGTGAGAAGGTGATCAAAGGCTTCAAACCTCTCCCCACATTGCACAATGTACATGTAATGTGTGCCATATATAGAACAAAATCAAAGTTTTGTAGCTGCTTGAATAATGTGCATCACATTGTCACCTCAAACAAGCTCTTTGTCACACCCACTAAATGATTTAGTTTAGCTCATGTCCACTTGTTATTTGTTTTCTGCACCCACATGTTTTTTGTGTCTGCACCAAATGCTAATATCTCGTATAGCAAAGTTTTGGTTTTGATATGTGAATTATGTAAGCTACACCAGTATGACACATACCCCTGCTCATATACATTACCCATTATGATAAATGATATGGTTTAGTCTCATATTTTATTATGTGAACTAGTAAAAACTATCAGGCCTGTTACCTACATTTCAAAATGCATGTAGATGTCATACATTGTAGTATGCTTGGCCAATGTTCAGGCATCCATGTTATGACTAGATATTCATGACCTACGTACAACACATTGGAAAAGCTCAAAATACAATTGCTGTTCACCTTTAAGGAATGTTAATATGCAACAGTGGTTATTGTTTAAATACATGACTGATCAGAAAGCATGTGATGGTCCCTTACCCTAGTCCCTGACACTACGTATTTCCTTACTTTCTCAACCCTGTTTCTCACCTTTCTGTCTACTTTGATGTTTTGTATTCTTTGTTACTTCTCTATGTGTGTCTTCCTTCCTGTCTCTCTGAATGTTGCTAATGTTCAATTTCTCCTTTACATCAGTTTCTGTTACTACTGTTTTTATTTCGATTTATATCCTGTTCCATTTCACTTTCATGTCTTTTGTATGCATCACACTCACATTTGACGTGCAGTTCCTACAGTGTTGAGCGTGAAAGTGTTATTAACACGTAAATGGCATAATTATGTCAATAACACTTAAAGTGTTATTGACATAATTATGCCATTTACGAATGTTTGTTCCTGAGATGCTGTAATGATTTTTATGCCTCCGCCAACGAAGTGGCCGGAGGCATTATGTTTTCGGGTCGTACGTCTGTACGTACGTCCATCCGTCCCGTTTTGTTTTTGTCGATATCTCAAGAACCGTGTGGTGGTTTTGCATCAAACTTGGTATGAGGGTATATCCTTGGGGGATGATACTTTGTGTGGATTTTAGGGTCACAGGGTCAAAGGTCACAGGTTATTTTGTGAAAAAAAATTGAAATTTCATGTTTTTCTCCATATCTCGCAAATGGTTCAAGGTATCTTCATGGAACTTAGTATATATGCTTGTACTGATGGGCAGTGATTATCTAGGGAAGTTGGGGGTCATGGGTCAAAGGTCAGGGGGTCAAAGGTCAAGGTCAACTCCTCAAAATATAACTACTTTCCTTATATTTATGCAATGCCTGAAGGATTTTTTTAAAACTTGATGTATGCATGTATAACCCAATATATATTCTGTGGGAAGTTTCTTGCCAAAAGGTCAAAGGTCAAAAGGTCAAAGGTCAAGTGAAAGTGCTAAATTGCACTTTTTCCTCCGTATCTCAAAAATAACTCAAGGTATTGTCATGAAACTTACATATTTATGCATGTTCTACCTAACAGTGATTCTCTTTGGAACTGTGGGGTCAAAGGTCAAAGGCCAGGTTTCGATAATACTATTTCACCATTTGATACTGAAATTATACTTTTTCTCAATACCTTGAAAATTACTCAATGCATAAACTTGTAAAAGGGTCAAAAGTCAAGTGAAAATCATCGGTTCCCCCAAATACCTGCACTCTGATGTTTTAATCATTCATCCAATTGAACCTAGTTCTAGGAAAGTGAACATTCAGCACATTTGTGGCAAACCTGTCATTTTAATATTTTGCCAATTGTGTGAAACTGTCATCACACATTGTCAAGACATTGTACTATAGACCTATTAGGAGAACCATGTATTATGGCGGAGGCATACACCAGTCGCCGTAGCGACATTTCTAGTTTTTTTTTTTTTTTTAATTATGGACTGCTTATGAATTCAACAGCAGGGCTGCACACTAACCCATTTTTTTCTACTGATCGGACCTATCTGTGGGCCGAGTAGGTACCCACTTTTCAATTTTTTACTTGTCCGTTCCTGAAAAAGTTACTGGTCCGATAATGATTTTTACTGGTCCGATAGTTGAACCAATTCCAGTGTGCAGCGTTGTCAATAGAATTATAATCGATTGTGTTGCGGATGTCAACTACAAGATTATGTGGTCATACAACAGAAAAATATTGGCTTTCTATTTTTGATAAATTAATCATGCAAATTTATGCATGAAATAATATTTTCACCTATAACTCCATTAAAAAGACTGAAGGATTTCTAAATTTTTGTGTCAGAGTTCCTCACGACACATCAAACAACTTTGTTTTTAAAATATGGCACAATCAAAATCAATTTCTTTTGTTTTTTTATTGTTTTGTTAATTTCTTATGTATTTTGTTGTTTTTTCGACTTTTTGTTTTCTATTGTTTTTTTGCCAAAATTTGTTGCAGGCACTTTTTCAAGCTTATCTACATTAGAATTGATTAATTCCAATGGTTAAAAGTTGAAATAATCGAATTTAGATATTAATTCAACCAAAAAACACAATTTGCATTGGATTTGCACACGATAACATGAATTTGAGCTGTTTTCGGGTTGGCATGCATATTCAAAACATTGCGTAACTTTAGAGCGGTGTACCCGGACGTCGCAAATTTGCTCTCAAAATATGCGGGAGACTCCAATAAAAAAAGTTATGAAACGACCCGGCAAAATCTTTGCGTGTCGCGGAATCGTGGCGCGGAATGTTAAGGGGGGAGTCAATTTGACACCTCCCCCCCCCCCTCCCAGTTAAAATAGGGTTAAGGTTAGTTTGTAGTCCTTGTCTGTTCAAGGTGAAAAATTCTTGGGATGTGATTTTTGGGGGACAAATTTCTTTGTTTTTCCTCTGATCTTAAAGTAATGCATAGTCAAAGTAGCTCAGTTCAGTTCTTAGAATATCGTGAGCATGATTGTAAAATCAAACCTTGTAGATTTATGTAGAATATGTGATGGGTGTAGGGATAGCGTGTCTATGAAAGCAGATTGTGACTGTATACTTTTCTCGCTGTTAGAAGTTATAGCGTTCTATAACCAACTTCAAAAGTGTGTTTGGAGGCCATGCAGTATTAATCAGTGTACAATTTTTTACCTCAAGTGCATCTGCGTGGAAGCGAAAAATGAAAGGATTCTCCGAATGTGCCATTTCCTTGAATATTTGAGGGCTTGTTTGCATTATACTGAAGTAATGTCCTGTAAACATCTACATGCTTGTACTCTTAGCATTAATAATGTTAGTGGTCATGTCTCCACAAATCATGCTTGCCATTTCTCTTGTAGTCAAATGTGAACACCTTCCTGCTAGAATCCCATTCTTTACCGATGACTTTGATTTGCATACTGTGAGTTTCATTTCGCATGGTGATACAAGGCCTTTTTTAAAGGATGGTATACATTGTATATAGTGCACCAATGGGTGCTTGCCCAGGATGCTACATTTGTAGTACTAGTGAACATGAATGATATGAAGTTGTTAGTAATACGAGTCTGGTCGTCATTTTTACTACCCAAACAGGGTTCAAACTTCCAGGTGGGGATGACAAAGACCCAGCCTCAGCCCCCAGGAGGGGTGCCATGGCCCCAGTCAGCAAGCAGGGCTACACGAGGTCTGTCCCAGTACAGTGAACACACCTACTCCAATGCCCAGAATGCAGCTGTTGTAGGAATGGGGCCCAACCTAGGTAGCCAGAGGCAGCGATTTGCCCCACGCAAGGGGCCAGTACCACGTGAGACGCACACAATGAACAACCTAGTCATTGCAGAGCAGGACTTCCAGAATCTATCCATGATGGACAATGATAGCATACGAGGTGGTCGCCATGGCAACATGCCATTGAATTCCAATACTGCAGCAATGGGACAGGGAGACTGGAGAATAATGGAAGGAGGATACGCCAGGAGAATACTGAGTGCAAATACAGGACAGAGAAAAGAGTCGGGTAAGTCTACCATTTCCTCTCCGTCTACTCTTTCTCTATATAACATCTCTCACATACAAGTGTACACAGACTCACTTCCAGAAATGTAAAATACAGGAGATTGAGTAATGTTAGTCAAATTGATTTGCCCTTTCAGAATATTTACCCGTTGGGGACGAGTCCTGAGTATACTCCGCAAGTGTCTATGTGTAATGTGTGTTGTAGCAAAATCTATCTGTCCTCAATGTATTACAGTGCAATTCAAAAAGGGGAAGAAGGGGAAGGAATTAGTCTATACCATTCCCTTTGATGAAATCAAATGCTGAATCATGGGCATAAGTCTTTTCTAGATTTCCACAGAGTTGTGTAAACATGCAAAGAGCTGAGTGAAATCGTTGTTTATTCTGTTCATTGATTTGATTCACTGTTTCCTAAATTTCCTGCAGGGAGCATCCAGATTCGTCTCAACACCCGTGGTGGCAACTCCTACAATACATCAACTACTCCTCCACCTGGCATGTATGCCACAAACAGCAACTTTCCAAACCTGTTGAAAGTGGGCCCCACAGGGTCCAACACGTCAGCAGGTGAGGCTTTTGTGACCTGGCTAGCTGTACCTAAATGAACATGGTCTAGACAAAAATAAAATGTAGAGACTGCCGTAAAGCAAAAAAGAGACAAACTTTAGTTGTGCTGTTTATTTTGGTAATGTACTTGAATGCAATCTTGATAAGGAACATGACATGAATGACTGTTGAAGTACTTCCTTCATCAAGGTGAAATTTTCCTTTGTATCCTGCAGGTGCAATGATCAACCTATCAGTTGTGTCTGGGCCTGCACCTGTTGTCCACAGACCAGACTTGGCAAGTGCCGGGAGCAGTCGGGCCACGGTCAGTAGGGAGACACTAGGCAGTGCGCCGGACTCTTATAGCCATCCATTAAGGTCAGCATCACTCTCAGTCTAGTGTAGCCAGAAACAGCTAAGCACATCAATACAGGTCTTTAGTACAAAATTCACATGGAACTACTAATGAACTAACATGTGTTGTTATCAAAGCAAGTCTACTGTATTAAAGCTTTAACTGCCTTAATGCTATTAAAATCAATGATCATTTTGTTAATAATACACTCTTCACAATCTGTGTTTACTCGTTACACCTTGTGTAACTAATCCTTGTTTGTGCTGGATGTATCACATGAATGGTTCCAATAAACATGCAACTTTGGAAGGAGAAGAGTGCAGTAAACCTGATGAGTTACTAATGAACTAATCTCAACCCTCTGAACATTATCAGAAGTCCCCCCTCCCCCCCCCCCCAAAAAAAAACACATATATTGACGTAACCCGCCCTACCCGAAAAATATCCCTAACCCTTGGTTTCTTTTTATCTCACCTGGGCCAAAAGCTCGGCTGAGCATGGTGCGTCATCTATCATGTGTCTTCCATTGTGCATAGACCTTTTACCTTTTTTTTTTGAAAATGTGTGGTCAAATTTTCTTTAAACTTGGCAGGTATTATTGCCAGCGTGATAGTTTATACAAATGAACACCATGTCCCCTGAAGGCCCCCCCCCCCCCCAAAGTTGCTCTGCCTATTTCAGGTAATAGTCTGCAAGAAAGTGTGTGAGGTGAATTGTGTGAGGTGAATTCGCAATACTCAGATGAATGTATGATACTCCGGTGAGCGCAAGACACCACTTGGTGTCGTTGGTTTGTTTGGTTTATTGCTTCTTTGTGCGTGTGTGTTGGGGGGGGGGGGAGGTGGGGGTCCCTTCTTTTATACCTGGAGACCAAAGAAATTAAGTGGTTGTTTTTGGTTTGGTTTATGTCCACCAAACTTCGTAAAGAGTATACCTGTAGGCTGTTGGCAGGGGGAAAACAAGTTTTTAAAGTGGGGCAGTGCCAGGATGAATTACTACTGCAGTGAGTACCATTGATGTGTTAACATGTCACATCACTGTCAAATTCAGATGGACAAAATATGTAGCCATTACTAATATCTATGTAAGGAGAAAACTAATACTGAATGACAATGTGCAGCAGCGCTAAATGGAGTGACTGTATTCATTTGAAAATAACCATTTCATTGTTTTGGGGTTGCAATTAATTTTTGATATCCCACACTTTCTATTTGTGAGGTGCATTGTCATCAGCAGGGACACTATACTGTGGCAGCTACAATGCACATTATGGAAACTGAACCACAGAAAAAAAAAAATAGGAATTCATGAACACGCAAACATAGTTACACATCACACGCAGTTCTGAGCATTTGCTATATCAGGGCTGCACACTAACCTATTTTCCCCTACTGGTCCAAACCTTGAATTTACTAGTCCTGTACTATTTTCAACTGGCCCTGACCGTGCACTTTTTTTTAAATTTTACCTGCCATGTCAGACCAGTAAATCTAGCAATCCCTGGAAAGTTGCTGGTCCAACAGTGATTATTACCGGTCTGGGACTGTTGGACCAGTGCCAGTGTGCAGCATTAGCTACGTGTATGTGATCGTAAACGAGTGGATAACATGAAAGTAGTGTAATAAATGTGTGTCTTATGTTGTTGTTTTGCTGTTAACATCAATTTGACACAATCCCAATGTAACACTAAACCAGGAATAGGCAACTAACCAAGGAAGAGATTTGGGATCTCTCTCGCATGGACCCGAAGTCTCCCATTTACCGTGCATTGAGTGGACTACTGAAAGACAGACACCAGACATGTATGTCAGTATGAATCTCGTCAAAGCCTCTCTGCTGTAGTATTTCTTTTGTCTCTCGATGCTGAAAGAATGCGTTTTCTATTCTGGACTCGGCTGTCATGAAGATTTTTCCAAAGTTGTACATTTATATGTCACCTTTTACAGTGTACATGTATGCTGATGTTTCTCACTACCTAGTATTCAAAAGCATGTGTTTGAAGTGCAGCTTTACAAAAAGATTTCATCACAGAACTACATGTAGAATAGAGCTCAAAATAGTGCATTTATCGCTTTCAGTCAAGTAACAAAATTCCATATTTTTGTCTAATATCTTGTATATATCTCTCTTTTGGATGTTAAAAAATGACATGTCAAATTCTAATTATTCTGATAGTACCATTATTAACAAATGGGAGTTTTTGAATTATTTCATTTGAATATTACTCTTTTGCCATTAACAAAGACCGCATACAAATAGAGAGAAAAAAACAAGAACTCAGGGTTTAATTTAATTTTCAAGGAAATAATTATTGTTGGCAATTGTTTTACAATACATGTACATGTACCATGGCATACATGAATAGAACTCTTATATTAGAGTAAATCTATCCTGCAAAATATTCCATATCCTTTTTTACTTGTTATTATGTATACATACACTTCTCCACCTTTTAAATTTCAAAAACAAAAAAGAAAATAGGAAAAGCTCTGGTGAGACTCATGTGTTTGTGTGTGTGCTCATGCTTTCTGTGCATTGACAGTTTAACTGCTTTAGAATGGTGAATATGCTCTTAAATATTGCTGTAGCTTGCTTTTGTAGAAGGCAAATACCATCCATTTGCAGTTCTAGTGATGTGTGGTTATGACATGATTATGCCAAAATTGGTAGTGGGACTTGGGTGCTTGGTTTCTTCCAAAAACTTGTAGGTAAGACAGCCACAAATCACTGCTTTTCTTTTCCTGAAAGTGTTTTTTCTCCCTTTGGTACTCTGCAAGAAAGCAACCAGGCAGATTAATGATAACCGATATTTGACTTTCTTTTTGCTTGCAAATCATTCTCTAACTGTGTTTGATATTCATTTCAAGTGTCTCTATGGTATATTTTGTATATTTCTTGCAAAAAGCAAAGAAACTTTTTTTTTTTTTTTTTTTGAGGGGGGAAGGGGATAATGAGGACTTGATCAACATGCATGCTGCTTTGTATTTCTATTGTACAATGATGTGATGCATTGTAGGATTCTGGGAGGAGAGCTTGCATTGATTTTTGCCTTTTGTTCTCATCTGGAGATTTGCCAAGAAGGTCTATTCAGACAATGAAATCTTGGATACAGTATGAAACCTTGAAGTTGTTTGTTTGCTGTCTGTATGGTCATTGTAGATTGGTACATGTATGGTTGCTGTTGGCTTCACACAACTTGATGTAACGCCCTCCCATTCATGCCTTCCTGCTTCTACGTGTTTGCATGCTATATTTCAAAGTTTCTTTGAATGTACTGTTTATATGATATCTTTGCACGAGGACAAAAATCAGTGGTGTTAATCTCATTTTTGAGCTGTGAATGAACTGGTTAAATCTTGTAGACCTGTTGTTCTTAAGACCATCCATATTCACACTATCGTTAACCCGTTTAGGACGGTTTGATTGTGCTACAACACGCATTTCCCATAGACCCCTGCCCAAGTATACTTGGCACTCGTCCTCAACGGGTTAATGTTTCTTCTAACATATGAATTATGTTCACATGGTGCTCATCATCGATAGGATTCAAAGTTACACTTGTACACTTGATAAAATCTGGAAGCACAGGAGTGCCATCATATGCAGTGACCCCCATTTTATGCATACCAAGCATTTGAGCATTATTATGGGAGGTAATTCAGCACTCAGAGGGGTCAGGCCTAACAACAAGCATGTTAACTGCTTTGACATACATATAGGCTCTCTATTTAACTACAACACTTCACAGGGGTTGCCCTTATTATCAGTGTGAACTTAATATCACACTGACTCACATATTATTCCAAGTTCACTCACATGGTTCCTAACTTTAACTTAATTGTACGGGCACTAAGAGGCCAGCTCAGTGTGAACCTGGTGTAACTACTGTGTACAATCAATTAACTGTCACATTTCTATCTCATATCACTTGCCATGCAATGCCTGCTTCTCATTGCAACTTTAATGATTATTTACATACCCTAAGGTACTGCCAAATACCATAAATATATTCCAATTATTTCACAGGCATAATATTTTGTGAATCAGGAGTTGTAAGGCAATTTTGCAGGTGGTTGAATTCACAGTTGGTGACAACTACAGTGTGCACTGTCTCAGCAGGACATGGTAAATTTGTGATAGGGATATACTGCTAAGGAGGGAAATACTGCTATGGAGGGAAATACTGCTAAGGAGGGAAATACTGCTAAGGAGGGAAAAACAGGTGGACTTTCAATTCCACTCCATAAGAAGCTCAGCATATACAATGTATAATGTAGGCTTGCATGTACGCATAGTATGCTAGTCATCTATTTGCAGTTGCTGGTTGCCCATGTTACGTGTATGGACACCGTTCTCATGTTTAGTAGTCATGATGTGGAGGGCACTGTTTTGGCAAGTTGTTTAATTCGCTCATCTTTGTGGTTTACAAATTTGTGAAAACAAAACCCAGCAAAACAAACAGCATCTTTTTTAGATGTAGTCTTACCACAGGTTGTACACTGCACCTTCTGTCTTTGTGTTTATCATGAACCCATAAAAATAACATACCATAGGTGTGAATCATCAAGTTTAGATAAAATAAAAGCAAGTCTAGGTGCATTCTGTTCATGTGCAAACACATGCTGTGCACGATGGCTTGTGTGCAGAACTGAATGGTTTTAAAATTCATTATCCTTCTTTACTATGTTCAAATGAAGAGACACTTATTGTTTGAATGTATCACACTGTTATTATGGCCCCTATTTACATGTACATGTACATTGGTGGTATTGATGTATTTATAGATGAACTGGAATCAAATGCCTCTCATTCTTCCTCTCATGCTGTGCAGGTCAACAAAATCGCAAAGAATAAGAGGAGCTTCCAATACTCTACGGCTGAAAGTAAGACTTCTTCACAGTTTGACTTTATGCTTTTCTTCTCTTCTAGATCATCTTTTTGTTTGTGTAGGAGGGGGAGGGGACTCGTTTTATCTTTAAAATGAGTTTCTCAAAGGAAGAAAATACCTTTAGTTGAAGTTGTGAAAGATTGAAGAAGCAGTCAGGGACTATGACCAATTCCAAGAGAAATGTTTGGATGGTAAACAATGCTTGGGTAGGTGTTTGTGTTTTAGTCATTAGTTTGCTAGGACAGTCTGTATTTCACTGCATAACAGTGTTCTCATAATATGGGAGATTGATCTGAATTCTTCTCACGTTCTCTTCTCAGCCCATAGAAGTATCTTTGTTTTCAGCATTACATGTTTTAGAGCATCTTGGAAACATTCTTCATCTGCATTTGTAGTGCATTGCTCAATCAGTAGTAAAGATATTTGTCCTTACAAAACTGGACTTCCCTTTAGGATAAAATGTTGGGTATCACACTACAGCACCATACTGCTAGTACCTATGTTGGTCTGTTCTGTGTATTAGTATTACATGTAAACTTGAAGTGGTTTGCACACATTGAAAAGTTTATTCAGTACGGTTGCTCATTCAACCACTGTCTAATTTCTTGTGTATCTCTGAACAAATCACAGCAACTGGAACTGAGGGAGAATCATGCTGTTGTGCTGAGTTGACAGTAGTCTACAGTGCCAGACCTGACTGAGAAAGGAGGAATGAGGCTTGTATACTCTCACCATCTCTACTGGATTGACCAAGTCAAGGAAGGTTTCTGTGCCCCTCAGCAAATGAGCTATTTCACTCCTCTGTGCCATTTAACATCCTGAAGGTGGTAACATTAGATATGATGACTTTCCTACTTGGTAATGGCAATCTCAAATGTTCACTTCCTTCAATGTGATGTGTACCTTAGTGTTAAAAACAGAAGAAAGAAGGTGTTAGAGTGTCTTCCAATTCAGTGCTACAAGAAGCATGTAAGCTTCACATACCAGCTGTGACCTGTAGAACATTGTGATGAAAGGCTTCCCCTTTATTACTGCACTGTCCATGGAATAGAATCGCGTGCCTTACTTTATGTAGGTATGAAGGATGTACCAGATAGTCTACAAAACTAGGCAGAGTTTGGTGGATAGACAGAAGACGGGGAAGTATGTTTGTAGCCGTTTGTCAGAAATCTTGGATAGATCTGAGAAGAAGTCAGTCTGGGGAGGAGAATAGATGCAAATACAAGTGTATCGTTCAGCAAGGCTGTCATGATGTGAAAAAGTGAAGACTCTCATGTAGAAATATGTTTGACTTAATTTCTAAATGTACAACTGATGATTGTGACTTTCATGGAACAGGCCACCAGTGTAGGAAGGATGTGTCCAGAAAGCTTGCAGATGTTGCCCTCTGGCATAATGCCAAGGTGAATCCATTCATATATTTTACCTGCTCTGCTCAGATGAGTTCTCTCTTTACAAGATTGTCATCATTTCTAGGAATCTTTAAAGGTACATTGTGTACTACATTTCTGCAAAGGATCGCATGGATATGCGTGTTAATTGTTTTCAGTTCAATGTTTGTGTGGTATAACGGGTTACATGCTAACAGTATTCATTGTTTTACTTGAAGGGTATTATTGATTGGCGGCCTGAAGTGAACGGTCAGACCACTGGTACCATCGTTCCACTACATTGTATGTACCAAGGCTATGGGTGTGATATCGGCTTCCATACTGAGTTTAGTGCTGCTTCATTAGTAATCATACAGTGCATTCTGAGTTAACTACAATCAATGTTCATGTAGTATAAAGGTATATTGCATAATGTTTTCACACTGATGACCTTGTGTATTGCAGTAAAACATGTTTCCTTCATTATGGAGAGACTCACAAAGCCTTTTGTGGAGGCAAGTGTGCTGTCTGTCATTAATTGTTGCTGTACATGTAACGTCACCATTAGTTGGGTGACAGCAGAGCTGGCTGTGAGCTTTTCAAAAAGGAGTTGTAGTGATTATAGTCCCTCTAGTGTCAAACCAAACTCTTGTAATATTCATGCACTGGTAGTAAAAGGGTTAGCATAATTTTCTTTCAATACATCGAAGGATTACATTAGTTCTACTTTGCCTTCTTTTTATCTGCTGGCCCTTAGAAATGTAAATCATAGTGTGCTGAATGTATTCTGACTTGCACCTTTCTGGACCAATGCTTTCAAGTTTGAACTCTATTGAATATGGGACTGCTAGAGTGTTGTGCACCATCTTTCACAAATAGGATTTTAATACTCCAGAGGCAACTTTCAGTATTCACAGTGCCTTTAAGCCAGACAAATTTTTTGTAGAATGCTGTGATGTTTGATTTCATATCTTTAAAACTATTTCTTTTACATGATCATTCGTTCTTGGAGAAGAACAGTAATGAAATTAATTCTTAATGAAGATGTAAATGCAATGTAACCGAGTGTTTTCATCAGAATGCAATTGCATGCAGCTCCTTCAAACTTCAGATCAGTGCCTGATTTGCATTTCATCTAACTGGTTTTTCCCCACATCAACTACTGGACTATCTGTTTGCCAGACACGCACTCAACATTAGGGATATCTCTTATTTTGGAAGCATTTGCTTTGTTGTGCTGAAAATTACTCGGTTGTTTTGGGGGTGTATCCCCCCCCCCCCCCCCCCCCCAAAAAAAAAAAAAAAAAAAAAAAAATGTTTTACACAAACAAATAAAAAGTGTGCTGCTTTGCAAAACTTTTGAGGACACTTAAGTGCCAAAATTTTAATGATCACTTGAAACTGGTTACTTTGCAATCCATGCTTCAGTTCTGCCTAATCCAATTGAAATCTAAGAAAATTTCATGTCGGATGACATAATTCTCCAGACACATATGTGAGATGATGCATTGATATTGTGCTTCAATTGTTGAAGGTGGTGTCTGTCATGAGGAAAGTGTAGAGATACGTATTAAAGATAAATTAATTGCTTAATAACTCATCATATTTACAGTTCAAATTGACTTCAACATGCTGACATGTTCCTTTGCTGCTAACCAATAACATTGACCATTCCACTGTAACTCACTGAAATAATCTATTACCTGTCTCCAATGATGTCTAAATGATAATCCAATTTAGTGATAGTGAAGGCAGATATGTGTGTACTACACTGACGAATTATCTCATTTGAATTCAGAGAAGTCTAGCTTTTAAAAAAAAGGTGATTGGCATTTCACTGACTTTTTAGAGTATTTTTTAGATTGACCATTTGCAAGTATCTCCTCTATTTAATATTGCAATGCTTTTATATGTAGGTGTACCTGTATGAATACTTCCAGTCTTTCAAATTATTTGGATTTCCTAGCTGATGTTTTGGACAGAGCTCAATAGAGCTAAATGATATCACCATTCTCATTTAGAAATAGTTAAAGTGCATTATAAAGAAGACCTAATTGATATATGATCACCTTTTGTGTGTTTGAAATCACATTAGGTAATCTGCATCAAATACTTTAAAAAAGAAAAGATTATTCAGACAAGAGTGTGTTAGCTGAATCTTAAATGGAACAAGGCATGTAATTTGTCATTCAGTTCTACTTCCAAGTTTTTACTTGTTATTCCCTTGATTGAGATATACATTTACAGACTTTCTTTGTTAACTGCAGGATATAGGGTTATCAATGCATAGAAACTACTATGTAAGCTATATGTGATTAACTTTTCTTTCATTTCTTGTGTAGAGAATAAATGAAGTTCTAAAAATGTGCACTTTTTTATTAAGCCAGTGTAATTCATTGAAAATGCATGCTACATGTAAATGTATAATTGTTTGAATATTGAAGTGACAATGTAAGTTTGTCATAAGATGTGCATTATCATACCGCATTGGACTAGGTTCCTTGTGCATATTAATTCTTCACACATTGTTATATTATAACCATGCGTGTGTGTTGTCATCTGCCTCTTTTTTTATACATGTATGCCTCTTCTCAAGAGTCTTGCCACTTTTTTTGTATTTGAAAATTTTCGAGTGGTTTTCGTCCGTCCATTTGAATACAAAAGTCAGTTTGATGCAATGTTGTACAGATAATTCTGTGTGTGTATATATGAATGCACACGAGTTGGGGGAAGGAGGGATATAAGTGAGTGACGTATATATTTTTGGTTCCCATGTGCTGTGTGTTTGTTGTTGGGTTTTTTTCTATTGTCACCCTATAGATACGGGAAGACTGGACATTTTTGCTATGTGCATATTGGAGCTAACACACTATCTTGTTTATCACAGGAATGTGAGAGTTGTGGGGCCTGTTTCATAAAGATTGAGTGTAAGTTGCAATCAATTTGCGTTTCATAAACAACTTTGTAATAGATCGCAAGTAATGCTCAATCTGCTGAAAGTTACATTTGATTTTTCTTGAAATCAAGGATAAGTGTCTTTGTGAAACAGGACTTATGCTCAATTCCATGAATTATGCTCAATAAATCAAGCGTAATATTGATCACAACTCCTTATGAAACAGGCTCCAGAGCTTAATCTCATGTCAGATTGTTTTACTCTGCCCAAAATACACTTTTCAGACTGTTTGGCATTTCATATGCATTGAAATGTTCACATTTGTATTCACTTCAGACTTTTTTTATTAGTTTCAGATTTTTTCAAACTCTTTTTTTTTTTTTTGTGAGTACTTTCACACTCCTGTCTTTTGACTTCTTTGACTGTATATTCTATTTTGCAACATGCATTTTTTATATCGTGAATTTCCATGCTCTTCATTTATTGTAAAGTACAGGAATATTTTCTGTCAATTTCTCATGTGCATTGTGCTAACTAGTTCCTGTCTGCTACAGTGTAATAAGCATGACCAACAAACTTCCTTTAAGTGGGAATGAATAATTCTTCCATTACTACACTGATTTAACACAGGGTTGATGTCTTCTTGGTTATCAGTGTGTGAGAGTCGTGCCATTTAAATCCATACAATATTTCCCATAATTGATGTTTCCGGGCGTTAACTTCATAAAATCACCAGGGACTGTCTCTTAGTATGCTTTATAGACTAGGATCTGAAATACACGATTCATCATCACAGTGATTTTTACAGATATACCTGATGTGTCCTCATGTGTTTAATGAATGACAATAAGCCAGTTCGGAGATAGCTCATGTGCACAGGAGTACAAATGAACTTTCATTTTTCTCAGTTGGTTAGGCACTTCACTCGATTCAAAGCGACATAATGCATCAGTTGCCCAACATAGCAATTATGGAATTTGTATTCAAACAAAGAATGAACCTAACTGCGTAGGGAGATCAAGTGACCTGAATGGTTTGTCAATCAATGAACATTTTGGGAAGCATCCATTTCATTGTGCTATATTGAATGCACTATTTTATTTTTCTGTTAACATTGCCAAATACAAGGCTTGCTGTTAGGTGGATGTACTGGCAAGCACCTTTAATAAGGATTACATCAATAATCATTGCATTACAGATGCTGATCTCAGTGAATTTAAAAACCAACCTGTCTCTCGGTACAAATTACATTTTTCTGCTCGTGCGCAAACTGGAACCCCGAACTGGCTTATTAACCTTGAGTTAAAACTGATAGTTTTAAGCAAAACTGGAAACATCAGTGAATTCTATAGTAGGTTTAGCAGATTTGAATGAGTGTCCTACTCTCAAAATTGTGTATATTCTATCTTACATTTATTTCAATGTTGAGAGATCAATGGTACAATTAACTAACTACAAATGAATGTGAAATCTTTGAAGTTGTCAACGAGAAGATATTGCAACAATGCAAAGTCAAAAGTAACAATGCACCTCTAAACCTTATAGTCAGTGAATTTATTGTATTTGGTCACGTGAAATTCTCTCTTGCATTGAATGAATTTACTACAAGCCTCTGACTGAAAGAGAACGTAACCTTAAAATGTGTCATTCCATATGTTCTACTTCCTGTTAGAGCTGTGATAGGACCAATCAAAATCAAGCCATATGTGCATTCATAATATCATAACCTTGAGTCCTGTACACACCTCTTTAATGCAAACCACCATTATTAATTTGTCATTAGAGATAAACTATCAGTTATTTTAAATTTCTTGTTATAATGATATCTGTGACAGAAATTTACTATAGTGAAATTTGTTATACTTTTTGATATAGATGATTTTTTTTTTTTTAATTTTCAGGGAAAGCGGTTGAATCTATTCCAATTTACAAAAGAAAATGTGGAGAATCTGAAGAAAATATATCTTTTATCCTATGTAAAGCCATGAGATATTGCCTTATCTGACTGTCTTATTTCATTGTGTCCTTTGATCATGTGTAATCATGCTAATATTACATTTTATCTCCCATCTTTATTTATTACCTATGTTTTACATTATTTAACCACACACACACACACACACACACACACACGATTATACTCAGTAAGGGGGGTAGGTGGGAACATGCTCACATCTTAAGCTTAAATGAAACTACATAGTACATTGTATTATAAAAAGTGATGTGATAAAGAGACGAATAGCCAAATATCAACTAAAAAACTGGAGTACCTGTACAGTGCACTCCTGTTATGATGAACACTGTAATAACGAAATTCTGGTTATAACAAAGTGAAAATTTGGGCTATAACATTATCAACTCCATGTTCTTTTATTGTTTATTTGTTTGGTCATAACAAAATTTCGATATAACGAAAGAAAATTGCCGGTCGTTATAACGGGAGTCCACTGTAGTCTGTCAACTGCAGTGTTTGAGTACAGCCCAGTGGCAGATCCAGAGGGGGGTGCACCGGGCTTGTGCCCCCTCTTTATTTTTGGTTAAAACAAAAGAAGTAAAAAATGGGGGGGGGGGGGGGAGGGGATGCGTACGCCACCTTTAATTTGGCAAAGGCGCCTCCCCTTTACGGAGTTCCTGCATCCGCCCCTGCAGCCTTCTGTGTGACATACTGGATGTCACTGTGGATGATATACGTGACATGCCGATATTCAGATTTGTAATGCTCCAGCAGCTACTAGTGTGCGGGAAAAGATTCTGTAAATCATCGTAATCCTACCTAAGTATGAAATCGTCAGTCTATCTGTCATATTTTTCTTTTCTGGAAATGTTGATACATACCGGTCTTCAGGGAAACTTTAATACTTCATGTGTCTTGTCTACTACCTGTAGAAGAAATCCCAAGAATGAGAAAATGGCAAAATATTATTTTTAAAACAATCAATTCTCTTGCTTTATATCTTCAATGGGTACCATGTGAAAACAAAATCTTCAGTGGGAACCATTAGAGTAACCATGGACGTACTAGGGAAACTGGAGAGCCATGTTTCTGTAAGAAAAACTCAATGCTCGTCCACCTGTAGGCGAGTTCCATGTCAGGTCAAGGCTGACGTTGATTCTCATATTAAATTCATAAAACAGTTTATTATAATTATTCATTAAGAATAATTTTAGTTGGTTTTTAAGCTACTTTTTTTATGGGAAACGAAATCGGCAGGCAGGATTTCAGTTCTTCAGTAGGAATGAACAATAATTGCAATTCTGATTACCAATCTGAAACAATACCTATGGCAAGCAGCAGTCGCTTGAACAAAATGTGATTCTGAACGTTGAGGGCGTTGAGAGAATACCGCCAGCAGTGAGATAAAAGTGCACTACGTCGAAATGGTAGATACGTCTCTCGGCTTTATTTCATGTGACCAGCGCGAATGAGATATGCGACGGATTCGTCAAGTAACGAGTCACATCGGCAGCCACATTTTTTTCACTCTCTTATATATTCAACTCTTTCGTAATTTTTTGTTTGTTTTTGGGGGTTTTTTTTTTTACTTTCCTGTACAATGTAAAGAATATACTACATAATAATTATGACATCAACTGTTTTCTGTCAGTAAAACCGATCTTGTATGTGTGAAAACACATTGAGTTTTCTATCATGCATCTCTGAGAGCCAGACTTTCATATAACAACATCATAATATTCTGCTTGTTAATCCATCAAAATATATATATTTTTTTTTTTTACACAGGCCAAAATGTAATGTATCTACACTAAAATGTAATAAATCCGTTATCGATCTCAGAAGAGTAGAATTACAATGTAGGCCTACCCTATAGGCTGCACAGTGATACTCGTTCACTAATACAGTATTTGTGATAGCTACAACAGCAACAACACCTCTTCATCGTCATCATCTTTTACAAGGAATGCAATTCCAATGACAGGTTTATGTATTACGTCATAACCAACTTTGGCGTAGTACGCGATACTGAGTTAGTGCGCGCACATCTGTTGGGAGGAGACAATCAACACACAGTTCACAGATCATTCCTATAAAAGTGAAATTTTTGCAGAGATAGTAGCATTTTTCAACTTCGCAGTGAATCAAGGCGAGATGGCGTGGCACTTCAGAAAATAACACCGGCTTAAAGTCCGGATTTATCTCCAGGATTCTTGAGCTATGACTCAGAAAGATTTCTAGTACACGGATCACCAAGCACATTGCACAATTTTCAAGTGTTTGACTTTGACACCATGGATCCGTTGTTTTTATTATCCTGGTTGACCGTCATTTTTACGGTCTACATGTATTTATCCGGCATGTGAGTATGTTTCCCTTTCACATCTTGATCGGAAAGATTCATCTTTTCAAAACGTATGTGTGTGCTGTTGTAATGGTATTCTATTTTTTTATCATTAATCATCTAGATATATTATTCAATCAATATTATAGGCAGGGCTCGACACTAATGGTGGCCCGATTTTCATTTTTGATGGCCCCGGGTCACCAAATTTCAAAAAGGGCAAATTTGGTGGCTCGCCTCGGGCCACCAATTTTTTTTTTTTTTTTTTTTTCTATTTAAGTTTTAAGTTTTAAGTATGTCAATAAATTCGTAACTTTTTGCGCCGGAAATGCATAAAATGCATGCAGTGAGTTAATGTTTTTGTTTTTGTTTTTGTTTGTTTGTTTGTTTGTTTTTTTGTTTTTGTTTTTTTTTTCGGGCCACCGAAAAAAGAAGTTAGTGTGGAGCCCTGTTATAGGGACTGTAACGTAAGCAGGAAGATTGCCATCTTTGTCGTTGTAATGCCTATTGGTTACGATTATCAGTATAAATATGATTAAAAACCATTAACTCATAACTTGATCAAGACCTAGATGGCAGTGTACAATGTCCGTGACTCGGCGGCTGCATCTTACATCTGAGAAGCCGTTCGCCGCACCATGGCCATATGTCCTGGCAAAACATAGTGCAATGTATCAACTACCGAGGTTCTGGCTCGTAGGCCCTACTGGCCTTCCTAACATGTTCACCCTGTTAAACTGTACTGCACAGACGACAGCACTGGCTGGGACATGTCAATCGAATGAAGGATGGCCTCATACCAAAAAAAATAAACAAAACAAAACAAAACAAAACAAAAACAAAAACGAAAACAAAAACAAAAACAAAACAAAACAAACAAACAAATAAACAACCAAACACATCATCTGCAAATCATGTCAACACGGAGAGCTGGCATCGGCCAACCTCAACTGCGATACTTGGATATCGGGAGGAGAAACCCGAAGGCCCTTGACATCACCCCAGTGGCGGATCCAGGCGGGGGCGCACCGGGCGCGCGCCTCCTTTATTTCTCGTTGAAACAAAAGATATCTAATAAAAATGATTTTGTAAAGGCGTCCCTCTTTACAGAATGCATGATGGATCCGCTCTTGCATCAGCACAGAGTCATGGGAGAGCCTAAATTCCAACTGACCGGATAAGAATGGAGGAGTACCTTATCAACCAGTGTCTCAAGTCAAGGGAGGAGAAGCTAATGACCGCAGAGCGGCAGGCAAGAATGCCGGACAGGAGAAAGAACACCAAAGTCATTCCAACAGACCATAGGTCTGTTCACATCGAAGGAAAAAATGCGCTCCAACTCAGTTGCCAGCAAAGATACAATTTTATGTACTATTGCCATTCTTGTCCAACAGACCTCCCCCCCCCCCCCCCCGCGCCAATGCGAACTACAGGATTCTTTTTTTTTTTTTTTTTGCTTAATAGTATGACGTTTTAAAACATTGGAATCATACTTGTGATATCAAAGTATTTTCTCTTAAAGAAGAAATCCACTCCAAAATTTCATCAAATTCATAAGAAAGAGAAAGAAATTCCCTGTAACCTAGATCAGTGCGAAAACGATTAAAATCGGATAAGAAATAAGGAAGTTATGACATTCTGAGATTATTTTTTTCGGAAAACACTTCTTTGACCAGTCATTATGAATATTCAAATCAGCAAGTTGATGATGTCATGCTCTCACAATATCTTGTTAATTTCATAACAGATATATGACTAAAATCATATTATTTCAGCTGTATAAATATAAAACTTGCCTTAAAGCCACTCAAGACAAAAGAGAACAAAAATATTACCTCTGATATATTTTGTTATGGGAATATGCTTTTACCTGTATTAGCTAAAATTAACAATTTTCCCAATTTCATATATCATACTGGTACATGAAAATTGTGAGGGCGTCCGCCCATTTGAATATTCATAATGACTGGTAAAGAAATGTTTTCTGAAAAAAAAAGGTTAAATTTCAAAATGTCATATTTTCCTTATTTCTTATACGATTTTATCTGTTTGTTTTTTTTTTTTTTTGGTCTTTCTATCGGAATTAATCTATTTTGTGGGTGGCTTTCCTTTTTAATGAATATGCTCTACACCTATTACGATCACCTCCTGTCTTTTTGTCACATCAAGCACTAAAACAAACATGTACGGAGGTGAAATGATCGTTGTTTAGGTACTATTCATGGATTTATTCTTGTTGTTCTTATTGTTGTTTGCCTTTCAGCTCAACATGCACCCTCCTCTTCCGGTCCAGGTCCTCATCAAACATCTCTTTTGTTCCCTTCATCACCACAGCAGTCAAGTAAGTTCAGCAAGCAAACAAACAAACACAATAAAAGTATAAAAAACACGTTATTTCATCTTTGAGAATAGATTGCGTTTATTCACATAATAACATGTATGTCCTTTTCTTCTTGAATTCGGCTGTTCTGACCTGCTAGTCATAACATATCACCGCCATGCAAAGTTTCCAGCCATGAAATTTTTTGTTTTATTCAATAAATCCCACTTGTTTCATCATTACACCTCAAGACCGTCTTACTGCACCCAATTACTCCATAGCTGATCCGGCTCTATAACGCTACTTCTCTCATTTATTAGCATTAGATCCTAGCATGGAGCTACAAACGTGTGTAGCTCCAATGATCCTAGTAAAGTGTGCTTTCCTCTTGGCAATGTAGTATTGTGTGTTGTCTTCAATAAGCATGATTCGTGTCACATATAAATAAATGCTTGCAAACAGATATAAACAAACCTATCCGGGTGCAGTTCCTGCTTGTTATTACTTAATCTTCAACTTATTGCTATGTTCGTATAATAATCATACCAATCATAATGTCTACTCTACTGCCCTCTATCGCTTTATGTTTTGTAATCGCCAAATGGGTTTCACTACTGTTATGTTGAGATCAAAACCGATGCACTTATCTTCAATCTACACTATTCCATCTCTAATCAGTTCATCTCAATGTTCAATGTTATTTCATATCCCATGCCCAGTGTACCTCCGTATTGTGTTAATTTCTGTATCACCCCAGGTATGTGTTATACAGACTACAAACAATGTCGAAAGCTTCTATAAATCTGGCGTCCTATGACCTCCCTTGTCACATTTTGTCACGCCTGTCCAGTGCACTCCCGTTATAACGAACACGGTTATAACGAAATTCCGGCTACAACGAAGTAATGATTAAGACCGCAACACTATCCATTCTTTGTTGTTGTTTTTTATTGTTTATTTGTTCGGTTACAACGAAATTTTGATATAACGAAAGAAAACTGCCAGTCCCGAGGACTTCGTTATAACGTGAGTCCACTGTACCGTACATTATTTTGTGTGTGTCCATCAGTCTGTCTGTCTGTCTGTCTGTCTGTCTGTCTGTATCTGTATAGACCTATGTTTTGTGTTAGTCTGTGAGTTTGACTCTTTGTTTCTGTCCTTATTCCTCACAGTATTATGATGTGGCTCTGGTACGGGTTTCTCTGCCTCGACACAGCCATTATTATTGTTAACATCATGGGTCTCACGGTGCAGCTCATCTATATCTCTATCTACATCTACTTCCGGGAAGCAAAGGTTAGGATGAACTCTTTCCTCTTAGAGTAGCCTACTGCATCTTTCACAAACTCTGATTCCCCGATTTTATCTATAAAAGAAGAAATGAATCCTCCTTTTAAAGGTAGCAATGTGTGTGTGTGGGGGGGGGGGGGTAGGGGGGCGGAGGGAGGATGCTTATTTTACACTGAACATTTTGATGTGTGATGCCTTGAGTAAAAGGCGCAAAATGTCTTCTGCATAGAGATGATTGCGTCCTTTTAACTTAATTTGACAACATTTTAAGAAGGGCTTGCGTCTTGTTTCCTGGCATTCGCAAACAACATTAAATCAGTACCAAGTATTGAACGATTTTACATGACTCTAAGCATACTAAGTTGATCTGGTGAGATTGGTCAGTGGTGTCATCATATCACAAGATTGTATGGGTTTCTGTATAAGAAGTTTAATGTGAAAAAAGATATCTCGATCAGTCGACTGAAGGTTGGAGAGAGGGTCAAAGAGAGAAAGGAGAGGGTGAGAGAAAGAGATGAGAGAATATAAAATTAATAAAAAGAGATTAAAGGTTTTAATAATTTATTCAATTGCGACTAGCTACGCCCTATTCAGCTGACCATTGCTGGCATAGCCTTTATGGTGGGCCTCTACATCTACGTGTCCGAATTCGTACCGACGAGGGCGTCCTCCCGTAAACAAGTCGGCCTCATAGCCAGCATCGTGACTATCCTTATGTACATCTCACCAGTGTGCGACATAGTGAGTACTAATCATCTTTATGCTATCAATTTCTTTATATTTTCTTTATATTGTCGTCCACACATACGTCATAACCTCTAGTAGTCTCCTCATCCAGCGGTTCCAACACCAAAACTTTTGCATCGATTATCCGATTTTCCTCAAACTGTCACTGATGCGTTCTAGTAATGTTGCTGCTTTCACTCAATCTACATTGCTCTTTTGGTTTGGGTTCCCTTTAAGAACCCTTTAAGAATACCAAGTCAGGAATAGGTCAACTGAGTGACTCGTTACCAGCCAGGTCCTTATAGAAGAAGAAGAAGAAGAAGAAGAAGAAGAAGAAGAAGAAGAAGAAGAAGAAGAAGAAGAAGAAAACGAAGAAAAAGGAGGAGAAGAAGGAACATGTCAAAACCAACATGTTTTGGGCATAATTACCATAAGATTGTATTTTTAGACGTTACTTTACTGTCACAAGTGGGGGCTTGCTCAAGGAAGCAGAGAAAAGAAGCTGTAAGAAGGCATGCATAAATTCTACACAGGTGAACTTGTTTAAGCAAGCGGTGTTGTAATGAAATAACATTGCTACATTTTTTTTTTTGTAAGTATGTGAGCCCCCTATGTCATCATCCTTGTTCAGTGTAATTCGTTTTAGATTTTTTCAGTGTTCAAGGAGCACAATAAATTCCACAGATATAGAACTGTCAATTTTTGTACTATTATGCTGTGAAATTACAAAATCGTTTGGACTTCCTCTTTGATATACTCATGATTATGTTGAATGTTTATATAATTTAATCATAAAACAAAAAATACAAAAGTCACAATCATTATTATGTTATATTCCTAGTAATAATAAGAACAAGAATAATTATAACAGAATTGATAAAAATGACGATATGCAGTACAATAGGGCTATGTGTAAATTTCTTGTAAGCACAATGTAGCAACCAAAAGTGTTAGCAATGTTCTACCTAGGCACCTAAAAAAAAAAAAAAAAATGGCAGTACATGCAGATTTACAAGTTTGACTGTCAATCTGGTACTCAACGACAACGAAATAAAACACACATTGTTGTTTTCCCATGATAATTATTGTTATTCTAATTTATTCCTATATAATAGTACAGTTGTATAGTTAATGTTTGAAATCTGTGACGTTCTCTGACCTCTTGTCCGTGACAGGTGTACTGCATCCGGGTCAAATCAGCACGCACGATCTCCGTATCGATGTCGCTCGCTACCCTGTGTTCCTCCAGTCTGTGGTTAACCTATGGTATTCTACTCAATGACACCTTCATAGCGGTGAGTTCACCCCTCTTCTTCCCGTGGCATCGGCTATTAGAGTAGGCCTACTCCGTGAGGGCCGGGAAGCATGACTTTACATAAATTATGTCATTAAATGTAATTAGCTGAAATTTGTTTTTGCATTTGTCTTTATTTGTTTGTTTGTCTCTCTGTCTGTTTTCTTCAAACATTGCAAGTGGCAGTATCCTTTGTAGGGCTCCAGACATTGCCAGATGCCCGGATTTCATTATAAGATTTCACCCAAAAATTCGTACAGTCATAGATAAAAATTTAGAAGTGAAAATCGCTCTTTGAATTTCATTGAAATTAATTGTTTGTTTGTTTTTTCATCTCGACGTTGCTTAGCTCGAAGGATATTCTGATGTTTCTTTTAAACGAAGAATTCAGTCACATCGACCTAAATTTTGTGATACATATCCCGATATCCATATTTAGAGAATACTTTATATACATGTACTAGATGTTTAAACGAGGGCTTCCAAGTACAAGTTCCGGTTATTATGTGATTATGAAAATATGACTGAATGTACAGATAGATAAGTGGTGACTTTTTGACGTCACAAATGGGACGAACACTGGAACCAGCCCGCAGAAATGGTCTGAAGTCATTGAAGCCTTTGAATTGATTTCATTTTCTTCGGGTTTTTTTAAATTAATTTAGTGGGGGTGGGGGGGGGGCGAAGACAGCACCTCACTGACGGAAGATTATAAAGCATAAGATGAACCACAAATTTACCTTATATACCATGCTGTAGCGACGTCTCGTTCCATTCCCTCCCTCCCTCACCATGCAGCTACCAAACATTCCCGGTCTTCTCAGCAGCGTGTCCCGCCTCATTATTTTATGGAAGTTCAACGGAGCTGGTCGTCTGCCTGCAGTCCCAACCTTGCACACCCAGCCCGCCTAATCCGTTCCCGGCAAGCCCGCCCATACCGCCTATCCCGTTCCGTTAAGGTACTCTTACCGGCCATGGTTTAGAACGACTGTCGACCTTTGCAGATGAAAAATACCGAAAGTAAAACGAACCACCCTTCATGGCAAATCCTGAGAATCTCAGATTCACCACCCTATACCCAAAACTTTGCACTTTTGCCTTTCCATTTAACGCTTTCCTTTTTCATATGATTTTCTGCGAGAGTCTGCATGTAACTGTTGGGAACATTACTGACATTTCAGTGTTATGCCATGTAGTCTTCAAGCTTTGCTATGTGAAAGTGTGGTGTACTTCATATATATCATAATATTATCTTTTACACAAACCTTAGACATATTGTTTTGATGCAAATGACTTTGTTTGGAAAAAAAAAACTGGAAATTTAGATAGACAGATCGTCAGAGGTGTACAGGTTCTAGAAGTTACATTATGGTAGTTGTACAGAAGTAAACGTAAGTAGCAATGTCAAATGCAATAATGGTGCTCACGACCACAACGCTAACGATGACTATCACATTGATATAATTCCATCACTAATGATAATATTAACAGTGACGTGACATAGTCCTACTTTGAACTATTGCATCATATTTTAAAGTTACCATTATCATTATTGTCTTCACTGCTATCGTCATACAGTGCTTTACTATCTAGAAAGTTACTCGAAGTGTCTGATACATTTCAGTAAACATGATTAATGAAAGGATTTGTTTCAGACGACGTTAAACATTTCAATCATGGGTAATCTGCCATGACTAACTAGAAAGATAAACCCGCAAAGTACTAGTAGGTCTACATAAAACCAAGGGTCATTATAAATTTCTGCTGTCTTTATTACAATATAAAACATACAATACGATATGAATCAATACAATACAATACAATACAATACAATACAATACAATACAATACAATATAATACAATACAATTTATGATTGGAACACTCTTTCCATAAGGCTCACAGTGCTTAAAAGCATTAGAGAAGAAAGCAATATTTACAGAGTTCAAGATTTTCAATGAAAACCAATTTGAGCAATCTTCAATTCATCGTTTGGATATCAAACACGCACCAGGAGGTGAGAAAAAAAACTTACCTCCTTGCACACACACACACACACACACACACACTTCCCTTTAACTCGCTCCTTCACTTTCCTTCCTCTTTTCTTAGTAGTGATTAGAGGTACTGCCTTTTTATAAATGATGAAAAATAAGTCCTTATAACTTGCCCTTAACATTGCACTTGTTTCGAAGGTGTACTTATACACTCTTTGAAAATGGAAGGTTGTGACTCCCAGAATTGTTTAATCGTTAACTAGAGATACGAGCCAACCACAAGCAACTGGAGTTTCACACACTTGACACTATTAAAATAAGATATTGAAATAATTCTCGATTAACTTCACCACTTATGAAACATGATATAGGTCGTCATTTGAGATAAGTCACAATGATTACAAAGTCAATGACATTTAATTTACCTGTACTGTAATTGCGACCTCATCATAATCTGAGCAAATGGTTTCGCTCTTGCACGTGCATCATTTCGACTTGTTAATATTAGCCAAGGTGTTTTTTTTTTTCTAGCTTTGATTGCTCTTTATGAGTAAACTTCTCAAGTTCAACAGAAAAGTTAGATTAATGATTAAAGAGCTAATACTTTCTATACGGATGGGCATCATTTTTCTAAGTATATCAACTTCCCAGGCGAGAAAGAATGCTACCTAAAATGCATTAAAGTTTCAAATGATTTTACTCAGTGTTGAATCGTACAAGTTAACGAAATAATATGTTGGAGAAACGCGCATGATAGACAGTTAAGTAATCCTGCCATACGTGACTTCGAACGTATAGAATGTTTTTGCCGCGTTTATTTGTTTGTTCATTTAATTGCTATACCTGTTGGCAATATCATTTAAAAAGTAACCAGAGGGAACTTTGATAAACTGTCACAATTTGTTTGTTGTGATAAAAGGTTCAGGAATGGAAAATGGAAAATGGAAAATTAGGAAAAGGTTCGTTAACCCCAAAAATGAAATAAGGTTCGTTGATCCGAAAATGAAAAGAAGGAATGCATTAACGAACCTTCAGAATTACGAACCTTATTCTTTTTCTGAGTAACGAGCTTATGGATTTACGAACATCTTTTTATATAATTTTTGGATTTACGAACCTTCCGAATAAGAACTTTATTTTATGTTCGGACTAACCAACTTTCGGAATTCTTTGGAATGACGGACTGCGGAATAACGAACCTTATTTCATTGTTGGATTAACGAAACTTTCGTAATAATAAACCTTATTTCATTATGGGATAACCGAAACTTTCGGAATAATAAACCTTATTTCATTATGTGATTAACGAAACTTTCGGAATAACGAACCTTATTTCATTATGTGATTAACGAAACTTTCGGAATAACGAACCTTATTTCATTATGTGATTAACGAAACTTTGGGAATAACGAACCTTATTTCATTATGTGATTAACGAAACTTTCGGAATAACGAACCTTATTTCATTATATGATTAACGAAACTTTCGGAATAACGAACCTTATTTCATTATGTGATTAACGAAACTTTCGGAATAACGAACCTTATTTCATTATGTGATTAACGAAACTTTCGGAATAACGAACCTTATTTCATTATGTGATTAACGAAACTTTCGGAATAACGAACCTTATTTCATTATGTGATTAACGAAACTTTCGGAATAACGAACCTTATTTCATTGCGTGATTAACGAAACTTTCGGAATAACGAACCTTATTTCTTTATGTGATTAACGAAACTTTCGGAATAACGAACTGTCTTGGATGGCAGTTGCTCTATCCGAGGACTTCTTGATAATATTCTGTCTGTGTGGATTTCCTTCTGATTTTTAGCAGTGTGTAAGAGGATCAAAACGTTAACAATCTCAGACATAAATTTATGGCATTATCATCATTGACTATGACTGCGCCTTCCGTTTATGATTTGAGCACATATCATCATGTAACTTGTCCCAAATCTCTTTTAACTTTCTCTCCCCCCTCCCCCCCCCCCTCCCCCCCCCCCTGTCCTTCATCTCTG
Source organism: Diadema setosum (assembly GCA_033980235.1). Taxonomy (NCBI): domain Eukaryota; kingdom Metazoa; phylum Echinodermata; class Echinoidea; order Diadematoida; family Diadematidae; genus Diadema; species Diadema setosum. The sequence goes on along the minus strand of CM067063.1, from coordinate 695,493 downwards.
CTTTTCTTCCCCCCCCCCCTCTCTATTTCTTGTTCTTATCTGGTTATTTTTAAGACGAAGAATATTTCGACTCAGCAATGACAAAGACTCATCATCTATGTTGATACCTTTGCCTGTAACATAACGAAATGATATGAGACTCGCACATATATGCGCACACACAGCGGTCACTCCATTCTAGAATTAAAGCAAGAAGCATGCCCGCCCATCGCAGCACTCCGCCGCCGAAGACAGGAAAACCCTCCACGCCTATCTGCCCCGTACCACACCAATGTTCTACCGAGGCTGCAGACCACGTTACAACGTGAAAACGGGGGCAAATTGAAATAAATGCAACACGACGATTGATGCCTAGTTTGTGGCTGGTCAGTTTTGACGATTACCTTTTTCTGTCTTTCGTCCTTAAACCTTTGATAATGGAGTGCATGCAGTTGCTGATAGGTTTACATTTACAGGGAAATGAAACTCAGATATACATATTGGTTGAGTGAATGCAGCAATTAATAGAACGCTAAATACGCCAGCGAAGTTTGAAGAAAATTGGACAATCCGTTAAAAAGTTATGGTCTTTTATAAGGTGCAGCCATTGCTGGATGAGAGGACTACTACTGTTTGTGACGTCACTTATGTAAAACGATGTAAATACAATGTAATGTAATACAGCGAATTACAAAATACTTCGTTTTTTTTAATGAAAAATACTCATTCCCTGATTTTACTGACATTATTATTGTTAAGTTTAACATCAATTCCCCTGTTTTCTGAAAATCAGGCGTTCTGCCATTATGCTAGAAACATGAGAACATTATGTTGAATCTTATTCATATTTTCCTCATATTGTTGTCGTATACAATCACAGACGTCGCGAAGTATTGTATGATCTTCTCATCCAACGGAGGCTGCACCAAAACTTTATAATAATCACGATAATTCATAACTTTAAAACGAAATGTCCGATTTTCCTCAAACTTCGCTAATTTGTTCTCCTAATACTGCCACATTCGCTCAAGTTACATATCTATTTTTGGGATTCACTCTTCACTAAGAATTTCTTTTTAAAATCAATTCAATTCAAATCAAATGATCTTATATATTACATAAGTAAGGCAAAGCAATAACGCTTAAATGAGTACATAATATTTCAGTGAACTTCGAACTCTATGATGATTATTCGTTAGTTATAGGAAGGAGCCGCGCCAGGATGATACATCTAAAAGGAAAAACATCGACAGTTTCATTAAGTTTGATACCAGTTAATATCAGTGTAACACGGAGCTGTATTTTAAGGAATTGAAGCATCTAAACATTTTACTCCAAGAACTAGATGTGGTAATTGACAAGAAAAAGTAAAATCTTAAACGGATGAATATCCATTCTCCGATTAAAAACAGAAAATCGCACATCAAAACATCGGGGTATATTCCCTCGAGTTTTTTTTTTCTGTCTATGCTGCCATTTAAGAAAGCTGTTTCAGATAAAATTCTTCTACGTTTTAAATAATAATTATTGTAGAAAGTGCCGCCATTTAAACTTGCATTGTCATGGAATGAATACAATCCATCGCTGTAATGGATGTATATTGAAATCCATCTTATTTATATGACTTGACTGAAGGTAAAAAGAGACTTCAATTCAAATCAAATGTTATTTCTCATGCCAAAATTGCTTTGGTTCATGCTGAAAGTTTTACATAAAAATGTATGACACGTGATTCTTTGACGTTTAAGTTTTAACATCTAATTTTAGATTTTAAAAAAATAAACAATAGAATTTCATGCAAAGGAAAATGTGTATTTAGAAAGAACCTTTACCAGCATTTATACACTCTCTCAGAAATGCATAGTACAGTGTCCGTTTCTAGCACAAATCAATTGAGCACAACGTGATCAAACAAACACAATCATGAGAGAACCCCATCTAGCAGTTAAACAAAGTTTGTAGGTCTAGATTTTTTTTTTCTGTCTTCTGACGGGTTCAACCCCCTATATACCTGCTACAATCTCGCGTCCAACAAACTTTGACAGAAGTGCGAGTAAGCAGGGTTGACAAGTCAATAACACGAGTTTTGTTTGGATCGATTAAACCTTTGATATTGAATATATCTCGCGGAATATTTGCTCAAGACTTCAGAGAAGGTAAGTCGTGTACATATTGACATGGCCCAATAAATTACCCAGGGGTAATAACCACCTCAATAGTTGTCTTATGGCAGAGTTCGTGACAGCCCAGCAATGTGTTATTTCGTATATTTTTGTCTAGGTTTTTGATGACTTTATCTCCACCATTTTTTTTTATTGTTTTTTTTTTCACATTTACACACTTTTAATAAATTCTTGCAGACTTGCTATCTAACTGAACGTCTTTTAGATCACTCTTGTTTTATCTATTAACTGTCATATACTGTTTTGTTCAAACGAAACGTAAATTCTGTCCTTATCCACAGTGTTTGTGTTTAGCAGTCTGATCCTTCGAGAAGAGATAAAGCACTAGTTATCATGTCAGATACTATAGTATAATACTAAAATCTTCAAAAGTTCATTGACCATGAAGACTACTTTGCATCTAACCCGTTTACGGTCGATGAGATAACGTCCTTACGTATCTAATTATTGTCGAGAAAAGGAGACCACGTAATTTGCGCATGCCCGGAAAAGGTATTATTGCAAGGATTACAGATACAACAGGTTGTCAAAATGCATTGAGTAAAGAGTGTGTGTAGACCGTTCCTCTGCCCACAAAGACTTTTTGGGTAAACAAGGAATCTTTCAAGGTTTCATTCCAGTTACAAAATGAATTTGCTTAGCTGTTTTATTGTTATTAATGAATACAACACTAAAACAGTGATATGTTATTCCGCGCATATAATATCGGCCTATGTAACTTGTTTAAAATATTTATTGCAATAAAAGATGAACTTGCGCGTTAATATTTCCGGATTTGGTGTAGCTCAGTGAATAAAACCACGGAGTACCAGTTATGATGTTCCTGATTCGAGCCCTATAGCTTTGGCTGCAGCGGTTGTGTCCTTTACAGGCGAGACACTCTATTCTCATTGCTTTTAGTCCTTCGGAATTGACACGCAGCCATCTGTTTCGTGCTTAAAAGTATTCAAAGTTTCCGTTGCTGTCACGTGAAACAAAATCATTTCGTATCAAAGATTCTTCAACACTTCTCGGCAGTCGCTGTCCTTTGGAGAAAACTTTAAATTTCGGGTTAATATTCTTCCGCAAAGGCAATATACACAAAGCAAATTTATTTGATGAACCATCGAACCGCAACAGCATAAGCCAGTTCGGAGATAGCTCATGTGCACATGGGTACAAAGGACCTTTCATTTTTCTCAGTTGGTTAGTCACTTCACTCAATTCAAAGCGACATAATGCAGAAGCTTGCCCAACATAGCAATTTATGAAACTCGTATTCTAACAAAGAATGAACCTGTGTAGATGAAGTGACCAGAATGGTTCGTCAATCAACACTTTGGGAAGCATCTATTTCATTGTGCTGTTTTGAATACATTAACACACTTTTTCTGTTAACAATGCCAAATAACTGGCTTGCTGTCAGGTGGATGTAGTGGCAAGCACCATTTATAAGGATCCATGAATAATCATATAGCATTACAGATGCTTATCTCGGTGAAATTAAAAACCAACCTGTCTCTCGGTACAAATGACCTTTTTCTGCTCATGCTCAAACTGGAACTCCGAACTGGCTTATTATATGAATTAGGCCTACTCTGTTGATTCTACACATTGTTACAATAAGTGTTCGTTCGCTTTAAAGCTGATACTTTTCGTAAAAAGCATGCAAGGTCCAAACTTAAGATGGAGCACGATTTTTCATTTCTATCAAACTGATTTCGTAGAATTAGTTCCTATATTCGTATGATATTGATTTTTGAGACATAATCTATTTGGCGAAAGATGAACGAAACAGACATCCCATCCACTCATAACGCCAATCTGATCGTATGAAGTGGATATTGTTGAAGATTTATCGTATACGTGCCGAGCTACAAGGATCTCTTTTTGAAGTTTTACTGATAACATTTTTGTACTCATTGAAACTTCTCTATACGGAATACATTTTAAACTTCATTCTCAACTTCCTGTCGACCTATGGGAGGTTGACCTTTATCTGTCAATTTAAGAATCATGAATACTATCACACAATGAGATCGGAGTTTACGTGGAAAACGTGACAAGTTTCTGTGATCATGCAGGGTGGGTGCTGCAATCACGTAAGGTCGTCTTGAACCCGTCGGCCAATCACTCGTGTTCAGTGGGATGGAATGAAACACTCAGGCACACATGAAATAAAGACACGTAGAACAAAGTACGACAAATCTTTCAAATAATTGCACACAATACGCCCACTATACTAATCCAAACGCACGCACACAAATAGTCACTCATAATCATTATCTACCTGATCAAGCCCAAAAGTTTGTACCTCAGTTAGACGGACTTTAATTTGACACTCGTCTTTTATTAAAGACGTAATGTCAACATCTAATTTCTGATAAAAATATAATACGGTCAAGGCCATGATGTACACAAAGTGCTATGAGCTTGCAAGCAATTTTATCTACATGTTGCAGTGAAAAACAAATGTAAACCAAAGTCCTCATACTTTTTCAAGCATGGGAAAAATTCCCCAGTTCATCTAATATGAAGAAACACTATCGATGATAACGGGAATTTTCTTCTCCAAGTTTTCCAAAGCCCACGTCGGCAATGTAATGGTGTACATAACACATCCTTGCTTTTCTGAAAACAAAACAAAACAAAACAAAAAATAAAAAACTCCCTGCGTTGTGAAGTGCATGCAAGATGGGCTTAACTCTTTTTGAATTAGTACAACACTTGTAAATTCCATAGTTTGATGTTAAAAACAAAAAAAAAATCTTGCATGTTTAGCCAACAAAGAAATTTCGTGAGGATAAATGCGTTATCAGAAACATTTGAGATGATTGCAGTGGATTGTCCATTAAACTGAATGACTGTGGTATATGATGAATTCCAATCGATTTGGTCCCAAGAGATGGAGCACACAACGATCGATAGACTCGAATCGATTGATGATTTTGTATGTATATATTCTGTTTGTTCTGTTTATGTCAGACAAATGAGTTTTTGATATAACTATCAGGTAGATTTTTATGTGCCATAAACTTTCTTATATACTGGAAGGTAAACGGTGAGACCATGTGAGAGACAGGAAAATAGTCATTGTTTACCATGGTTACCTACCTAGTGAATCCCCATACGTCCACTGGTGTAGACTGAATAAAAGAAGTTGATTACCAATACATTATCTATGTTTCGCGGTTATCTCTTTTATATTTAATACAAATGACCTACGCAGTGTCGCCCAAAAAGTTTGAAGTAAATTCTTAGTATTGAACAAGTGATGTTATTATTACTTGTAGCTTTTTAATGAAGTGGATGGTTATTGTACTGTACGCATTAACATGCAGAGTTTTAACTATATACATGTACATTTGTGATTTCGGTTAGAAATGCAGCTGATTCATGGGTTCCATCGACGATTGGCCATTAGCCATGACATTATAAACTTCCGGTTTAAAGGTACTCATTGTATCCCCGAAAAGTTTAGGTTCTCTTCATTTGTCATAGATTTTACCCCTGAACTATAGGGTCTATTTCTCACTGGAGGAGGCGTCGCTGAGACAAGCTCGAAAGAGGACCGAGACGCTTCCAAGCAAGGTGACAACTTATTCGCCTGGAAGTTGCCACGCCGTCATGTCGCCGCAACATCTTCGAAAAGTCTTTTCAGTCGCGGAGACGTCTCCGCGGCGCTTCCACATCGTCGTTGGTGTATAGGTTGCCATGGGTCTCCACGAAGTCTCGGGGACGTCTCGGAGACTTCGCGACCTGGCCGCAACTAAGGAGACATCACGGAGACGCTGATTCCTGGAAAAAGTCTCCGAACAAATCGAACATGTTCGATTCTCCCGAAACTCCCCAATGACCAGGCTGGTCACCGGCAGACGTCCCGGAGACGTCTCCGCGACCATCGAGACTCGGATCGCCACTAGGTCGCCATCTAGTCTAGAAAACCAATGAGATATACCCACTTAACGTAATTTGATCAATTTCCACGACTTTCTTGTGAGAAACTTATTACGGATATTCTCTGTTGTGATTTAACCAGTCTGGCTCTCCTACTCAGGTAATGGAGTCGTTAAACATCGTTGTATCATAAAATCACATTCATTCACAAGACGGCGAACACTGTCACACTTCACACTTTTTGGGGGCGAGTCCGAATTTTCAAGAAATGAACAGGGCAACGAGGTGGTTCTGTTGGTAGCGCGTCTGCCTTCAATCGCATTGCTCGGGTTCGGGTTCGAACCCCGATGAGTCTTACTGAGCAATGTAGTGTGTTCGTTCCCTCTGGTAGAGGCAGAACGCTTTGTCCCTCGGACAGGACATAAAAACAAAACAAACGGACAAACAAACGAACGAACGAACGAACAAACAAACAAACAAACGTTTATGGGATTTTCTGTGGCCTATCAGCATCATACACACCATAAACACTGGTATACGTTATAGATTGTTATTCCGTGTGATGATAAATTGCAGTTTGACACAAAATCTTCCTGGTATAGGGCTGTTTTATTGCATGTCACTTCAATCATCACGAAATATTCCTGTGGTTATCACAGTTATTGAGATAATTGATCGATACTTACAGCCAGTTAAAAAAAAAACACAAACACATTCAATCATACCATTAAAATGCATTTCTCCAGTCAAAACTCTTCAAAATTTGAGTTCATGAAGAATCTGCGTACATGTGATATATGACAGTATGATAACTGCACATCGTAACTTTTTTTTTTTGTCATGAACAAATCATTCTTTTAGGAACAGAATTACATCAACTACTTTTTCTCTTTCCTTCGATTTGTTTGGGTTTTTTTTTTATTCTGCTCAAAATTTTACCAGTTAAGAATAAATATCTTACAGAAGACCATCAGCACTATAAATAAAAATCTTCAGCAAAGTGTGCATATAATATTTATATGTTTTGTCGTAACAAAGACATATATTTGTGAAGCACATTAAAGCTCCGAGCAGCTTGGCTAATGCTTTGGCAATCATCGTGTCACATACACACATTATATTTTTGTTTGCATGATCAGCAATCCCAATTCCCACCAGCTATCTTACACACATTGTGGTGTGAGTATAATTATATTCACACACATGTTGTCTTTTCTCCTCTGTTCCATTCTGCTTTTTGTTTTTGCTTTTGTGTGTTTTTTTTTCTTTACAAGAGAAACAAATTTTCCAGAGGAAAGCGTAATGTTAAAAGAAACAATTAGGGCCCTTTTCAAAATTAAATGAAGAAACACTATTTAGAGAGACATTACAGCTTGTGATCATAATGTCGATACATCACACACTTTGGAGTGCATATTCTATTGTAGTGAATAATCGTGTAAAATCTGTGGTATAATATGCAGATGAAATAAAAGGAATAATCATGAGTGTATTAGATTTCGTTCGCAAACTAATACTGACACTTTCGAAATTTTGTAAAATATGTGGAAATATATAAGCATTCATTAGTAGAGTGATATAAGCTTATGAATCTTACACGACTTGTCATTGAATGAATATTCTCAACATTTTAATCATGAACGTAATAAGAAATACTAATGATAATCATGTATATAGAGAAATCAAAATCTCGTCTTGTCTTAGGGCTACTTTTCGAGTCAATTTCAGTCCATAAATCAAGAAATTGTTTATCAGACTACCCTGCATTTTCCTGGAAAAGAAATGGAAGACAATTTGACTTGATTTATGTCTAAAAACCAGTCTTTACACCTGGAATTTGAGCTTCCACCTACAACATGAAACAAAACAAACATCATGATACGGCCATCCGATACTCTCATCTTCCTCTGGCCGGATTCTCTGTTCAATATCGTTTCCGTGGAAAAAAAAAAATAAGGAGTAAAGACTTTTGTACTTGTATACGTGGTATCAATGTAAACGCCGATACGTTGCGCTACTTCAATACAATGCGAAACACGACAAAATAATACACACCAATTTCCTATTTGTGAACCAGATGGCAAATACACTTATTTGCATAGTTGTCTGAGGAAGCAAGCAGCATTAGACTTGTTCTGATAACTATGGATAAAGGTGCATCAATGGTGAGGCAATGGACTAGAATGCAACAACTCATCTTGAGTGTACATTGTACTTATTTTATGCCTTCACTGTGGAATGTTTTTTGGTTAACATTTCTGCATGCTTTCTCTGTATACTGTTTGACAAAATTTCACACACTAGTAAACACCATTCATCAGTATACTGCAATATAGTGACAGTTGACTACCAAGTGATTTTAAATACCCATCATTCACAATATACATTGGGCACTCGTTCCCTAGCAGGGAAATAGTCCCACATAAAGAGTACAGCTTACTGAGCTACACGTAGCAGCATGTATATTGTACATCCTAATGTTCTGCTGTGACTAAACATACAGTCTGCGCAAAGTGGTTTCAGGCCCGCCAATCATATTATAGCTCAATGAATGAGTCTTCATGGCAGTTTTTTTTTCTCTCTCTCTCTCTCTTTGCAGGTCATCCGAGGGTTACCACGTACTATAGTATCTAGTGAAACAGGTCTCAAAATTCTACGTGAATTTGAATACAGCTGGTGTGAGTGTGAAGTGTATGAGTCATGTTCTTGTGGGATGTTTTAACATAATTCTGGACGCATCGTGATTAAGGAAGGAAGTCTCCGCTTGAATTCTCGGATTGAGCTGGCAGCAAAAATTGATTTTGGAGACACACGCATGAAAGAATAACTCATTTTCAGCCTTTGAATGCCAAAGTCAATCGACAGCAGTTCTTTCATATTAAAACATGGTATACACTTCAGATGTCATGTTGCCATTAATTTATATTATGAATGCTATGAGCATTTCGCCTCTGGTATACAGCCGATCTCACAATGAATATTATATAAATTTATCAACTCTACTACTTCATTCAAATTAATGGCAATGATCGGGTTGGGAAAACCATTTTACGTCCTGTTTGAAACTCTGAACATTATTATCTCCTATATTGAATTCACAAGTCAATTGTGAACTCCATAGTATATTCAACTTTGACTTGCATCTGGAACAACAAGAATCGAGTGGACGCTCTTTTTTCCTTTTCTTTTCTTTTTTATGCCTCCGCCACGAAGTGGTGCCGGAGGCATTATGTTTTCGGGTTGTCCGTCCGTCCGTACGTCCGTCCGTCCGTCCGTCCGCTTTCGTTTACACGATAACTTGAGTAATATTTATTGGAATTTTACCAAACTTGAACCAAGTATAAAGTATGATGGGGCAATTATTTGATTAGATTTTGGGTGAAATCGGCTGAAGGTCAAAGGTCAAAGGTCAAGGTCAAATCATGAAATTGTATCCGTTTACGCGATAACTCAAGACAGGATGGAGCAAATTTCACCAAACTTTGTAGGAGGATGATGTATGATGGGACAATTACTTGATTAGTTTTTCAGTGAAATCGGACAGAGGTCAAAGGTCAAAGATCAAGGTCAAATCCTAAAATTTATCTGTTTACGTGATAACTCAAAACTGGATGAAGCAGCTTTCACCAAACTTGGTCCAAGGATGATGTATGATGGGACAATTAGTTGAGTAGATTTTAGTGACATTGACAAGAGGTCAAAAGGTCAAGGTCAAATGCTACAAATGTTGCAATTTTCGCCATATCTATGCAATGCCCGAAGGTATTTTCATGAAACTTGGTGTGAACATGTAATACTGCGTAAAGATTCTCCAGAGAGAGTTTCATGTCATAAGGTCAAAGTTCAAAAGGTCAAAGGTTAGGTGAAAATGTTGCAATATCACTTTTCTCGCAAATGGTTCAATGTATCTTCGTGGAACTTGGTACACACGCATGTACTGACTGGCAGGGATTATCTAGGGAATTTAGGGGTCATGGGTCAATAGTCAAGGGTCAAAGGTCAAGGTCAACTCTCAAAATTTTACTATTTCCCTCATATACTAGTATATGCAATGCTTGCATTATTAGTTTCGAAACTTAATACGTGCATTACCTAATGGAGATTCTCTGGGAAATTTCCAGCCAGAAGGTCAAAGGTCAAAGGTTAAGGGTCAAAGGCCAGGTTTCAATGCCCCCCCCCCCCCCAAAAAAAAAAAAAAAAAAAAGATAAAAAAAGATAAAAAAAAAATTAAAAAAAATAAAATAAATAAATTAAAAAAAAATTTAAAAAATTAAAAAATTAAATATCTATTTTGTACCGTCATTACACTCTTTCTTCATACCTTGGAAATTAATCAATGCATAAACTTATAAAAAGGTCTGTCAAGTAAAAATTCTCAATTCCCCAAATATGTGTACCTGCACTCTTAGAAAATTATAGCAAACCCAGTTCAAGATATTTCTGACAAACCTGTCATTTCAGTATTTTGCCAGTTATGTGAAACTGTCATGCAGTGGATCACACATTGTGAAGACATTGTACTATACGCCTATTGGGAGAATCATGCATTATGGCGGAGGCATCAGTCGCCATAGCGACATTTCTAGTTTTTTTTTGCTATAACATTCTTGGACATGATGATTATGCTCGACTTTAGAAGGGATGTGAAGATAATAGTTTTGTGAACACAATCTTAGTATTCAGTATTGCTTGGAAAAATCTGTCTTAGAGGAGACCATAATCATACAGACATAAACATACAACATCACACACACACACACACACACACACACACACACACGAAATTACAGACAAATTAGATACGCACTTGGCGATATTATTCTTAACACACATCGCAATCAGAGCAGATAACACTGGACAGTTGACGATGTATAATAAAGAAGTAAATAGTAGGAATAAGATAGCAACAAACATGATTTTTATAATCAAAAGAAATAAACAATTGAGAAATACAATTACAGATAAGTATATCCTTCTCGAATTTCATAGACTTATTATGCACACAAAGCGCAACGGTGAATTGTGCCTTTCTGTAAGAAGCTGAATGTAGACGGAATGTATGCAGTAAAACAATATTAGCAATCTCCAGAAAGACGTCATAAGAATCAAGTTTTCGTTGCAAGGTATTACACATAATGATCCTGGACCAATATAATTGCTTAGAAAAGGACGTCCAAACTAGGTTAAACCCTGGCAATTTCTGACAAGATTGCAATGGGAGTTTATCATTACATCTTAAAATATCTGGTCTTGTCACGAGAACGTATAGATGGTCATCACAGCAGCACATCCATCGCCAAATAAATTTTCGTAGCACAATGCAATTACATATGCATATCTCACTTTTGTTTTACAGACATTTCAATCCATAAAGCACGCATACAACAATCTTTCTGGTCGAAATCATCTTCATGCATGTTTTACCTACATCAACTGCAGTCACTGGGAGCGACAAAAGGGTCTCATTTTTGTTGTTGTTGTTGTTGTTGTTGTAGTTGAGACGTTCACTTTTTCTTCTTCTCGTAGCCATTGAACTCCCATCCCATCAGCTTGTCGAGCCATGTCAAATGGGGCTGGTAGTTCGACATCGGCTTCATGTGATGGAGGTCGTGCTTGCGGGGACCGGCGACGAGATCAAATGGGACGATGACGGAAAGAGAAAATGGGAACTCGTAACCGGCATGGGCCTCGACACTGATCCAAATATTGAAGATCTGAAAGCCGAAGTAACTCAAGGTGTGGACGCCGAGAGCTTTGGGTATGATGGCCGTGGTTGCACCGACGAAGATGAGCTCGAAAGGATGGAGGTATTGGGTCACCCAGCAGAAGGGAGAGTGGTACTGATGATGCACTGCGTGAATGATGCGGTAAGCCCATCGGTTCACGTGGAACCAGTAGTGAAGGATGCCGTAACACAAGTCGAAGATGAAGAGTGAGAGCGTCTGATCCCAAAGGAACTGCATGAGTAGAGGAGCGTCTTCGTCGAGAGGGAAAGGAGGAGAGTACATCCACTGGAGTACCCCGGCGGGTATGATGTAGAGGGCATGGTTCCACATCGTCAGGTTGAGGGTACGGTAGAGCTGCGAAGGGGTGACGTGGATGTCCTCATGAAGTTTATATTTCCGCAGCCATGTCCAGCGTTTGACGCCATACAGGTCGAGAAACATATAGATGAGACAGAGAATGAAGTAGTAACTGACCGCCATACCGACGGGGAAAGCTGGCGAACAAAGAACCTCATCGCCAATGTAGTAACGGAGTGCATCCCAAAAAGGCTGCAGGGCTGATCGACTGCCATCCATTCGAACCCACTCCATAGCATCATGAGATAGGTTACTCCACACTGCCGACAGGTCTTGCTTGAAAACGGTCGCCATTTTTTATTCTTTTCCTGTGCTTTTACCAATGTCAAACGGTCTATTTTGTAATCCTGTCAACTGTTAGAAAGTATCTATCCCAGTCAAATTTTTCAGAGATCAAAAAACGTCAAAAGCAGTTCAGGTTGTAAACGAAAATGAACACTGGCGTGGAAATGAAGAGTCTCCAATCAGATATTAACTAAAAGTCGATAGGATGGACGCCAAGCGAAGAATATCTTCCCTCACGAGGTATACGAAGAGAGAACAAGTTGACAATTTCACGTGATCAAACTCTGGCACTGTCCTGTCAAATTCAAGAAATGTTATCGTTTAAAGAGAATATCTATTAACTTCCCTGACATGTTTACTGAAACTGTCATTATGACAGGGAGATTTGTCGGGCATGGCACGATAACAGCAGTCCAATCCGATCTCACTAGGATATCTACAAACAAATTGATACCTGAGCTGAGCCAATCGCAGACGAGATGGGATGCAAGGCTTTTGATAATCGCAAATTGCTGGGAATGTACAAGTTGTCATAATCGTGCGCCAGCCTTAAGGTACTTCAGAAAGCAGAAAATGTCAATGTCAGGATGAAGGACATGATGTACTCTCAGCCACAGTGAAAGTCTGTCTGCGTCTAACTGTGATGCTCTCTGTTTCAATGTGTGCTCGCATCGCATCAGGAGCAGACGGCTTCTATCATTGCCACAATGCAATAATCAATGTTCTCAGACTACTGGGAAAGTCCGTCGACCTATGAGGGAGCTTCTGAAAGTTTGTCGACCTCGAGCACACGGATGCCTATTCTAGTCATGCAGACCCAAAATTTCTGATCAATTTCTACTGGCGACGTTTTGAACGTTTAAGATATAGGCCCTACCATATACTAGATATGATATGTGATACAAATAATTCTGCTCGATTGTTCGTTGTTGTTCATGGAAATCATTCGTTTGATATATTTTAAAAGGAAAGAATCAGACAGCCACATAATATCATAATATACGCATCAACAGTGTGTTCTGCGTAGGAAACTGTCTGGTGACCTAGCCATGACCACAACTTAACTCATTCATACAGATACAAAGTTATGGAAAACAAAGGTAGACAATGATAGGTCGGAAGTAACTGACGTAAAAAATTCCTATCGAAATGAATGTACATGTAATTCAAATCATCATTAATATTGATTTCGCAGTTCCGTTTGCCTGCCGTAAATGTGAAGGGCTAATCTAGTCGATAGCACTCTTTGTTTTATGACTGAAAATACAGAAGAAATTGTGAATATTTCAATAATTTTGCTTAAATAAAAAAAAAAAACAATACGACGATAAGAAACTGCAGAACTCGGAAATCTAAATGCAATTGAACTGCAAGCAAGGAAATGAGGACAGCCTGTGCCTGTTATGAAAGCATTGTATAGTGCCATGGAAATGTCTGTCTTGCGCAATATTTATAAGTCAATGGTCAGATAGAGCAAAATAAAATATTTCCAATGTTGTCTCACTTGTAACAAGGAATATTCTTGAAGTTATGATAAAAAAAAAAATCCCATACTTTGTTATCACTGTCTTTTTTTTTCTGCCAGGTTTATAACCATACATATCTCAAATTTACCAGAATGGAGATAAGTCGTTTTGAGATCGAACTCTTCATATAGGGAAATATAACGTATCCATATAGATATATAAATATTTATAAACTCAAACTCCTCAAAGATTTCTCATGCCAGAGCTGAACGACATTATCATGAGATCATCATCGCATATCTTACAAATTTTGCCCATTTTACAATCATTCGGACTCGCCTACCACTAGTCTTGCAAAAACGGTATCCAATATGTGCAGCAAAACTTTCATTTTTCTTATTTTGTGTTTAGATTAACTAAAACTTTCACTTTTATGTTGAGAGATTTCTAGAACTGGACCCTGATTCAAACGGGGTAAAAAAAAAGAAGAAATGACACATGTTTTTTTTTTTTCTCTCTCTCTCTCTCTTTTCTCCACCCACATGTGAAGACCAGCAGTGACAACAACCATGCCTTCGAGCTATAAAGAGGCCATACAATCACTACAATGGTAATAATGAGCTTTGTCTAGATTGCGTAACTTGCTGTTATATATTCTTTCTGTCGTTCAGTCAGTTTGACAACGATCAACTTCTATTCGGTCTTAAGGTGTGATTTCACGGAGCACGCGAACGATTTGCGAAGGACGCGAATGGCAAAATCCAGCATTCGTATTTTAGTCTGCAAAAGATCGCCAAACGAACGTGAGGGTTCGGAAGCGTCGTCAATTGTTCGCGAATGTCGTTTTTACTTCGGCGAGAATTTTAAAAAAAAATGTTGAAATTTTTGGCGAACCTTTTCCGCACACTTGGTTGTGATTTGCTCGTGATTTGTTCTCGAAAGTGTCTTTAAAGCCTCGTCATATGCGCAAGACCTTCGCAAGACACGCGCGATGTTCGCAAAATGTTCGTGAAACCCCATTAACAGGCCCCGATAATTTGGAGAATGTCTTGCGTATGTTTCGCGAAATCTGCGAAGTTTTTCCGATCATTTTACGACATAACCGCAAACTGTTCGCGTACCTTTTTAGACATTCTCACGAACGTTTAGCACATGTTTGGGGGATGTATGACCTACGTTTTTTCTACAAATCAAAATCGTCGCATACATGTAAACATTAAACATTTATTAACAACTATTTAGTAAAAAGAAATTAAAGACTAGCAAAGAGAAAGATATATGTTTGATGTACAAAAATCGCAGAATACACTTAAAATGAATCTAAAGTATGACAAAATTACATTTGAAACTCGAGATTATGTGTTGGAGAAACTGCAAAAAAAAAAAAAAAATCAAATGGTTTACTAGTGGAGATAGGTCCTAAGAAAAAAACTCTAGGCACGCACACAATAGAGAAATGAGAAAAAAAAAGAAAAAAAAAATTCAATTCAAGACAGCTCAGACCTCTCCTTGGGTACATTTTTCTTCCATGATTGTTGAGAAAATTGCGTTGTTCGCATTTCCGTCGCGTGTTCTTCGTGTACGTATCATGCTGTACTTTAGCAATGATACCCACGACATTCGCACATACGTCGTGAGAACTTCGCACAAATTACGCAAGAATGGTTTTCAGCTTCATTGTCGGAACGCATTCGGAGGAAAACTTTTCCGAATTATTAGATTTTCCATTCGCGTCCTTCGCAAATCGTTCGCGTGCTCCATGAAATCACACCCTTAAGTTCTCATAATAGGTTCTGTCATGAGCAGCGACTACAAACTCATGTCATGTTGCGGGATATCGACTGACTGACTGATCGGTGATGCTCCGTGCACGAGATGCTATTACCTGAACACTTGTTATCACGAATCGTATTTTTAGTTAGGAATCTACGTGATGCTTTTTCGTTTAAATCACATTCTGCGTTCGTACATCTAGAGGAATGCTCGACGAGTGAATTTGAATCTGCATGCAACTAGCTAGCTAATTTTTGCCCCATAGTATGTCTCTTACTGAAATATGTTGCCGTTGTATATTATCATTATGTTGGATTAATTTGTATGATAAAGGGGCCGCAAAAATTATGTGTATGTGTGTGGGAGGGGAGGAGGAGGTTCACATCAGGGATAAAGGGTTAATTCCCCCTCCCCCTCCCCTGCTTTGACGAGAAAGATTTTCGGAGAGTCATGGGTTTTTCGATTTTTTCTTCTCTCGATTTTTATTTTACATTTCTGGTAAGAGTCAATAGTGTAATGATGTGGAGGGGGATGGCAGCGGCCATTCCCAGCCCGCCCCTCCCCCCCCCCCCCCCATCCCTGTGATGAAAGCGATGAAAAGTGGTGAAGCAGGTCAGTGGCTTCGTATAAACGCTTCGTGAGTCACCCACTGATCTCTGTTTCCATAGAGATCAATGAAATCACCGCGTAAATTAAAACCACACATAGTGTGCACGGACTATAGCAGCTTTCGCAAGGTGTTTGTTCACAGTCCAGTCTATAACATACAGGGTATATACCCTCGTGCGAGGAGCTTGAATGCTGCGCTGAACACTGCTATTTGTGCGTGCATTAAAGAGGGATAACAATAGGAATTTGAATAACAAGTTCCCCTTTATGATACATGTGGATTGAGTGAATGCAGCAGTATCAGTAAAACACACTGTGAAAGTTCGCGGAAAATCAGACAATCCTTCAAAAATTATAATTTTTTAAAAGTTTATGTGCGGTCACTGCTGGATGAGAGACTACTACTGTTTGTGATGTCATACGCTTAGAAAGATACAAAGAAAATATAGAGAGAGTTACGCAAAATTGTTTAGAAAAAAAAAATCCCTCGATTTGTTACTGACGTATGTTTATACGTAGAAGTATCAGTATTATTCTCCCGTCTTCTGAAATAGGCAAGTCAAGTGTCCTTTCATTATGGTAAATTATGGTAGAAAAGTGACAGTATGTTAATTTTTTTTTTTCATATTTTTCTTTACATTGTTCTACGCATGTGACATCAGAAAGTGTAGTCTTCTCTGGCAGCCCGATGGTGGGACTGAAACTTCAAAAATTCATAAATTTAAACGGATTGTCCGATTTTCCCCAAACATTCACTAATGTGTTCTACTGATATTGCTGCATTCATTCACTCAAAGTGTATGACTCATGAGGTGTACTTGTACCTGTACCTGTACCTTTAACGGAAATGATGAATGAAATCAATTGGTAATCTTTAAAATAATAAGTGTGTGTGTGGATGGGTGTGTGTCGTGGTACATGCTTTTATTCTCCCGGCCGCTCTTCGTTGTGTAAACGGCTGGCATATAACGTAAAAAAGCAAACAAACAAATAAAAAAATAACCAAAAACGAGATTCATAGTACACCATATCCAGGGGTGGATCCAGGAATTCCGTAAAGAGGGGGCGCATTCACAAAATTAAATGGGGCGCACGTACGCCCCCACCCCCATTTTTTCTTTTTATTTCTTTTGTTTTGACCAAAAAAAATAAGAAATAAATAAAGTGGTGGGGGATGCGCCCGGTGTGCTCCACCCTGGATCCACCACTGCCACCTATCGGTAATATCGATATTTAGTCTTCTGCTTGTGATTAGCGATTTGGTCTGTAAGGTAAGCTGCGCCAAAACTTAAAGTATCTGTACTGGATGTATTAGTAATATGCCTTTAAGTTCAGTTTGACTCAAGTATAAAGATAGTCAAACAAACAACATGGGTAAAAATTCTATTACACAAAGACACAAACCTAGAAAGTTGTAGAATCCTTAATGTTTGCATGGTTCAAGAACACTTTTACTTTCATTTTAAATGAAAAACTAGAAATGTCGCTATGGCGACTGATGCCTCCGCCATAATGCATGATTCTCCCAATAGGCGTATAGGACAATGTCTTCACAATGTGTGATCCATGACAGTTTCACATAACTGGCAAAATATTGATATGACAGGTTTGTCAGAAATGTCTTGAACTGGGTTTGCTATAATTTTCTAAGAGTGCAGGTACACATATTTGGGGAATTTGGGGGAAGTTAATGCATTGAGTAACTTCCAAGGTATGAAGAAAGAGTGTGATGATGGTTCAAAATAGATTTTTTTTTTTTTTTTTGGGGGGGGGGGTATTGAAACCTGGCCTTTGACCCTTAACCTTTGACCTTTGACCTTCTGGCTGGAAATTTCCCGGAGAATCTCCATTAGGTAATGCATGCATTAAGTTTTGAAACTAATAATGCAAGCATTGCATATACTAGTACATGAGGGAAATAGTAAAATTTTGAGGAGTTGACCTTGGCCTTTGACCCCTGACTATTGACCCATGACCCCTAAATTTCCTAGATAATCCCTGCCAGACAGTACATGCGTATGTACCAAGTTCCACGAAGATACATTGAACCATTTGCGAGAAAAGTGATATTGCAACATTTTCACCTAACCTTTGACCTTTTGACCTTTGACCTTATGACATGAAACTCTCTTTGGAGAATCTTTACGCAGTAGTACATGTCCACACCAAGTTTCAAGAAAATACCTTCGGGCATTGCATATATATGGGGGAAATTGCAACATTTGTAGCATTTGACCTTGACCTTTTGACCTTTGACCTCTTGCCAATGTCACTAAAATCTACTCAACTAATTGTCCCATCATACATCATCCTTGGACCAAGTTTGGTGAAAGCTGCTTCATCCAGTTTTGAGTTATCACGTAAACAGATAAATTTTAGGATTTGACCTTGATCTTTGACCTTTGACCTCTGTCCGATTTCACTGAAAAACTAATCAAGTAATTGTCCCATCATACATCATCCTCCAACAAAGTTTGGTGAAATTTGCTCTATCCAGTCTTGAGTTATCGCGTAAACGGATACAATTTCATGATTTGACCTTGACCTTTGACCTTTAACCGAATTCAACCAAAATCTAATCAAATAATTGCCCCATCATAATTCATACTTGGACCAAGTTTGGTAAAATTCCAGTAAATATTACTCAAGTTATCGCGTAAACGAAAGCGGACGGACGGACGGACAACCCGAAAGCATAATGCCTCCGGCACCACTTCGTGGCGGAGGCATAAAAAATAACAGATTGCTCATTTAGTATCATACACTGTAAAGACGATGACTTAGAATCGATCATCTGGAAATTAGCCATTTCATACTTGCTGAACTGTATAGGCCGTATAATAACTTTCTATAGCATACATCCCCAAAATTAATTGGAAGAATGATGGAGAGCTTACTGGAGTTATAATTATCATCGCTCTACCTAATTTGCACATAATTATACTTTGTCTATCAGTATGCAGCTTTCAGCTTATCATGTGACGCTTAAAATCAGAGTCTTGAGCTCCTTACATTTTGTGTGATCGTAATTAAACTTGTACTATTTTCTTTGTCAACTCGGACCTAAAAGTGGAATTTCTCTTCGACGAACTGTGAGACCGGCACATGGGAATTCGCATGCTAAATTTCATACTGAAATTAATATGGATAATTCATAGTTTACATGCATTCCTAATCAATGCTCTATACGTGAAGTGCTTGTTACATTTGAGGAAAGTGAAACATTATGGACAAACATCACCATAGCGACATTAAATAGAAGATCGTTCTCAGTGAGGTGACTTCAAGATGTGGGTCATTACAGACGACATCAGAAATTCGCAACTTTTTAACGCATAACGACATGCAAAATGTTAATGTAAAGGTTACTATTATCTATAATTATGTCCCATGGGGGTGCTCTGATTCTATTATTTGCTTCTTTTCTTTTAATCGTTACATGTACGCCTATGTGGGGCGGCAAAAGAGAAAGGTATATCTCTGAGACAATGCATAACAAATGATAATGATTTTGGCAACTGTAATTATGTCTCGTTGTGATGTTGTACTGTTGAAAAGAAAAATGTACGAAATACCTGCTTACGTCATGTTGCCGTCTCTTCTGAAATACTTAATTCAAAATGGATTGAAAAATATCTTGAAACATATTTCATATGTGTAAACATTTTCTTGCGAATGAGTATAAGATTCACTTCGTGTATAGGCCTACTCTATTGATGCAGTTCTCATGGTCGACAAAATAACGAGGGATGTGATGGAAGGCGGTAGAGGGGCGGTGACATTCACACCTCCACCTCGTCACATGCCCCCCCCCCCAAAAAAAAAAAAAAAAAAAATGAACAAAGCCCCCACAGACATTTCCATGTAAGCAACTTGTGGCATGATGTCGTATATTATCATATAGTAATATCTCAGAGCTATCAGTCAAGGACACCGAAGCCGACTACTGTCTAAATACTGCTAGAGCAATGACAACAGATGAAGAATCTATTTTTAAAAACTCCAAGTTCGTTGACTCCTCAAGCAGATGGCATCTTTAGCACACGTCGCCAAACAAAACGAGATAACGAGCAGATAACCAAAAAGTTCGCGGGCAAATAATGACTTGGTGTCATGACCAGCATGTTATTCGGATGAAAGCAATGGGCAAACCCCCACCTCGTGGCACCCCCACCATATCCATAAGAGTGCGAAAGGTTGCGCCTTTCCCAGTTCATGGCATAATTCACGAGTCACCGTACACTGCCTTAGCTCGTTGCTGATGCTACACCCTTATCATTCTTAAATCGGAGTACTGATTAAACATCTAACTAATGTCAAATGAAATAATGAAGAAAGGTCATTTCAGTGTTAATCTGAACTGCTCTTTTTTTCGCCTGATAATCCTCTTTTTTGATAAACGTTTATTAAAATGTAACAAGTACATTATTTATCTCATGGAAAGTATTTTGCTTTAAAAATCTGTACAAATCCTAAATTGATTTAGGTATCTTTGCAGCATGATTGTACGACCAATCCTTTGAAATAAACAGCATGCTATATATTGATATAGGCTGACAGACAGACAGACATATGGATAGACGGAAAAGTAATGTAATGTCGTTTGCTACACAATCATCTTTGCAAGAGGGCAGCTCAGCTGTCGGCCTGTACCTCGAATTTCTTCATTTTTCTGCTTTCATTGCTCTCCACACTACACAATCTTCTGACTTATTGTCAAAAAAATCATCAAAAGTCATCATACGTCATACACCGTTCATATTTCTTTTTTTATTGATTTTCCAGCAATATACAAGAAAAAACGGTACACGTCTTGTACGTTGCTTCTAAGAAACAACAACTAAATATGGCAAGCCCAATTCCTCTTTTCCAGCAATAATCATTGAAATATACAACGTGTCAGCAATATACAAAGCAAAAACGTCGAATATGTTGCTTCCAATTAAGAAACAACAATCCCGTTGATTAACATTGTCAGTCAAATTTCAGATGGAAAAAGTTAAGAGCATTCAAGCATATACCAGCGGAAGAATCAAACTAATAATGACAGAGATCTGCAGTATAAAGAGATTGCGTGCTTCATGGAGAAGAAGGCAGAATGCACGAAGGAAAAGTTTTCCTCTGATCTGATCTGCGTGTGAATAGCAGAATCGAGCCACATTAAAGGTTATAATGTTCCGCACGAGTCAGCTTTCATTGTACAAAAGTTCATTATATAATGACTCCTACAACATTCAGCCAGAAATTTGTCAAGCTGTTGTAATAACCTAGACACGAACGCAGAAACAAACTAAACAAGAGTCTTGCTTTCAACTAGATATGCGTGAAATATTCGTCTTGATTAAATAATTTATTGAAATAGCTTGAATAAATATTAGCTCTTTTCCCAACCAAAAATATAAAATCAATACAAAGTGACGCATGCATAAACTGAAATGAAAAGTATTTGAAAGTAAGGACATACACGCAAACAACCAATATCAATTACATGTGCCTCCGAATATTGTTTGAAAAGTCCAGAAACATCTATGATATGAATTATACACTGCTAAAAATGTTTGGAAATCTCGAGTTTAATTCATTACCGATACCAACCAAGGTGTACTTTGTCCATTACACAAACCATAATCATGCTGACCTCGGATTATCTAACATGACGAAGCCACCTTCTTCTGGTATAACATCAGCAGAACACAAGTTACTGTCTCAGTCAACATGTCCTTCTCCGTGTTTGTATAAAATTTTGTATAACTATAGAAATGCATCCGTTTGAAATATATTCAGCCTTATTTTGAAATGTAGGTCAATGCGAATGACACAATAAGACATAAAAAAAACTATAATTAAAAGGACGGAAGACAAAACGTGTCACCAGAGGAACATTTATGCCTTTATAGAATAACATAAAAGAGTAAGTCATTAAATATTTGAGTTCTGAGTATTGAGAATAATTATTCATGTGTCTGAAAGACAACATCGGGGCACCTCAATTTTTTTTTTTATTTATTTTATTTCTTTTTTTTTTGGGGGGGGGGGGAGACAAAAGATAACCCAACGAGGGACTGGAATTCAAATGTCATCGTACTTCGTAGATGACAAGTAATCCACCCTGTGCAAGTTCAGGTTTACTTCCGATGATATATTGTGTATGGTTTGTGTTTATTTGGTTTTTCGGGTGTGTATGTGTGAGTGTGCATGTGTTAAGGACTTTGTTTTTTACCTTTTTCAAACAATCTATCTCAAGGTAGATCCCCCACCCCATCTCAGATAAGCTCTCGTTGCACTACCTTTAGTGTGTACGTCTGTGTGCGTGTGAGTGTGTGTGCTCAAATGGGATGTCAAAACCAAATAAAAATTAAATCAGAAATAAAAACGGAAAGAGAGATGTAAAAAAAAATCACCACCTTTGAAAAGAAACCTCCTGGTTTTTTAATTTGTTTTAACAATTCTGGTGCAGGTGGACTACGTTGTAACTTGAAGTAAAAGTGGTCCTTTATTGGAATTATCTACGCGGTCCCTACGACGGGGGGGGGGGGGGGGGTGGAGGGGAGAGTATGTAATGTGAACACTAGCTTGAGATTCATATTAGGCCCGTTCACAAACAACGAAAATCGAAATTTCAATCGCGATCCAAATTTCGACTTTTTTTTCGACCGTTCATACACAGGGAAAAATCGCACTTCGCAGCAAGGAAAGAACGATCAGTGGCCAAACTGCGCATGCGCGAAACTTGCATGACCGAAGACTGACCCCGCAGTCCCAATACAGTTTCGCACGCGCTACGAACGATGGGACTAAAAATACCGATTTCCGAATCTCGATCGCGCTCACACACACGACGCTTGGCAAAATAATCGCAATTATTCTGAAAAATCGCACTAATAGTGCGAGTTGGATCACGATAAGGATCGCGGTAATTAGTGAGATTTTTCTGTCCACACTGGAAAAAATTTCGAAATTTTGATCGCGATAAGAAAATCGATTTTTAAATCGCACTTTTTCCCTTGTGTGTGAACGGGCCTATTATTATACAAGCAGGAGACACCCATTCCTGCCTACGTTTCATTTCGGGCAAGCTGCACAAACACTGAAATCTACCTAATGTAGGGTGATCCATGATACATTATTTAGTGGTAAAGTGCAGCCTTGAGGCTAAACTAGTGGCAGTTATTGGTGGCCTTTGAACAAACGATGGTGAATAAGAGTATAAGGTATCAAGAAATAAAATATTTACATGTAAACATTAAATGAATCATAGCTTACTCTTGATTAGGGGCATGGGAGTGCCCGCACTGTCAATGCTCTCAAAAACATTGATGTAGTGGCATGTGGTTGCAGTTACTTAAATCTGATTAATTGCAGCATTATTGAGGTTATCTTTACTGCTTTATGAGATAATCTATTTGTCTTCTTTCAAAAAAGAGCTCCTTTCTGTACTATCGTAATCATCCAGTTCAGATGAGGGCGTTATGAAGGGGGCAGTTTCCTCCTCCTCCTCGCCATAGTGGTTGTGCTCGTCGCCAATTTGAACTTTCTCCACAGTGCCTGAGGACAGGGTGATATTGATGTTGACGTTCCCTGAAGCACTCCCGTGGATTCTTGACGACTCCTCTGGTCGATCAGGGTTAACCGGACGCTTTTTACTATTTGGAGTTTTGGTAGCCTCCTCAGCTACTGGGGAGATAACGTCTTTAGAAGCTACGCCAGGCTGCTGGGCAATTTTCGCAGCGGCTCCAGGCAGGTCAGCTGTCTTGAAACTTTTGGACGAGTCCGAGTCCGAGTTCAAGGCAGCTTCAGGCTCAGGGTTACCCTGCAAATGAACGCTGTTACGGCGTTTGTTTCCATGGTAACCGTTTCCATTCTTCTCGGATCCAGATCCGTTCAAAGACGACATAGTCTGGGCATTATCGGTTGCTACGATTACGACGGAGCGGCGACGCATTCTTACGTTGGGAGGATCGACTGCTGCATCGGGTCCGATTTCTCTGAGCAGAGGGACGGCATCACCGGACGGGTTTTCAGTAACCACCTTCGTTGATTGAGGGATGGTTGTCTGCCCTTCAAATGGAATGTTGGTATCAGAGCAGACTGGCCTATCATCGGCGCAAGAATCCATTCCTTGGGCTTGGGGTGGCAACAGAGCTTTGGAACACTCGGAACGAAGCCGTGAAACAGGAGTCGATAGAGCCGAAGAATTCTGGGTAGAAGGTGCACCATGGCTTGACGGAGTACTTGACGGTCGAGAATCTTGCATGTAATCTGTAATCACATCCGGTATACAGCTGGAAGTAAAGCAACAAAGCAGTTAAATCAATAGATCACTGCACATTGACTATACGTCCGACTTTCACGCGACAAGCACTGTTTTCGATTAGATACATTATGATGCTGTATACTAGCTACAATGCAGAGGACAAACCACAGCTGTCTAGTGTATGTGAATATGCATTAATAACCAAAATCACACAGAACTACAGACAATTTATTTTATGATGTAACACATCTTTATCTAGCCACAAATTTCAAATTCTAAACTTCAGATTAAAGGGAACGCCTCATTCCAGTCATAATTATGGCAATGTTGTATGTCGAACATAATTATATACCAAGTTCATTGTTGATCAAGGCTTTTGCGCATGCCACATTGTGTAACATAACCCTGATATTCTCTGTAACAAGCATTTTGCAATGTATCATGTATACGATTATTATAATGTATATAGACCTACTACTTTTTCTTTTTTTCTTTTTTTCTTTTTTTTTTTTTTTTTTAGAGAAGGAACGCATTCAAAGACAAACACACCGTCTGATGATGTCAAAGAATGCCGAGTCTTCGGGAAACTGCGATTGCGTTGGATGTACCGTAGGATTTCCTGTCAAATATAAGAAAATCTGTATTTCGTCAAACTGTATGACACAATACCAAGAGAAACAGCTACTTATTAAGTTATGACAATGTTAAAGGGATCGTTTAGTTTTGGTGGAGACCTAATTTCAGGTTTCTAACATTTTTAGTGAGATAGTGAGAAACCTCTTATGAAATATGAAAGAGCATGTAATTCTATACGAGGAATTCAACGTTTATTTGATGAAAATTGGTTTTGAAATGGCCGAGATATCCAAAAAAGAGCGATTCTAATAAAGTGTGGGACCCACACTTTATTACGATCGCTTTGTTTTACTTTGTTTTTTTGATGTTTCAGTCATTCCAAACCCGATTTTCATCAAATAAACTTTGAATTCCTTTTAAAATGGTATGCTCTGTCCTAGATTATAAGTGTTTTCTTGGTATCTCGCAAAAAGTTAAAAGCCCAATTCTCATCTCCACCAATACTGTACCATCCCTTTAATTCTTGCCATCAAGTACTTACAAGCCAGCCTGTCTTTGTGATAAATGTGTTTGGGGATGACGATGAAAGCAAGATATGTTTATCTTAGACCTACATGAGCCATCGTGGCAATAATATTATTTTCGTGATCTTGTTCATATGAGGTTCTGATTGCAGCGTCTAAAGGATGTTTTTATTCATTCCAAACATTGCCCAGTGAAAAATCACCTGTTGGCGTAAGAAATTCTATATAATTAGTATCTCATCAATGCTCTCGATGCACAGGTAATGAGGCAATTTTTTAAGACCAACTTCATGAGAACAGATCTGTTTTCAAGATATCATTCGGACTACTTGCGACAGCATAAAACACCCACGCAGAATGATCGAAACATCATGATTTTTTTTTTTGTCGCATTTTGTAAAATCTGTCGTCATCGGACTACATAATAGGTTGCACAATATTTTTTTTTTTATTTCTTTCTTTCTTTCAGTCATAATGCACAGACTTTGTCGATCAACACATCGCAGCAATATCACTTGGCTAAATATCTGTGACAGACATAGATGTGATCGTAATTATTTTGTTCTCATATTTCAGCTACTATATCATGAGGACATTCGACGAACCTCCTTGCAACAAATACAAATATCTGAGAAATGCCTTTACAACAGAGCAAAACGTTTCATCTCCGAACTTTATATTTAATTCATTCACTTATTCATTCATTCATTCATTCATTCATTTTTTCCATTTCCAACAGAAACATATGAATATTTTACAGAAATTGAATACATAAATTTACATCACAATGCATGATAAAATGTACGTTTACAGATTATTTTTCATCATACGGAAATGCTGGAAATTGGAAAAATGATGTCAAATTTGGGTTTGTACAATTTCTCTATTGAAAATACAGACTGATATTGAAAATGCTCATGCAAGCATGTCCAAATATTCATAATTAAATGATGAAAAAAATAAACATAAAGATAAATTTGGTTTCAAGTCTGTAGATGGCCTTCATACTGAACAAGTGTAGATCGGGCGATTGACCGGGAGATGACCTGGGTGTCGACTGGAGCGATTCTTGCAGCATGGCCGACTCGCCCGACCCTGAACTCTGACCGGACGAAGATCGCCTATGGTAATGGAGGAAGGCAGCGATGCCGAGGATTAGAACGATGACGAGAAGAGAGGCGAGGGTGATGACGACGATGATGTAGGTCCTCGTGTGTGATGGGTTGTCTTCCTGTGATGATTTCCCAATATTCAGGTCTCCTAGATGGTAGGTGAATAACATAGAATTGTATAGAATTTGAGAGCATTATGGCATGATGAAAACCTGAAATAACTATCAAATTCAATTCGTTAGACGAGAAAAGAACATCTAGTATATACACATGTAGTTGAATGGACAGTGTGCTAGACATGCCTTTTCCACAATCTATATTGATAACGAGTTTTCTTTGCCTTGTTTAACACCAGAGGGAGCTCTAAATGAAAAGTTCATCCAAGGCGTGCTAAAAACGTTCTCATACCTAATATAAGTCTAGATTTTGTGGTTGTTTTTTATTATCATTAAATCACTGTGGGACCACCTAAATTGGGTGCTGCTCTGTATGTTTTAGAAAAAAAAAAGAGACATGGGTTTGTGGAAAGTTTAAATTTCTTAGGCAAATTCTCCAAGCTAATAGTCGACTCGGTTGAAAAGGACGTCACACACTATATAGTGACTAATATGGCCTGCATATTTTATTCACACATAAATTATTGAAGCAATATCATAGTATAGTAAATCGACATGAAGAGATGCATAATCAGGAAGAACAAAATAGTGAGGCTCTGATCTTTGGTTCACTCTTATATGATTATTGATAGATAGATAGATTGATTGATTGATTGATTGATTGATTGATTGATTGATTGATTGATTGATTGATTGATTGATATTGATTGATTTTCATTGATTTTATTTTAGGGAGGTAGGAAGGGAGAGCTATATATCTTTATTATAGGCCCAACTGCCGCTTCCATCTTATTCGGCAGACCTACACCGTGATTACCAGAGTTTTGTTACTTGGCCAGGGGGAGGCTCAAAATGTAAACATTAAGTATCAAAAAGATGATGCAGTGTACATTACTCGATTTGGCCGAGACGAAAGGAAGCTATAGCAAGAGAAATGTATAATTTACCAAACCATATTATGACTCCCTGAGCATCGATTCTATTACTTTGTACGCCTACATTCGTGAAGTGCAACAGGACAGTTACCTGACTCCATATCGATTACATTGGGTTGTTGATCCACCTCATTGTCTGCCTGTATTATGGCATCCGTAGGTGGCGCTCTGTCCGTTTCCCGTGCTTCCCACCATTCTTGACACTGCGGTGTGTTCCGAGGGTTGTCTGCGCACCGGTTCGGGCACGCACTCGAGTCGAAGAATGCACTTGGATTGTCCGCGTCTTGGAAGAATCTGCAAACCATTTGGCCAGGAAGTAGAAAATAACAGTTCGAAATACGGCTTTCATCCTGCAGTACAAAATGCTGCATTACATTATGTGACACGATAAATGTGTCGATAGTGTTTTGATTCGGTTAAAGGGATGCTCTAGTTTTCACTTGGTTTTGGTTGAGACGAGAATTAGAATGTAACTTTGTGTGAGATAATGAGAAACCTCCTATGAAATATTAAAGAGCATATCTAGGAGGAATTCAAAGCTTAATTGATGAAAACCAGTTTTGAAATGGTCGAGGTATCCAAAAACAAAGATGTCCCCCCCCCCAAAAAAAAAAAAAAAAGGTGCGACCCACCTCTTATTGGGACAACTTTGTTTTACTTTATTGTTTATTGATATCTTGGTCATTAAAAAAAAAAAATCAATTTTCATCATAATTTTATGAACTTTGAATTCCTCCTAGAGTAGCATGCTCTCTAATTCATAGGAGGTTTCTGATTATCTCGCAAAAAGTTACAGTCTTAATATCCCGTCTCAACGAAAACCAGACCATCCCTTTAATTATTATCATCATTATTATTCATGGTTTATTGGAATCGTGACTTGCAGCAATGAAATTGCTGAATTGTGCGAAAAAATACATAACAAGCACGATGCATGATATTTTACAAAACTGTCTAATGCTTGTACTGCAAATATGATTATGAAATAATAATCACATAACTAAAAATGCATAAAAATATATATACAATTCCGATACTTTGCTACGAAGAAAATGCCTCTTGGTGCATTTCGAACATCTCTTGAGGTGCCTGAGGGTTGTGTCTTTGAGCATGTGTGTGTGTAATGTGTATGCGGATGTGTACATAAAGACCCGGAAGACTGGGGAAATGGGTAGTCTGGCTGAATCGATCTTGAGGCCTATTCACTGCCCACCGAGTTACATTCGAAGATCATGAATAGCGCCCGTCAACGAATATGTAGGCCTACATTGAAACGCATACTCTCAACGGTAACGGTCGACTCCAGTCGAGATTACTCAGCTGTAATTAATCTGTCCACCATCCGTTATGGAGATTATCGAAGATATTCGAGCCGGGCCAGCTTTCCCTCTTATACATGGCAACTCCACGTACGCTACTGGGTCTTCAACGAAATAAAAGATTACAATCGCCTCTGTGATACATACAATGTAGGCCTATGTAGCTTGACATCTACATAAAGATACTTGCAACAGTCTTACCCAGGTAAGCATGAACCACACACTGCATCGCTGGTACTGTCACATTCTTTGAGAACTTCAGAGTTGACACAAATACGGCATGGCGTACAGGAATGGCGCGTACCGCCTGGGGAGAAGGTTCCCTCGTCACACGGCAAGCAAAGAGCATCGCCGTTCTTCCCGTTACCACACTCCTGGATTGCCAGCCAAGAAGTGCACGTAAGAAAGGATTTAAGAAAGGAAATAAGAAAGGAAAAGAAACAAAGCAAAGCAAAATATCAAATAAACTCCAACTAACAGAACAACAAAGAAGTCGTTAAAATCAGACTCGATATCAGAAAGTTATAAAAATTTGATTTTCTTTTTCACGAAACAGCAAGTAGACCTATCGGTTGTACAAAGTATAGTCACATAGGCGAGACTGATAAAAAGAAGCCGTTCTAAGAGTCTGTTATCTATGTCATACTTTAATGACGTTTCTATTGTTTCCTTTATTAATTAACATAGAGGGGTGTTTAACTTTCTAGCCTGGAGTCTTGTGTTTCGAAGGGCGTCAAAAGTTCGGAGTGGCCACAATCACACTACAACACAAATATATGCAAGTTTGTCACTTATCTGCTTTTAATATGGGACCAGCCGTGCTGTGCTGGAATTATTGTTACTTTCTTTGCATGTTCCTAAATGGAAGGCAAAATGGAAGCACGGTGATTCAAATTACAACTCATCTCATAGATCGACACTATGTGACAGTTTTTGACACATATATTCGAGCAGAGATTCTGACTTCATTTCATGTATTATGATGACAATACAATTAAATTGCACTTTGTCTACATCTTACAGAGATTGCGTAAAAATGGAAAAGGCTTCTGTATCTTCAGGATACTACCATCTATTAACTTCTTTAGCTTTTCAAAATATTATCTGAAATATAAGTCAGGAAAAAAGAACTGAAAATACAGATTGTCTACAATGTTTCTGAATTACTACTTCGATTATCCATTATTGAAACACTCCCTTTCAGTAAATGCGCTGTAAGTGTATTTGATAAAGGTCAAATTGTACACGAGAACACCGGAAACAAGCCCAAGAAGGGGACCGAAGCTGCTGACACGGAAAAAATATTTTTGACTTCCAAGATGTCGTAGAAAAAATTGCAGATAGTGGAGCATTAAAAAGTATTGAAGTAGATACCCCAGACCAAGAGACAACAGAAAGAGATAGAGAAGTATAATTTATTGATGAATAGCTTTGTAGATTTATGGACCTATTAATAGATAGACTGGTATGAAATTAGTGACTGGGCTCGAAAGATGACGTAAAGTGAGTTACCTTATCAAGTGCTTCTCCAGGTTGGCACTGTACACACATCTTACATAGACCGTCTGTCTTTCCTAAGTAGTATCTGTTGCCATGGCAATCATCGGCACACACCGGGGGCACAGGATCGCTGCACTGCTGTGTGGAGGTATGACAAACAGATTACTCAGAATATTGAAGGCATAATTTACCATTTGCAGATGAAACAAAAACCCAGCATTTGTTCTTCAAAATAGTTCTAAAATGTGAGTTAGGGATAGAAACATACAATGTAAAGATTTGAACCAGTATAATCGATGTTAAGTATTGTTAAATATACAAAATGGGAACAATAGTTATAATAAAACTGTTTCCAGACTAAACCGTCTACTTATTATGGTTTAATGAGAAAAATAGCGATATCTCCTTATATTTTACGCTTTATTGCAAATATATGGTAGGATGTTTTGTGATACAACTGACATGACTGACCTACATATATGCATCAAAAGTGATACCTTGAATATTCTTTTTTTTTTAAATCACTGCTCCCAAAGGTAAACAGGACCTTTAAAAAATTTGCTCATCCGCTCCAACTAAAAGTTTAGCTCTCCTGATCTCTTGGCTTCATGAAGGCGAAGAGACAATCTAATTACCTGGAATACATATACCTACCATCAGATAACATGCTGTCAGGGTATGGAAGTGTTTTGTTTGATGGCATTTTAATCTTCTTGTGCATTCTTTGCCCTTGTATTTCCTTTTCCCCCTCTGCCATGTGTTGTTATCGTCAACACTGTTATTTTACTTTCTTTATTCTGTTTATTGATGGAGGTTTCCTTATCTTTTATTCAATCTCAAGTAAGATTGAACAGCGTAGTCAGCCAGGGGTTGTTTTCACATCATACTAGTAAAAACGTAATAATCAATCAATAAAATTGGAGTATACATGTATATATACATAAATATATATATATATATATATATATATATTCATATACATATATATAATATATATATATATATATATATATATATATATATATATATATATATATATACCTGTATGATAATAATAATATAATAATAATAATAATAATAATAATAATAATAATAATAATAATATTAATAATAACAATAATAATAATAATTATAATAATAACAATAAGTACAGCATTTGTAATGCGCCATCGATCTAGTCGCCTATTCTGAGGCGCAGAGGGACATAATATAAAATACAGAAAATAATATACATTATATAGTTGTACATAAGAAGGTTGAAGAAGAAGAAAGATAGAAATATATACCCGATGAGCAATTCAATGAATATTCAACAAAACCAAGATGCCAACATGTATGACTTCAGAAGCTTTTTAGGATGTTACAGTGGTTTCTGCTGATCGGATCCTCAGTGGAAGAGCGTTCCAGAGAGATGGGGCTGCAGAAACAAAGGCTTTTTCTCCGAGAGTCGAGATTGTTCTTTTAACTGTTAATTGTTTACTATTACATGAACGGAGATTTCTGCCAGGAACGTATTCTGAAACATGATATATTTGTCATACATACAGAGCGTAAAATACAAACAGATATCATAATGTAGACTAATCAACAGAGAGAGACAATGACAATCCATTTCTCGTATTCATTTTGTTTCTTTTGAAGTTTGGCCTTGTATTTGTGTGTATGTCACCAAGATGACACGTAAAGTCTTCATGAAAGGTTAAAAAATGGCAGAATAGTGACTGGAAAAATTTTGTTGTGAACCAAACCATTGTCGTTATCGAGGACAACGTGAAGGGAATCTTTGTCATGAGAGATAATTATACAAAGTTTTGAAGAGATAGAATATGGTAGCAACTGGTTTGTTATCTCGGTGCGTTTTACGCTTTTTTCCTGATATAGATATCATCATCATAGCCATCACTATACCATTGTCATTTTTCTCTTTCTGTTCCCACCCATTATTCGTCACCTTCTCAAGATATGTATCTTTATTGCAACCGATTGACAAATTACTCTACATTGACGTGGAAGAATTTCATGAATTTGAATATGTGGTTCTATTTTCCTATGTATTTTGCGTTTTGCTTTGTTTGCTAGCATTCATCACAGTGCAATGGGTGCTTGGTATAATAGCTGGAATAGATGTCTTTGTCCTATTGTACCTCATTCGGGTCTACGTCACGTGTCTCAGCCCACTTGTTGCATTCATCATTGTCGGGTTCGGCGTCAACACATCGGTAGGGACAGGAGTTCATGTGTGCGAAGCGATCAGACCCTCGGTAGTAGCTGAATGGAACAAACATTGATGGAAGATTACAAAAAAAAAATGTAAAGCAAAAAAAAAAAAATCAGAATAAACAATGATGGAAAGGAGAAAAAAAAAAAACAAAGAAACAAACAGAAATAAACTATAGCATGGGCATTTCATGACCAGGTAATATCATATCATTTCTCTTTTATGATAAATGAACTCAAACAAAGAGACACTAATGATGTTCACTAAACAACTATGGAAACTTACTCTTAGTGAGGCCTGTGAGGGAGAAATGTACAAACGCAAATTAATTCAACCGCAATGAACCTGAATTCAGTTCACAAAGCGCAGAGCACTGCCATTGTATACCCCGACCTCGTCATGTTTTTCCATCCATCACGTCCTTCATGTCCTTGTTGTGGGACTCTCATAATACAGCTACCCAATATTTTTCAGAGCAGCAGCAGTCACGCATGAGAAAGAATTCCCAATACATGTACCGTGATGGAAACACATTTCTATAGGCAGCCTCACATTCGCCCACACACACTGAACACATGTGAGCTTAAAACAGAAAAGAAAGAAAGAATCTAGGCCTGTTCTATGGGAGGGGGGGGGGGGGGCGTTCAAATCCTTGAGGGATTTCCAAACCTTTTGGCGAAGGGGGAGGGGTTTTCCCCTGGACGCCACCAAAAGACACGAGGCTAGCTGACTTCAGAATCCCCCTCCCCCTTCTCTGTACAATGATATTCAGCACTCTCACCCAGGTAGGCAGTCCCCACACGTTCGGTCGCTCGATGACTCGCACGGCGACGTCTCCACCGTGTTGACGCATGAGGTACACATCGTGCAGTCTCCGCGGCCATCGACGGAAAAGGTACCCTCGGGACACGGAGAACACGTCCCGTTGCTGTGCCTTCCGTTCCCGCATGGCTGTTGGAGTAGATGGTGAGAGAGTTACCAAGGAGTTACCAAACGGTTAAGACAATGCACTCATCTTCGGGAAGTTCCTGAAATAATTAAGGCCTAACAACATTATAGTGTGACTTCGTTTTCATTCTAATGATATCAACTTAATTCGAATGATCAGTGGACAATTCTAAGTTAACTTATTTTACACCAAATAGGAGATTGATACTACCAACTATCTACAGTATTCAGTTGATGTAATTTATCTAGCATTGACAGGTTGCTGTCAACGGCGTAAATCCGTACTGAGGAGTGGGGGGGATGGTCACCATCACCACGATTACAAGCCCATAACCGGAACGGGGGGGGGGGGGGGGGAAGCTTGGTGCCCCCCCCCCCCCCACACACACACACACACACACTTTACAGGGACCGGATGTCCCACTCTTTTGCATGAAATATAAAGTGGAAGGAAAGTGGCAGCAAAAGTATGAACACTTTTTGTTCTTGTTGCTTTTTTTTTGCTTGTCAGATGACTATACTTTTTCGCTTTGGAAATTAAGGGGGGGGGGGGGGCCGCGCCGGGCGCAACTGCTATTAATCACTGGCAGCAACATCAGGAGAATGGCATAGCGGTCAAATGCGAGCGAGCTTGAAAGTTTTGACATTTTACAGTCCAAAGACTGCCGTTTGTGGCTGTATTTTTTCGCTTTGGAAATTAAGGGGGACACACCGGGCAAAACTGCCGGCAATTACTGGCAGCAACATCAGGAGAATAGCATAACGAATAAATGCGAGCGAGCGAAGCGAGTGAGCTTGAAAATTTTGATATTTTACAGTCCCCTAAACTGTCCTTTGTGGCTGTATTTTTTCGCTTGGGAAACAAAGGGGGCGCACCGGACGAAAACTGCTGGCAATTACTGGCAGCAACATCAGGAGAATGGCATAATGATTAAATGCGAGCGAGCGAAGCGAGCGAGCTTCAAAATTTTCACATTTTACAGTCCAAAAACTACCTTTCGTAGTTATATTTTTCGCTTTGGAAATTAAGGGGGACCGCACTGGGCGCAACTGCTGTCAATCACTGGCAGCAACATCAGGAGAATGGCATAGCGATTAAATACGAGCGAGCGGAGCGAGCGAGCTTGAAAATTCTGACATTTTAGAGTCTAAAAACTGCCGTTTGTAGCTTTACTTTTTCACTTTGAAAATTAAGGGGAGCCGCACCGGGCGCAACTGCTGGCAATAACTGGCAGCAACATCAGGAGAATGGCATAGCGGTTAAATGCGAGCGAGCGGAGCGAGCGAGCTTGAAAATTTTGACATTTTACAGTCCAAAGACTGCCGTTTGTGGCTGTATTATTTCACTTTGGAAATAAAGGGGAGCACACCGGGCGAAAACTGCTGGCAATTACTGGCAGCAACATCAGGAGAATGGCATAATGATTAAATGCGAGCGAGCGAAGCGAGCGAGCTTCAAAATTTTCACATCTTACAGTCCCAAAACTACCGTTCGTAGCTATATTTTTCGCTCTGGAAATTAAGGGGGGGGGGGGCGCACCGGGCGCAACTGCTTTCAATCACTGGCAGCAACATCAACAGAATGGCATAGCGGTCAAATGCGAGTGAGCGGAGCGAGCGAGCTTGAAAGTTTTGACATTTTACAGTCCAAAGACTGTCGTTTGTGGCTGTATTTTTTCGCTTTGGGAATTAAGGGGGACACACCGGGCAAAACTGCCGGCAATTACTGGCAGCAACATCAGGAGAATAGCATAACGAATAAATGCGAGCGAGCGAAGCGAGTGAGCTTGAAAATTTTGATATTTTACAGTCCCCCAAACTGTCCTTTGTGGCTGTATTTTTTCGCTTGGGAAATAAAGGGGGCGCACCGGGCGAAAACTGCTTGCAATTACTGGCAGCAACATCAGGAAAATGGCATAATGATTAAATGCGAGCGAGCGAAGCGAGCGAGCTTCAAAATTTTCACATTTTACAGTACAAAAACTACCGTTCGTAGTTACATTTTTCGCTTTGGAAATTAAGGGGGACCGCAATGGGCGCAACTGCGAGCGAGCTTGAAAATTCTGACATTTTAGAGTCTAAAAACTGCCGTTTGTAGCTATGCTTTTTCGCTTTGAAAATTAAGGGGAGCCGCACCGAGCGCAACTGCTGGCAATCACTGGCAGCAACATCAGGAGAATGGCATAGCGGTTAAATGCGAGCGAGCGGAGCGAGCGAGCTTGAAAATTTTGACATTTTACAGTCCAAAGACTGCCGTTTGTGGCTGTATTATTTCACTTTGGAAATAAAGGGGAGCACACCGGGCGAAAACTGCTGGCAATTACTGGCAGCAACATCAGGAGAATGGCATAATGATTAAATGCGAGCGAGCGAAGCGAGCGAGCTTCAAAATTTTCACATTTTACAGTCCCAAAACTACCGTTCGTAGCTACATTTTTTGCTTTGGAAATTAAGGGGGCGCACCGGGCGCAACTGCTTTCAATCACTGGCAGCAACATCAAGAGAATGGCATAATGATTGAATGCGAGCGAGCTTCAAAATTTTCACATTTTACAGTCCCAAAACTGCCGTTCGTAGCTATATTTTTCGCTTTGGAAATTGAGGGGGGCGCACCGGCCGAAAACTGCTGTCAGTCACTGGCAGCAACATCAGAAGAATGGCATTATGGCTGAATGCGAGCGAACGGAGCGAGCGAGCTTTAAAATTTTGATATTTTACACTCCAAAAACTGCCGTTTGTAGCTACATTTTTCGCTTTTGTTTGTCCCACTTTTATGGGAGAACCACCTCCCCCCCCCCCCCGATCGACGCCTCTGCATATGAGGGTGCTTTTGGTAAGTGAAAGATCTGCTGCACACTCTTTGATGAATTAGGGATATATACGTCAATGTCAAAAGTGTACAAAGTTTATCGAAAGGGATCCTGTATAGCGGAGCTTTTGCATGCTTATGATTGCAATACAACGATCTGGTGCATAGTTCTGGGGATATTTGGACAATTTTCCTTTAAGAAAGTTCGAGATTTGTCCTCATCTCCTCATAAATGATTTGTCTGCCTAAACACTTCCAAAGGGGCGGGGCAAATGCCCCTTTGCCCCCCCCCCCCCCCCCCCCCGAAATAGATTTGACGCCCCTGATCTCAATTCCCTGGGAATGCCCATAGATGTATCCTGACTGAGTAATCAGTCACTGTCGTTTCTCAGGAATGATTCAGGAAATGGAGGGGGTTGAATTATGACGATATAGTTTTTGATATTGTTTGTTTGTTTTCGTACATATTTTGCAGATGGTCCCCAGTTACTCGCGTCATAGCATGTTTACATGTAGGCCTATACTATTTGACGTTGTCAACGTCTGAGCCGTACCTTACAGTGACTGTATGTCGATGTTACTTTCTTCGCGAGCGAGCGAAGCGAGCGAGCGCTTGAGAAAATCATGTATACATTTTCCTTGTAGAATACTCTTCAGCTATGTTACCTGTCTGAAGGCCGGCGTACAAACGTCATGCAATAATTATGTCAAAATTGTTACAATCACATTTCTGCTTCCTCCATTTTTTTCCTCAAAATTCAGGGGGGGATGATTGTACAGGCCATCCCCCCCTCCTCCATTTCAGGGGGGGATATATCCCCCCCATCCCCCCCGGGATTTACGCCCATGGTTGCTGTACAGCTGTACATTGCATACGATCATCTATTTTATTATGTGTGAGGGCCTACAAGTCGGATTCGTGTTAAAATAGAAATAAAAAATAAAAAGGAATACGGGAAAAACGAAGAGAGCTAATGCATCATGTACGTTGCAGAAAAAGCGGAATCCGTTCCTTTTTTGTTTTGATCATAAATGCGACACACACACACACACACACACACACACACACAGAGAGAGAGAGAGAGAGAGAGAGAGAGAAACCCAACAATTTCGGGGTATTTATAGTCTGATTTTAGATACAGTAAGTGCACGCATAGCTACGCATGCACAAGTTAATTGCCACGGTCATGTCTTTGAGTGAATGCCACTATAATACTAAATACTAATTTGTGTGATTCCACAGAGATTAGCGGTGCATAGTAGGCAGGCGGGCAGGAGATTTCCCGTGGATGTCACATGACCAAAAACATGAATAAAACTGGCGATCGAGCCGGGGAGCAAGTTACACTGGTTAAAAAAAACAAAAAAAAACAAAACAAAAACCGAAACAAACAAAAACAAACAAAGATACAAACAAACAAACCAAAAAACCCTAAATGAAACTGCCGAGTGTCGAAAAACTTCGTCCCTCAGAAGGTTTTTTTCTCGATTCCGGTCTTTCGCTTGCATACCGGTAGTCGCATGTCTATCATCAACTTCCAAAAAAACAAACACACAACAAACAAACAAAACCCAAATCGTGCGCCCATTAAATAAGAGCATTTGGCAGTGTAGATGGCTTGTGGATGCATCCATAAAATATTTCTAGTTAGTTGTTGCACCCTCCATGCTTGCTATGTATTGGGGTATGTTCTAGTGTCTTTGTTTAGTTGAAATGATTTCCTATATCATATTAAGGAGGATATCCACCCCAATATTAGTAAAATCTATATAAAGAAAAGAAAAAATCCCTACAGAACGTTCCAAAAATGACAAAAATCTGATAAAAAATTAATGATAAGGGAAATATGACATTTTGAAATTTCACATTTCTTCGGAAAACATTTCTTGATCAGTCCTTATGAATATACAAATGAGTGAGTTGATGATGTCATGCCCTCACAATTTTTCATGTATGTTATAGAGAAATACAGGTATTTTATTTCTTAGTTCTTTAGCTAATAGAGGTATGGTACATGATTATTCCCATACCAAAATTATTACATGGTCTC
The DNA here is from genome assembly GCA_033980235.1 of Diadema setosum. Lineage (NCBI taxonomy): Eukaryota > Metazoa > Echinodermata > Echinoidea > Diadematoida > Diadematidae > Diadema > Diadema setosum. The sequence goes on along the minus strand of CM067063.1, from coordinate 656,877 downwards.
ATACCAAGATACATCACAGTTAACATTTGTCATTTTATATACAGTTGAATATGAGATTTCTGTCATTTCTGTTGATGAAATGAATGAGAAATTGTGAGAGCATGACATCATCAACTTGCTGATTTGAATATTCATAATGACTGGTCAAGAAGTGTTGTCCGAAAAATCTTTAGATTTCAAGACGTCAATACTTGCTTATTTCTAATCCGATATTGATGTTTTTGAGAAAGCTCTGTACGATTTTTTTTCTCTTTCTTTAGAGTTTATTTATTTTTATGGGCGGATTTTCTTTTTAAGTGTGTTCTGCTCAAATCTTACTAATGTCTTTAATGCTTTACTGATGCCAAACGCTGAATAACGCTAGTAGATGAACAAGATTTACAAGCGTGAATGAATATGTTTGTACATAACACCAGAATTAACGAAGGTGGTACAGTCTTAAAGACCGTTTGTATGGCCTATAATTTCGCTACGAAACCAGTCATTTTCGTCGACAAAATGACTGATTTTGTAACGAAATATTCCATGCGACACTTGGCGCCCCATACAAAACTACGGTCTTTGTCCATGATTTAAACTATGGACAAGATTCTACCTTTGTGAATTCGGGCCAATTGTTTGTTTGTTTGTTTGTTTGTTTTGTCGTCATTTGTTAACTCATTACCTTACTTAAGGCTTGTCCAGCTGGACATGAAGGACACCTCAAACAGGAATTACCATCACCGCTCAAATAGTATCCGTTCCCCTCGCAGTCGTCTGCACACCTCGGTGGGGTGGGGCTGCAGAAAGCCTGACATTGAAAAAGACATGTTATTTACATTGTATGTGCCTTCCTTTGTTTTTCCTTTTTAGACATGAGAGGGATAATCTGAGGCAAGTATGTACGTCAGAGAAATAACATCACTGTAGGACATTGTTCACATGCAGGACCTTATAACTGGCTATAGATGATTGTATAGTGTACGACGTGCACAGGATCATTACTATTAAAATGCACGTGATCACAGGACCAGTATAATGGCTGAACTTGAAAATGCGACACATGGATAATCATGGAAAAATAACATATCAGATATATGAATAATGAATTATTGTAGGTTATTGTTGGATACACTTGGCAAACGGGAAACTGACAACGAAGCTAATCAAGGCAGGCAAGTATAGTTTTAAGACTATCGGACAATAGAAACAAAAATAAAACCTGATTTTCAGGTCAATCGCTTTCCCAATAAAGGAGATTTGAAATTTTAAAATAGCATACTATGCTCATAGCCTATAGAAAACACTCAGCACACAGTATGCTACACATTGAAATAGTTATACTATACATCAATCCTATCTGTATATTCAGGAACGGTATAAATCTTTATCATTCACGTAATCACAAGAACCCTCCTCCCCGAGTTATTACCTGCTTTCGATTGTTGTTGTTGTTGTTGTTGTTGTTGTTTTCCTTTCTGCGTTTCATAGTTCGTCATCGATTCTCAGAAATCGCTATCTTGTAATACGATCACATAATTACACTGATTTTACATTTTACAGAACTTAACAGAAACGCTTACGCTCCTTGTCTTACATCATGTCATGAATTTCCAGGAATGATTCAGTGTACTTTCGTTTGAGTTTCAGCGAACTACAATGAAGCCCATGTTGGACACAATAGACACTAACCTACAATTAATAAATTACATGTTTACTTCCTTGTTCAACTTAATCAGCTGTGGAGACATGGACGTAAAATTACTGCTTTATTTATATACACTTAATTTACCACATGAAAACCTCAAGTGTTTACTTTCGGTATACCGGCATAGAAAGTTTCATATCGCTATAGCAATATTTCCCAGAGGAGTTTATTCATTGTAGTTGTTATTTTTTTTTTCAAGTGGACCATTATAATATTGTATAGAATTCAGAAAGTTTCATACATGCTATAAAAGAAAAAAAAAACACCAATGTCTAATCAATTCTAAAATCAATCCTGGATTTTAATAGATAGATAGATAGATAGATAGATAGATAGATAGATAGATAGATAGATAGATAGATAAATAGATGGATAGATAGATAGATAGATGGATAGATAGATGGATAGATAGATAGATGGATGGATAGATAGAAAGATAGAAAATAGATAGTAGCTGAATAGATAAATGACTATAGTAGATAGATAGGTAGATGGATAGATAGAAAGATGGAAAGATAAAAAGATATAGACAGACAGATAACGGTCTTAAGTCCGCTCCGCATTCCGTGAAAACTACACTTGTGTGTTATTCTCTGAACGAGCATCAAAGTATTTGTGAAGAGTTCATTTTTATTTTTCATTTACAGCTGTTCTGGTGATAAGTACAGGTATATTATTGGTGACATCACGATATGCAAAGTGTAATAAATCTTCTGTCCGTGCTTTTTTAATTGCATTGTGATAGTCTCAATTAATTTGAACAAGTATCTTTCATTCGAATAGAGACCATTGTGAGCTGATGATAATCTTTCTTATCACCATTAACATTAATTCTACTGTTACAATCGTTGTTATGCTCAGTATCATTGTTATTATCATTATCACCATAACTTACGTTATCACTAGGATGTAATAACTACAAATGTATTATTCAAATTCATGATTAATACAAATGTATTATTACCGTATTCATCATGTTCATGCCCTGCTGAAAAGGACGCAGTGTCCCACCCAGTGTGATCACAATGTGTTTACGTATAGTCGGCTATGTGAAAATGCTCGAATTCAACAGTGCAAAGATCATTTCACTGCGATGTTTGTTTGTTTTTTCACAAATTGTAATGTTCCGTTTCACCATGTTTACATTGTGAATGTTAAAACGCTCGAAATTTAGCAATATGATGATATTTCACACGATGTTCACAATGTGTGCACACTGTGTTTCACATTGCGTTCTACACTATGGGACACTGCGTTCTTTCGAGCAGGGCATCAGGACTAAATTATGATTATATTAAAACGCTTTAGGTGAAGGTTTGGGCTGTCTTGCAAACAATTACTCACTCTTGGCAGTGCGTTGACTTCTTGGGTGATGAAGAAAAGAAGAAAAAGTAGAACTGCGACTCCAAACAGATTTGGCAATTCAGCATTTGCCGCCATGTGTCTTTGAAGGTGTCCACATCAAATGTCACAACCAGGACATCGTCAGTTTATGGTATCTGAAAGGAGATAGAGAGATTACAAGTATCATCTACTCTGCTTCGCACATTCTATACAATTCCACACAATTTCCCAATGAGTTATTTGTAGCCAACTAGCAACAACTTGCTCATAATTATTCAAATTGATGATTTTTGTCTGTTGGAAGTGATTGATAAATGGTCCTTTGTCGACGCAAATAAGCGCCAATTTTTTTACGCAGTGCTCAGAGCAACAGCCATGATAGAAATCATGAGCATGAACATCCCACCCAAGTATGATTGTATTTTCATGATTTTATCGTGGCTGCATCCAGAAATTGGTAATGATAATCAAATCTTGTAACACTCCATATTCAAAAGCTGACGGCGTCTTTCAATAATTCTACTTTAAAAAAATGAACAGTCCTAAATATTACTTTGTGAGTTTCACTCACTAGAAGTTCTTACCCCCGAACTTTTTCTTATAGACAGCATCTCTTTCTCCTGAAAATTATACATTACGATTATCAACGCCCTTTTAGATATTTTCATTGATATGTTGCACAAGGAATTGGTCAATGATTATGACTTTGATTAAAACTAACGATGCTTGGAGAAGGCAGAAAATGTAACAATAATTTTTATGAAATGTTCTGGAGTCGAAGCGTTGAGGTATTCTAAGAGATATAATTGAGCTGCGCAGACCGGGTGCGTATTAAACCTCTATTGAAGTTTCATTATTTTGTCTAGAGAGGAGAAGAAGAAATGAAAATAATACTGTGTATATAATACCGTATTGTGAGGATTAATCAAGGATGATAGGCCTACGTGTTTTTCATTTCCCAGAAATCCCCAACTGATTCTCCTATCATTGTGTTCGCGATCTCGAACGAAACAGATTCTCAACACTTTGCTTCTTTTTGTCTTAGACTAGAATGAAACCTAATCGTCATGAGTGAATGCATCACCTGTGTTCTACTTTTACATAGTACAACATGACAGTGAATTTTGAGGAATTCTTTTTAAATCCATTCAAAAGTTATGAGTTTCTGAGGTGTCGGTGCCACCATCGAGGACTTAACATTCCGTGTCATCATCCGCATGGACAACAGTAAGAGGGTTAAATGATTTTCACACATTGTAATTTGTGTGCATAATGCTAAAGCACTTGACTTTCTACCTCCAATTTAGAAAAGGGGGAATCAAATTTTCATCCTTAACATTTTGTTAGCATAAAGAGGAGGGAACGAGAAGTTTTTGAAGAAAATGAAATAAATTATGTGGAAATCGTTGTATCTTCTTTGTATCGATGTCCATGCGTGACTTCATAAACTGCAGCTTTCTTCATTGCAATATAGAGATGTGTTATCATGTGTGTCAATGATAGTGTCAAACACGTCAGTGAAGTCCGAGGAAAACTGGACAATCCGGAGGCACCCAAAATTTATGAATTATGTTAAGTGTTGGTGACACCATCAGTGAATTAAACCCTATAGGAACGCTATTATCACTAACACCGAAACTTAACACAAATTCATATCTTTTGAACTTATTGTTTAATTTTCCTCGCACTTCACTGATGTGTTCGATACTATAACAACTGTCGCATGTAGATATACTTTTATACAAATTATGTACAGATATCTACAAGATATCTATAAATTGAATTAAATTGAATCCATGTTTTAAAGATTCCGGATATTATTTGCAATTGATTGCTGCTTATACCCATAATCATTAATGCAATGCATTTGAATTACAGACTTATTCAATAGATAATCTTGCAGTGATCTTTCAAAAGGGTCTATATCCACATTTTAAGTAATGACGACTTCACACCTTAACAATCAACATGATTAATAGAAAAAAATGGATCGCTGTTTTACCTATAAGAAAACAAGTCTATACCCTGCGGAATGAAAACGACAAACTCTTGCCAATTAATAGCAAGGTTGGTATCAAATACTTTGTACGTATACATGGATATAACAATATAATATATCACAACGTAAAGATTATAAAGTCTTGCGATTTCATGTCCAATATAGAGAAGAACATAAATGCACTGTATGCATAATATCATTATGTATCTGTGATACTCTTATCGTGCGTGATACAAGTAGCCACTGGACGAAACATGTTCTATAGTATGAGATATCACAATCATAACATTCTTGTCGAGGTAAGATATATCATCGCATTTTTTGGGAAATCATTTATTCTTATGTTATGATGGCTGTTGCTATAATAGTTAGAGTTCATGGTTGTCAGTTTTTGCAATGAATTGTGTCGTCAGATCCATCACCTCACCTGCTTCTGTATAGCGAGAACGGGAAGTTTTACTATATATCATTACATAACCAAGTATATGGTTGAAAGGCGCTCTATAAAAATCAACTTTTATTTTCCACTGTTATGATTACTGGCATCACGATCATTGTATATTATGTTCCACACGCAATACAAAGATAGAACTTTGATATCGAATACTAGACTATTAGGCCTATCATTCTTTATATCACTACCCTTGTTTATTCAGTCTTTATGTGCGTATTTATATAGTGACCGTATGCATATAATTATACTTACACTTAATAGGTACATGTGGGTAGCAGGTACCAACAGATAAAAGCAGTAATGATAATGGAAAAGTCTCTCTCTAACTTACGAGTATACAATGCTCTAGTAGTCAACTGGTTTTTGGGCAGAAAGCAGACAATAATTCCCTGTACACAGACAGCGGCGAATTTCTGCACAACTGCCCAAGTCCAGAAGCCAGTGCGGAGAAGATTCGGCGAAGATGACATTATATAGACAACTATAGGCTACTCCGCGACTGTGTGCCGATTACAATCACTCACATTCTGGTGAATTCTTCAGATATGTGTACAGCTCGATATCAGAATTGACAATTACAACAGACGTGAAAATGAAACGGGTCGTCTCCAACTATAATCCCATGCAGCACACCTTTCAACATTATGGAAAGAAGGGGCTTTGATACAAAACTATACTATACATTCCTCTTCGCAGTGCACCGCATACATGTATACATTGTGGTTTATAGTCACTTTGTATATGTGCACCGTGTATTCTCTCAACGGAACCAAAGTCCATGCGGACTGAAATGCGATCAATGGAGTGGAAGAGTTTTATCCTTTTGTGACTATTTGTCTGCCTGTATAATAACGATTGTGTGGCTACCCATTGTTAACTGCACGCAGTTTGCCACTGCACCTAGCTCTTTTCATACAATAATCCTATTATTGTACAATATTTTGTTCTCATGCTGGTATTCATGCAATGTCAAAGGTTGCCGAACAACATACCATATCGCCTGGTTTGTCTCACACAAACACAGGGGAACGTGTTCTACATTATCCTGGTTTCCGAATAAATTACTACGACATAATAATTATTTTGTCAAGTCCCTCCTTTGATTCTGATTATCGATATAAACATAGAGTTAAGAAGTAATCTATCTTCTTTCGTTCTCTTAATGTATTTCTGAGAGTCCTACATCGTACAAGCTTTGCTTTTGAAAAGTGCAGTTATGGGATCCTTCATTTTCATTCCCATCCTTGCACTATGCGTATTTATGTGTATACCTTAAAAATGCTAGGCCTATTATGTTGTTACTCATGATCACATGCATTTTGTTAATTCACTTTTTTGAAATAATTACAAATATGTTCTGTTAATGAATTGTATAAAATTTTTCCTGTTTATTTAATGGAAATGAAAGGAAAATGAATTGAATTGAATAAAGTTGAATCGCATTTTGGAAAGAATTAAGTTTACTTTTATTCATCTTCAAAATTTACGATGACAGCTGACTTTAACAGCGTGGTCATCATCACATGCGTGGACTCATTGAGCTTAAAATGTCTAGATTGCCACTCAGGCGTTTCTCTTCTCACTTTATTTCGTATCATAATATGAGAACTGTTTAGTGAGACACCTTCACTATAATATTAAGACGAAGTCATTGGACAACGCAGCCCGTTTATTGCCGTAATCCATATAGTATTTCTCTGTTATCAAGCGCAGGTAGATGATTTGACTTCGAGGAACACCCACCTCCATTATGATTTTGTAATACTGTATCTGGGATAATTATTCCACTTAAAGCTTCTTAGCCCAGCATGTCCGAGCATAAAACGCGATGTTAAGTTAAATCAACCTTAAAATCATAGTCCATGGAATTTGAGAAATGTCGATAACTCTATGATTATCATACAGAACTTTATAGCTCATAGTGACGTCATCACTTCAAGTCATTGTTTATCATTGGAAGCAGTGATAAAAAAAAAATGTTTGAATAATCACATTTGATGCATATAGGCCTACATGTGTATTGTGTGTGTGTGTGTGTGCATTATGATTGTTTTCGTCATTATTGTCATTCATTTTCATGTGCATGTTTTTGTAAGGATTTTTGTATTATCATAACTCATTTCGTCTACTCGCTGCGCCTTGAGCACGTTGGTTATGTGGAATTGGCGCATCACAAGTACCCTGTATTATTATACTGTATTCCTATTATTATTCAGTTGTATAACGAAACATCTTACCCCCTATAAAAATTTGGCAACAAAGTCGAAAATATCATCAGGGAGGAGATATTACTGCTTTTCTCAATAAACCATAACTGTAGACTGTTTATAGGCCTACTACCGAGTTTGATAGTATCGTTCACATTTGTATTTAAAGGACAAGTTCACCTTCATAAACATAAGGATTGAGAGAATGCAACAATATTAGTAGAACACATCAGTGAAAGTTTGAGGAAAATTGGACAATCGATGCAAAAGTTATGAATTTTTAAAATTTTTGTGTTGGAACCGCTGGATGAGGAGACTGCTACAGCTTGTGAGTCATATGCGTACAACAGTATAAAGAAAATGTAAAGAAAATTCAACATATTTTCACTTTTTGCGCATAATAAAAGAGCACTTGACTTGCCTCTTTCTAAAGGCAGGGGGTATACCCATAACATTTGTCGGTAACGAGTCGGGGGAATGTGTACTTTTTTCAAAAGATGACATTTTGTGAAATTCTCTTTATATTTTCCTTATATTGTTGTACGCATGCCGTACATCTAAGTTATTCACACACTGCAGTAGTCTTCTCATCCAGCGGTTACTGCACAAAAACTTCAAAAATTCATAACTTTTGAACGGATTGTCCGATTTTCCTCAAACTTTCAATGATGTGTTCTACTAATATTGCTACATTCTCTAAATCCTTATGTTTATGAAGGTGAACTTGTCCTTTAAAGGCATAATTTACCATTTGCAGATGAAAGCATTAGTGCTTTAAAATAGTTCTAAAATGTGAGTTAGGGATAGAAACAACCACTGTCGAAATTTGAATCCGTATAATCGATGTTAAGTGTTGTTAAATACACAAAATGTGAACAATAGTTATAATAAAAATGTTTCCAGACTAAACCGTATACAGTTATGGTTTATTGAGAAAAACCCTGATATCTCCTTATATTGTAGGTTTTATTGCAAATATTTCATATGGTAGGATGTTTTAGGATACAACAGACCTACACATATGCATCAAATGTGATATCTGGAACATTTTTTAAATCACTGCTCCCAAAGGTAAACTGGACCTTTAACAGTATCTATAACATTGATAATACTGATTGATATTTTTACGCCCAGGAGTAGCCGTGTTATTCGTAACTCAAATTTTGTAACTACTTATTATGAAGCACTAAAGTTGTTTTTTTTTTTTTATCTGTACGGTCTGCTTGTCATACCGCATCCTTATTTTTTGAAGAATATAGGCAAATTGCAAGTTTCTATAGTTTGTGTGCTTTAAAATGATTAATAAAACAAAATCTAATCAAAGGCGAAGATTAGGTTACTAGCGACACAATGTGCATGGTTTTAAAATAAAAAAAATGAAAATGATGCCACCAAACCAACCAACCAACCAACCAACCAACCAACCAACCAACCAACCAACCAACCAACCAACCAACCACCCAACCAACCACCCAACCACTGACCAACCAACCAGCCAGATAACCGACCAATAAAAGCCGAGAAGTCAGTCTTATTAATAATGCTAAGCGTACCGATAATATTTTCTTATCGATGTATTATACGTGGCTCTGATAAAGAGTGATGCAACTGTGAACATTATGCACTTCATGACGCCATGAAGATTCATTCTTTCGTCATGAGCACATAAAGTTGGTTTGTTTGGAATATTGCCATATGAACTTTGCAATCAGATTATCTTAACCCTTCAGCAACTGAAGATTCAGTATGCTTTCAGAAACCTAATGGTCTATCGCTCCCTTGAAGTATTATGCAAATCACAGTGCATGCAGTGTTTTGTCTATTAGGCCTACATGTAAGCTATGTGTATTTGAAAGCATATGAAGACTTTGCCAAGAGACTTGTGTATCATAAGAATAATTCTAATATACTTTTGCTGACCTTTAACCTCTTTAAAATTACGTAATATAGGCCTATGCTATATGAAAACGATGGAAATAGTAAAGCATAAAACTGAAGCGGATCGAATAGGGTCTGCACGTCAGAATTAGAACGCAGGGACTGTAGGACCTATAGGGTTCCTAGCTCCGGCCTATAATTATGCCTACACAAGGGGAAATTACAAAGTAAGGTGTAAAAAATCAGCACAGCGATAGGCCTTTACTTTTCGAATCAGTTTCACTCAAGGTCGAGGTCAGTGTGAACTCATTATTTTTTTTTTCTTTCAGGGGTGTTTGATTTTCATGCATCCTGATGAAAAAAATAAATACACAGCATTTCTGATCTGTTGAAAGAAACTCAGCTTTAATAATATTGTACATAATGTAAATGTTTGTAGATTTTTTTTTTGATTGTTTGGAATATGGACTATGTCGTGCAAACATGATACAAACTGACAAACAAACAAAACATTCGTAGCACACACAAGTACATCGATAGTGTCCTTCTGGATCCCGTCTGTTGATCGCCACCTGGGGGCTGCGCGATGCGAACAGTGCTAGTAAAGTATGATGCAATACTATCCGATTGCAGAATAAAACATGCGTGCGCTTCTTCGTGTGCCACAGCACCATTCGTGAGCTAGCTGAGGTACTGTACCTAGTTGTTGGACATTTGCTTTAAACCAAACTGCGAGCAGAGAAATGGCTGATTTAGCTGATACTGCAAGTAAGCTATCAGTGGGTAAGTGACTACATTTTGTGGTAATGATTGCTGGGAGAAAGAAATAACCCAGCAGAAGGACTTGTGCGAGACACGGACCGTATGCCGATTCTGTAGTGTAGAAGGAAGGGCCGAACGTGGGTTGGGTCGGTAGCAGCATGCAGCCACGCACGAAATAGATTGAATCCAATGCAAACGTGTGCAATGTGCGTGTTTCTCGGCAATCGGGACCTCGCCTTCATAACACAAGCGTTGCCCCACATATTGAATTCTGTGTTGTAAATACTGTTTCGTAGACTGTGTATTGGTTGAAAGAATAAAGGGCTGTGGCAAGATATAAACACTGAAACAGTTTAAATCAAAATTTAAAAGGAGCAAGAAGAAGGATGTCTAAATCTGCTAAAAAGACGTTGTAATGTCATGCTACATGTAGGCCTACACCTATTATATCGGAATGTGTTAGCAGTTTGAATTAAAATTTAAAGGTTATCCCCAAGGGCGAGGCCCGGCCGAAATACACCCTTGTATATACAAATTTAGGGCTCCCAACTAACGTTAAATTTACACTGTAAAACCATTGTAGAGAAAAGAACCTAAATGGATATGCATGGATTGAAATAGTGCCCCTTTACATGGGCTTAATGTGTGAAGTTTAAAAAAAAAAACAAAGTGGTGATTATAATAATATTGTTAACTTTAAGGCCAAGTAAAAAAAGAAACCAGTTTCTCGTCCTCGCGCGCATCAATTTTGGCCGCCGCATCGATTTTTTTACTATTTACTATTTTCAAAATGGCGCTGAAAATACCAAGAAATTCATAATTCTCGTCCCAGCCCGCTCCCCGCCCGCATCGATTTTCAGTTGCCACATCGACTTTTTTGATATTTACTATTTTTTCGGCCGCCGAAAAAAAAAAGATCGACAATTCACCTACCAATCGTGACGTCTCATTTCTAATTTTTACGCCTTGCGTCCTCTACTTAGCTGTAGACTGTAGTACAGCTGTAGCTTCTGTGTGTAGTGCGTATGTAATAACGCATGCATTTCACACTGCAAGCTCGGCCGATCGGCAAGAAGGAATGACCCACAAAGGAGTCGAACTGCACTGTAGTTGAATGGGCGGCGCGGCGGGCCGGCCTACTGGGCTGTTTGGCTGTGATATACAGCGCACTCGGTACGTCGTGAACGCGATAGCGGCAACATTTTTGCGAATAATCGCTGATATTCCACACATATTGCGCGCGTTGTTCGTAGTTTTCCCCGTTTCTGATATTTTAAGCGGATGAATTGTACTGTACAAATGCTTGTGAAGATTGTACGGTATCGAGTTTGTATACATTTTCATGTCATTGTGACTATGTGCATGTGTGTGCAGTGTCGGAAGGTACGGTGCCAGCAGGGAGGTCCCCACCTCCCTGGTGCCAGTGCAGTGGCCGTGCGTGTTTTGTAGCTGTCCGGGTTCCCATCCCCTGGTCTGTCACGGCGATACATTCTATTTTGAAGAGAAAATGAATGCGCTTTTCCAGCAAATGTAGAATTATTAAATGGGTGTATCTACAAAATAAATAACTTTTCCATGGATTCTGGTTTGTCTCGTATTTCTGCGGGATACTTTTCTTCATGATGTAAATTCACGGACACAGCCGTGAGTGGTATCATCTGTAGTGTGTACTGTTATACAATCCTTCATCATCCAAATAATGAGTGATTATCAAATGTCTTTTTAGAACATGAAGAAACATCTTTAAACGTTTAATGCTAGAATGCCATATCAGTATCATTTTGACATCCATCTGCAATTGTACAAGCCAGTTTCCAGTTGAATGTGCTACAATTGTACAGTGAAGAACTGCAGATATACATACCAGCTGTGTGGACACAACAAGTCACAAACACCAATAAATAAAGCAGTGTTTTGAATATCGTGGAATTTATTTCAGTCGTACATTTGTTGAAAGACATGTTTTATACCTGTTTCAATTAATAGCACAATACATCAGAATTGCAAGTACACTGGTATCAGAAAAGCCATTACAACTCTAAATACCAGTATTAAGATGGTCATTTTCCCTTGACATCTGTAGTGGAAAGAAAAAGCAAATGTATTTCTGCATGCATGAAGTTTCATTTCAAGTATGGCACATATCTATTTGTTTGAAAATGCACAGAGTGCAGGCAAGACGTACACTTGGGACCTGGTCTCATAACACAGCTACCAGAGTGATATTTCATTTCATAAATTGAATATAGAAAATTGTAAAGCCCTCTCTCGTTACCTTTCTCAGAATTACCGGATGAGAAACACATATTACTTTCATTTTGACGATCCTTGAAAAAATAGTAAGATATCAAATAGTAAGGACCTCCCTCATCGCCTTGCTCAAGAAACCCGGACGAGAAACTGCTTTCTTTTTTTACTTGGCCTAAGTGCAAGACTGCTAAGAGTCTTTCTTTCCAAACAGCCAAATAAGTGAACATCAAGAAACTTTTCAGATAAGTTTCAAATGAGTTCAACTTTTCATGGAATCTCCATATGAAGATTCGCAGTAATAATTCATTAAAATTGAAGAAAAAGAACAAAACCAAATTCAAATACAGTTTACTGGTATAGGAGAGTAAACTTTCGCTTTAAATCTACCAGGACTGGGGTCAGTCAGTGGATATCACATGATGATGTCATTGTGTGGATTGAATGCCTGTGTTATGTGTGTTTTTGGTATTCTACTGAAAGGAGGTGTCTGATGTTTTTAGTGATCAGTGAATGATATGTGTACTTATGTCAGTTTTCTTGGAAAGAGTTCCATATGTACCCCTCGCTATGCATTAGTAACAAATAAGTTTAGGTAGCTTTGGGATTAGGATTAGAGTTTGCTCAGTTTATTATTATTATTATTATTATTATTATTATCATTATCATTATTATTATTATTATTATTTATTCGGCATTTGCAAAACAATACGAGTGATAACGGAGAAACACAATTAACAAACAAAACATAAGAAAACAAAGTGTCAGGCTTTCCCTGTTGAGCTTCCCTAAGGAGCCGGGTTGGAAAAAAGCAATCAAAATCACTCTGACCCTTGGAGTTAGGATAAGAGTTAGGGTAACATGGAACTCGGTGTCCTAGGGAAATGCAGACTTTAGAGAAGTGTATAATGGGGTACATATGGAAGTCTTTCCGTGTTCTTTATTTCCTCATTGGACTCATTCCTTTTCATGGTTCTTGATTATGCTTTACTACAATGTGCACCTAAGTATGAATGTTAGATTAAATTGGTTGAAAGGTCAAGGGAAACAGAATAGCCCCAAATCTGTGTCAAATTAGTGTTCATACCTCTTCGTGTCTCCTTTGTTTGTTCATGCCTTCCAGCTGACAAGCCTTCTGTGCTGTATATATCAGAGAAGGAGGGAAATGATGATACTGGAGATGGCTCAGAGCTGAAGCCATTCAGGACTCTCATGTGTGTAAGTACACTCTCAATACTTTCTTTTAATGTATCGCTTTATGCAGGGTGCTGCGTAACTTCTTATTTTTTTTCACCACTTGCCTGGTCAGGCAAGCAGATTTTCAAATTGTTGCAAACACTTGCCCGAACGTGAATTTTTCCTTGCCAGAAAAGAAAGTCCAAAAATATAAAAAAATGATATAGAAAATCACATGTATGTCAAGGCCTTCATAGAACACATATCTTATGAATAATACCTGTAGTACATAATCATATGCATGCTGATACATTGGAGTAACAAAACTTGGTTCAATCTAGTGTTGGTGTAGCATTGCATTGGGGCTTCATCACATATTAATTATGATGTTGGAAAGTAGCTGAAATGACATTTTAAAAGTGCTTTACATCACTAAACAGTTGTTATCTTTTGGCTTTTGTATGGATGACTTTGTGGATTTGTAGGGGAAAAATAAAAAGGAAAAAAACTGTGGCTTCAAAACTTTTTGCTTGCCTGATTCAGGCAAGAGTTTCTTACTTTCCAAAACACTTGCCTAATGCTGCAGGCGCTCGGGTACATGCTTATGTAGTACAGATGTACCATGCTGTATGGAATTCTTGTAGATCTGTGTCTTTCATCAGATGGTTGATGTTATTTTTACAGAAGACTGAAGGAGCATTGTGTGCAATCCCTCAGTGCTTCATGAATGGTTTGTGTGTAGCAGCTGCATCATGTGGCCCAGGTTTTGTATCTGATTCACAAGACTGCAATGGATTAAAGATTACCACAAGAGTTAAGCAGCCAGGAAACTTGAATTGAAAAGTTTCATTCATGGAATGTTGAAATGGTATTGGAGCCATGAATGTCCCCATCAGCTTTCACTCAAATACTGTCAAATCCTTAAATAAAAGAAAACTTGAGTTGCAATATGTGGGGTGAGAACATACATGTACATTGTACCTATTCTATGTGATGTTTTAGAAATCTAATGACAGCTTTTATTACTCTTGCGTGAAAAAAGTGGATTTTTTTTTTATTTATTTTATTTTTTACATCAACCTTTTACCCACATTCTTTTGTTCTCTTTTCTTTGATGTGGTTTTTATCTGTGAAGGCCATGAAGGCTTCGGGAGAACCATTCCCCAAGTTCATGTGTGATTCCAAGACGGATGGAGAGGTAAGACTCATCGTGATCTTTCCATATGTGTGTTTCCGGCAAGCAGTTCTGCTGATGAACACTAGTTTAATATCGATAGAGATTTGGTTCATGTTTATTATCACAAAACACCAAAATAAATAGGATTATCTTGCTGTACTTTTTCCATGTTGAGATTTCAGAATCCCAAACTGATCTGTAAAGTGAATCCAAGTAACTTCAGTGTAAGCCTTGAATTGTTGATTTTACTAGTTTGACTTGAAAACACAAATAAGAATGATTCATTCAGAAAGTGTGTATCTCCTGAGTTTTTTTTGAATTTGACATGATGATAATGAGACAGTACTAAATTTAGTACGGCAGTGATTTTTCCAAGTGCTACTTCACAGAGACTGGCGTGCTGTTGTCCTTTATAGTTTGAATATATTTTCTCATAATGGTGGATAGGATAAACTTTGCTAATGTGAAGCTTTTTGCAATAGGTTTATTGATAGTAATGCAGTATCAAATAAAGCTAAGAAAACTAAGAAATGGCGTAAGGTACTGATTTCGAGAATGAATAACAGTTAACCAACGTTAATGAGAAAAGCATGTGGCTAGGTCATAAATTTCTGTGTGCAAAGGTTAAAATCTACATGTACACGTATGTCATTTTTCACTTGTAACTCATTATGTTTAGTTGTTCTTTGTGTTTTGTTTTTGTTTGATTTTTGCTTTGAATCTATTTGGGTTAGAGATGGGAAGAGGTTTCACAGGCCCAGAAGAAAAAGTTTGCCAAGCTCTACGCTAAGGAGCAGAGGAAATCAGCTGAGAAGGAAAAGAGAGAAGTAAGTTGTTGGTTTTTTTTTCTGTTTAGGGTCAAAATAGTGAAGCCTGAGTTTACCATTGTATTGTTTATTCATTGAAATACTAGCTCTTAACTTTTAGGTATCATAACACAAACTTTGCAATACATTTATGTAGTTAGATAATTTTTTTTTCTTCCTATGGTACTGATAATCAGCTGCAAGACATTATCACTAGCATAGGAAGAAGAAAAATGTGATGTGCTAAAAAAGTAAAAATAAGAAATTATAGAGTATAAGTTCAAGCATAATTGAAATTAAGATCTTGCTGTTTTTCAGACAATATGAATATACAGTCTTATGTTTAATAGAATATGAGTATGATGTGCAAGGTCTTCCATCACTGGTAATGAACTAAATAGTATGTATTTATTTATCCATCACTGGTAATGAACTTAATAGTATGTATAGTAAATGGTATGTCTTTTATGGTGATCCAGTACAAATGAAGATGTATTCGTTGTGATACCATACCAAAGGGAAAGCAATAGGTAGTACATTTTGGTCAAACTGTCACAGCCTCTTGTATTTTAAGAAATATATGGAAAGAGCAACAACATTATGATTAGAACTTGTTACATAATTATATTTCAACTTTTTTTTCTTTTTTTCTTTTTTTTTAATGTTTTGTGGAGGCTGAAGATGCAGAGAAAAGACAGAAGAACCTTGAAGAAGCAAAGAAGATAACGATCGAGGAGGATGCAAGTTTGCCAGCAGCCAAGTTGGTACGTAGCTGGCTTAGTTACAGGGATGCCAGTTTTCAGGCAAAAGCCTGAATTCAGTCCTGGTAGTTAAAGCTCTTTAGTGTACAAAGTAACTTCATACATGTGGGTATGTTTCAGGTCCTCTCTTCATTCTAGCTGCCATTCCTGTTGGTTAGATTTCAGGACATTCTTTTCCTACAATAATACACAATTGTGATAGCCATGCGGCATTGCAGTGTACATGTGATGGTATTGTGATATTAAGTGGGGCATAATGTACCAAGTGTGAATATGCCCTTACAGTGTGTTGCATTGTCACAACATCAATTTGATTATGATATAATATATAATTTTTTCCATTGGATGTATAGGACACAAAATCATGCAACACATTTCTACTATAAAATGCAATTTTCATCAAGACACCTAATAGATTCGATTTTACCCCCTGCATCAGTTATATATTGTGTATCGAGTCAATAAGTCACCATTGACCAATTGTTCTTGCCGTCTAGTGTTCCTAATGCATGTATTCTTTCATCTTGTTTACACAAAGAAAATTTACCATGAGTCTATCCATGATCTGTTCGGATGCTTTGTAATGTGAGCCACTATTTGCAAGGGAGGTTGAATCCCTCTGGCTTTGCTATTGGGTCAGTGATGGTGTTGCACCAGGGAGGTGGGCCCACCTCCCTGGTTGCACATAACATGAGTTGTGTTGGAGCAGGGAGGTACAGTGTAGGAGCCACCTCCCTGGTTGGAGATACACTTTGTAGCATCAGACCAGCATCGGTGCCAGTCAGCCAGTGAAGATGGGTGGACTTGAGTGTGCCTGAGGTTATTCACATTGCTGAATTCAGGACTGTGTCAACTCGTTTCGTGTGGCAGCTGTTGACCCATGAAGATGAGCAGTATTCTGCAGTTAAGTAGACAAAGGCCTTTGTACTGCTTATCTTTATGGACATTTCACTCATGACACCCAATGGATTGATCAGAATGATCAAAAAAGAAAAATATCAGTTTATTTGGGTTTTTTTTTTTTTTCTGTGATGTATTTCTCCGTATTTCTTGTCCAGATCAAGATAAGGGATGCTGCAGCCCACAGGGGAACTCGCATCAAAGTCTCTGCGTGGGTCCACAGACTGAGGCGACAAGGTAACATCAGTGAATGAGATTTCAAGATTATTTTCATGTGTTTTAAAATCTTTGCTTTTTGATCAAAATAGGAACTCTGTCATGTTTTTCTCTCACTCTTTTGTTCTCTTGATTCATATCTTTATCTTTCTCATTTTCCCATCCTGTCTCTCTCACCTTACATCTCTCTCTCTCTCTGTTCTATTCTTCATAAATGTCTGCAATCTCTTTATTTGATAGTGGAGGTACGTCATGTAATGGAGGTATTATCTCCAATGCCATGCCTATGTTCACTTTGTGAATCTTATCTCTTGCTGGTCTGCTTTCTTTTATGTTTATGCTAGTCATTTATTTACTCCTTGAATTGCTGTAGAAGACCCTCTGGCCATCAATATAATGAGGAATGCTCTTTTTATGGAATACTTCGTACACAAAACTAAATGAAATATGGATGAAAGTAATTATGTCACTACATTTGACAATCAAATGTATTGGTTGAATTGAGGTGGTTTCCATGCTATTTTGATTCAAAGCCTATAATTCAGCATTCTAGTGCTTGGACATAATACTGAGATTATTAATCTCAGAAAGATCTGAAATAGAAATGTATGGCAAAGGAAGAGGTCTGTGTTATATTTGACAGCTTCTTATGTATTGTTCATAAAATCATTTTATTGAAACAATTCATGTGTAAAGCTGCTTTTTGATTATGATCTCCTAATGTCACTGAATGCAAACTTTGTCCGTATTTTGTGACTTTCAGGGAAGACTCTGATGTTCATTGTACTCAGAGATGGGACAGGTTTCCTACAGTGTGTGCTCAATGATAAGTTGGTAAGTAATGGATATGATATGTGCTCAGAGACTATCTAATTTTAGCTGTTTTGCCTCAGTTATTCCAAGCTGAAATGCATAAGGATATCTGAATACTGTATAGGCCGAATATTTTGCGAGGTTTTTATTTTCGCGAATTTTGCGAGTCAGGTGATATTCGCAGATTTAAAGACTTGCGAAAATATTGACTCTGATCCTGATGTGGATGTGACATACGCGTGTACAACATGTACATTTCTCCGTACAGCACAGGATTCCACGATCGCGAATTTAACCACTCGCGAAATTGTCAGGGATTCCCGATTCGCGACAATTTAGACTCGCGAAATATATGGCGTATACAGTAGTCTTAATAAAAGTAATTAAGGGGTAATTTGTCATCTAGAAACTACACCTATCTTGTACAGATCAATAATTCAATCACCATGAAACTTGTTACAGGACATGTGGTATTTCCAGCGATGCTTTTTCTTTTCTCTCACTGTCTGCTAGTTATACCCCCGCCAAACGAAGTTTGAAGGGGGTATATAGGAATCAGCGGACGGTCGGTCGGGCGGGCGGTCAGTCGGGCGGTCGGTCCGTTGCAAATCTTGCGTCGCGAACTACTTCCTCAGTTTTCAACCGATTCCCATAAAACTTGGCACAGATGTGTACCTTGCGTTGTAGATGTGCAAGACGTATTTTTTGACAGTACCCAAAAGTACGTTGCCATGGTAACGGCATATTATGGGCAAAAATGGGTACAAATCTTGCGTCGCGAACTCCTCCCACAGTTTTTGATCAATTTTTATGAAATTAGGTACAGATGTTCATCTGAATATGTTAATGTGCAAGACATATTTCCGCAGTGGCAAAAAGTGCATTGCCATGGTAACGGCATGTTATTGGTAAAATATAGGGCAAAATGCTTCATGGCAAAACTGCTTCATCAGTGGTCTTCCAATTCTCATGGAATTCATATTGAATGTTTGTCTTAGGATATACTGTAAAACATGAAATATTCGCGGCATGAAATTTTCGCGAATTGGAGCCGACGGCCTTTTTCGCGGCAAGAAATTTTCGCGAATTGCCTCTTGCGTTCAATGCATATAATGTAGATAAGAAATTTCGCGTGCATTTTAATTTCGCAAATCTTGGCGCTCGCGAAATTCGCGAAATTAAAATGCACGCGAACATTTCTCGTTTTACAGTAGGTCAGCATGACACATTTCTTGACAGTGACAAAAAGTATGTTGCCATGGTAACAGCTCACATATTATGAGCCAAAATGATGGAAAATTTTGTGTTGCAAACTACTTCCTCAGTTTTTGCCCAATTTCCATGAAACTTGGTACAGATGTGTGCCTTTGGTTGTAGATGTGCAAGACGCATTTTTTGACAGTACCCGAAAGTACGTTGCCACGGTAACGGCATATTAATGGCAGAAGATCAAGGAAAGATCTTGCGGATTTAACAACTTCCTCAGTTTTTTGACCAAAGCTTATGAAATGTGGCACACACCTTGATCTTGGTGGGAAGATGTGGAAGACATATTTTTCGGACGTGTCGGAAGCTGCGTTGCCATGGTAACGACATATAAATGGCAGAAGATCAAGGAAAGATCTTGCGGATTGAACTACTGCCTCTGTATTCGACTGAAGCTCATGAAATGTGGCACACACATTGGTCTTGGTGGGAAGATGTGCAAGACATATTTTTTGGATGTGTCGGAAGCTGCGTTGCCATGGTAACGGCATAGTAATGGTGGAAGATCAAGGAAAGATCTTGTGGATTGAACTACTTCCTCAGTTTTTGACAAAAGCTTATGAAATGTGGCACACACAATAGTCTTGGTGGGAAGATGTGCAAGACATATTTTTCGGACGTGTCGGAAGCTGCATTGCCATGGTAACGGCATTTAAATGGCAGAAGATCAAGGAAAGATCATTCCTTGGGTAAGACTGTCGTCACGGGGCGGGGGTATTAATCACCTTAAGTGATATTTCTAGTTAATCTTGTCTTTACAAGCACTCATTCCTTCATCATTGCACAGATCAGTGTCCAAGTGTCATGCAGAGATATGCATTCTTTGAAAGTACTTAATGGTAATGGTTACCATAACGACAAGCAAAATACTCGGAATTGATTGGATGTTGCCCAGCTGCTAATGAGAAAACTACAATTATTAAGAGCTGTGACTTTCGTAGACTGTTTTACACAATGTGACCCTGGAACTTAGCACTGAGACTGTGACTTGTTATGAAAGGCAGACAATCAGCTTTTTTGCTCTTTTTCTGTTTGAGCAATGATTTCAGAAAGTTACCATATCAGTTGAAAATTTGACATCCCTACCATCCATCATAAAGACTTGCTCAAGAGAAACAAACTCTATGTGAGACCTCAAATGCTTCATTCCTGGTAAGAAAACTACAATAAATACATATCACATGGTATGAATAACCACATAGTACATGTACTTGCCAAGGCTTGCCTTAACCCCTGAGGGGTTAGGAAAAATGATTGTACAAATTACCATTGTGTTTATGTTTATTTCTATCTCTCACAGTGCCAGACATATGAAGCTCTGATCCTGTCTACAGAGAGCACTGTGACATTGTATGGAGTTCTCCAGGTGGTCCCTGAAGGAAAGAGTGTAAGTCTCTCTGACATTGTGTGTCTTCATGCTACTTCCCTGCAGTTTCTCTCATCATTTGTCAGTCTGTCTATCTGTCTGTTATCTTCCTCTCTTATCTCTTGTGCTATCTGTCTGTCTCCCTCTGCTATCTTTCTCCCTGTCTGTCTGTCTGTCTGTCTGTCTGTGTCAATTGTCAATCTGTGTCATCTGTTTGTCCATCTGTCTTTGCTGCCTCTCACTGTCCGGCTGTATTGGCAATAGACATCTGTTTGTTTCCCTGACTGTGTTTTCTGTTCATCCTCTTCTCTCACTGTCCGTCTGTCTATCTTCCTTTGCTAACTCTCTCACTGTAAGTCTTTGTGATGTTTCCCTGTGCCGTGACAAATATTGATGAACCAACTCCCCACCTTTTCACCTGGAGGGAATTCTCTGAGGTAGATTCCATGATGCTATTAAAGGGTGTATGCTTGCTTGCTTCTCTTTTCAGGCCCCTGGTGGACATGAGCTGATTGTGGACTACTGGACACTGGTCAGTGCTGCACCGGCTGGAGGGGCAGATAACCTGGTCAATGAGGTCAGTTTTTTTATTGCATGCTGACAAACATATGTATACAGCTTTTTTATGGTGGGTAAGTGAGAACAAAGTGGAAAGGATATGGATCATTTCAGTGTTTAGAGTCTGGAACATTGAAAGCTGTCATAATGTAATAAAAAATAGTGATGGTTACTTTGTGTTTTATCTGATATACTTGTAGTAATGGGGCAAAGTTAAAACATTAGCACCTAAAACATGAATATCTTGTCACAGCAATGCTGTCTTTCCGAGATGATATTATCCCTTAGATCATGTAGGTAATCATAAGACCTAGGCAAGATGGGCTTATTGTTGCAAGACAATTTGGAAACTAATTAAGACAATTTTTGGAAGGAATGTGTATGTCTTCCATTTGGCTGACAGTTTGTAGTGACTAGGAAATAGCATCAGTCAGTGGACATACAGTACATTTATGTGATACTCTGATATATTGAATGTATATCAGTATTTAAACTGAGACAGCATTGACAAAGGTTATCAGCACTGAGGTCCCAGTGAGCGTCTTTGAGCAAATTGATGATTGGTTTGTGATGAATGTATTTCTTGAGTATCTGAGAAATTAGCCAGCATGATGAAATTCAAATTAATGAATTCTTGTGTCAAGTTGTTTGTATTTTAATTGATTGACAAATTGTCCTTCATTGAAGTAAAGAGTCACTGACCATTCATGCCATTTGAGGCCAGTTTGTCAATCTATATTGCACTGATAAAAGTTGATGCTGATTTTGATGTCTGATGTGTGGTCACTCAGGAGTCTCATGTGGATGTCCAGCTTGACCAGCGGCACATGATGCTGAGAGGAGAGCATGTAAGTACCTCTTCCAAGGATTCCTCACCCAACCTTTTATTCCTCTTTATGAACACCTGTCAATGATGTCACCTGACTCCTGAAAATTTGTAATTTTATAAATTTGATTTCATTTGTTTGTACTTGATGATCTCTAAGGTTAACAGGTGTGTCGGTAGTGACACCCAGTAAAGTTTAGAATGATTTAGAAAGCTGGTTACACACTTTGTTTTCTGACTTGAACCAAGTCAATGGAGTCTACCTGTTAGATACCAAGTACTCCTAACAGAAGCATTCGTTTGATTATATTGGCAGTTCATCACATGAAGAAGTTTGTATGCTGCATAAGGTTATTGCTAATACAAAGGAATGAACTTGTGTTCTAATGGTTAAGAGTGATGGTCCAAATTCTCTTTCTTTCTTTTTTCTTTGTAAAGAAAAAGAAAAATGCACTGGTCCAAAAATCATGCAGCACAATCTTTTGTTGAGCATCCACAAAAATTTTAATTGTATCTTGTGATCTTTTTGCAGCTGTCAAAAATCATGCGCATACGATCTGTGGTGACTCAGTGGTAAGTACTATAAGGGCTTTGTACAAACATACTTTATTTTTCATTGCTGGTTGTATGTCATGTTGCAACCAGAAAACCAACCAACTGAGCACCAGGATTAAGAATGGACAGTGATCATAAAAACTGGGAAAACTGAGAATGTATTTTGAACCATACATTTTTGTCCCCGCCGAACGAGTTCGAGCAGGGGACTCTGAAACGGGCTCCGTACGTGTGTGTGTCCGTGTGTCCGTCCGTGTGTCCGTCCGTGCGTCCGTGTGTGATCAAAATGTTCAAAATGCTACTCCTTCGCCATTTCTAACCCGATTTTGATTCTGTTTGCTTTATATGATAGCACTACATGAGAGCTTTGAAACTTCTATACAGAATTTCAGTTGTGACCTTTGACCTTGACCTTTGACCTATATTGTACATTTTGCTTCAAAATGCTACTCCTTCGCCATTTCTAACCCGATTTTGATTCCGTTGGCTTTATATGATGGCACTAGGTGAGGGCTTCAAAACTTCTACACAGAATTTTGACCTTTGACTTCTTTGACCTTTGACCTTGATTTTTGACCTATATTGTACATTGCCTACAAAATGCTACTCCTTTGCCATTTCTAACCCGATTTCGATTCCGTTTGCTTTATGTGATGGCACTAGGTGAGGGCTTCAAAACTTCTACGCAGAATTTTGACCTTTGACTTCTTTGACCTTTGACCTTGATTTTTGACCTATATTGTACATTTTGCTACAAAATGCTACTCCTTCACCATTTGTAACCCGATTTCAATTCCGTTTGCTTTAAGTGATGGCACTAGGTGAGGGCTTCAAAACTTCTACACAGAATTTTGACCTTTGACCTTGATTTTTGACCTGTATTGTACATTTTGCTACCAAATGCTACTCCTTCACCATTTCTAACCCGATTTCGATTCTGTTTCCTTTATGTGATGGCACTAGGTGAGGGCTTCAAAACTTCTACACAGAATTTTGACCTTTGACTTCTTTGACCTTTGACCTTGATTTTTTTACCTATATTGTACATTGGCTACAAAATGCTACTCCTTCGCCATTTCTAACCCAATTTCGATTCCGTTTGCTTTATGTGATGGCACTAGGTGAGGGCTTCAAAACTTCTACATAGAATTTTGACCTTTGACTTCTTTGACCTTTGACCTTGATCTTTTTACCTATATTGTACATTTTGCTACTAAATGCTACTTCCGGCGGGGACATATATTACGCACCGCGTGATTTCTACTTTTTCCTTGTTTATATTGGTTTTGTGGTCTTGTCCCTATTAACTCTTTATGTGCCACGTTCGCACGCCCGACTCAGTCGACGGCGTGCTAACTTTGGATATTTTGCTCAAACGCACAAACCCACCCAAGTTGATTGATAAATGACCAATGCAGTACAATGAAACTGTTTCTCTTACTTCTATTCCAGCCACCTGTAGCGTGTATTTTATGTGGTGATTGACTATAAAGGGGTGTTCCCTACTGGATCTACAAGTATATTCTAAGTTTCTGTCACTGTTTTGTGTGCAAAAGTCATGCCTCTACAATAGTGCAGCCAGTGGTTATTTGAAAGACAAGCAATCATAGATTTGTCACACAATTTACATCGAGAAAAAGGCATGGCATTTTCTCTTCAACATTGCTTCTTACATGTCTAGTGTGACAAAAATCTATAAAAGTTACATTGATTTGAAAAACAGAATGTTTTTCCACAGCATGACTACATTGCAGTCTACAAATAATTTGGCACACAGGGGGTTCACATTGTGGCACATAGAGAGTTAAAAGACCAGAACATGCAGTCTTGTTATAACTGTTTAAAATTGTTAAGCAGTCCCCACCAATTAACCACTCTTTACCTTAACCCTAAGCAGGCCGGCCTTTTTTGGCTATGCTAAAACCGAAGACAGAGGACTGTTTTCCATAGGAAATGTACCCAAAATCACAAAACTGTGCTCGTTTTGGGGTGACATACCGTTACGAAAATGGTTGTGGCTTCACAAAAGTACACGCAAATGTCGCAGATTTGGTCTAAAGAATTGCTCGAGATGAACAAAGAAGGTCAAGAAGCCTCATGATATGGCCTTCTGACATTACGGAATTTTAGCGCTAAACGTTGAGGTGGGCGGATTCCGCCCCCTGGTCCTTTTAGGGTAATAAACCTGTTGCTATGTTTATGTCATCAATAGAATAACTGCTCAGAGATTAAAGCACTGTTTGTCTTCCCTTCTGTTCTAGCTTCAGAGATCACTACCAGGCCAATGGCTACTGTGAGGTGAGTAGACACTGAACATTTTTTTTTTTTTAAATCCTATTTTTTGGCCACACTACAACATATATCACAGTATCCCTAGACTTGAAGTATATCAATGTACAGTGTTTCTTTGCAGGCTGTACTTACCCCCTGCATTGACTCATTTAGCTTGAGAAATGCTGAGAATATGATGCTTGATAACCCAACCATTGTGAATGCTATACAACCATCCAGTATTGTTCAAGGAATGTTCTTAATAGACGTAATAAATCGCTGGTATTTTGCAGTTTTAACCAGTAGATATGATTTTTAGTATTCCTGGTATTTGAGTGTACATCATCCATGCAGGTAAACTCACTATCATCAACCCATCAGTAGATGATCTTCTTGCATGTATTGTCCATATTAAAGTTCTTGTAAAATGTTTTCTGATACATTGAATTTGTGGCACCGTCTTGTCATTTGATTCATTTTCTTCTGGTTTTGGATGAATTTGGTTGCCTGCATGCATCTTAAATCACTTTACTGAAGTAAAGCCATTCCAAGCCTTGATTGTAATTCTCTCTCCCTTTCTCTTGTTACCTAGGTGACACCACCAACAATGGTGCAAACACAAGTTGAGGGTGGTGCAACACTCTTTAAGCTGAACTTCTTTGGAGAAGAGGTTTGTTTCCCTAAGAATCTATGCTATCATTCTAGATTTATGTGTTGCATATACTTGTGGGTGCAGCCTGTAATACTATATACGCTGTTATTTTCGCATACAGATATTTTCCCTCATGAGGAGGTCACAGTCGTTTTCGCGAGATGTTGTTTTCGCGTATTGACACAGAGGCCTTTATAAGCGCACTATTACCTTTCAATAGCGAATAGTGACATTTTCGTGTGTTGTTAAATTCGCGGTCCAACTGTGATTCGCGAAATTTGCAAAAATTAAACCCTCACAAAAATAATGGCTTATACAGTAGTGAATTGCTGGCGGTTAGTGTTTGTTGTGCTTTTACCAGCCTACTTCCGCTACTGTGTGGACAACTGTTATTTGTGATTGGCAGTTGAGTGACAGGTTTTTGATTAAGAATATTTTCTATGAATTATCCTTGGTCAACCTCTATACATGTTGTTTGTTTGATTTTTAAATCCATATCAAACGGTTTCCTAATAACTGGTGAAGTTTTTAGCTTTCTGTAGACCTAAGCAACTCTTCGAAGGGAGTTGTGTAGATCATAGAGCCAAAGAAGATATGTAGGGCCTACATATGAATTTGTTCAGGAAATGCTTAATCAGTTTATGAGTGCACTTTTGTGAAATCAAATTTACACAACAAATAAGAAGTAAATGGGTGCCTTCATATCGATCTTTTAAGTTTTCTTTCTTTTTTCCCCAAAGTAAGAATGATAGGATGAGCATTGATGTCCTCGAACCCCTGATATGAATTATTTCTCTCGAGATTCTTTTGACCCTAGTATTCTCTGCTCTGCATTTTTCACAGCAATACAAATGACTCATTTATATTCCATCTTTGTGTGCCTTAATTTTGCTGTTTAAAATCTGAAAAAAGGCAGGTGTTAATGTGTGTCTATGAGAAGAGATCAACCTGACAAAGTTTACCGCTGCCATCTCCCTCACTTATAGGCCTTTATGACGCAGTCCTCTCAGCTGTACCTAGAGACGGTCCTACCCTCCATGGGGGATGTCTTCTGTATAGCACAGTCCTACAGGGCAGAGCAGTCCAGGACCAGGAGGCATCTAGCGGAGTAAGTTAGCTGTATTGCCAACAGTAGAGAAGTCCCTGAGGATTTTGCTACTAGTTACAAATTTGTTTTACAAGTTGAAAATGTGTAAATTCTTAGTGAAGTTTCTGGTACTTTTTGAAGTCTTAAGAACAAGATGCAGGGATAATTTTATGTCTTGTAGAAACTGGGGTATTGTATCATTCATACACTACACTGATATCTCTTGATAAATGTAGGATATAAGAAATAGGGAATCTTCATCAAGTCACTATATGGCTCATAAGGGGAATCTTAGTCTAATAATTTTCAGAGTTGAATTAAGGCTGTATAATTTCCAAAGATGTTGATATCTTTCCATACACAAGGTACACCCACATCGAGGCTGAGTGTCCATTTATTTCCTTCAATGACCTTCTGGATCGGCTGGAGGATCTTGTCTGTGATGTCGTTGACCGTGCCCTGGCTTCACCTGTAGCTGATCTCATCAAGGAACTGCATCCTGTAAGGACTTCTTCTTGTTTGCTTCTTTGTTTTATGTTAGCTTTTAAGTCTCTTCTCTTTTTTCTCTCTTTCTGACAATATGTCCTCATAATCTGTGTCCCTGTCTCTCTGTTGTGTGTACAAATTGTACGTGTATTAAATATTTTGTCTTTTTTTTTCCCTTGTAGAGGTGGTTGCAAGTACATGTAAATGACCAATAACAGAGACAAACGTAGACTTAACTGTGACATTATGTTACTTTGCTCTTTGAATGTTTCAATTCAGATGTGATTGAATTATTTTGTAAAAATCTGTTCTTTATTACATATTGATGCACTATTAAATAGTTCACATTCCCTCGACATTTCACACTATAATTCTGTAATGCGTTAAGGCATCATCATGAGGTCTCTTGACTATCTTTGTTCAAGTCTCACACAACTTTTGAGACCTAATCCGCCCCCCTCTGCTTTTAGCATAGCCGAAAAAGCCTGGCCTGATTAGGGTTAATGCAATTGTGACATTCACAAAAATTGTTGCTCATGTAGGGATTTATGGAGTAAACTTTATTTGATGGTTTTGCAGGAATTCCAGCCTCCCAAGCGTCCCTTCAAGAGAATGGATTACACAGATGCCATCGTCTACCTCAAGGAGCATGACATCAGGAAGGACGATGGAACCTTCTACGAGTTTGGAGAGGTGAGATGCATTATGGGTAGTGTTTAAAGATAGCTGAGAGAGTGGATTTCAGCTGTAGTCTGGAAAGGTGATGGCATAAAATAGTCGGAAGGACATTTTTGAAGAACTCACCTTCCCTTGACACCAAGGACCGCTTTAACAAGATGAGCAGAGTACTGGCAGTAGGTGATTTGTATAACAAAATGAGAGCGGGTTAAAGCTAGATGCAAAGGAAAGTTTGACAAAAGGAGATAAACCATCCATATAGAGTAGTGACAGGCAAAGTTTGGCATGTTTGGCTTATTAAGATATTCACTCCCTTGCTGCCATGCTGTATCGGATGTTAGCCATTATCATAGTTGTAGAATTCAGTACACATTATGAGTTGTAGAACTGAAATTCAAGTTGTATGATTGATATTTCAATACCTTTGTCCAACTTACATTCTTCAATTTATGGTACTTTACTTATTGACTGCATGTAATGCAAAGAGTGTTCAAAGACCGTGGGTTATATCAGGACAGGTTTTGACGGTGGGGGACCTTTGTTGTTTCTTATGAAGGAGCTGTGACCTCGTTGGATTCAGTAAAGTGAACATGTTCTCTGCATTTGATCTTCATGAAAACTTGATGCTGTTTGCTGACATCCCCATGGTGTAAATCTTTCTTTCTTTTTGTGACTCTTACACAGGATATTCCTGAAGCACCCGAAAGGAAGATGACAGACCAAATCAATGAGGTGAGAAAGTTTTTAATTTATTTTTTCTCAATCTTATTTCTTCTCCAATGGGTCCTTATCATTTATATTATATCATGTGTATATTCCTCCAGTTAGAGATGCGGAAGTTATCAGTGTTTTAATGTGCAATGTAAATGGCTGGTTTGTGAATGTAGTTCACATTGTAGCTTAATTTACATGGTATTTTAAAAGCCTTCCTGAAGATATAGCAGTGTGACTAATAAATGGGTATGACTTTCTCCATTGGTCATTTTAGATGGCCATCAAGAATGACAGTGACTTTTAAATAGTTCTAAACTATTCAAAGTAATTGATAATCTCTCATACTATGAGTACATTGCCAGTCAAACATTAATTGCGATCTGTCCTACCTGCAGCCAATCCTGCTGTGTCGCTTCCCAGCCAACATCAAATCCTTCTACATGCCACGTTGTCCTGAAGACCAGCGTCTCACAGAATCAGTAAGTGTAAAGCAGTGAATCAGATTGGTGAAAAGATGAGTAGCAAATCCCTTTGCACTATATGTACCTTTTAGTATTATTTACCTTTGACTGACATTGAAGCAGTGGTTTTTAAAGTTCAAGACATTACACCTCGGTAGTCTTGTCATTTTCAGAAGTACAGTTTGTTTTCATTATGCTAACATGCAGAATTGCTTGCTTTTATTTATTCTTATTACCTTTGCCAAGGAAGGTTAAATGATCATTGGCATTGGTTTGTCCCGCTCTGTTTGCGAAATCTTCTTCTTCTTCCGGGTGAAGTACTGACCTCTTGAAAGAGTACATTGTATTTTCGTACTTTGTGCAGTGCTGAAACTAGTGTGCCACGCTGCATTGTTTGATGCTTTTTTGTTGTTGCAATTGATGTAATATACACTATAAAAAGTAAAAAGTGCTCTTTGTGCAAGTAAAATTAGCTCCTCTTCAAACTAGATTTGACGCAGTGTCACCCCGACCAGCTGCCTCCTAAACTGTTCGAGGGAAGAAGCAGCTGTCACACTGGTGGGGAGCTGGTTCCAGAAGAGTATGACACTTGGGAAGAAGGAGTTTTTGAAAGCCAGAGGTCCTGCAGAATTGTTGTCGATATTGAGTAGGTCTTCGTCCAGATGATCGTGTTACCGGGTAGATGTAAGGTGGTTCAGGTGGAATAGCAATCAGTTGATGTAAGATGCGGAACAGCATGATGACTTTCAGCTGGGCCCTTCTTTCTGCAAGAGATTGCCATTTCAAGGAGTGTAGCATTTCACTGACACTGTGTTGAGGGTGAAAGTCTCCCAGAGTAAACCTAGCGGCACGCCTTTGAACCATTTCAAGCTTCCTGATTTGGTCTTGGCAGTGAGGATCCCAGGCTGTTGATGCATATTCAAGGATAGGGCGGACATATGTCACATAGGCTTGTTCTTTTATTTTCTTGGGGCAGCCATGTAGGTTTCTCTGTAGCTCCAAAAGTTGTATACAAATCAAAATGAAACTTGTAAAAAGTGGATATTGACACAAGGAACACCTCATTCAGTTTTGGAAGTAATCTAGGAATTTTTATGGATTTTTGTAGGATTTTTCATCTTTTGGCATATAAGGTCAACGAACTTGTGATTTAAGCTGCATAGTATGTGCTGGATTTTTACACATGCGCACTAAAGTGCACGCTCTGCTCGGGCAGGGTGCCGTGCAGTGACGTAAAGAAAAGGCTTCTATTTTGGAAAATTGCTTGAAATGAGTTGCTGGCTTGGCGGAGGTCTGTGATCTCCTCCGAGTACTTCTCTAGTTTTTTATTGTTTTTTCTGTAGGAGTAAATAGTTTGTTTGTTAAAACTATGATTATTGGTACCTGAAAATATGACTAAATATACCATTCACCCAACTTTGAAACTCTAGCATTTCGTCGGGTGCCCGTGCATAGGCCGTTAACGCAATACAAATTGTATTGCGTTAGCGGCCAATGCACGGGCACCCGACGATTTTTCCTTTTCACCCTGTCATATATACTATGTTGGTAAGATGAATGTCAAGTTTAGAGAGAGAAAACACACACACAGAACATGAAATTAAATGAAAAAACAAACAAACAAACAAAAAATCCTGCAGGAGAGACAAGAAGAAAAGCAGTACCTTGAAAGAGAGACTTCCTGACATTTTGTCCTGTAGGTTGATCTACTGATCCCTAATGTGGGTGAGATTGTGGGAGGCTCTATGAGGATCTGGGATTATGAACAACTGATGGAAGGCTACAAACGAGAGGGCATTGATCCCAGCCCTTACTACTGGTACACTGATCAGGTGAGTCTTCTACCTTTGTCACGGCCCCCTGAGTGAGTTGTCGTGTCACTGGTTGGAGTAATGTGTTGAGAGACTTTTCTCAACAGTTAGCAGTAGCTCTAAACCAATTTTGCCTATACACATCATTACTATACATCATATCCCATGTGATTGGTCAAAGTTTGCAGTCCTTTTTGTTCTATTTTGTAGATGAACTGTGATACAACCTAAATAGATTTTTCCCTCTTTAGAACCAATTGTTTGCATTGAATCATGGACTGATGTAGGATAACAAGTCCAACCTATGTAGTTAATCCCACATAAATATGGCTTTCTCTTCAGCCATCATTGCCACAATGAAGTAAGCATCTATCCCAATACACAATACGCCTTTAGCTCTACGAGTGTTCAAAGTGGAAGTGGAAGTATTTGAGATATACATGTACACACTTGTTTTCTTTACTTTTTATAGACTCTTAATCGATGAACTGTGTTAAATTGTGTGATTGGTTAATTTGTTTTTTAAGCCCCCGTTCCACTATCACGATATGGACCCCGATCTGTTCCGATCTAGCAGATCGGGAGAGAGCGGCAAAAGCGTATGGGGATCAGAAGCATCGTAGCAGCAGCGTGTGGAGGTCGGGGTTGGAGCGGGCATTTTTTCAGATCGGGAAGAAATTGTGAACCTGTTCAAAATTTCTTCCCGATCTCCCCGATCAAAATTGACCTATTTTTAATCGTACGGCAAGCGGGGAGAGCGTAGTGACAGCGTAAACGCAGTGAGATGAGCGTAACAAGGTCTTTCTGAGCGTAGTAACATCGGCACAAGAACGGGAAGAAAACTTACACAAAAATGTCTACCAGAAGAAGATCAAGGAGATCGAGAGGCAGAACTGTTGAGGAGGAGGGGGCATTGTCGCTACACCTGTCAGGGCAGAACATGAAGAAGAAGGAGCTTAAATTTTTGAAGAAGGAGAAGAGATGAAGAAAAAGAAGAGAAGAAAGCAGCAAAGCAGCCACCCAAAAGGCGAAGAAAGAGAGACTGCACGTGATGCTTAAAGAGGAGGAAGAGGACATAGCAGAAATTTGAAGAATATGAAATCATGTACAACTGGAGGAAGACGGACTTTTAAAGCAAGGACATCAAGAAAAAGCCTTATGGAAAAATCAGCACGTCTTTGTTTATACAATGCATTGCTGCAAAAGAACCGTGATTTGAGGTGCCTCTTCGAGGTCCACAGTATATTTCTTTGGTTCTGCATGCTACTAAGTTGACTGACTACAGATCGACAGTCGAATTGGGGTACATCGGGGCACATCGGGCACTTTTCAGCTCTCTGAACGGGGTGACAGCGTGATAAGATCGTATAGATGGTTCAGAGTGTAGATACAGCGTGCATCGATCAGATAACATCGGCAACATCGCACTGACAGTGTAGCTACATCGTTCTAAAGCGTAGCTACAACGGCAGAGATCGTAATCCCTCATTCCTGATCATCGTAGTAAGAGCGTAGCAGGCACGTGGTAGTCGTAACTGCAACGTACTTTAGAGCGTTCTAACAGCGTACTGTGTCCAGATCAGCTCAGGTTTTACCCGATCCTTCCCGATCTAAGAGTATTGTCAAATCGTAGCAAGAACGGCATAGTGGAACAGGGGCTTAAGTAACCAAAATATTGCCATTGTTCTTATCTATTCTGAATGAACTTTTCTGTAATATGTGATTTATAATTCTAATATTTCTATCAGAGGAAGTATGGAAGCTGTCCCCATGGAGGCTATGGACTTGGCCTCGAGAGGTTCCTCACCTGGATGTTGAACCGACACCACATACGGGATGTCACTCTTTACCCACGATTTGTAGAGAGGTGCACCCCATAAGGACACAGCCTCATTCCAGACGCATGACTGATCCATAACAGAGTAAACATACATCAATTCATGTGGGAATTTTGTTTTGTTTTCATCTTATTGTATGTATGCATGATAACTAATATACCAGACTGTAAAGATATAATGTGTCTTTGTTTGTCAACAAAACTTCCACTTATTTGAACTCTTTGTTAGAAAGCAGCTCTTTTCAGCAGTATGTACCTTCTCACAATGTCAGCTTGCACCTATTGATGGGAACAAATGTTTGAGTATCTCTTTCTTAAATGAGGGGAAAGTGCAAATATTCAGTCACCTGATAAAACAGTTTCTTTGTTTGCAAGATATGAACAAATCATCAATGGTGATTTGGGGACACTTTGCATTTCAAATTTTCTTTCAAAATTGATATTTCCTTTTCTGTCATTTTTTTTTTCTGTTACCTTTTCAAGCTTGTAGCATTCTCTAGTAGATCTTTCTCATGGGGCTTCAGAGCCAGTATCATTTAGCATAGAGGAATTACAACCGTCTTCTCCTCATGTAAATTATACTGGTACACCAGAAATGAAGTCACAAGTCAGAATCTGTACTTAAAATGTGTGCCCTGATTATTTTTTGTTTTGGATTTTACTGAGAAAGAGTGGAATACTGGGCCATTGGATGTTCCTACTGCATGATCATCATGTATAGTGATTAGGTAGGTAAGAAGTATTGATACAAATGTAGCTACATTATAGTAAATAGGTAGGTAAGAGTAGTGATAGCTACATTATATGGGCACTGCAGTTTCTCTGCAGCATGATTGAGAAATATGAAATATTACTGCATGAAGATATTTGATTAGAATAGTCGGTAAATCTTCTGGATTTTTTTTTTCTACAACAGTGCTATGCATGACTTGCTTTAAGAATACATGAAAAAAATTGTCAGCTTTTTGACATGCTGTACAATACATGAAGCTGCCACAGTGGTAGGCTTATATTAAGGATTGCCATCAAACAAAATGATAGTATTGTATTGAATTTATAACCCAAGCATAGAATCTCTATGGCATATGTCCAGATTATGAGTTGGCTCTGGGAGGGACGTATAGTATACATTATGTATTACTAACTTCTTTTAAAGTTACTATGCACTGCATCATGGCTTTAGACAAATCCATTATTTCTTGCAATGCCATGAGGTCATTTGCCATGAAGGACAAGATTTTTTCCTCTCTTTGGAGGATACAGTTTTATGATGGATGGACAAACTCTAGTATGAAAGAATCACA
Source organism: Diadema setosum (assembly GCA_033980235.1). Lineage (NCBI taxonomy): Eukaryota > Metazoa > Echinodermata > Echinoidea > Diadematoida > Diadematidae > Diadema > Diadema setosum. Next base: position 622,578 of record CM067063.1, on the reverse strand, counting down.
AAAACATGGCAGCACAGCTTGAATGAGCTGTGGCAGTGCATGCAGTAAGCCTTGTATGTTTCCAATCCAGTCGAACCAAAGACAAGGGTTTGAGTTGCACAAATTATGGTTTGTTATCTCTGCCAAGGAGGTTATATGTTTTTGCTGACATTGCTGTGTTTGTCTGTCTGTTTGAAAAATAACTCAAAAAGTTGAGAACAGATTCAAATGAAACTCATCAGAAAAACTGGTACACTGTAATGACACAAGGAACAGATGATCTAAACTTTTGAAGTTATCTGGGCCACTGTCGGAATCCAAGATATTTTTTGTTAAATAATATTTTTGAAGAACTATCAATGGCAAATAGGGCCACAAACTACGGAGTTCAAGCTGCATGTATTTGAGATGTGCATAATTATGCATACTGAGCACACGCTTGAGGCGCAGCTAGCGTGTCATAGGCTCACATGAGTACAGAAGCATCTTTATTCTAAGAAAAAAAGGCAATTTTCAACATGCATGTATGGGTGGAAATGAGCTGCTTGCCGGAGGTCCACGTTCTCTGAGTGCTTTTCTGGTTTCATGAAACGATGTGGAGTAAATGTTTGTTTTATGCTATCACAGTATAGAAATGTGAATGTAAAGAAATTATACTGTGTCATGATGAAATCAAGAGCAGAAACACCGCCCTATAATTTTATGTAACTGATTTCATAACTTAATATTGGCTAACATAAGTGCATACGAAGAAATGCTACTTGATTGTGTGAGATTTTTTTTTTTCTTTTTTCTCTGCAGTATATCTAATGTAACCTTCTAACTTTGTCTGGTATTCACGGGGGTAGCAGTAGCTATATGTTGTTGTTTTGATTTTGTATTGTGTGCTTGCTTTGAGTAATTTTTTTTTTTTTTTCAACAGTTGTCATTCAAAATGACCTGTATACGAACATTTTGTTCCTTCTTCATTTTCAAAAGATGCTGAACAACCTTTGAGAGTATATTTCTATATGTAAACTTCGGGACCTATTTAAATTTGATCTGCAATTTATAGTCAATGTGTACGATTGTATTCCTGTGAGGAAAATCTAGAATTGACTTGTTTCTTGATTGGTCACTGTGCCATCTCTTCTTTAGAGGCCAAAATGTAAGAGTAAGTTTGTAGATTGAGACACTTTACCAACAAACCTTAATGCATAGCATTCCTGAACCCTCAAAAAAAGAGGGAAAACAGTTTAATAAAGGCTACACAAGAATGACAATTCACAAACTGAGACAAGTAGAGTTAAGAATTAAAGGGATGGTATAGTTTGGGCTGAGATGGGACTTCATGTTTCTAACTTTTTTTGTGTGATAGTGAGAAACTTCTTTAAGAAACAAAGAACATACAATTCTAAGAATTCAAAGTGTATTTTTTCTGAAATTGGATTTTGAGATGGCTGAGATATTCAAGAACAAAGAGAACCACTTTGTTTTACCTTGTGTTTTGATGCCTCAGTCATTTCAAAACCAATTTTGATCAAATCAACTTTTGATTACTCTTAGAATTGTATGCTCCTTAAGATTTCATAGGTGGTTTCTAATCATTGCACAAAAAAGTTAAAATCTCAATTCCATGTCTCAACCAAAACTATACTATCCCTCTAAAATCTTAATGCTTTAGACTGAATGTATACTTGCTGAAGGCTGTGCCATGAAAATTGTTATTAAACAATAGCTGTCTGGGTATAACATGGTGGTATTTGTATTCCTTTACTCTATAGTAATAGGGATGGTTTAGTGTCGGTTGAGATGGGGATTCAGCTGTCAGCTTGTGAGATGATTATAAACCACTTATGAAAATATTAGAGAACTTACAAATCTAGGAGGAATTCAATGTTTACTTGATGAAAATCAGTTTTGAAATGGCTGAGGTATCCAAAGTCAAATTAAAACAAAATAAAAAAGGTGGGTCTCCATCTCGACCAAAACTGTACCAAGGAGGTTCAAGAGAATAGAGTCACAACTGTCTTTAATATTTCCTTTGCTAGATGTTCGATGCTGCCGCTCAAAATAGTCCATGGGCCAAGAACCGAAAAATGGGTTGTTAGTACCATCTGAGGTGGCACAACCTTTTTGGTGTCAGTTTGTTTGTCGAGCATAGATATGCTTATCAAGCTATGATAGCATTTCCAAATGAGTAGCTTAGTCATAATAAATGAATTTTTAACCAATTTGGTCTCGTTTTTATATCCATATACTTCTGAATCGAAACTAAACCGCTATACAAAGAAGAGCACTGCCTTCTACATGTCCACAGGTGTTCTGTTGTAAACGCGGTGCGCTTAGTCTTTATTCAAGGCAGTGAAGGGAATATCCATAGGGTTATGATGTCCACAGCTGTCACGCGGTGCGCTTAGTCTTTATCTAGACCAATGTGCCGTTATCATATCTAAAGTTCCTCATAAAAGGGATTTTCTATACTGTTTTTATACTACCCTGTCAACAAATACATCAGTTTTAAACAAAAATCACTCTGTTCATTTACAATATCATTCATTATAATGTATCGTAGTGTACCGGTTCATTGTTTTTGCTTTATCTTATATTGTTGGAGGGAAATAAAGCGACATTGGCGTGGTATCAGCGTTTTCACCGTAGCGTTTTCACTGGAAAATGATAAGTAATTGAAAGATACGGTAAAATTCTCGAAGAATTGCTTTTGTTGTTGTTGTTGTTGTTGTTTTTAGATAAAAGGATATACACTGTATCATACGCTTTGGATATTCCCTTCGCCGTCTAGAATAAAGACTAAGCGCTGTGGACATCATAACCTTTGGATATTCCATTTGCTGCCTTGAATAAAGACTAAGCACACCGCGTTTACAATAGAACACCTGTGAACATACCATAGAGCTGCATTTTACAGCTCTATGGAACATACAGAAGACAGTGCTCTTCTTTGTGTAGCGGTTAGTTTCGATTCAGAAGTATAGGGATATAACAACGAGACCAAATTGGTTAAAAATTCATTTACTATGACTAAGCTACTCATTTGGAAATGCTATCATAGCTTGATAAGCATATCTATGCCCGACAAACAAAATGACACCAAAAAGGTTTTGCCACCTCAGATGGTACCAATATCTGGCCTGGCCCATGGACTAAAAATACTTGAAGCATGTGCCAAACAGGATCTGCCACGCAGATAGGAAGACAATTGACTCGTGTCTCATTGAATAATCACCAACCACTTTCTTAAAGGAAGATATGTCTTTGTGATGGTAATTACTTTTTGCTATCCCTTCTTATAAAAGGTAGGTGGTACAGACACGAGGATGCGCGAATAGAAATTGCGCAAAAAATGCTGAAATAAAGATGAAAATTACTCAACTGGGCATACCCGGGCACTACTCTGATATATCTATCAATAAAGAATTATACTTTAAGATTATTCCATATTAGTTTTATTTGTGGAAATTAAGTGGAAAAGGGATAAAACCAGCTTTCCAGGATGGTACAGTTTTAAAAATTTTCACATGATACAGCTCTGATTTACACTTTTGCACAAATTTCTGGATGGGACTGACTTTTGTTTTAAATGCTTTCATTTCATTTGATAAATAAATAAGCAAAATATGGCCAACATTATGTTGATGTTCAAAATGAATCTTCAGATTGCTCAGCAAGACGGCGGCATCAAACATCGATCATCAAAGGCACAAATGCACATGTGAAATTCCTTTGTACATCAATAGAAATCTGACAGCTGTTTGAATAATTACAGACAGTTGGAACTCCAACTCTTAAACCTCCTTGATTATACTAGTACCATCCCTTTCAATGTCCACTTGCCTTATGATGTGTGTGTGTGTGTGTGTGTGTGTGTGTGTGTGTGTGTGTGTGAAATGAATTCAGATGCTCTACAAGGATGTACATACAGTGTTTTTATTTGTTTTGATTTGTGTTAATTCATGATACTGTACCCTCATCATTTTGCGGTGAAACAAATATCAAAAATTAATATTCCATATATTTTAGATCATTTTTCTTAAAATTACTTGAATATGCCCACCAAAAAAAAACACCTTCCAATCCAAGATTCTGGTTGTAACCTAATCTGTCAATCATTGCTAAAGTACTAATATGATTAACAAAAGACATTAGAATGCATCCTTCCCAGACCGAGCATAACTTACACATTCCCATGCCATGTCTATTGTTAGTCACATTAATATCACAGAAACATGCAAGTTATGCTGAGTCAAGTGGAAGGTGCATTCCAATGTCTTTTGCTAAACATATCATATTTCAGGGTGGGATTTCACGGAGCATGCGAACGATTTGCGAAGGACGCGAATGGCAAAATCCTGCATTCGTATTTTAGTCTGCAAAAGATCGCTAAACGAACGTGAGGGTTCGGAAGCGTCGTCAATTGTTCGCGAATGTCGTTTTTACTTCGGCTAGAATTTCAAAAAAGTTTGAAATTTTCAGCGAACCTTTTCCGCACACTTGGTCATGATTTGCTCGTGAATTGTTCTTGAAAGTGTCTTAAAAGCCTCGTCATATGCGCAAGACCTTCGCAAGACACGCGCGATGTTCGCAAAATGTTTGTGAAACCCCAAACAGACTCCGAAACTTTGGAGAATGTCTCGCATATGTTACGCAAAATCTGCAAAGTTTTTCCGATCATTTTACGACGTAATCGCAAACTGTTCGCGTACCTTTCGAGACATTCTCACACGATAGAGAAATGAGAGAAAAAGAAAGGAGAAATAGAGGAAATAAAAAAAAAATTCAACTCAAGACAGCTTCCACCTCTCCTTGGGTACATTTTCTCCCATGATTATTGAAAATTGTTCGTTGTCCGCATTTCCGTCACGTGTTCTTCGTGTACGTAACATGCTGTACTTTAGCAATGATACACACGACATTCGCACATACGTCGTGGAAACTTCGCACAAATTGCGCAAGAATAGTTTTCGGCTTCATTGTCGGAACACATTCGGAGAAAAACTTTTCCGAATGTTGGATTTTGTCATTCGCGTCCTTCGCAAATCGTTCGCGTGCTCCGTGAAATCCCACCCTTAGCAATACAGTCAGCTCGGCTCAAGTTGGTCCACAGGTGCACCACTTAACAACACAAGATGGCAATACAACATTTGTCGAAAATTCATGAAAACTGACTTTCACTAGTCACATATTTCAGCTTATTTTAGTATAATCTAACTCTTGACCAAATCTTGAAATCAGAACCCATTCCGTTACTGAGATATAACGCTCCCTCCCTGTGGGAATTGTTCAAATTTTGTTGGCAAAACAACCCAAGTGGCGATACGCTTGCCCCTGCTCAACACACGTCAGTGCATACAAATTGATTTCACGAGACCCTTATTTTTATAATAATTTGCATTTAATCAAAACATACGTTGTTTTGTTGTGTATTGTATTACACCGTCAATATGCGTGCGCTTCAGCAGCATATTACTGTGTAAATGTAGATGGCAAAGCAACATATCCCATGTAGATACGTTGTTTTGCCCAGTCCATGAACGACGTGTGTTGAGCAGGGCCAAGCGTATCACCGCTTACGTTGTTTTGCCAACAAAATTTGAACAATTCCCACTGGGAGGGAGCGTCATATCTCAGTAACGGAATGGGTTCTGATTTCGAGATTTAGTCAAGAGTTAGATTACACTAAAACAAGCTGAAATATGTGACTAAGTCAATTTTCATGAATTTTCGACATATGTTGTTTTTGCCATCTCAAGGCCAGATGAAAGTTGGGCACAGAATTTATGTACATTGTAAATGTACTCTCTAAATTCTGTAAGCACCATTCATTACTGTTAGGCACTCTCTTCACAGAATGAGAAAGCATACAAATTGCAGCCATGTATCAGATACACTGTACCAGTACTTCAATGGCATGTGGTTGAAAAGGAAAAACAGATAAACAAATGTCTCCCTTCGCTGAGAAGTCCTCTTTAATCATCACATCCAATTATCTCCATGTAAAAGTTGCCACTCAAACTCTGGAAAGTGGGACGTATGAAGTTAACATGAAATCCTGAAGCCAAATGTTCTAGTAGTCAAGGCATTACATACAGTAGATATGTTACATGTATAGATTATTCTGTATTTCCTACCACACTTCACCACACAAAAATGGAAATGGATTTGTACCCAGCCAATTGCAGTAACCACACATTTCCATTCACATTCACGTTTGAAACACTGCTTGCAGGATATTAGTACTGCTAACAGGTGTACATGTAATACTTTGCACATAATATATACACTACTTTAGTACTGTACTGTAGCTACCACTTACTGGTAAACAGTAACTCCAACAATTTTGACTGTGTGAAGTCACAATATTGTGACCTAGCAAATTATGCTGTATGTTGGAAAACATTGATGTCACGTCATATATTCCCTGTAGTCACAGTAGAATTATTTTTTTGGGGGTCACAAAATCTCTTCTTGGCCAATGCATGGGCAAAAATAAATGATGGGGATACAAAACAGAAATGATTTGATATCCATCACTCTAGTACATTAAACAATGTAATGTCCTATTTTTTAATGCTAATGATGGATACATACATATTACGTTGCTGTACAGAATAAACATGACGTTGTAGATAGAACAGGGCCCTGTTTTATCAAGATAAAGTTAGCGTTGATTGTGAAATCAACGCTAACTTTATCCAACTTGAAGTCCGCTATAACTTTAAATCAACTGCAAGTTCCCGTTTTACGAAGAGACTTAATAGTCGATTATAGTTATAGCTCATCACCATGACTTAATTATTGATTTAGTCAAAACTAACAACACGGGACGAGGCTGGTTTCCGGTACTGTCTGCTTAAAAACAAAACAATACATTAAGCAAAAAAAAAACAACAAAAAACATGATTGTTTGCCATGGCCACGGATTCGTAGTCTGCTAGTGCGACGCAGTAGTATTAGTGCTATACAGTCGCTGAATTAGAACTATTAAGTTTGCAACAAAACCGCAAAATACGCCGTTTTGCGTTGTATTGCAAAAAGTAGGTCGATAGATCTAGCACATCCCCAGCTCAACGAAAATCTGCGTACGCGTGTACCGTAAAGATTCCGCACATACGTAGAATTACTTCAAGTCTTAATTCAATAGGCTGAAGTCCTGTGTGAGAGTGTGGTGATTACAGTAGGTTGTTTTTAACTCTACGGCGCAGATCGACTTTGTAAAGAATAGATCGCAAGTCTACATCATCAACATGTCGAAATTCTAGAATTACTTATTAGACGCTCTAATCTCAGCACGCCACTACATAATAAGGTAAGTACAAACGACTCGCTGAACGTTATCTCTAACCAGTTGGGCCTAACGTTAAGCTGAATCTCAAGTTACTGTTGTACTCGGTGCTATATAGAATTAAACTCTTTATTTTCTGTATATGCCTATTAAACTGTTAATTAGTATCTATTGCCGAACTACCTCTACGTAGGCCTACGCACGTCAGAAATCACAGGTTTCCTCGCATATGGGTTCTTTACTTTGGCAAGATATGCATTACACACAGACGCGGTTCCAGTTCCAGTACTGTACTCGGTTACTTGCCTGCTGGCGATAGCTTGATTGGCGGGCGGACGGCGTGCCGAGGCGCCGGGTGCGCAGGCTGGGATTGCGACTGCTGTCGAGGGTGTTTGCGTGCAGCAGTCGCGTAAGCAATGCGTGCCGATCGTGAATTTCATGCAAGGAAAAGACCATGATTACATGAAAGAAACGCAACAAAATGTTAGAGAAAGGTTAGCATCTAACAGACAAACATTTGTGACAAGACCCCAGCTAGACTAGGAAAGTGTGACAGTCATCTTTCTTCGTAAATTGCCTTACAATTGAGTCTACCTAAACTGTTTCTACTTAAAGTTGATATTTATCACCTGTTAAGTTAATCATAGATTTGGAGCGGTTGAGAAAACTTATGTGTTGATTTTTTAGGAAGTTGGAGTTGATGTCAACTCTGGGTGTCTTGATAAGACGGACTTCAAGTTGATTTGGAAGTTAATCATAGATTAAGTGGACTTAGAGTTGATTTGAGAGGTTAATCATATATTATTTTGACTTAACGTTAAATTTATCTTTTGATAAAACAGGGCCCAGGTGATAGATGTACTAAGTAATTGCTGTTAGTTTCTGGTTTGCTTTCAATTCAGTTCTACAGCTTTCAAGTACATATTCTATAAACATTATGACCAATGCTGGCATACTGAAGAATGTACATGCATAAAAATGTTCAAAATGACCACACAAACAAGAGAAAGAAATAAAGAAAAAAAAATGAAATTCTCATAATCCCGAGAGCCAAGTACTGAAAGATACTGGAATTGTAAAAGCAACATCATTTTATCAGCTTCCTATGTCAGAGTAGATATTATGTAACTCACACAACATTGTATAAAAACATGTTCACATGTACTTCATAAGTCAAGCTATTAAGTCTACTTGCTTGTTTATTTTTTCTTCAGTAATGATGAAAAAAAAATGCAGTTATGATCACTACGACTATTCTGTCAGTCTCATGAATATTCATATAACAGGCATTATGCACTATTCCTTGAGAGTCACAAATGTGACACTAATCAGATAAAAATTGTCTTCCAAGTAAAACTATGCATAGAGACTACAAGAGGGAAACATAAGTTTGAATTGCTTTTTATTTTGCCAATCACATGGCTTTCCAAGAGCAATTAAAAAAATATCCAAGCTCATCAATAAAGTGCATAATATAAATGTCTATTCATACACATCAAATTTAAATCTATCACTCATACGAAAGCTGTATAAAACTGTTCTCATGACATACATACACTTGGTTTTCAATAAAAATAAGTTAAGATGCATGATCAAAAACATGAAATTACCAAATACACACACTGACACACAACGGGCACATGTTTGAGTCTTGACATACGGTAAGTGGAGTTAGCTTAGAAAAAAACAAAAACAAACAAATACACAATTTATATTTTTTATTAACCAAAACACAACCAAGAAAAGTATATCCATCAATGATCCAAACATGATCATGAACAGGGATTTTTTTGTCTTTTTTTCATCACAAGGTTGTCTGAGCACACACTTGAAGGGGAAGCCGACCCTGAAAAGTATTTAGCATGACAGACCAGAAAAGCGAGAAGACGAGTGTGAAAGTTTGAGCAAATTCTGATCACCACTGAAAGAACTGCAATTTTTTTTTTTGAAGTTAAGATCATTCAAACATAAAGTGGCAATTTTGTGATGTCACATGTGAGACCAATCCCTATTTTCTCTGTATGTTCACAGAAAAAAATGTATTTTCCCATCAAGTAAATTTCTAGTCATACATTCACCATTACACCGTAATACTGTTATTATTGTACATATTTTTCTATTCAACCCCTGAAAGGATAAAATACGTTGTCACAAGTAACAATGCAAAACGAGAGAGAGAGAGAGAGAGAGAGAGAGAGAGAGAGGGAGGGAGAGATTTTATGGAATGTTATGCACAAGGCAAATGAAAAGTGAGCTCACATGCTACATAATGGACTTACCTTTAGAATTTCATATTTTTCTTATATCTATGGTATTTAGGATTTGATCAAACTTTCATTATCTAGTTCCCCTCATACACGTGTACTCCTGGTTCTTTTCAAACAAACATATTATTTTCAGGGTAGATTTCCCATTCAAAGTAATGAAATAATAGCACGTCTTGTGTAGTGAAAGTCTCACAGATACAATGTATCTGGAAAAACAGAAAATAAAGGTGTTGACTGTAATGACATTACCTAAATATGGGATCATTGAATATGCAAACAATATACAATTTACTTTGATGCATGAGTTTGATCAAAACAAGCTGCAATCTTGCAAAGCTTTGTGTAAATATCTGATCCACAGAAAAGAAAATAATGCCTCTGGCACTACTTCGTGGCAGAGGCATAAAAAAAGTAGAGAAAGATTCCATTATTTCTTTCAATCAGAAGTTCAGACTTTGTTTCATATTGAAGGTAAAAGAGCTCAGATAGTAGAGCTAGTAAACATCTATGCTTGTAGAAACATACCACAAGCTGTTTATCCCATTACGGACGGACTGATTTGCTACAACACGCATTTCCCATATACACTTGCCCGAGTATTTTCTGGACTCGTCCTCAACGGGTTAAGTGAACATGGAATTAATCACATCCATTGATGTGTCCTAACATTAGCTACCAAAGTCCTTGTTGTTTCAGCTGTGAGGAAGAAAAAATGTGTTCAGATGTAGGGGACAGCTGACATAGGATAAAGTTAACACAAGGCTGGTGTCTGATGCTATCTTGCATGTGATACATTACCTTGTCTAGAAAGCAGGAGATGAGCATCTGGCAAAAAAAAAGAAAGAAAAGAAAATGATACTGGGAGTTTCCCATTTATTAATCTCTTAGTTGATATTGTGTACGTCTGGTAGTGTGCAAAGTTAGATACCAAGAGTTTAACCAAGGAACTGTCCCACACCAGATCCCAGGAAGCTTCTAGCTTTCTTGGTTGTTGGATCAGGCATCATTCTCAACCCACTGCCAAGGGGTCCACCATTACCACCTCCTTTACCTTTTCCCTTCCTGCCTCCTGTGAATTGAAACTTTCCAAGCATTGGTTTAGAGGTCATGACCCCTGCTGACCCAGGTACGGTGGTCAACCATCTGTCGCTCCCACCACTGTCCGACCCACTGGCCGAGACTTTGGGGGCATTCTTCCGTCCTGCAGCTGAGGCTACTCGTGTCCTTTTGGCCTTGGTGTTGGGCTGACCAAATGCCTTACGTTTGGCTGTACGAGGCTTCCTGTTGGCTCGGCTCCGTTCTCCTCTAGCCTTAGATGAAGACTGACCAGCTCCAAAGTAAGGAGACGTGTCCTTATCACTGAAGGCATTGTCTGCTTGCAGGTCGTCTTCTGAAATCAATACAAAGTGGAACAAAGAGACCACAATGAGAACTCTATGGAGGCTTGTCTGGCATGCTGTAAAACAGTTTGATGATATGCAAACAGCTTACTTGGACAGACTCAAGAAAGAATCTGCTGATTTTAATACATTGTTGTAATTTAGGACAGGAAACGTAATGTCTTTTTGGCAGCCATATGACTACACAGACTAACATTTGGTCCTAAAGAGACATAGAATCAAGTTTGTTGTTGAAGCTACTGGCATTATGTGCATCATGTAGATCAGACAAGGTTATCAAGGTTATCAATGCAAAACAAGTAGCTGACTTAACACATGATGCAATCTAAATAAGATCAGCTAATTTGTAGAGGAAAAATTCTTTACATAAATGTTATCTTGAGAAAGAGGCCATGGTTTTCCAAAAGTGGCATTTCATTCTGTATCTGACTACTCACAATTCATAGTGCTGAATCTCACGTGGGTTGATATCTGCTCAATTTGATGCCTATATGGCAGTGTGTCGCAATGTTTCAGTCGACAGCCAGTACGATACGAAAAAGAATACATAATGCATACATGTGCATAGAGTGATTACTACAATTTACATAGAGTTCAGGTTTTCTAAAGATTAGTTTTGAATGTAAACTTGATAGGTGGATCAAGTTAGAAGCGATGAGGTGCTGGGTGAACTCACCAGGTGCCAGTTCTGGGAGATACAGAAAGATGACTTGGAGAAAGCTTTGCCCCCATCGGTTAGCCTTGGGTTCAGTCACTCCAGTAATTTCCAGCAGCTCCTCGATACTGAAAGGGGTTTTCTCTGCCATTTCTCTCAGTGTGGCATCTGGGTACGGGGGAAGAAGACAAGGAAGATAAAATCATTGCATCTCATTCTCTTGTTCCATACAATGTATATGACCTTTACCACAAAACCAACAAAAAGTCACCAGACATGGATTTTTAGTTAAGGACAGATCCTAAAAGAGCAGACTCCAAGCTTTAAAATGATGTATACCTCCATTCAAATGGACTCTCCAATTAAACCTATCTAAATATTGGGGGAAAAAAACACTCTGGGAAAGTGTGAACTGAGAAAAGAAGCTCTGAAGTACAGGGTCTATTCAAGCACTTAATCTTCACTAAGCTGTGCTAGCTTTATGAAGAATGGGACAAAAAAAGAATGTAAACCATGGTAGCAACAATAATGATGGGATTATCAGATTAAGCTGAAATTGAGCATTCCCCCACCAGATTCTGTAGATGATTAAGGCCAACTTTCGATGCAGTAGCATTATCCTTTCAAAAAGTTATTATTAGAGTTGAAAGTGAAGAGTGTGCAAAGAATTTTCAAGAAATGAAAAGGGGCCTCAAAGACATACCTCATCACAATACTCTACCATAAAAGGGTTGTAAAAATACTGCTAAAAGCCCACTTTCCCATTAATTTTATGATCCCAAACATAAGAATGATGTAAAAGTATAGCTCTTTAAGAAAATAATCAATGAAATAATTGATCAAAATTGACGTGGTGGACCTGATTCACCATTTTTTAGTCCTCACATAAAATCAAGGGATGTGACTTTTTGTTGATTTTGTGATGCACACACATTATGGTGCATCAATGCACCCTCAATTTGACCAAAGACCCTTCATTGGACTGGCTGACAGTACGTATCAAAGACTTATATATGTTGCTATGGATTGAAGTGACCACACAAATATGTTAATTTCATTCACAAAGAGTCAAAGTACTTTTGTAGACTAACAAAGCAGACTGCCAATAAAGATTCAGGCACACGGTGACATCTCCCACAGAATTTCTTACAAAGAGTCTTTTTGAGACAATGTCTTCTGGCCTCTAGGGTTTGACAAACTTCACTGCATTTACAGTCAGTCATCAAATATACAGTTTGAACCTAGAATATGCATGCATATGCATGCATATACACACATACATACACATGCCTGTATATATGCTGAACTAATAATTGACCAGAATTAACCAATTTTATGATTTTGTTTACAATGTACAAGATCCAAAATTTAACCCTATTCTAACTGGGCTATTTGAGACCAAGTTTTTACTGAGGGGGGGTCAATTTGACCCCCCCTTCAGATCTCGGCCGCCGATCGCGCAACCGTCGCAAAATTTTGCCTGAACATAGAGCCGGATGTCAACTGCAAGATTACATGGTCATACAATAGAAAAATGTTGATTTCATATTTTTTAATAAATTAATTATGCAAATTAATGCATGAAATCATATTTTCACCTATAACTCCATCAAAAAGACTGAAGGATTATTAAATTTTTGTGTCAGAGTTCCTCAAGACACATTAAACAATTTTCTTGTACAAAAATAGCGCAATCAAAATTATTTTCTTTTGTTTTTTATTGTTTTGTTAATTTCTTATGTATTTTATTGTTTTTTTATCTTTTGTTTTCTATTTTTTTTATCCAAAATTTGTTGGAGGCACTTTTTCAAGCTTATCTACATTAGAATTGATTTATTTCAATGGTTAAAAGTTGAAATAATCTAATTTATATAAATTAAACAAAAAAACACAGTTTGCATTGGATTTGCACACGAAAACATGAATTTGAGCGTTTTTCGGGTTGACATGCATATGCAAAACATTGCATAACTTCAGAACGGTGTACCCGGACGTCGCAAATTTGGTCTCAAAATATGCGGGAGACTTCAATGAAAAAAGTCATGAAACGACGCGGCAAAATCTTTGCGCGTTGCGGAATCGTGGCGCAAAACGTCGAGGGGAGGGTCAATCTGACCCCCCCCCCCCCCCCCCCCCCCCCCCCCCCCCCAGTTAGAATAGGGTTAAACTGTTCTCCCTGGTTTGGGTGAAACAAGAACTGAAATAAGTCCCATTAGAAAAGCTGAGTAGAGTGTCACAAAGGGAAGTTTCTATACAGGTGTATGAAAGTTTCACAGACTACAGCAGCAGAAATCAAGTTTTGTGATGTGCACACATGAGCTGTAGGAGGATTACTATTTAAATATCAGATGACATGGGTGAAGGATAAGGAAAGCACACCGTTGAAAATGTTGGCAGTGTTCATGTTGTTCTCAGCAGCAAGCTGACGACACATGGCCCTTAGGTCATCCAGGAGTCTCTTGTGGACGGCATCTCTGTTCTCTTGGCCCTCGGACATCACTACAGCTCCATTCTTAGTCAGAGCGCGGGACGCTCTACTCTCCTGCATCCGCAGCTCAAACTATTAAACAAAAATGAAGGATCACTTTATATCTACAATCAACTTGAGTTCACTGGTACAATAATTAATCAAAAATCCCAGTTAAAAGAGTTTTCATTGTGGTACTGTACTTGCTCAAAGGCTCAAACTTGATTTTCCAGGCTGTACGCGGTATCTGTTTATGATTTATGAGTTATTACGAAAAATATTATTACAAGAGCTGGTTGTAATTTGTAAACATACATTCGAATATATTTGTTTTATTTGAGGATTGTTTGGTCAGTCTACATGAGTTTTAGAGTGGAACTTAACTTCTTTTTTGTGTGGGTGACGTATATTATCTGAATGATAACGGATCTGCCGGCAAGGCACCGTGGATGGTTTAATTTGCTCATCTGGGAGGTAAATATATTTATTCATATTTTGTATTGTAAGAGGCATATTACGACATATTTATATATTCTTATTCATCAATGTTTTAGTTTGTATAATATAGTTATTATTATCATTATTTCAAATATCTTTCTGTTCTCGTTTTATGCTTTAATTTCTGTTAATTCATCAAAAATTTACATCATAAGATTACTGTTGTATCTTGGCGAGCTGTTAGGAAATATACAAATTATTCATTTCATTCTTTTCTCATTACATATTTACAGACGTCTTCTTGTCACGCATAAGTTTGTGCACAACGGTGCTGTGTTGCTTTTCACTCTGAATATATCTTAGTTTCCAAGATATTTGTAATTTTCTGTCTTTAATTATTTCAATAAATACGCAATCATTTGAAGTTTAGAATATCGCTTTCGAGTTCTTCCTTTTCACCTTTTCTTCAAGTGTATGAGCCAGGGATTGTTGACATGTAGTAGAGTAATTTTAATATGTATGTATTTACTCTGTCACACACAGGACAAATAAGTTCCCATTGCTATCACACACTTGCCCTCTTGGCTTGGTATGTGCTCACCTCATAGGGAACTGGACAAAAGATCTACAATAAGGTGAATTTGCTGTGTATCTTCAACTCTAACACATTCCAACCACAAACATCATAAAGTGACTGCTTATCAGTCTTCATTTAACACTGGTTCTGTTTTTCAACTAACAGGTAGTCAAAGATGTGAGGACACAAAATACTTGTCAAGGTACAACTCTCAATATTTCTATGGAAAAATATTTGGGAGATTATTCCAGTTGTCAAACAGGACATTTTATTGGGTTGTAACATACTATTTGCACTGTAGGATGAATGAATTTGCTTGCACTTCTCGATTGTAAGTCATTGGTAGTAGAGAAAATTGTTTCTATTTGCAATGAAGAGCTAACAAACAACTGCGGGTTGTAAGCCTGACAGCTAGTGCTCGCAACGGGTAAATATCAATTAGCAATTTGATGTATCTCTTCAAAGTACATTTCCTGTTATAATGAATTAGTTGCAGTAGAGGGTCCAATGACATTTGGTCTTGCAACAGCTGCTCCTATAAAATATCTGCACACTCAGCCAAACATAAATTCTACTCACAAACATAACCCTAACATTAACCTGTTGAGGACAGACTGATTTAGCTATACGGTTGTAACACGCATTTCCCATAGACACCTGCCCAGGTATTCTAGGGACTTGTCTTTACTGGGATAATTCTCTTCCTCACATCAAACTAAACCTAAATCCTTTCACAACCTGAACTGTAACCCTATGTCCTTAGAGAAAATAACCCTGGAGCAATTGTCGCAGGAGCAAATGTCATTTCACCGCAGTAGAGATACAGTATGGTGTACATGTCACAAACCTTCATCCTGCCATTCAGGATATCATAAGCCTTGGGTCCCACTTTGAGATAGCAGACAGCCTGATCATGAGCAGTGATGAACATTTCTTCTCTCAGATGTCCTTCAATAACCAGTTTTCTAATCAGTCTCTCACTGTCACCTCGTTGGAAGTTTTTCTTCTTGAGGATACCATAGATTGGTGACTTGTTGTGTCCACACTGGTTGATCTTGGCTGTGTTTCCACCTGTAGTTTGATAATCAGAGAGGAGTTGGTGTCTTAGAATCATCAGAACAAAAATAGACATGAGCAATATTTCCCCCATTGTCAAGGAGTCAGGATTAAATTGATGTGCTCCATTAAAACAAGAAAATAAATGTTGGCTCTTGTAAGTACATGTACTGTGAAAAGTTAAACACACTAAAATTTTGTAGTCCCTACTCCAAAACATCGTTTTCACTACGAAAGTCAAGTATCAGTGAATGAACTGCATATGCCAAATATTTTGTGAGGTTTTGTTTTGTTTTTGTTTTTTTATTTCTGTGCATTTCACGAGTCAGGTGCTATTCGTGAAATTAAAGACACGCAAAAATATTGACTCTGATCCTGATATGAATGTGACGTATGCATACACATTTCTCAGTTCAGTAAAGGACTCAATAATTGTGATTCAACCACTTTCAAAATGATCAGTAAGTCCTGATTCACAAAAATTTAGACTTGCTAAGTATATGGCATGTACAGTAAATCAACACAGGAGAAAGCTCACCCATAAGGACATCCACGTAGTGATTGATGGTAAACTGGTTGTTACTGGCTCTCCTTGGTCCTCGGTACCTCCCCTGACTGGTAGCAGACCCACTCACATCAATGATGAATTCAATCACTGCTTTAGCCTCCTTTGTCACATCCACACTCACAAATGATGCCTGAGATAGGATAATATTATATACCATTCTCCAATTGTAAAATTACAAACACTAAACTGTTACCTGGCAAATCGTCGCTTGGGTGATAAGACCTTGTATCTGCAATTTTGGTGAAAATGAGTTTTTTTTTATTAATGGTCAAATAATCTGCCCCCCCCCCCCAGGAAAAACGCAGTATCTAACATTTTTGGCGATTTTCACTTTTTTGCATAAATATAGTCAGTGGGCAATCCTTCTTCATATGACATATTCAGATTTTTGAAAAAATGTTTTGGAAAGCTACTTTTCTCTAACTGCCAAACGCAGTATCTACACTTAACTTGCACTTTCCCCAAGGAAAAACGCAGTATCTACATGATGAATATTTCCCCAAGGAAAAACGCAGTATCTACAAAGCTAGTCTTAATTACCAGACACTGTTATTTATATATGTGAATACTTTGCTGGTTGTTCTGTAATTTGAACGTAAATTACTTTCTTTAGATACATTTTCTCAATAATAAGACATAATGTTCAAAATATCTAACCGAAACAATACTGATTAGTAAATATTTTGATGAGATCGTGATCCTAATATAAAACACAGTGTGTGATTAAGACTAACCGAGTGCACATTAACCAATACAGCACAACACTGACAGTTTGCATTAGCTGCACTGAGCATGCAGTCAGCTGCACAGGGCCCGGCCGGCTAGTCAGCATACAGTGTGAGTGTGTACTTGTCTTGGATTAAAACAAAATGTTGTCATGGGGAAAATTACTCGTGAGCCTAGCCCTCAAGAAAAATTTATCTGCAGATAATGAGGAAGTAATTCAAAACTATTTCAATATTGAAAGAATAAAGCTGATCGTTTGTCACACGAAGCGAGGTAACGTTAGAGTTCTAAACACAAATGCATGTTTACCTCGCTTCGTGTGATTCACGATCAGCTTTTCTTTCATATTCTACCTCGATGATGAACATCTTCCGTAGGGCCTACTATTTCAATATCAACTTGTTGTGAAGTAACTTTGATAGGCCTAGACCCTTGTCAAAATTCCTCAGGCTCCAAATCTGAAAGTTTCGTCGAAAGGCAATAGACCTAGGACCTAGATCTATTTGTGTTGTATCGGATAAACGTCGCGTTATACTAACATGTTAGACCCAATGATTATTTAGATCTAAGTCCAAGTCTAAGACTTGTCTAGACAGTAACGTTTGAGTCTTGCGTCTCTTTTCTAACGTTAGACTTAACATTAATCAGAACATTCAGGGTCCGTATTCCGAAAGTCTAAAGAAAGATGTAGTGTAGGACTAGAATAGGCCTACTCTAGGGCAGGCCTGTTTATAAAACTAAGAAAGAAGTCTAAGACTAAAACTTAACCACTCAGAATCCTATTCCTAGAAAGTCTAACACCGCTAGTGAAGTGTCAATGTTCAATTATCTACTCCATACCATACTGTCTTAAAATTACATAGACAGCAATCTAGTTGAAAATAGATTATGTGAAAAATAGGTAGGGGCCTACCCACGGTAAATGGACAAAATAGGCCCCCCTAGAGACAGTTAAGAATAAGTTGTATTTTAATTCTTATCGGATCTAGACACTGTCTAGACCCTAACAGTTAGTGAGACTGGGTTGCGTAAAATGCATGCATGATTCCATGCTGCATGCTACAACTTTATAGCGTTACAAGTGAAAAAGTTACATTACAAATTTACATGACATAACAAACTTAGGTTCAATCCAGAAGGAATAGGCCTAGGCCTAGAGAGCGGATGTCACTTCGATCTAGACCGGTTCTAGATTTATTTTTTTCTAATTAAAGAGTCCTGTCTCGTGTAGGGCTTAGACTAAACCTTCTGCAGTTCTAACGTTAGGCTATTTTTTTCTGTGAGTATCGTGCATAGCCTGAGGCTGTAGACTCGTGTAGCCTGCTACGTAGCCAGCCTAGAATAAACGATGTAAAAACTAGACCTAGTGTAGATCGATCTAGGTCCAGACATCCGATTTAGATTTATTTTGGTCTAGACAGACTCTAGCCTAGACTGTACAGATCTAGATCTAGTTATCTAGATGCTAGTTAGCAGCTAGGCCATGTAGCATCACATTACAGCCCTGGCAAGCTTCCTATTAAACCCGTAACGTTACAGCAAGATCGGCCTGGGAATGTAAGCAAAACGTTCCAAGAACGATCTGTTATTTGTTAATGCTATATTGTTATGAAGCCTGCTCTGCAATCAGGGCATAAATGGGGGATGGAGGATGCATCCCCCAGGGTCAGAGGTTGAGGATGGTGCATCATGAATACTTGTACAATGATGTATACATGCATACATAATTATGGCAGAAGATTAATCCTAGTCATTCCGCTGTAGATACTGCGTTTTTCCTTGGGGAAATCAGTCAATTGCATGGGGGTTCCCCAAAGTATCTACATTTTCATCAATAACTCAAAAACAAAACAAAAACACAAAATGATATTTTCCAGGAAAATTGGTAGCTAGATAGACTAAAATTCCACAATGAAGGAATTTTTCGAAAGAGTATATTTTCCAGGGGCTTTGGCAAAAACATAAAATGGTGAATATCTCGGTTGTTGAGAAATGGAGCTGGATGTAGATACTGCGTTTTTCCTTGGGGGGGGGGGGCAGTAATGGGTTAAGTGATGTCCTGTCCAAATCCCAACTGTCTTACTCCAAAAATGAAGCCACCACGGCATGTCAAAGGAAAGGCTATCCCATTCGCCACAGTGCTTTGGCCGCATTGTTTTTTGGCTCTCCTGAACATTTGACATTTTGTAGATACGAGGTCTTATCGCCCCAGCGACGAAATGCAGTACACTTAGTGAATAAAACATGCTATTCTACTGCCCGAAAGACTGAGAGAAAAAACAAAACAACTAGAAATGTCGCTTTGGCGACTGATGCCTCCGCCATAATGCATGATTCTCCCAAAAGGCGTATAGTACAATGTCTTCACAATGTGTGATCCATGACAGTTTCACATAACTGGCAAAATATTGATATGACAGGTTTGTCAGAAATGACTTGAATGTTCACTTTCCTTGAACTGGTTTTGCTATAATTGTCAAAGAGTGCAGGTACACATATTTGGGGAATTGAGAATTTCTACTTGAATTCTGACGGACCCTTTTATAAGTTTATGCACTGAGTAATTTCCAAGGTATGAAGAAAGAGTGTAATGACAGTACAAAATAGGGTTTTTTTTGGTTTTTTTTTTGGTTTTTTTTTGGGTTTTTTTTTTTTTTTTTTTTGGTTTTTTTTTTTTTTTTTTTGAGGGGGGAGGGCATTGAAACCTGGCCTTTTTACCCTTAACCTTTGACCTTTGACCTTCCGGCTGGAAATTTCCTGGAGAATCTCCATTAGGTAATGCATGTATATATTAAGTTTGAAAACTAATAATGCAAGCATTTCATATACTAGTGTATGAGGGAAACAGTAAAATATTGAGGAGTTGACCTTGACCTTTGACCCAATGACTATTGACCTATGACCCCTAAATTCCCTAGATAATCTCTGCCAGTCAGTACATGCGTATGTACCAAGTTCCATGAAGATACATTGAACCATTTGTGAGAAAAGTGATATTACAACATTTTCACCTAACCTTTGACCTTTTGACCTTTGACCTTGTGACATGAAACTCTCTCTGGAGAATCTTTACGCAGTAGTACATGTCTACACCAAGTTTCAAGAAAATACCTTAGGGCATTGCATAGATATTGGGGAAACAGCAACATTTTTAGCATTTGACCTTGACCTTTTGACCTTTGACCTCTTGCCAATGTCACTAAAATCTACTCAACTAATTGTCCCATCATACATCATCCTTGGACCAAGTTTGGTGAAAGCTGCTTCATTCAGTTTTGAGTTATCACGTAAACAGATAAATTTCAGGATTTGACCTTGATCTTTGACCTTTGACCTCAGTCAGATTTCACTAAAAAACTTATCAAGTAATTGTCCCATCATACATCATCCTCCGACAAGGTTTGGTGAAATTTGCTTGATCCAGTCTTAAGTTATCGCGTAAACCAGATAAAATTTCATGATTTGACCTTGACCTTTGGCGGATTTCACCCAAAATCTAATCAACTAATTGCCCCATCATACTTTATACTTGGACCAAGTTTGGTAGAATTCAAGTCAATATTACTCAAGTTATCGTGTAAACGAAAGCGGACGGACGGACGGATGGACAACCCGAAAACATAATGCCTCCGGCACCACTTCGTGGCGGAGGCATAAAAACAAAACAAAACAAAACAAATTATAATGTTTGTGGGATTTTGCTTGTTTGTTAGTTTTGCCTAATTTTGCTTTGTGTTGGGGGAGGGGAGCTTGGAGGTCAATACATTTAACCCATCAAAGACGAGTCTTGAGTGTACTCGGGCAGGTGTCTATGGGAAATGTGTGTAATAGCAAAATCAGTTCTTCCTCAACGGGTTAAGAACCACTCCATTTCAAGAATCCTTTGCATTCATTGAAAATAACTTCACTTTCCTTTGATGATAGGTGAGGCGAGAAATCAAGGCAGCTAAGTGGACTGAAATGATCCATGTGATTTCACATTTCACACTGTATGTGAGTGTTACATGGTTGAGGATGATGAATAATCAAAACCAGGAAAAAAGCCAAGATATTTCCTTATACGCACACTTTCACTACACAATGAATCAAAAGGGGCCTGAGCTTTCGATCCTAGCAGAATCTTCGTCAGAGGCAAAATGACAAACAGGCAGGGAAAGCAATCACATATAAGGACTTCGCACGACATGAACAGTCAGGGACAGGCTGGGTACACAGAACAAAGAAAACAAAAGGAGAGGGTAGGGGGTCATGGGCAAGGAGCCCAACAGGTAAAGGGAGGGGGATTAGGGCAGGAGGGTGGACAGGCCCAGGCCCCCCCTCCACATCTCGGCCGTCGACCGCGCGATCGCGACGAAAATTGGCACACACATTGCCTATGATGTAGTCTAAAGTACCATGAAGTTAAATTTAAAAAAAAAATTATCATTTATGCTAAATTATGCTAATTTATGCGTGATGATGCATGAAATCAGACAATTTGGTATAAATCACTAAATAAAGCTCAAAATGGGCACATTTTTTGTGTAAATATTATATTCAGTGTCCTGAGCAAATATAAGAGAAAAAATTGTGCCATCAGAAAAAATTTCTTATGTATTTTATTGTTTTTTGAATTACTTATGTATTTCTTTGTTTTTTCGACTTTATGTTTTTCATTGTTTTTTCGATGAAACTTGTTTGCGACATTGTTCCGAACAAGAAAATATATTAATAATTGATTTTAATCAATAAAACCCCCAAATAATCATGCTTTTGCGAAATTTGCCTGTAAGCACAGTTTGCATTGAAATTGTACACAAATTCATGTTTCTGAGCAATTTTTGGTCTGACATGCACATACATATTTATGCGCAACTTCGAAATCGCGCGCCCGGACATCGCAAATTTGGTGTGAAAAGATGCGGGAGACTTGAAAGAAAAAAGTCATGAAACGTCGCGGCGATAGCTTTTCGCGTTAGCGATACATCGCACGGAACGTCGAGGGGGGGGCCTCGGAGGCCCCCCCCGGCCTAGTTAGGGTTAATGCCAACTTTCAAAGCAGTAGCACTATCCTTTCAAAAGTTATTAGAGTTGAGTGTGGACAAGGTTTTTCAGAAATGAAAAAGGGATTCTAAAGACACACATAATTACACTATTCTACTAAAAATGTTTGAGATAAACTGCTAAAAAACACACTTTCCTGCCCGTTTTATTATACCAAATTTCAGCAAAATGTAAAAGAAGACCCGATATTTTAGAAAATATGAAAAAGTCAAGTTCGGCTCGGTTGACCCATTTCACTTATTTTCAGTCCTCACGCAAAATCAGTGTGTGAGTTTATGTTCGTTTTGAGATGCACGGTCACATATACATTTTCTCTCCCTTGGATTCTGAGTCCCTCCCTTTTTCATATGTGCTTTAATTATTATTATTTTAATTTCTTTTATCAACATCATTATTATTATTGTTGTTGTTATTATCATTATCATTATTGTGTATATATACTTTGATATGTTTGATAACTTGCATTTGTTGGTTGACTCTCACTTTCATTTTGTTGCCTCTTCTTGGTACACCTTTTCAGGTGTTGGGGACCAGTACATTGTAAATTAACTGCATTTAGAGGTATGACTACATTTTGTGTGATTCCACGAATCACTAAACCAGTGAAATCATAAGAAATACGTCAAAGTACCATAATCCATATACATAAATGGATATGCTTCTTTAGTAACAAATACTTACTTAATTGAATTAAAAAATGAAGCACTTCTAATCCTACATTAGAACAGATTCTGATGTAAACTATTACAGAGAACACACAATAATTTCCTCTCAAAAGAAGTCAGTCCTATGCTTACATTTGATTGGCAATTGTCACATGTTGTCTCCCTCGTACGGCGGCAGCTCTGTCGGTCATAGCCTGTCTCTCCAAAGTAGGCCAGCATGATTGACCTCCGACAGTCAGCCTTGTTTTCACAGTACTGCACCATACCATACAGGTTGTCCAGGTGTACTTTAATGGCATTGTAGTTATCACCACTCTCTGTAGAAGAAAGAGTGCAAACCATATTAATAGCAAAGGATCAAGACTAGACATCAATGTAACTATCAGTTCATTGAAAAGAAGAGTGTAAAACCAATTACAATCAGTATGTTGTCATCATGGATGTAAATCTAGGACTTCAGAACTTTCTTTTTTTGAATATTGGAGGCATTTTTATACTACTGTGTATACTAAAATATGTTTTGAATATTGTACATTTACATCACAGTGATAACCACAAAATACAATATTCTGCAGTGTACCTGCCATGAAATCCTGTAGATTAACCTGTTGAGGACGGACTGATTTTGCTACAACACGCATTTCCCAAAAGACACCTTCCCGAGTATACTCGGGACTCATCCTCAACGGGGTTAATGGTCTGTCTCATGAAATCTTAGACAAGTCTTAGAACTGAAAATTGCAACAGAAAATTGTTTGTGACAGCAAAAGCAACCAATTAAATAATGTCACACATATACACATAACAACTTCAAGTCAGCCAGAGTCAATATGAGTCTTACTCACTCTCTATCATACGCCTGAGTCTAGTCACATCCTGATAGGAGTAGTAGAGTACGCAGTGAGCCACGCCCCCATCACGCCCTGCCCTTCCAGCCTCCTGGTAGTAACCCTCAATAGATTTGGGTAAGGAGTAGTGCAGCACAAAGCGGACATCAGCCTTGTCTATGCCCATGCCAAATGCTATGGTGGCACAAACAACCTGATGGAGCAAATGACATTACAGCTATTATAGTTTCACTCAAACATTACCTGTGGAAATGAACATATGACTCAAAGACACATAACTAAAGTGAGAGCTGGCATCATGAAGTTATGATATAATTGAGGGTATCGCCAATACATAGGTGCCGTGCGCAGAGCAGCGTTTTAGATGCATTATGGGATAGCTCATGGGACAAACTTGCCCCGGTTTTGGCTGCACATGCACTTACATCACGCTCTGTCTTTATAAAGAGGTATTTTTTTTGTTGAAGATTTCTTCGCTTTCCATCATGTGAAAAGCACATTGAAGCCTTGCAGGAGTGAACCATGACTCTAGTGACCGCAAATCAGTAAAGCTTCGACACTTTCAACTCTTTTAAGCTGAATTATAGCCAAGAAAAAAAGGGCTAACAATGGAAGAGCAGACAAAGAACTCCATTGAATCGTATGGGAATTGCGACTCACGTGAGACAACCGGAAGCGAACAAGGGACCGAGGAATCCCACAGTGCACCTGTGACAGAGCTCTTCAGCGTGCGCAGGAGTTTTTTATGCCATTGGCGATAGCGATAATTATAATCTCTAATCTACTCATCATCCAAGACAGACAGGACAAATCAAATAATACAGCCAAATAGAAAGAGTGACACTAATATTTCACTTTGGCGTGAAATGAAACATATGTGCAGAATACAATTACAAGTTAATTTCTTGTTCAAATACAATATGTCAGAATAAACCACGTTTGAAGACAGTATACCTTGTACTCATCATTGATCCACTTGGACTGTACAGTGGCTCTCTCTTTGTCACTCTGACCAGCGTGGTAGGGAATAGCCTTCACTCCAGCACGGGTCAGTTCATCCGCCACCTTGTCACACTCATTCCTAGACAAGCAACCAGAGGGATCTCATCATTGGATCATAGAGAGTTAAACAATGTATGCAATATAAGAAAATGACTCTGAATGACACAGTGACTTTACCAGAGTTTCTGCATCACACATGGCACTCATCATCAACATCACACATTGATACAATTTGTATATATCGAAGAACAACAGAAAGATAAACCTCCAACTCTATGTACCAGTTGCACAAAACTTTTTAGCTGAGAAAAACTCTGTTAAAAACTGAAAACTCAGGTTAATATGATTCTGCCACAAACTTTAAGAGAGGCAAACTTATATTAAAAGTAACAACGTTTTTTAAGGTAACAAGTTTTTGATACACAACAGGCCCCGGATATCTCATGTGCTATAAAAGCTTAGCTCACCTTGAGAGGCAGTAGATAATGCCTGACTGTCTGTTGAAGTGTGTTTTAATGAGTGATGTGATCCTCTCTATCATCTTACTGGGCTGTTTCTTTTCCACTCTGAACATCAGGTTGCTGCGGTCAAAGCTGCTGGTAAATCTGTTGAAAACACAAATGACTCACATCAAATGAATTTGAAAATATAAATGACTCACATCAAACTAACTTGAATTCAACCTTTTTTTTGTAAGGACTAAAATAAGTCTCACTCTTGTCATGTTTACAAGGAGTGTATTTCTCTAGTACACATTTACCTTTGCATTCTGTCATTACATGTAACAAATCACATCATGTGGATTTCAGACATCTCCACGATCAAATTTTATGTGAGCTTTACTACAATTACCAAATCATAGTTGAAAAAAATCATTAATAACACACACATGGGATCTACAACCTGTGCTCAAATATAACTTGCACCTCAAGTCAGCTCATATGAACATACATGTACACTGCAAAAAAGGTACTCACAAACATAATGGGTGACTCAGAATCTTGACACAAATGTACATTTGTAGATGAGAAACCATTCAGAGGTCATTTTGTGTGTGTGTGTGTGTTTGTGTGTGTGTGTGTGTGTATGTGTGTGTGTGCGTGTGCTTCACAGACTCAGTAGGTAAAACAGGAACAATAAATTCAAATATATTTGAACACATATACTAAATTTCGGCTTACATTTGGAACATGACAACAAATGATGTCTTCAAAACCAAAAATGATGGAAAAAAATGAGGGTTGCTAGAGAGAGCTGCTACCTCTAAGACACATAAACATTATCATCCTAGTACTTGGCTGTTGTAACTATGAGAAATACTTGGTATGCTGCATTTAGAAATCTATGGTAATAAACACAATGTGTGGAATTTATTCTCTTGTTATCTCGTCGGAGGTGTCTGGAAAGTGTTTAAAGTAAAAGCAAGATGAAGCATTCGGGAAAGACAATGGCTGACTTACACCTGTGGTTTTTTCATGCTGAGTTGGTGAAGGACATCAGTTCTGACCCGAGGAGTGGCAGTGGCAGTCAGAGCCATCATGGGCACACCAGGGAACTTCTCTCGTAGCTTGCACAGTCTCTTGTAGTCTGGACGGAAATCATGCCCCCACTGCATTGCATGCATAGTACAAGCAAATACTGTGGCATGAGATTTTCAGATTGACATTACTCTCCGTACATGTATGCTTGAATCACCTGCTGCCAGTAGGACATCTTGTACTTGTACTGACTGACATGACACCCCAATTTCCTTTCCCAGACAGGTGGCTACAAAGATTTCACTGAATAAGAATTACATAATTTGTACATTGTGTTATAATTACTGAAATTTAGGTCATGATTTATGGGTTAATAAAGAGTTCTCAATATTGCTTCCATAATTCAAACTAGAAATGTCGCTTTGGCGACTGGTATGCCTCCGCCATAATGCATGATTTTCCCAATAGGTCTAGATAGTACATGTGGACAATGTGTGATTACATTTTCACAAAATTGGCAAAATACTGAAATGACAAGTTAGTCACAAATGTGGTAAATGTTCACCTTCCTTGACCTAGGTTTAATTGGATGAATAGGAGAGCATGTATCTAGGGATTTAAGGACTTTAACTTGACTTTGACCCATTCATACATTTAGGCATTGAGTAATTTTCAAGGTACAGGTGTGGAGAAAAAGTGCAATTTCTGAATTGAATAGTAAATTGTTACCATTTTCATCTGGCCCTTGACCTTAAAATTCATAAGATAATTACTTTCAGGTAGAACATGCATAATATGTACTAAGTTTCAAGAAAACTTGAGCCACTTCCGAGATATGGAGGAAAAAGTTAGTTCAGCACTTTCACTTGATCTTTGACCTTTGAGGCAAAAAAAGAAGAAAAAAAAAAACTTTCCAGAGAATTTCTATTAGGTTACACACGCATACACCAAGTGTAAAAAAAATAACCCTGCTGGCATTGCATAGATATGAGGGTAATAGTAAAATTTTGAAGTCTTGCACTTGACCTTTGACCCCATGAACCCTACATTCTCTAGATAATCACTTCCAGTCATTACATGTATATTCTATGTTCCATGAAGATACCTTGAACAATTTTCCAAGGTACGGAGAAAAAAAAGAAGTTTTAATATTTTTACTTGACCTTTTGACCTTTGACCTTTGACCTCATGACCCAAACTTTCACCAGAGAATCTTAATTGGGTAATACATGTATACACTAAGTTTCAAGAAAATATCTTCAGGCATTCAATAGATATGGTGGAAATAGTGAAATTTTATGTATTTGACCCTGACCTTTTGACTTTTGACCTTTGACCTCATAACCCAAACTTTCACCAGAGAATCTGAATTGGGTAATACATGTATACACTAAGTTTCAAGAAAATATCTTCAGGCATTCAATAGATACGGTGGAAATAGTGAAATTTTATGTATTTGACCTTGACCTTTTGAACTTTGACCTTGAGCATGTGCACCCAAAAGTTGATACATGTAGGCACAACTTCACCCCCTAATACACATACATGCCAAGTTTCATTAGGATACCTCAACAGGTTTCGATAGTTACCTTGTCCACAAAATTCATTACGGACGGACGGAAGGACGGACGGACGGACAACCCGAAAACATAATGCCTCCGGCACCACTTCGTGGCGGAGGCATAAAAATAAAGATATTGTGCCATTACTGACATGCCCTCCCATAACTGATCTAAATTTAGAGTTTTTATTCAAATCCTGATTTTTTTAGACAAATAATTGCAGCTTGTCAATCTCTGCAATTACAATTCTGAATCCAAGCTTGTACAAATGTAAAGGTATCTAAAAATGTGAAGGTTTGTAAAGGTAGCACTCCACCGAGCTTCTTACACCTATCTACAGTTTACTCTAATTGAGAGGGTTAAACTTGCCTGGCTGACACAGTGAGCTTCATCAATCACAAATCTTGACAACATGCCTCTGGTGTAGAGATGCTCCATGGCTGACAACAGCTTCTGACTGGCACTGATCTGTGTGACACAAGACATTATACAGATTAAACGGTTCAACTTTGTGGTGACATGCACTGACAAATGAAATGGGCACAACTGGAAATGAGTCAAAACAAGACTTTAACAGTGATGACAAGGAAATGTTGAGGAAAATTTGAATTATGAACGAATCGCAGAAAGAGCTACTAAAGAATCACTTTAATTTACTAATAGGCAGCACAGGTGGTTGCATATTTTTCTCAGCATTGCCAGTGCAATTATGTCGAGTTTTGATTACTGCCAGTGATAATGCTACTTAGGTAGACAGTACAAGTACCTGTTTTTGTTTTCATATACTATAAACATGCACACATACAATCACCCTATTCTAACCTTTCAGGCAAAGTCAACCTTGCAGAAGTCAATACACTGGCCAAGTCAGAAAAAAATTTATATCCCGTATGAGTGTAAATATATGTTAATTCTATTGTGTATGTTGAAATTCACTTGCACATTGTAAGTCATAGGATCTTCTCCAGTTCCTGGGATTTGATTTAGGTGAGGTTGACTGTACATGTCTTGTCTTAGAGTTTGGCAATTGGATAGGTATCCCACTACCATCAGACTCGGCCATAACGTCTTCTTAATAAAATACACCATGTTGCTTCCTCTTTCATCTAGGTCACCAAGTATTGCTACAGAATGGCATAAGACTCTACAAACCTTTTCTGGTGTAACATACAGCATCTTGACTACTGGGTCTCTCATACACAGCTGTCTGTAGATCCCATCAGACTGGGCATTGCTCATATCACCAGACAAATGGGCAGCAGGAATCTAGCATGGCAAAAAAATAGTAAAATGGTATGGAAAAAGTGGTAGGGAAAAAGTCATTTTTGTGGACACTGAAAGGACAAGCTCACCTTCATAGACATGTGGGTTGAGTGAATGCAGCAATATTAGTAGAACACATCAGTGAGAGTTTGAGCAAAATCGGACAATCTGTTAAAAAGTTATGAATTTTTGAAGTTTCTGCTCAGTCAGGGCTGGATGAAAAGACTACTATAGCTTGTGATGTCACATGAGTACAACGATATAAAGAAAGAATAAAGAAAATTCAACATATTTCCATTCTTCTCGCATAGCAAAAGAACACTCGACTTCTCTCTTTCAGATGGCAGGGGGAATAATATTACCCTTAACATACGTCAGCAGCAAGTTGAAGAAATGTGCACTTAATTCAAAAAGTAAAGTTTTGTGAAATTCTCTTTTTATTTTCCTTATACAGTTGTACGCACGTGACATCATACACTTTAGTAGTCTTCCCTTCCAGCAGTGACTGCGCAGATACTTAAAATATTCGTAACTTTTGAACGGATTGTCCAATTTTCCTCAAACTTTCACTGATGTGTTCTTCTAATATTGCTGCATTCTCTCAATCATTATGTATATGAAAGTGGACTTGTCCTTGAATGTTTGACAAGCACAACATGAAAGCAGTCATTTCAACATTTCCAGAGAATATTGAAAGAGTGCTGTTTTTCAGAAACTGCTTTTGTAATATCTAAATGTATGTGGCAGTGGGAAACTAATGCACTTTATTATTTAGAAAGACACATGAAAAAAATCAATATCTTATTTGAATTTTCTGAGACTACATTTTACCAGCAGTGAGAATTCACCTTTGATGACATCAACTAATCTTTATAGCATAGAGGGATAAGGAGCAGTGACACCATACCCAAAGTGAATGTAGAGTCGAAGGCTAACCTCTAGTGAGACCAATCGCTGGACTTGGTCCTGGATGAGAGACTTGAGAGGGGATACCACCATGGTCACTCCTTTGGTCAGTACTCCGGGCAGCTGATAGGCCAAACTCTTCCCTCCTCCTACAATCAACACAAAAACCAAACATCATTCAACTCACTTTTGCCCTAAATATCTATGTACAGATTCTATCTTAAGATACATCACACTTTCTACTTCTCTAATATAAATTTGTCCTGCACATTTTTACATCACATCTACCACAAGTGCTAAATTTCCTCCAAATTTATTTAATAGTGAAGAAATTCCATCTGCTAGTTTTTCTCCTGATTTTGGGGGCATAATTTGCTACTACCATGGCAATGCACTTTCCAGTACTTTTGAATACACATTGCAATGTGTCCTGCACAGCAACCTAAGATTGAGCTTAACATGTGTGCTAAATTGTTCCAACCACTTGAAGACTGTAGACTGTACAAGTACTTCAATCCACAAGCCTTTAAACTTATTTTGAGGTTATGTGTTTTTACAATGGCCACACATTTTCTGCTTCTTTTGAAAAATGTGTCTTGCCCAACTTTTATATAAAGTTCTACATATGCACCAACTTTTGTTGGATTGCTTGGAAACTAGAAAAGTAGCTTTATCTGAAACATAACCACACACCAATCGCCCGCCAACCACACTCTGAGTTCTACATACCTCTTTCAAACTTAGTTTGGTGAGGCTATAATAAACTACCGTATCTATGGCTGGCAGTGTGACCTCACAACTTCCTGAATGTTTAGTGTAAGCATTGATCTCTTAGGATATGGGGTATAGCATGGGTAGAAACCTTGTCTACGAAACTAAGTTTCTAGCAGAAATCGAACTCAAGATTTCATAACTTTTTTTTTTTTTTGGGGGGGGGGGAGGTTAAAGTTCTTGTTCTTGTTTACTATACAGCACCACAGTGCATCATTCCACTAACCCACCTGTTGGCATGAGTATGAAACAGTCCTCCCCCAAGAGGGCAGCATTGATTGCTTCCAGCTGGTTAGGTCGAAACTCATGGAGTCCAAATGTCTTTCTGAAGACCTTAAGGAGCTCCTTGGAGTGAGGAAAGCCAAAGCCACTGAAGGGACTGTTGGATGTAACTTTGGGTGCAAGTTGACTGAGATCTGTTGGAAGGAGCCACAAGAAAAATTGTCATATTTTTGCTATCTCAGCACATGACCTGCTTTAAAGCTTTAGTTCATTTAGTTGTGGCCTTCTTCAAATATTCATAAAATCACAAAATAGACATCACTGCACTTTTAGTTTACAAGAAGTTTAAGTATGAAGCAATACAATCTATTCCATCTCTTTCATTTGAATTTGATATGCAGACAAATTCCCTCTCATTCATTTTCACTTGTTACCACATTGAAAGAAAAAAAAACAACAACTTATAATACCATGAAAGACATAAATCAACATGAAACAGGAACAGCTTTTAAACTGAACAACTCCTCAGGTAAAGAGGATAGTTACAATCCATGCAAATGCAAGAATCACAATGCTCACAAGAACCTGCTTCACATAGAATTTGGTGACTTACCTTGAGATAAAGCAGAAAAAGAATTGGTAGACTTTGAAGGAGCTTGCTTCACAGGATTTTTCTTTCCACTAACACTCATCAGTCCAGGAGCATGAGATGTTCTGGAACCAAAATCTTCACTTAATCTTGAGCTTGAGGCATTTCTTTGTCCTGTATTACTATTTGGTGTCACAAACTGATTACTTCGGCAATTGTTTGGTGTCCAAGAATCCATGGAGGGGGTGCCAAAGTTAGAATCTAATCCCCAGCTATCAAGCCCATCATCTTCAAAGAAGCTCTCGCCTCCAAAAGCCACAGGTGGTGAGGAGTGATTTCTTCCTGACTGATTCCCTGAGGATGGTCCATTGGGAAAATCCAAAAATCCTGGCTGTTGTCCATCTGGTGTCTTGGGGAAAGTTCTTGAGGGGTCACTTCTTATTGAGCTGGGTCTTGAGAACTCACACACTGCAGATGAAGCAGTCACAAAATTTGATATTCCAGGTGCTTTGAATTGAAACACACTGGTACTGGCAAGACTCTGGCGTTTATTACATGTTTGCTCCTGATAGTCTGGTTCAAGGTCTTCAGCAAAATACTCTGTGTTCCTATGATCACCTCTCACACTCCTTGGCTTGGTGTTACAGGATGGTCCTGCAGTGGGTATGGATGCACATGATGGCTTCTGACATTGCCTTGAGGTAGCTACCTTCTGTCTTGAGTGTACTTGCTTCTGCTTGGCTTTCACCCTCCTCCTGACAACAGCAGATGAAATTAATTGACAAAACAATACAAATTATGTCAAGTAAAACTTGTATGCCACTGGTGCCAAGTACTGCCAAAAACAACACATAGTTTTGGTAAGCACGAATTAGGACAGGATTTAGAAGAAAAGTGTAAATACAGGCTAACATATGATTTTCCTTACAGCCTCACAGGAGGCATGCTTGTCCACCTTGCTTTGGAATTTGTGGTATTTCAGACCAGTTGTGTATGTCTACAGTGCATGCTTCTCCGCAAAAAGTTGGAAATTGTTGCTTGGACTGGCTGAAAATGAAATATAACACAGCTGAGTAATTCTGTCATGATTATTACGTAATCTCTGATCAACATTAAAGGGGATGGCTAGTAACTGATCAGTGGGAATGCTGGAGGATGATTGTTCCAATCCTTGTGGGATTCATTTAAGAGTACATTTTATATCTATTGTTGTGTGAAAATCATTTGCTTCAGACAAGTCAGAATGGTCTCATATTCAAGTAATGTGCAGTTTAATGTTTCCAGGTTAGCGTGCCTGGTCAGTGACGGGGCATTAATCTGCACATTACTTGAATATGAGACTGTTCCGAAGCAAATAAATTTCACACGACAGTAGATATATAATGTACTCTTAAATGAATCCCAAGGATTGGAACAATCATCCCTCAGCATTCCCACTGATGCCCACTGATCAGTTACTAGCCTTCCCCTTTAAATACTATTCTGACCTTATTAACACTTATTACACAATTTTTTTATTTTTTATTACAGTGTACTACTCCACTCTAACAAACATGGTTATAACAAAGTCCTCATTACAACAAAGTAAAAAGGCAGGTTCCAAAATTTTCATCTATATAATCTTCCTATACTTTACTGTTTGGCTATGACGAAATTTTGATACAACAAACGAAAACCGCTGGTTCTGAGGTCTTCCTTAAACAGGTGCACTGTACACAATACTGTAAAACGAGGAATGTTCGCGTGCATTTTAATTTCGCGCATTTCGCGAGCGCCAAGATTCGCGAAATTAAAATGTACGCGACATTTCTTGTCTACACTATATGCACTGAACGCCAGTAGCAATTCGCGAAAATTTCATGCCACGAAAACGGCTGTCGGCTCCAATTCGTGAAAATTTTGTGCCGCGAATATATCATGTTTTACAGTAATGCCACTCTAATCCAGGCATACCTAAGAAGAGAGAGTTGCTTCAGGGTTGGAAGCTCTGGAGAGGACCCAAGATTGCTGCTGTCAGAACTCTGCCTTCTGAGAAGTGAATCCACACTGCAGCAAATACGGTCCATCACTTGGAAGAGAAGTGAGTCCAGACAGTGTGATCTCATCTCCAGCTCTTCGGCAGACATCTGAAAATGAAGGTGAAATGGTGCAAATTTGATTATCAATCTACATAAAGTCAGAATCCCTTTGAAGTTCAGCTACATGTATATTCACAATAAAACATGCAGGTTTTGTCTTGTTTAATTGCTGTATACCATAGAGCCACTAAAGCCATGTTTACACTATGTGACCAATGACTTTTCTTATGAGGCATCACTGAATCAATGCAGTTATCATCCAAAGTGGAAAACAGGAAAGAATCACCTTTCTGATCTTTTACTCACAATCTCTCATTCCTATACATGCACTCTCACTCTCTCTCTCTCAAATTCAAACTGATAATTCAATGCTAAAGCTTGGCAGTGACATCAACACCTAAAAGCTAATGCTTATGTCAACATACTATGCTCTACTTGATGGCCTAGACCAGATTCACAATTTAAAAGAAAAGAATTAAAAAAAAAAGAAACAATCATAGTTTGCATACAGTGTTAGAAAGGGGGGGGGGGGGTAAATAGTAGATTGCTTCACCTTTCTGATCATTATCATTTTGATTTTTATCATCTAGTAAATTTCTTTTAACAAGCTCTGCTGGTGCTACTTATAGCTGTCTGGTGGTGGTGCCTGTCACCTGTGATGATTAGGATTGGTGTTAGAATTGAGAGGAGAAGTTGAGAAATAATATGCAAACCTGATCTGACAGAGGATCAAGAGCAGAGTGAGTTGACAGGTCAGTCAGGTCTTCACTGACATTCTTGGGTGGCCTGGAAACAAGAAAGAAATAGATATTCATGTCGTACACTTACACACTCACACACACATACAAACAGCTTATACTTGCTGTAGGATTTTGATGACCACATTGAATCATAGCATCATAGATAATAGCAAATGGTAAGTAAACACTGCTTGTCCCTAGAACTACAAAATTTATCCAGCCAAGATGAGATACACATCAACTCTGAATCATAACAGTACTTTGATTTCCTCAGGAAAATCAGTTTTTTGCAGCACATTCATCACTGTTCCTGTATATCATATAGTCTCAAACACAACAATGCATTTTAGATGGAAATATAAATCTGCTACTAGACTGGCCAAATGAATGGCATACTTTGACAAGGGTGTCATATCATTATTCAGCTCCAAAGTATATGAAGTATTCACAGAATATGAATAAAGTATATTTAGAACTCTTTCATTAGAGGTGTACAGTACTTTGACACGACTAAGTCTTTAAGAAAAAAAAGAAAGTACTCACCCTGTAGTGAAAGTGTGACTGCTTGACGTGAGGGGCACTGAGTGTTGATTTCTGTCGTTCCTTGCTTCCAATATTAACTGACAATCATCATCACTTCTCTCTGATGCTGGGCCCACTGCAGGTGGAGACCTGCCTAGACCAGTCTTCACTGATGAAAATGAGAACCGGTTCTTCTTTCCTCCACCTGACACCATGGCAACCTTGGGGGAAGATGCACCATGAGTCATCTCCTCGTCAGGAGAGGTAAGAGAAGAAGCCACACCCTCAGGAGGATGAAGCTGATTCCTTGGGGATGGTGAGCTCTGGGTCAGGCCAAAGACTGGAGACGGGGGATGGTGAGGAATCTCTTCTTGTGATGGAGGAGGAGATAAATCTGCTTCCCTCTGAGCTGAAGGGATGGAATCCCAGTCAATGTCAACATCAAAGTTAGATGGAGAAGGTGGGGGAGATGGAGATGGCATCTCAATCACTTCATACTGAGTGTCTCCAATAGGTGGCACTGAAGGCACTGGTTCAATCTACAGCAGGGAATGAGAGGACAGTTTGAGCAGACATGGTAATTTCATGTCTTCATTAAAATCAAAGGCTGTTAGTGTAAACAGGGCTAAACGGTAGCAGTGGCCACTAAAAATTGATGTTGGGCTATCAAACTTCACAACAGTGTACTGTTAGTCGCCTGATCATGCAAAAACTAAGATTCAAGATTTGTTGTTATGCATGTTTGTTTGCTTTTATTTCTGGCCACTACATTTCTTTTTCACACCATCAAAATTGTCAGATTTAAAGATTTTAGTAGCCTGACTGGGCCACTAGAGAGAGAAAAGTAAGTGTAAAGCCCTGGTCAGACATGCAGAAATGCATTTACATTACATGTTTCCATTTTACATTAAGTTTTCAATGAAGACATGTACACAAAGTAAGTTAGTTACTTTTCATGTCATAAGGACACACTGGTAGTCCCAGATTGATATACACAGTACTTACATCAATATCTGTCACATCCAAATTGCCATCAGGTCTGTCTGCTGCAAAAATAATCACAAATAAAAAAGAAAATGATGTAAGCTAGAAAAATCCTTGATAAGCATGAGGGATACTCTAGGTACATTACAGTGGACTCCTGTTATAACAAAGTGCTCGGGACCAGTAGTTTTCTTTTGTTACAATGTATATCGAAATTTTGTTTTAACTGAACAAATAAACAATTAAGAACATAGAGGTGATAATGCTGGAGCCTAAATTTTTTTTACTTTATTATAATCGTGTTTGTTACAACAGGAGTGCACTGCACATGTACTTCAATATTTATTGAGACAGGAAAGATAGCATAGAGACATAACATACTAACTTTACAGTCCATCCAGAGAAAAACAAAACAAAAGAAAAAGAAAAAGAAAATTGCTTAAAATTATTGCATTGAGTTGTCTTCCTTGCAACTGACTGGCATATTGCCCTACATTGACGTAAATGACTACCGACGTAATCAGTGTTTAGGTTTGAATCCTGCTTGAGTATGTATGCCCATGATTTTTTTTTTTATCATTGCTTCTACTGCACATTGATTACTGTAAAAGTTGAAATTTTCGCAGTGCGGAAATTTTCGCGCATTTCGCACAACCAGATGCTAGCACAAAAATAAAAGCATGTGAATATATTTGCATGCCATATGTTCCAGTAGTTAATGTCCTGATTCCGCGGGATTAAAAACATGTGAAATCTATCTTACCCGGCCTCGCGCAAAAAATTACTTGTGCAAAAATATCCACTTTTATAGTAATTTGAGATTTATTTGTGTTGATGAGAGGAAATTTGTCAATCACATGCAATGAAAACAAAACAATACTTGAGTTTTTTGCTGAACTATGATTAAATTAGATTGTGAGTTACCATCCTTGTGAAGCTGAGT
Source organism: Diadema setosum (assembly GCA_033980235.1). Lineage (NCBI taxonomy): Eukaryota > Metazoa > Echinodermata > Echinoidea > Diadematoida > Diadematidae > Diadema > Diadema setosum. The sequence goes on along the minus strand of CM067063.1, from coordinate 585,547 downwards.
TGGAGACCAGTCTATGTTGATGACCTCTTCTTCTTCCTTTTGTTCTCCAGTTCTCTCATCTTCCTCATCACTGTCACAGATGACTGCTCTGCTACATCTCCTGCTGCTCTTCTTGCAGGAACCTTCCACAAAATATCCAAGCGGACATTGGTCGTCAAATACCAGAACCTAACTCATGGAACAGTGTATCAAGGTGGACACTGATCAATGGCTTAAATGATAGAATCTACCTGTACATCGTAATGTCAAGGTTAATATCAATCACGACAAGAGCAGAACTTAAAAACAAAATACGATGAAACAAAACTACTAAACTGTATTCAATAACTGTTAACATACTGGCTATCTCCATGAATATTCTGTTTTCTTGTTGGGGAGTGGCATTATCTTTTAAAGTACCTTGTATGCCTGCATTTACTAACCTAAACTACATATTTCAAATCTCACTCCTTCCATGTAAATCTAATATTATCAGTGTCACCCAAGGTTTCACATCATGATCCCTCCCCCTTAAAAAACAAACAAACAAACAAACAAAAAAACAAACAGAAAACCACTCAACCTTACTAATTTCGGTCTTACAAAGATCAGAACAAACAACCTCAAGACTGCTTCTATCAACATTCTACAAAATGTGTAAAACCTGTATTTTCTTTTCATTTAGACACCTAAAAAGAAGGAGAAGAAGAAGTGTCAAGCATACTACTGGATCTAGGGAATTTCATTTCTCTATATTAGGATCACAACTTTACAGGTTAGCTCCAAACTGGAGGAATATATCAGATGCTTACAAACAACACAAAAAGAAAATGTCAAGAGTGTGATAGCATTGTGTGAGTTTGTCAGCACTGACAGTCAAGTATTACATACTGAATAGTGGTGGCAATCAGACTTACTAAAAAGTTTGACTACATGGAAGAGAACAGTATAAGCTGCAGATGAATTTGACACTGCATTATTTGACATCACAAACCTATTTCATCTTCACTCTCACTCTCCTCTCCTGTCTTTGTCTGAGTCACAAGAATGGGAGAGTGGTGGACTTCTTTCTGATGACTGGGAGGCTTGCTGTTCTTCAGGTCGCTTGGTGACAACTGCTTCTCCACATTTCTCTTGCTCTTGAAGGAGAATTTTCTCTTGGGTTCTGCATCATTGGACATTATCGTATCAAATAGCATGTAAAGGTTGAAAACTTATCATTCAGACAAACTGTTCATATATTGACTAGGGTCAACTGATAGTTTATGCTACCCATTTTGGAAAAACATGAATTAAGCTGAAATTCTGTTTTGAACCGGTTATGTAGGTTCATTTTTTTCCCTGCCTAGGCTTGGGTTTGTTCGGGTCCCCCCCCCCCCCCCCCCACACACACACCCCCATTAGGTACTGTATACGCCATATTTTCATAAAATCGAAAGTTTTGCAAATTACATTTTTTGTTTCAGGATAAGAGTTAATAATTTTCACATGTTGTGAAATTTGTGAATAGCACCTGACTTGCGAAATTTGTGAAAACAAAAACCTAATGAAATATATGGTGTCTACAGTATGAGATACATGAACAGTCCAAAGAATGTAATAACTAAATTGGTCGTGAAAACTGAAGCTAGTCAAGGAAATTACTGTTACCAGGTTCACACAAACACACACACACACAGTGACATTAATTATGTAATCCCTAACGTGAAAATGTGGAACATGAATTGCGATTTATAATCTTGGAAAGGCTTAGAGAGCACCATCACAAAATGTTATCGGGAGGTACACAGTTTCAGCAAATTAGTAATTCATAGCATCAAGGGAATGCAAGTTACAGTGAATTTTGTACTGCATAACACACTGTGATACTGCCATTGACTAAGGAAATTCAAGAAAATCAATCAAGGAAAGTGTCAACAATGAAGGGATGATCAGATTAGACTGAAATTAAGCATGCTGACATTGCTCTTATAGCACATTCTGCCCATGATCAATGCCAACTTTCTAAGCAGTAGCATTTTCCTTTCAAAAGTTATTAGAGTTGAAGTGTAGAGAATGAAAAGGATGTTTACGACGTGAAAAGGGGCATACATACCTAATCATGTTATTCTACACAGAAGTGTCAAATAATGTTAGAAACACACTTTCCCATTCATTTTTTAAAAATATGATCCAAAACTTAAGGATAATCAATGTACAAAAAGAAAAGCTCTTACAAAAAATATGAAAGAAATCAAGATTGATTGGGTTAACCCATTTCACCTTCTTGAGGTCCTCCCGTAAAATGAAGTGCTGAGCACTACTTTTTATAGGTTTGTGATAAACTTATGCATGGTCACATATGAACTGTCGAGCCATTCTCAAAAACAAAAAAACAAAAAAAAAACTTTCTGTTGTGCATGGAAGACAGCATATCTAATAACTTACGTATGGTTGGTTCAAGGCAATCAAAATCTTCATCATCCGACAAATCTGGCACAGTCAAAGATCTTGGTGAAGTCTTCTTGGCGCTGTATGTACAAAAAGAAACAAGAAATGATCATTGATGGCAATGCTAGATTATAATATATAACAGGATATCATTTTGTAAAACCAGAAATTCCATGAACTTTGCAAGGAGAAAAGATTTGCAAAATTAAGATGTTTAGAAAAATTATTGTCCATCTACAATATAATGCATTGAATGCCAGTGGCAATTCATCAGCTTTTCATCCCACGAATATTTCTAATTTTACAGGAGTTAACAGAGGTCCTGCAAAACATTATGTAAAATCTGCTGTGAAACTGGTCAGTCAAAGATCAAGGTTATATCTGCATATAATATACAAGTATGTGATATTGTAATCTCTCGCAATCACACTGGATCGAGTGAATCACGCTGGCCACTGTAACTTACACATGTGTACTTTTTTGCACTTATCTTATTGATATCTTGAGTACAGTCAAAATTAATGCTGCACTGTTTTTTATCTCTTATCAGTATCCAGGCAGAGCATGACAGAGGGAGACTTGACAATGCTACACAAACCAGACATACATTCTTACCCTATGGTTTACTCAAAGAGATGCCAGTTTACAAGAAAACAAACAGAACCAGTTGAATAGAGCACGTAGAATTTACTAATTCTGTGGATTACACACAATTCATGTACATCATAACTTTCTTTCTTTCTTTCTTTTTTTGCACATTACCATACATGATATGGAGACAGTTTGATATGAACAGGAATCAAAGGACTGATAAACACAATATTTGAGGTGTGAATTTGATGACGATACATGCAACATTAAATGTCCTGTTTACCTTTGGGAGGGAGCAGTGATTTTAAAAATGTTCAAGATATCACTTTTAATGCATAAATGTGTATGTCAGTTGTATGACAAAACATTCTTAGAGCCATCTAAGAATTTTGCAATAAAATCTAAAGGAGATACAAATGTATCACTATTTTTTGTTAATAAACCATGACTGTAGACAGTTTAGACTGAAAACATTTTTATCATAACCATTGTTCACATGTATTCAATAAACTTTACTTAACATTGATTATACTAATTGAAATGTTTACATTGGTTGTTTCTATCCCTAACTCACATTTTGGAACTATTTTGAAGCATTAATGTTGGGTTTTTATTTCATCTGCAAATGGTAAATTATGCCTTTAACCCTAACTAGGCCGGGCTATTTAGGTAGATGATAGAGCCGGGGGGGCTCCCAGGCCCCCCCCCCCCTGGATCTCGGCTGTCGACCGTGCGATCGTGACGAAAATTGGCACACGCATTGCCTATGATGTAATCTAAAGTACCATGAAGTTAATTTCTTCAAAAATTATCATTTACACTAAATTATGCTAATTTATGCATAATGATGCATGAAATCAGACAATTTGGTATAAATCACTAAATAAAGCTCAAAACAGGCACATTTTTTGTGTAAATATTCTTTTTAGGGGGGGGGCTCCCAGGCCCCCCTCTGGATCTCGGCCGTCGACCGTGCGATCGTGACGAAAATTGGCACACGCATTGCCTATGATGTATTCTAAAGTACCATGAATTTAATTTCTTCAAAAATTATCATTTACACTAAATTATGCTAATTTATGCATAATGATGCATGAAATCAGACAATTTGGTATAAATCACTAAATAAAGCTCAAAACAGGCACATTTTTTATGTAAATATTCTTTTTAGTGTCCTTAGCAAATGTAAGAGAAAAAAATTGCACAATCAGAAAAAATTTCCTAAGTATTTTATTGTTTTTCGAATTTCTTATGTATTTCGTTGTATTTTCGACTTTATGTTTTTCATTGTTTTTTCGATGAAATTTGTCTGTGACATTGTTCCGAACAAGAAAATGCATTATTAATTGATTTTAATCAATAAAACCCCAAAATAATCATGCTTTTATGAAATTTGCCTGTAAACACAGTTTGCATTGAAATTGTACACAAATTCATGTTTTTGAGCAATTTTTGGTCTGACATGCACGTGCATATTTATGCGCAACTTTGGAACCGTGCACCCGGGCATCGCAAATTTGGTGTCAAAAGATGCGGGAGACTCGAAAGGAAAAAGTCATGAAACGTCGCGGTGATAGCTTCTCGCGATAGTGATACATCACGCGAAATGTCGAGGGGGGTGGACTCGGAGGCTCCCCCCCCCCCCCCCCCCCCCCCCCCCCCCCCGGCCTATGTAGTTAGGGTTAACATACATACCTTGGTGTGAAAGGCGGCACTGATGCTACAGGCTTTGGGCCCTGGCATGGGGAGGCCATCACACCCCTAGCATTGTGCTTACTGATGGCATTGAATCCAGCAGGGCTTGGTTGGTTTGTTCTGTCTGCAAACAGATCTTTTGGTAATGAAGGCAGATCTTCAGTGACACACCCATCATAGCTCCCAGTGGGATTCTTGTTTGACGGTAGTATGGTGGTATTCTGTCCTCCGGGCTTAAACCAACTCTTCAGTGAAGTCTGTGTGGTGATACCTGCCTTGGCAGAAGGCTTATCTGTCTGCTGCTTGAGATTAGCACTTCTTGATAACTTGAAATTGAATTGTCTGTGTAGAATAAGTAGAAGGGCAATTCTGCAGTTATGAGGACATGACATTCAAAAAAAAGAAAAAAAATGTGCAGGCTCTTATCTTTAATCTTTGATTTAGGTATCAACTAATGCTATGGATTTTCAGAAATCATAAAGGTGTTTCAAATTTAATAGATTATATATTTCTTATTCACTGATTTTGCAAGATTTAAAATCATGCATTCATAATATAGGAGCCTACATGTGGGACTGGGACAATTAATTTCACTTAATGTAACAATTTACCGTGGGGTGGGTTCCTTTGATATTTTTTCCTCCAAATTTTGCTAAAAGAAAAAGATAAATACATGTAGACATTCCAGAGGTCATGTGATATTCTATCAATCACAATCAGGTGAAGTGGACTGTGGAATTACTCTGGACTAAAATGTAACATTACTAATCATAACATTATCAACCACTGATGCTTTTTGGGGTCAAGCTAAAAAATTAGAATACATATTCTACATACATCGAACTGCTAAAAATATTTGGGGGAACATCTGTCATGATGCACTGATTGAAATCAAACATTTTGTGGCTATTGTGCACATTAACATGTTTGCACACTTTTTGTCACATTATATTGTTTGCTTGTTAGTTTTTTGTTGTCCTTTTTTTCTAACATTAACTACAGATGTAACCCTTTAAGTTGCCATGGCAGCTCAAATATTTGTTGAATTGTATTCATTCTTTTCTATACCATTCCCCTGGGAAGGATATACATTTTTTTTTTAACATAACTTTCATTTGAAATGCATTTGAAATGAAGAAAATGGTAATTGAGAAGTAAAAATAGATATTATGTGAATTTGCTCAAATGTAACATTACTAACAGCGGAATTGCCCAGCAGCATGAATCTGAAATCTGATATCATTACAGTGTAAATCACAAATACATGTATTATCAAATGCTGAGAATTTAAAATAAAAACAGAACTATTAAGCCTCATCTTGTGCATCTAGACCAAATTATTATTCCACACTGATAGAGCAGGTGTGTACTCAAATTTGTCAGCAAACTAATGGTTGAGGATGTGTTTTGACTGAAAGATCTGTCTATCTGGTCGTTGGGGATACATTGTATGTTCCATGGAGACTGCGTCTGGCTTCACGGATCCCCTTCTGTCTACGGAGGAGAGCTGATGATAAAGTCAAAAATATAAAAGAATTCTCCCGACAGACAGATTTTTCTGTCTAGAATGTGTTCCACTCCGAATTCCAGGTAGATAGACTGTACAACTAACAACCTACATGTGGCGGCAGGGCTTCATGAAGTAAAAAAAACGGACGGATTTTTCTGCCTACCACTACACTACTAACAGTAACACACTTCACTGCTGAACTGCCTGAGGTCGCTAACTAAAGTACATTTATGATAGCTTGTAAGACCATTGTCTACTAGGCCCTTTATCATTACTCTTCACCAGTTTGGGACCCCCACATTCAGATAACTGTTGATAGACAGGCTGGGAGCCATACAAAACTGAGCAGCATGATTTGTTAGAGGTGACTACTAGACACAGTAGCATAACAAATATGAGGCTATGGCAAGCCAAATGCTCATTCACAATATTATGCAGTTAAATTTAGCGCTCGAACAACTTACTACTACAGTACTAGTACTTTAGTCAAGAAACGTAAGTGTACCAGTATAGTGATTGTATGGAGCATTTGGCTTGCCATAGACGTTCGTGCGGTCATTTTTCAAACGAAGGCGGTGATGAATTGGGGAGCGCTGCAAAGAAGTGGAGGAAACAACCAGATAACACAGGGAATAATTTTCCTGGTATCGCATCGCAATTTGCTATGCATTTTTACACCACTGCTACACAAACTAACTTTTGTGTAGCAAGTTTCTTACATAGAAGTGTATAGGATATCATTGAAAATATTTTTCATCAGCTGAAATTGCTAATCAAATTTGAGTTTGAAAATTATTCCCTGTAACAGGAGGAAACAGTGGAAGAGGTGAGTCAAAATGTTTACTGATTAATCCTGCATATATTTTTTCCAGATTGGTTTGAAAACCAAGTTGGAAAAAATAATAACCATTTTTATGCGGGGGAACTGGGTCGAAGTTGCGTTCAACCAAAACAATTGAAACCGTCGCAGTAGCGTATGTATCAATGGTGTCTGTCTATTCAGAAGCGAAAAACTGACCCAGCAAATGTCATTACCATAAATGAGAAGTTTTTCGCGGAATTAGACATACACCTTGTACTTGTCGGTCAAATATGAAGCGTGAGCTGAGCTGGGAACTGCTGAAACATTGACGCAGAGTACGAAGGACGTATCAGTATCACCACATTTCGTGAAGCCCTTGCACTGTTGCAGGTCGCCTATGCACAGGCACGGGCCATCCCAATTCATGAATTGGAAAAACCCTGCGTCTGGCTTGAAGGGTTCTCCGAAAGTCATCATCTAACTTGTTACAAGTTACGTCCCAATAACCACAAACAAAAACTGCTATTTATAAGCATGATAATGCACTTGTCAATGTAATGACTCACCCCACTACCCCCGGACATGGGTGCGTCATTTCCTCGTTTGGTCCGTCAAATTTGTGACCCAGGTGTTCGTCATTTTACCAGCTTTGTCCGTCAAATTTTTGACCGAGGGGTGCGTCAAAATCCCATCATTGTCGGTCAAATTTTGACCGAGGGGTGCGTCATGGTACGTCACTTGGCTATGGAAAATAACACGCATTATTTTGAACCGAGGGGTGCGTCATGGTACGTTACTTGGCTGTGGAAAACTGCACGCATTTTTGCACGCTACCGGTCCCCGGATACACGTACCGCGAGTGAAATTACAGTGAGCGCTTTCCCGCGGCAAGTGAAAATCAAAGTCGGGAAGCGTTTTGGAATAAGAGGAAAAAATGCTTGCCAGAATCTGGCAAGCAAAGAATTTAAAAGCCACCCTTTCTCCTTACATTTTCCCTCCAACAAACCCATGAAATCATGCATACTCAATCTCAAACTAGGGACTGTTCAGCGATGTAACAACTTAGTTCAATCTTTCCTGTCGAAACGGCAGCAGAAGATCTGCCTGCTGCATGCCATTTTCTGCTTGCGGGTAGCCCGACCAGCTGGCCAGACGCGCGCGCGACGTTAGATGTGCGAATCTCTACGTACAGCGACTACAGTACTAGTAGTAGGCTGTAGTTACGCAGTACTCGAGCGGGAATATGAATGCCGTGGCGTGGTGTGTACCTACCTGCGCTGCAGCAGTATGCATCCACCGCACTAGCAATGGCCGCGCACACACAGCGCAAATTCTGCACACATGTGATTGTCATGTATGGATTGCATGCACAGAATTTGTATACGGAATACTATTATCGTAGCAGCAGCGTGATGTACGGTGAATGACAATACGGTGCTTACATGGTAAGGGAAACTTGCCGAAACTTTTACAAATTATGTGTACGAACCAAAAGAAAATGAAATTGCTTGAATAAAACGTATGCAAAAATCGTTTCAGTATTTACGGGGGTGCGTCACATGTACCGAGGATGTCCGTCACAAAAGTGACCGAGGTGTGCGTCACTTTCAACGTGTTGTCCGTCAAAAAAGTGACTGTGGTGTTCGTCACTTGCAGCGTTATGTCCGTCAAAAAAGTGACTGTGGTGTCCGTCAAAAACCCCGTGTGGTCAGTCAAAAAATGACCATGACGCACCCATGTCCGGGGGTAGTGGGGTGCGTCATTACATTGACAAGTGCATAAGTACCAACAGTTGTTAGGGCCTACTAGTAACTAATTGTTACTCGTTCATCCCTCCGGCAAGAACTATGACAGTAACGTTAAGATTACACAGACTGGAACGCACTCCCACCGATAATCACCGGCATCACAAAGTCAACTCAATTACTTCCTCAAAATCAAAGCAGCAATCCTTTTTACTTCTCTCTCCGCGCAATAAACACCAGCGCACCCCCGCGGCACTGGCGTCCGCGTCCAGTTGGCCCCTAGTAATAGTGTACTAGGGGGTAAGATTAATAAGCTACTAGTACTTACACTATCTTAGCTACACCACCATACCATGCGCCATTGTAAACGGACATGAATCTATTTCTAATGTTAGACCCTTTATCATCATGATCATAGTACTAACATTAGTTCTAACGCAAACGTGTGCGTGTAGGCCTACGTGTGACGTGTGGGACCCTCAGCTCAGTGCAGCACTTAGACATCCGGAGGAGTCTTTCATTTTTTTGGACGGTGGATCCGTGAAGCCAGACGCAGTCTCCGCGGAACATTTTCCCCGACGACCAGATACAGACCGATCTTTCGGTCAATGCAGCACTGCACTGTACACGCATACACACTAACGACACGCCAGCATAACATGTTCCCAGGCTAGAGTCGAGTCTCATCCCCCACCAATATGCACAGGTAGGCCTACGTACATTGGTGATATCGGGTGGTTGCTGATCTTCAAGAGAGCAGGAAATTTTAAACGATCTGTATACTCAATTTTACCTTCGAGAAGACATGATTGAGTTGCTGTTGCTTCATCAACAATAAGGGTAAGTCAGATTTGTCACAAAACACTGCCTTCGTTCGTGATCGTTGACAATTTGAGCCTGTCAAAACGGGTACGGTGCATGATGATCAGCAGACATTTCATAACATCGCGCGCAGTGACATTACGCATGCGCAGTTACCTCTAATTTTATGACGAGTACGAAGGGATGGCATATGGTGGTACAGTATTGGTGAAGATGAGAATTTGGCTTTTAACTTTTTGCGAGGTACCAAGAAAACATGAAATCGTACTGAGAGCATACCATTATTTTTCAGAGGAATTTAAAGTTTATTTTATGAAAATCGGGTTTGGAACGACTGAAACATCCAGAAACAAAGTAAAACAAAGCGATCGTAATAAAAGGTGCGTCCCACACTTTATTTTAATTAGAATCGCAATGTTCTGGATATCTCAGAAATTTAAAAACCAATTTTCATCAAATAAAGGTTGAATTCCATACGGAATTACCTGCTCTTTCATATTTCATAAGAGGATTCACATTATCTCACACACACACACACAAAAAAAAAATGTTAGAAACCTGAAATTAGGTCTCAACAAAAACTATACTTGTCCGTACTACATGTACATTACTTCCGATCCGTATAGGCTTACTACATCCACATAATTATGGTACCATGTACTTTTGTTTTTCAATTCATGTCAAAAACTGAAACTCCCATAACAATGTGTCATATTTTTTCCTCATGGTGAATTGTAGATAATGTGTGTGTGTGTATGTGTGTGTGTGTGCTTTTTTTATCGAACGCTATTTTGAGGATACTATAGAATTCAAATCTGGATGTCCCAGTTTTTTTTTTTTTTTTTTTTTTTTCGTCCTTAAATGGTCGGCTTATATTCAAGATTCTGCCCGACCTAGTCACCAAAAGGGCCGGCAAATGGTGCCAAAATCTGACATTTCTTTCAAGTTGACAATATATGAAACAAAATCATAGTGTATACCCTTATTTTGGGAACGCTGAACCCGAATCTCGATGGGTTTTGAGATATTCAGGATGGCTGCCAAAATCTTAAAATTCGAGTTATTGAACCAATAATTCGCATCTTTTTTTTTTTTTTTACCTCATGCTCGCCTCCACGGCTGACACACTCATTTTGGTGCTCTGATTTCTATGTCATTTTCTCATTACTAACTGTTGGTTTCAGTCTGTATTTGTTACAATCCATCAGAAGAATGTTTGGAGCATTTGCTGGACAATTTTGAAAGCATCAACTCCAGCAACGTACCTGTAAATGTGGAGGAAATTTCCTCACTTGTAAGTGCAGAAGGACTGGCAGACATCTTGCTGTATACCGAGCATGTTCAATCAACCGAGAGCAGCTCAGAAGAAGGTCAATGAGCCCGGGGACTCATCAAGCACCCCCTTTTGAATCCCGTTTGCACCTGTTGGAGCTCACAATCGTGAGTGAGGATTTTCAGTGTCAACTTGAATGAGAAACTTACCCAACAATGAAAGCAGCGCTATTGTTCCTGTTGCCCCTTCTCTCCATAGGAATTTGTGTGAATACAACAAGGATTTCTGTGACTCTCTACAAACCCTTGGATGCATTACTACACAAACGGACATGTATACTTGTTCCCAGCAAATATGTGGGGAAAAGGGTCCTCTACACCGCCAACTCTACCGCCACTTTCCGCTCATTACTTCTCCAGTGTGGCGATGTCAATCCCAACCCCGGTCCTTTGCCTGAAACATCTAAGGATAGACTGAAATATTCATGTGAGTACCTACGTAGCAAACGAGATCAATGTAGAGATATGAAGGTGTCGCCTCAAACATGGAAGGTCATAACAGATCTAGGAATCAATTCTAAACCTAAATCACACAGGGGGAAGCGTGGTGGTAAATCAACAAAAATGTCCTCCTCCCCTGAAATCTCGTACACAAGTCTCGATGTTGGCCAAAAGATTCCAGTGATCCATAGACCGAGAGGAGGAAAGAGCTATCCCCCTCAACAACACCGCAAAAGGAAACAATTCCTCACTAACATTGATACTCACCACTCTCATCATCGGTTTTGTGTAAAAGGATATGATCTGCCTACAGTGTTACTGTCAAATGTGCGGTCTCTACATAATAAGTTGGATGATCTCACGATTGTGGCCACATATAATAATGCAGATGTTATCGCCCTGACAGAGACATGGTTTGACCCAATGACACCTCTGGAGCAATATTCCTTACCTGACGCTCTCTCTTCTCTAATCACCGGAGTGGACGACCTGGAGGTGGAGTAGCAATATACGCTAAGCACCATCTTAAACCAAGTCTTCTGTCTGTCAAAATACCAGATAACATTGAAACTATATGGTTACATCTGAGACCGCCACGTTTACCTCGGCAGTTATCTAGTCTCATCGTCTGTGTCGTATACTACCCCCTCGCCACCCGTATGCTGAACAATATATTGATCATTTGATATCTACAAGTGATGCACTGATGTTACAGTATCCTGAAGCGGGAATATCATTCATGGGGGATTTCAACGATTTGAATCTTGAAATGATCCTCGCTAATAACAAATTTACCCAAGTAGTGATGGAACCCACCAGAGGAAACAATGTTTTGGATAAGATCGTGACTAATCATGCCAATCTTTACTCTCATGTTCAAGTTATCTCTCCTATTGCTGCCAGCGATCATAATTGTGTTCTTTGGATCCCAGCCAACCGATCACGTCCACAAAATACAACAAAGAAAAGAGTCGTACGTCCCCTAAAAGATAGTGGATTGAGGTCTTTTGGAGATTGGATTACTCACCATACTTGGGAAGAACTTGCGCAGATTGATGATCTTTCCAAAAAGTGTGATGTGCTCTTGGAAAACATTCGCTCTCGTCTTGACACTTACCTTCCAACAAAGACCATCCGGCTGCACAAATTAGATAAACCATGGGTTACCGCTAAAGTCAAAACTCTTATACGTCGCAGGCAGATAGCTTTTGCTAGTAAACAATTATCTCTGTGGCGCCATCTAAGAAACAAAACACTACGAGAAATAACAAAAGCAAAAAATCGTTATTACAACACCAGAATTCGCGATCTGAAGGCAAGAGATCCTGCATCATGGTATAGACAAATAAAACTCATCACACATGGTGCGCAAAATGATACTACCATCCACATTCCAGACAATGATACAGCTGATGACGTGTCAATTGCCAATTATATCAATGAATATTTCTGTTCGATAGCAGCTGACTTACCTTCACTGGACAGAAGCAGGTTACCAGCCTTCCTTCCAGCCCAACATCAGTGTCCTATAGTACGGCCTTGGGAGGTGTATAAAATCTTGAGCACATTAAACCAGGGAAAGGCGAGCATTACAGGAGACCTACCTGTACGGATCCTGAGAGAATTTGCTTGTGAATTAGCTTCTCCCCTTGCTGATATTTTGAATGCTTCTTTCCGAAAGGGTGTAGTACCATATCAGTGGAAATGTGCTGAAATAGTTCCGATCCCCAAGTGTGTATCCCCCACTGTACAGGATTTGCGCCCGATAGCTCTCACGAGTTACTTTGCAAAAACTGCGGAATCGTTCATTGCTAAATGGTTAGTTGAAGACATAGCTCAGCATATTGATCCCAACCAGTACGGAAATCGGAAAGGCCTGTCAACAAATCACTACCTCATCCAGTTGCTTCACCAAATACTGACAAATGCTGAAAATTCAAAGGCGATATCAACGATTGTTTTGACCGATTTTTCTAAAGCATTCGATAACATAGACCATAACATCCTCGTACAGAAGTTGCTTGACATGAGTGTAAGACCCTGCCTTGTTTCTTGGATCGTGAGTTTTCTTGAATTTCGTTCTCAGTGTGTTAAGTACCATGAAAAGCTATCGGACTGGAAAAACATAAATGCAGGTGTCCCCCAGGGCACTAAACTTGGGCCAATTTTATTTCTGATAATGACCAATGATGTATGTTCAAATGTTCCAGTACAGCATTTAAAGTATGTGGATGATATGACTTTGATTGAGAGTAGGAAAATGACTCAACCATCCAACATGCAGCATGCTTTGGATGAAATTAACCAGTGGACCAGACACAACAATATGAAATTGAACCCCTCAAAGTGTGTATCAATGACAATAACTTTTTGTAAAAACCCTCCTCTGCATAATGCTTTGTTCATTGCAGACGTTGAACTAGGTACTGTCACCCAGACAAGGATATTAGGTGTTGTGATTCAATCAAACTTGAAATGGGATGGTCATGTTACTGAGGTCCTAAAAAAGTGCAACAAAAAGTTATACATGCTTCGCTCCCTCAAACGTTTCCACCTCCCCACAGCTGATTTAGTTACTGTATACTCAGGATACATACGTCCTGTTCTTGAGTATGGCTGCCCAGTGTTCAGTGGCTCCCTCACAAAGAAACTTGAAAGTCAGTTGGAAATGATTCAGAAAAGAGCCTGCAGAATAATATTAAGCAAAAACTACACATCGTACATTACAGCTCTTGAAACCTGCAATTTGGGCACTTTAGCTGAAAGGAGAAGACAGCTGAGTCTAGAATTTGCTTGTCGGATGATTAAAAACCCGCTTGTATCCCACTGGCTACCTGCTAAACACCAAGGACATCAATACACATTGCGTTCGAACACAAGGTACCAGCAATACAAATGTAAAACAAAACGGTTTCAGGACAGTGCAATTCCATATTTCATTAATTTACTGAATAATAAAGATTAGAAGTTTTTATGCATTTGTATAAGTAGCATATCAAGTATGATGTTTTCCGGCTGTATGTTCATCAGTCTATTTGCCTGTGTTGTTTTTGATATGGTATTATTTGTAATAGAAAAAATATATTGCGGATTTGAGTAAATGACCGGATATTTGGTACATATGAAGTAATAGTGAGAATTTCACTGATCTTTTCAGTTTTTGAGCCATAATTTTTATGATTGTTATAGCAGAGACGGGTAGATTTCGCTTTTCTTTTCTTTTAATTTCGGATATTGTTTTGTTATAAAGAAAAACAATGAGTGTGGATTGAGTTGATCTCTTTTCATTTCAGATTTTGATTTGAGATATAGTTTCTTTTTTTCTGATGGATGTAGTTTTTTGATATGTAGGCCTAAAAGGTATACATGTTTTATTTATGTTGAAGGATGAGCTGTCATGATGATAACAATTGTTTAAAAGAAAAGAAAGAAATATTGTTTATTTTATTGAAATTTGGCACACGTGATTAATGTGATGTGTAGGTGTGATTTTTTTTTTTTTTTTAAATCAAAATCAATATATGTAGATGAAATAGTAATGGAAAATTTTTAATGACTAGTTGTGTAATGATATGTTGACAGTGAATTTTTTCCCTTTTCCTCATTTCTTCTTTTTTTGTTTTTTCTTTTCTTTTTGAAAAAGTAATCTGAGTATTGATGGGCTGGTACCCTCACTGATTTTATTATCAGTTGTAATAGTAATGATTTTTTTTTTTATTCAGTGTTGAGCAGTGTTGCCATGTTGACAGGATATTTTTTATCTCCTTTTTCTTCTCGTTTTTGTAAAAGCAATTTCAGAATTGATTGGGCTGGTACCCTCATAGATTGATCACTTCTTGTGATTTACCACATGTGACCACTGTAATATTTGTTCTTTTTTATGTCATGTCCTTATATCATTGTTTGTACAGAGCACCGAAATAATCTGTCTATTTTTATAACTATGATTGTAAAACATGTGCAATTCAGCCTTTGGCTGCCAGACATGATTTCTAATAAAACCTGTTCAATTCAAAAAAATTCAAATCTTCGTATTTCGATTGAGCGAATTTGTCAAATTATATAGCGAGAATGGTATCTAAAAATGATGATTTTTTTTTTTTTTGGCAATATATTATACTAAGATATCCAAAATCATGAATGTCTGAAAAGATGTTTCCATGCATGTTTTGTTTGTTTGTTTGTTTGTTTGTTTGTTTGTTCGTTCGTTTGTTTGTTCATTTCCATCTGAGAAGATGGCTGGATGGCCCATTTTATTATTCAGCTACACGAAGCTGGTCTTCCATGTGGTCCGGTTGGATGTGAGGTGGGACCACTTCACCGGGTTAAAGGACAAGTTCACCTTCATAGACATGTGGGTTGAGTGAATGCAGCAATATTAGTAGAACACATCAATGAGAGTTTGAGGAAAATCGGACAATCCGTAAAAAGTTATGAATTTTTGAAGTTTCTGCTCAGTCATGGCTGGATGAGAAGACTACTACACTGTAAAAACATCGGTGTTAGATTTAACACAACGGGTGTTAAATCTAACACCGATCAAACTTCAATAAAGGACCACACCCACAGGTGTTAAAAATGCACTGCGATGGTGTTGAAAAGTGTTCACTTGACACTTCGTGGTGTTAATTTGACACTGTACCTGGTGTTATTTTGACACTGTACTGGTGTCAATTCAAAAATGACACCACATGGTGTTGATTTGATATTTGTTGGTGTTAATATCAATGGTTTAACACCCGTCCAGCTTCAATAAGAGACCACACCAGCTGGTGTTACTTTGGTGTAAATTTATTTTCACATTTTTTCAAAAATCTAGTATTCTAATGTAAAATTCTTGATCGTCTTGTTTAAATTAAAAATCAACAATAAGTGCATGCAGTTACTAAGAAACTCTTCAAAAAATAGTTTAAAATTTGGAAATGACACCCGGAGGTGTTAATTTAACACCATAAATGAGCACCGAAAATTTAACACCAGCTCGGTGTTCACTATTTAACACCGGACTTTTTGCAGTGTATAGCTTGTGATGTCATATGAGTACAACTATATAAAGAAAGTATAAAGACAATTCAAGATATTCTCACTTTTCTCACATAATAAAAGAACACTCGACTTCTCTCTTTCAGATGTTAGGGGAAATAATATTACCCCTAACATAAGTCATTAACATGTCGAAGAAATGTGCACTTTATTCAAAAAGTCAAGTTTTGTGAAATTCTCTTTTTATTTTCCTTATATTGTTGTACGCATGTGACATCATACACTGTAGTAGTCTTCTCCTCCAGCAGTGATTGCACAAATACTTTAAAAATTCATAACTTTTGAATGGATTGTCGGATTTCCCCCAAACTTTCACTGATGTGTTCTACTAATATTGCTGCATTCTCTCAATCCACATGTATATGAAGGTGAACTTGTCCTTTAAACACCCTACTCTTTGCGATGAATGAATGCAACGGGATCTTTTAAGAGCATTAGTTGTGACTCTCTTATACACGCAACCTCCATTTTATGTCCTATCCGAGGGACAGAGTGTTTTGCCTCTTCAGTGCTAGAGGGAACGTATAATATGATTACACACAACATTGCTCAGTCCAGACTCGGTACGTTCGAACCCGGGCCTTTAGGATCGTGAAACACGCGCTACCGACTGAGCCAACTCACCGCCCTGTCTAGCTGAATAGGTTGATATAACATCGTCTTTCAATGATGAAAGCCTTACACCTAACACAAAGCTGATAAGATTATACTAGTAATGATTTTATTCTGCCAGAGACATACAAAATAGCCATATATTATTATCATAAAGAGGGCCGCCAAGATGACCCCCAAGGTGTGAATTAAAGTCTATATTGTCAATAAAATTGCACTTTTTTGTTGAAATGTTGAAACTCTTGTCGTGTGTTTTTTGATGAAACTAATAACATCATTGAAAATAGCAGCAAACAGTGACTGCGATTTCATGCAACGATAATCTTCAAAACTTGAAGCTGCACTCTATCTGGAAGAAGATGAATGAGAAGAGTGCGGGGGAGGGGGGAGGGGAGCGGAAACACCACGGGTGATACTGGCGTCCGGAAAAGGTTTAATAAAGCTGCAATGTATAATGCGTGGCCATATGCAGGTCATTTTCGTGCAGGTAGGCCTATTTTTGCGGTGGGGGGGGGGGGATGAGAACACGCTGTACAGATAGGGGAGGTTGTAGGCGGGGGTATCCCCTGCCACATGATGGAGCATTAACTATGATTAATTTGTAGTCTAGTGCCAACCTTCAGTGGAAAATATTTAAATTTTCCCATTAAAAACAAATTATTAAAAAATGCATATTCACGGACAATGTGAATTGCTAAATATTATGGTATCTGCACAGTGGGTTCCTATGTGCGTGTGCGCCGTCACTTGCTGGTCTCAATCTATATTTGGAGGTGGACCAAGTAGGTAAGTGGAGTATTTGAAAATCGTCAATCAAACCACATTTTACATTTTGAACAATCTCGCAGATACAAAATCCACCAAAATTGAAAATCAATAGAAAAGTAATTAAGTATATCAAGCTTAGAAGCTGAAGGAGGGAATGGGAGGTGATTATAGTTTCCCCCCCCCCCCAAAAAAAAAAAAAAAAAGAAATCGAGTAGAGGGGGTTCGTCCTCCAGCTGTCCCCTTCCAATCAAAGCCACACCTGGCGAATATATGCTCTTTAGAATGATCAAATGCACTAAAAAAAAAAAAAATCTATTGAAATAAAGATCTGTTCCCCAGTCCAAGGTGATTAGGTTTCTTTAATAAAAAAGAAAAATCACCATTTATACAAAAATACACTGCATATAGGAACCATTTCTTAATTTTTCTAAAATCTCACATAAAACCTCTAGGGGTGAAAGAGTTGAATCATTAATTTTAAATTTGGATGTAGCATCCTCATCATAAGGTAGAACCAGCATTTCTCTTTTTATATTTATTGCAATATTAGGCAATAATAATAAAAAAGAAATTTCTTATATTTGGCTAGCAATTTTGGCAACTAACGTGAATATTATCAAAATCCCCAAGGAAACAAGAGTTGCAATTTCCAGATTTATGAAAATATAGCATGGAAATTTCAGTTTTTACTAGGTCCATTTTGGCAACCATCTTGAATATCTGAAAATACTCAAGGATGCAAGAGTTACATCATCTATCCGGATTTACCCTCAAAATAGGTTAAAGCCATCAAGGACATTTGAGCAAATAAGGTTGCTTGGCTCTTAATCTGACTCTGACATCTAAGTTTACGTGTTCTGCAGATTATGTTGATTTTGTTGTATTGACAGCAAAATGACGCAGAAGAATGAAAGTGCATCAAAATTCAATGTTTGAAAAGTGAACTATTGTATGTCTGCTGCTCTTGTTGAGGCTATCGATACTGTAGATTCACGCATTAGCATTTTCGCTGTTGGGTTTGTTCGGGATTGCTAATTGGTATAATAATAAAGCTGGAAAACATTAATGCTGAACATAAACTTAACATATCAAATACTATTGATTGATTGATTGAGGTTCAGTCAACGCTTCCATAAAAGTCAACAACAGAAACAGACAGCATTACAAACAATAAGACATATATAAAAGGATTTTACAACAACATTCACGAGAAATACGAGAAAATAAAATAATTGGAAAGTGCTTGGAGACAAGCAGCAGGAAGGCACAGCCTGTCTCCGAAAAAAAAAAATAAAATATATATATGAAGAGTTTGTTTGCAAAAACCGATAAGTCCATATTTGCCAAATGGAGATATTTGCGATTAAAGGTCAAGAAAAATAAAGAGAACAATAAGAAAATTTTTGCTTCTTTTGACCATAACTTCAAAAATATACCTTTATATGTAATGACCAATGTATCATTCAAAAGGTATTATTTTGTACATTATGACAGAAATCGTACTTCAAAATCTTCAAAAATGGACTTATCGGTTTTTGCAAACAAACCCTTCATATATATATGTGTAATATATTATCATGTACCACGTAATCATGCAATTGAAATATTATTGACGAATATAAAAACATCTCAAATTCAGCAAATTGAAATAAGATTTTACATACCTATATTACAATGCAATTATTTCAATGTATACGTTATATAATCTTATTATAAAACTCATATGTGTAAAACAGCAAATTGTTCATGAATATAACGTCGTATTAAACCGGGACAAAAATCAATCTTCTAATGGACTTTGGGTAAAAATAAAAAACAAACAAAATAAGAGACACGTGAAGAACAGCAAAGTGTATTTGAATATACTTCATTTGATTAAAGATAGAATTTATTGCGTAAAGGGAAACAATCACAATTGTTATTACATTTACTATCACCATGCACTTTAAACACGTCAAACACTGCATATTGTATACGATTGATATCGTAAGTACACAAAGTTGATATGCATATAATGCGTTTATATTCTTATGATGTAACAGGTATAGGGAAACCTAACATACATAATTTGTTATATTTTCAACTTTTTGCAATAAAATATAGGGTACCAAGCCAATGCAAACATTTTTTAGATATGAAATTCATTGAAAAAGATGTCATTTATCTCTAGGTGATTCTTACTTCATGAAGCATATGCCACAGGTATGTAGAAAAGAAAAAAAGTCTAATAGCACACAAGCAAAGACATTGTATGCAAAGTCGTTTTGTCATCTGCCATAGAATGTGATTATTTCTCATATATATCAATACAATACTGATAACGGTTCACCGTATACAGCATAATTCAAGAGAAGTAGAATCATCTCACCCAATACAAATGTGATGCATGAGGTGTGTATGTGGATGATGAATTAACAATATTTTCATCAAGTTTTATGACAATTGACTGGCTTCTCCGTTTTATCTACGTGTGTATACTGCATCGATAATATATTTTTGTATAAACAGGTATATTCATTTTGTAGCTTTTGAGGTGCAATGAATAGGTTTCTATATATATCGTTGCTTGTATATCAACACTTTTATCTCCCCTTTTCTCTTGACCTCCCCCGCTTCTCTCATATTCGGCTCACTCGGATTTTTTGTCATCATAATGTACCTCAACTCTCACTTCTCTCTTTTTTTCTAATGCTCCCTGCGTCCTTTCAGTTTACTTGGCTTTTGCTCCCTCCCCAATGTCTATGACTTTTTATATCTAAATTCATAATAATGTCATTTTTTAGCAGTGTCTTGTATTGTATTATTGTTTTAAAAAAGTGTAATAATAATCACATTTATCTGCACACATTCACTTCACGAGAAGTATATATAGAATT
Organism: Diadema setosum; assembly: GCA_033980235.1. Taxonomy (NCBI): domain Eukaryota; kingdom Metazoa; phylum Echinodermata; class Echinoidea; order Diadematoida; family Diadematidae; genus Diadema; species Diadema setosum. Next base: position 564,901 of record CM067063.1, on the reverse strand, counting down.
AGCTGAATATAAGAAATACGAAATTTTTGATAAAATCGTTATTGCATCTTTAATAATCACATTTAACTGCACACATTCACTTTATGAGAAGTAGAATTAGCTTACCCAATATCATGGAAGGCCTACATATTGTATTCGGATGATGCATTTCATGTTATTTAGATCAAGCTTTATGTTTATTGATTTGATACCTCTTCTTTTTTTTTTCTCATTCGTACCACATTGATGATATGTTTTTGTATCAAGAGGTATAATGTGTGTATATAATTATAGAGTTTGTGGTTTACACTTTATATGAAAGAATTGATTTTATTTGTTATTTCAAATATTGGATAATTTGTTGTTGTTTTTTTATGATGCACAATGTATAGGTGTCATAATAGCCACGCAGAAATGGTCCATACTTTCTGCAGTCAACATTTCATTCTTTCCCTCGGCTTTTCTCTCTTGACCGCCCTTGGTTCTCGTATATATCCCGCTCACTCGGCTTTTTGTTGTCATACACCTTCTTTTCCCTTCCTTCTATTAATATTTTTATACCCTCCTCCATTCCATCCGCTTACCAGACTTTGCCTTTGTACCTTTTTGTAGAAATATTTTGTACATTTTTGGATTTCCCCGTTCAGTGCAATATAAATTTCATTACATTGTGCATAGTATCTCCCAAGAAGAATCTCATCGTCTAGTAATTAAGGCTCTGATGCTAAAGCATGTCAGGAATCTAGTGCACGTGTGTGATCACTTGTGTGTAACAATAAGAGATAGGAAATCAGCAGGAGCGTAGTGGTGTATATGCAAGAACATGAGAGAAAGAGCGAGTGAAAGTGACAAAGAGCGAAAGGAGAGAGGGAGAGGTGTTGAAAGAGAGAGTGTGAATATCGAGGGGCGAGAACAATATTTCTGGTGCTACTTCCGGGTTTTATCTCATTTTTTCTTTTTATTTCTTTTGTTTTACCAACAAATAAAGAAGGGGCGCGCGCCCGGTGTGCCCTCTCTGGATCCGCCACTGCGTCTACATGTCCTGTCGTAAGACCTCGTTTTATGATCTCTACTACATTGTATTATGCTTTCTACTTGTTTCGTTTGTATGAATGCTTGTTTTGTAATCCGTTTAGTCTCTTTTACGATGTAATTCGATGTGCAATTCAGTCTTATGACTGCGAGGCATTGATACCTCAATATAATACCGTTTATCTATCTATCTATCTATCTATCTATCTATCTATCTATCTATCCATGTAATCTATCTATCTATCTATCTATCTATGATATCTACAACATTGCACGCACAACTAGGTTTATAGTTTCAATGTTCCATTGCTTATCAGTTTGCTGTGGTCTTTTGTCATCGGTACAAACTTCTCCTGTGTGGTATCGATAATAAAGATGTCGTCTTTCATGATCTCGATGTCGAAACCCTCTTTGACCAAAGTGGTTTTCTTGTGTTTGAACGTCGACGTGATGTCCATCTGGTCCATGACACGCACAAACTTGGGACAGGCATAGCTCGGTAGGCGTGACCTGATGTGTGCATACAGGGCGTGCCAGTCGATGTGATGGCCTGCTCGTAAAACGACGGCTGCCATGCCTGCTTTCCCGACTTGATCTTGTCGTGTGTCAGAGAGAAAAGAAAGAGTTTGATTAAAGGTGAAATGTCACTCCATTCTGTGTGTAGGCCTAGAAGAACATTGGTATTTGTGTGTAAGTAGACTTGCGTTTATTGTTCACTCGGAATATGATTACTATTGATATTCTTGGAATAATGACTAACAATAATTATACAGATTTAACATTAAACATTGATATTCGACTCAAACTAATGTTATAAATTTGCCGGAATATCAACAAAAATGAATAAATGATATGTATGATGTATATAACTTTGGTGTTCTCTGTATATTTTCAAATCTTGCCCTCCAATGATTAGTAGATCTGTAAAGCAGAAAATGGCCATGGTGACGAATGGCTCCATGCTGAAACAAACCATCCCTAACCTGGTACTGTAACTCCGTACACATTCGCCTCGAGAATAGCGTCAAACGTATTGATGACCTGCGAAACCTCCGTCGTAGACACATTTTCCCCTTTCCATCTGCGAAAATTAAAATTGATTGTATAGTGCACTCCCGTTATGATGAACACGGCTATAACGAAATTCCGGTTACAACAAAATAAACATTCAGCCGCAACATATCTACTCTATGCATTTTTATTGTTCATTTGTTCGGTTATAACGAAATTTCGATATAACGAAAGAAAACTGCTGGTCTCGAGGACTTCGTTATAACGGGAGTCTACTGTAATCACCTTGCTTTCTTTCTTTCTTTCTTTCTTTTTTTTTGTGTACGTGGAAAGGGAGAGGGGGCTAAGGAGTGATGGGTGCGGAAATAACACAAATTACCAAAATTATACATTTACAACATGTGTATTATCTTAACTCCTCTGAATATAAGAAATACAAAATTTTAGATAAAATCGTTATTGCATCTTTACTTTTTACATTTACTTCCCTAACCCCGCCTGTGATAGAATATGCACAAATTTCACACACACACAACCTATGGACAGGAAATGAATAGGGCTCGCAGAGAGTTAATGTGGACGCAAATGTTTACCTTTGAGTTACAATACATAGATTTAACACCACAAACAGTAAACAATTAATTTTCTGAAATGTCTCATGCGTGAGACCTTGCCATATGTGAAATAATTTCTATACATATAGGCCACAATTCATGGAATCTACTTCCCTCGTCTTTATAGAGTATCCAAATTTGAAACTCGTTCATTTCTGTCTATGAAAAACATATACTCTTAGGGTTTAACGATTGATGGCACTACTAATTTAAGATCTTAAAATTACTTCCTTTAGCTCTTTTTGTATACCGACTGCCATCTTCACCTTTATACAGCCAACCATTATAGGTTACTCTTTGGAACAGTAACCCTGTAATCAAATTTGTAACAACTGATCAATGTAAGCTACTTTTGTCGATTATCGTCTTTCCTCTCTTTACTTGTGGATTATGTTCGTTTGTTCATTATTCGATCTTTCTAAATAATATCTCTTAATGGAAATAAATGATGAATAATTGAATATTATACCGGAATGTGTCTCCGACTCGATCCTTGAAGTATACATAGCCGTCGTGGTCAATCATGAGAAGATCTCCCGTGTTAAAGTACACGTCCCCAGTCTGTTTCACACCGCTAACCAGTTTCCGCTTACTCATTATCTCGGGTCCCTTGTAGCCAGTGTAAGGACTGTTTTCATTCACCTTGCTTAGGGCCAACCCGGTCTGACCTATTTTTTTTTTTTAAAGCAAAAGGGAACATGATTAAGTAATCATTATTTTTCACTTATAAAGGGCCCTCGATTAACCATGTTCTTCGACATTTAATGCTATTCAAATACGTGCAGATGTCGATTTCGTCTTAAATTCATTGTCGACCCTGAATCACTTGCACGGCTTACTAAAATCCAGACTCGAATACCAGGAAGACAGTCAGCAGACAAATCGTTGTGTGGACCGGAAGCAGAATCTATTCCACGACATCGAGTGGTTGAAATATCACTTTGCATGTTTTCTTAGATACTTCCACTCATTCGGACCAACAGCATGATAATTATTTTGTAGATGCAGGCCTACCCCAGGTAATATGACGTAAAAGTTGGTTCGGAAATACACTAATCAAACCAGCTTAACTCGGATGGCCCTACGTTAATCACAATTGAACGATGATCAAAATATCTAGGTTGACTGTGTCACGTCTGCATGACAGTCTGGAGACACATCAAGAGTTTGTATGATACAACACATTCAACATAAGACACTGTCACTTCGTGTCACTCTCTGTGGTGAGATGTGAAGCTGGTATACACACCATTTTGTAACAGCACACAGAGACCATCTTCTCCCCGCTTCGGCTCACCGCTCCCGTAGTCATAATCCACGATCTCCACATCGTCTTTGATCTTCTGCTCAGGTAAAGAAATGAAGACATAGGCCTAGTGTTCTAAATTCTTTAGAATAAACATGACGATAAGGCATTTCAAAGACAGGGAAGCGGTAGGATATGAAACAAAGTCATTCAAGAATTCAGATCCGTCATCGTGAGTAGGAAAACCGATTTTATAGCAATTTAACAAGTGAGTGGCATTTGTTAAAGTCACGGCAACATTGACTAACCTTCAGAAACCACGGGTATCTGCCAACAGTTCCAACTTTTCCGTCGATGTTTATGAATCCAAAGTTGCCCTCCGTAGCTGCATAAATCTCAAATAGTTTCCCCACTTTGAATCTCTCCTGGAATTCCCGCCAGATTTCTGGTCGAAGTCCGTTGCCTTGGGCGAAGCGTATTTTGCGTGGATATATTCCATCATTTGATTTCTAGGTGCAACGGAGATGGAGATTGATTAGTAATGAAGTGACTACCTTTTAGTTTATAAGAAATACACATGGGCCATATCAACCTTTGTTTTGTCATGTTTTGGGGTCTCCTATCATCCTAATAAAGTATGTGTAAAATATTCGAAAATAACTATGGAGTAGATTTTAAAGGAAGCATGTTTCACCACCTCGGGTTCTGCCGTTCTTCACACAATTCTTGTATTCCAATACCAAGTTTTTTGAATGCTGCTACACATGATAAGTCTTATTCAGTGTCTTCGGCAAACAATATCAAGAAGGGAACTCTCCCAATGATCCTGGGTTTCGATGTGTTTGCAAGTCCCCCTCCCTGAATTATTCATTTTCAAATGCGAAAGTGTGTGTGCGTTTATGTGTGCTTGTGTGTGTGTGTGTGTGTGTGTGCGCGCGCGCGCGCGCGCGCGTGTGTGTATGTATGTGGCCGGATTTGCAACTGTTTTAGACTGGCAGTCACATTACCCATGTTGATGTAAAATTCAAGGCATGAAAACAAGCGACGAAGTAGAGCCCATAATAAAGATCCTGTGCAATGAAGTGTGTACCAGCAGTCTTGAACGACGAAGATAGATAGATAGATATCGATAGAAAGACAGACAGATAGACAGATAGACAGATAGAAAGATGGATAGATAGACAGATTGCTAGATAGATAGACAGATAGATAGATAGATAGACAGATAGACAGACTGTTAGATAGATAGACAGATAGATATAGAAATCAGAGAGAGAGAGGTGGGGTGGAGTGAAAGTATAAGAGAGACTTTCCATTCCAAGCAGGTCATACCGCATACCAAGTGAAGCTCCTCTGTCATCCTCACCTTGGGCTGAGCAAGCAGGTAACGGCAGATCTCACCGATATAATGAAAACCTGTCGCACGATGCTGTCTGATGTCATCCCAGAATCGAGTTGCAGAAAACTTTTTGGCCACAGCCACTGTTCCACCTTTAAAACGACACACAGACAGCTTGAATAATCTATATCGATATCGATCGATTAGGCATAAAAAACATAGGGGTAAACATGAAGAAACCCGCAAAAACATTGTGCGGCTTTTGATGAGATGTATATTGCAAAAGTTGCAGGCTCAACGGTACTAATCAGTATATACAGTACAATAATCTCGTGTCTTTATAGAATATCACGTAATGCTCTGCCTAACAGACGAGAGAGTGTTAAGATCCAACCTGATCAAAAGCTGTAATCAATTACTCTTGAATCCTTTACAGATTAAGATGCGATAATTGATCCTAACTTACGGAAGAGCTGACCAAGTACGCATAGGCTGATCTGTTGAACAAGTCAGATGAAATACCATGAAAATAGGTCATATTATATATAATTTGATGGCATCGTCTATGCTTCTTTCTCAATATGCCTACGGATGCATATTCCATCAGTCTTTTTTAGGGCAGTAACGCCTAAATCCAGCAATATTGTGTGTATTTATCATTGATTTGTCTGCCATCTGTGCACATAATGTTGCGTTGTGATTGCGGCACGTTGCATTTTGCTAATAGATGTAGATTGTGTTAAATTATATAGACCTCATGATCAAACGTGAACCCAGGTATTGTGCCTTTTGCGTCAAATTGTGTGTTGATTGGCAGAGATGCGTTGAAACTCTAGCTGCCAATGGACAGAGATTACCTGACGCTAAATTCGTTGATGCTCATATTAAGTTGGACTAAACATAGCTTACTAGGTAACCAACCGTATTCTCTCCATGAATTAATAACATAGATAAGGACTGACAAATTGTCGTTACAAAGAGTAAGTTTTACTGTCTGATACAGTTTTAGGCAGACAATGCGTTTGTGTGTGTGTAGTGGAGGGGATTGATCAACCACATTAAAAAAGAAAGATCGACAACATACCGTAATACCATACGGAGAAGACGCCTTGTAGCATCGCTGCTGAGTGATACAGGGGTAGAGCCACGTAGTACACATCGTCAGGGGTGATATTGGAAAAGAAGTGGAGATAAGTGGAGCGAATGATCTTCCGATGTAATACGACCACAGGCTTCGGCATGCCTAAACCCAAGCAGGGAGAAGAGAATGGGTCACCGACCGTTTGTGTTAATTGTGTATAAGTGTGTGGGAATAAATGTGTCTGCTTAAGTTGGATGATTAAGATGACCATTTATAGATCACCTTTGCTGATCTGACAGGGCTGACGTTTAGCCACCATTTCTCATCTCTTACCACATAATTTACATACAACACATCGAACAAATCGAAACAGTATATCCCTAAGCCTAAAGCCCATCGAAATATTTCGGTGAAGAGGTTCTCTAAGGATGGTTCACTTATACGACCAAAGATAATGTTCCCACATCGATTGAAAATAAAGCATTGTGACGTCACCACTTGAAATATCTACTGCCATTGCTTTCATTGATACATACCGTTTTCACATATTGAACAGGAACAAAGATTGTTTCCCCAACTTTTTTCTCTCTTTTTTTTTTATGTGTAAGAGTATGTTGACGATGGACATAAATCATATAACTATTCACATTATGTACTCGGTAGCAGTGCTTTACAAGTTCTTGTATGGGACTGTCTATCATCTGTAAGTTCGTACCGCATAGACATCGGCAGTCATCCATTCACACTGGAAAAAGGAAATAAGAATGATTTCGACTAGAGTCTGATCGTGAGATATATGATTATTCGGCTACTGTTGGTCTACTGCACCGCATGTTGCTGCATGCCTCCAGTGGAGATTCCGTGGAAAATATGAGGTAAAGTAGGGGATGGTGAAAACTGTAAACCTGGTATAGAAATGTTTTTACAAAATGGATCAGAATAGTTTAAACAAGCCTTTCACTCCAAAGCATAATATCGCCGACTATCTGACATTGATAGCAGGCTGCTAGTATATTCCTTTGAGAAAACTGAGAGGAGTAATTGTGTGGTGCCTGCTGATTAAAAAACAACAACAAAAGCGAAAATTGTTATAATGATCATAATGAGGACGACGATGATACTAAAACTATAAATAACGATATCAATGACAACGATTATGATAATGATAATGGGGATTATGTGATTACTACTCATCTCAGGCTTATCAAAAAGAACTGACAGAATGCACGTCATAGGGGTAGAAATATATGCTTTAATAATGTTTGAAGTTCTTGAGATGACCACCTGCTAAGGTTAAAAATGAAGGCCATGTTACGATTTATGAAGAAAAAAAAACAGATATTGAATACCGATCTCGAACACTACACTATATAAATGTGTATACATGCACATTTACATGAGTAACTTACCTGTTGTGCCAGAGGTGAATATGTAGATAGCTAGGTCGGTCAATGAATACGCATCCCTCGCGTAGGGTTCCTTTGGGAGGTGCGATGTTTCCATAGTAACCACTTCACGGGGTGACTTGATGTCCTCCTTGTTGTCATCGTTGATCAGCCATGCGTCGATTCCGAGTTCGAGTAGCTCAGGAAGAATCCCCTCAACGACTGGAAGGAAGTCTGTGAAATGAAAACAGAAAAGACATTTCACTTTTCTCGAATAAGTCTGGGGTCTGTTTCACAAAGATCATGGACCTAATATACATGGACTGTTCACTGCAGTCTTTCTTTGATGTAATGATCGTTGCCGACACCTGATTATGTGCATCTTAATGAGTACATTCAGGTGTCTGGACAATAACGATTGTGTGATCATATATCGTCACTAACAAAAGAATCTTTTCCCCTCATTTCAGTCTTGTTTCGCTGATGTGTCTTTTCAGACGGAAATGTCTTTGAATAAATACAGATGATGGGGAGCAGCAAACTTGAGATCATTAAAAGTTTCGTGTCAAAAGATGGGTAATTGCTGATTCGCACATTTTTGCACACGCATAAGACCTTGCCTAATGGAAAGATATATCTGTTCTCTACCATTACCCTCCCTTTTTTATCTGGAATAAGCTGGAGAAAAATGAAATATTGAGATCACAAATGACAATCATTCTGCCCAAATGTTAGCTTTCTTTTAAAAATTGCCTGCTTCTCCCAAGCGAAATTGTTTGAGGTACCACAACTGCACATTCACTTTACTTGATATTTGTGAGTTATTTTCTTCTGCGCATATAGTTTTAGATTTTTTTTCGAATCTCCGTCTTGTTCTTCTCCCGGCTTGCTGGCGGTGACGATCATGGGATCAAAGCACTGAAGCATGCTAAAAATGTCTTTGTGGCGCTTTCGAGATGCACGAGTGCATGAATGAATTAACGATACGATGAATGTCCATTTGTATTTGGTCCATGCAAAGATCGAGCTAAGTTCGACTTGGCGCTGGTCTAAATGAATTCGACTCACTGTTACACAAAGTCGATCTTAGCCTAACATTGACTTGATTTAAATAGTAACATACACTGTAGTCGAGGCAACAAAAAAAATGTAATTGAGCCAACGGCTGTGGCGGACGAGGAGTGAATTCTAGACTGAAGATTGCCAGAATTATTTTGCAACAGGTACAATTTATTCAAATTCATGATTTTCTTCCGTCTAGATGTTTTCATTGCAACTGATTGACAAATTGCCCTACATCGACGTAAATAAGCACTGAATTGATCAGTGTTTTAGTAGTAGCCATGATAAAAAATCATGGGCGTACATACTCGAGCAGGATTTGAACCTACGACCTCCTGATCACCGGACAGGCGTCATCTCCACTAGACCACCGAGCTTTCGCCCGAAAGCAAGTGTTGGTTCTAATCCTTATAGCGTGCAGCGGGTACTGCTTTGTTATTCAAATTCATGATTTTCTTCCGTCGAGATTATTTCATTGCAACTGATTGACAAATTGCCCTACATCGACGTAAATAAGCACTGAATTCAGTCGGTTGCAAAGGTACAATTTATATGAAATTTCAGTTACTAGGCGCATTCATTATCAAAATCGTTAAAAACGGTCACCTTATTTTTTTTTTTTTTTTACATAAGATATATTAGGTAAAAAGATGTTGTGTTTACTTCTGTACAGGAAATATAACCCAAATGCGGCTTCTTGACCGAGTCGCACTGATGTTTATGTGTGGCAATCTTCAAATTGGAATTGTATTCTACATGCCTAAGTTATAATGTGCGTGTTGAACTGTAATTTATGTTTAACTCTACAATAGCACTCATTTACTATATTTAGCAAATAGATTTTGTGAGATTTTCTAGATGTTTTCGTTATGTCGGTGTTCATGCATCACGCACTCACGAAATACTGTAGGCTAACCATCCAACGATGGAAGCGTCATATTATGTAATTGTTTAAATTAGTAACTTTTGAACGTATTACATGTCCAAACCATGCCTCTCTATCTTCGGGATCAGAGGATATAGAAAAAAATCAGGCCATGATAGGCACGGTGTCTGACTCGCCAACGTCTGCAGCCATGGATATTGAGATTTAAGCGGTGTCAAGTGGATAATATTGTTGCAGCGTTCAGATTAGTATGAATTGATAAAGAATATAGGTATTTGTTGTTTATTATTGCCACAACAATCTCCTTCTCCTTAAACGTTGTTTGTAGCAAACTGCAATGCCAACAATGGCCAATGAGGTACAGAGAAGTTCGTTTTCATTTAGTCTTACCGGATCCAAAGATAATTTTCTTGGCTTCACTGGCCTGCATGCAGTAAATGAGAGCCGCTGGTTTGAGGTTTGTGTTTAGAAGGCTCACCACGATACCTGCCTTCATTAGTCCAAGACACGTCCAAGCAAACACCGGCCCATTGTGGAGCAGAAGACAAATGGCATCGCCTTTCTGTAAGCTAGGATCTCTGTTCATTGCCCAGCGGGCGACTCGATTAGCCTGCCTATCCACCTCGGAATAAGTGTACACCTCGTCGTTGAATAGAATACATGGGTGATCGGGCTTATGGTAGACATGGCGATCGAGAACATCGAGGATCGTCTGTCCAGACTTCATTTTCTCCTGGATTGATGAGTTCCATTTGACTAGATTCAAAAAGTATTTGACGTCCTCAAACCAGTTCGTGTAGTTGATTCGCAGCCACGCGTATGCCACCAGAAGGGTTGTTGTAGTGGCTACAGCAGCCAAAAGACAGAGATCCCAAATCGCAACACCTTGTTCTCCTCTTTCAAGCTTAATTTGGATCCACACGCATCCAACAAGGACTGAAATCAGTGCGCCGGTTACGGCAGTTTGACAAAATCCTACCGCCATGTTGCTACAAGACACCTTGTCCTACATGCTCTTTGTAGATTTGTAATTACGTGTAGGAAGACTGATGGTACTCAGGACTTCAGTGTGAGGGATAACGATTGATTACAGCTGAACCTTTCTATGACTTTAATGAGGATCAGGCAATCATTAATGCATGAGGACCTTTGAACCCCGCCGATAAACCGTGTTTGTAATGCGGTGTGAATTCCATTCTGTCTGAGTGGCGGATCAAGTCCTGTTCAATGCGTTCTCCTAGCTCATTTGAGTTATATTATCAGTGATTTTATACCTATGCAGGGATGCACGTAAGAATAACATTATCATACACTCTGCCTTTTACTTTCCATGCTTTTCTCAGGCCTTGTATGACAAAGCCAAACATGCTTATGTTACGATTTTTTTTATACTTGGAATCAGAAATGTGTGCGATCCTTGTCTGCTCATTATTAGGCATCTGCCGTTCTATTTCCTTGGACACACACACACGCACGCACACACACACAAATATATATTTGTATATAAAGAGAGTAAGGAGGCGGTAGACGTTGCTTATTGAATCCTCACAAGTGAATTTACTTCAAGCTTTCGGGCTTTTTGCCCTTTGTCAAGACTGAGAACAAATCGGACAGAACACAAAACATGGATAAGTATATCATATACAAAAAAAAATAGTGATGATCAAGACAATAGTGAAAATAATAACGACAGTGAAAGAGGCAGAGACGGCAGAGAATAATTACACAGATGGGAGTGAATATATGCATCAATCTTACATAATATAACTTGCATACATACAATCACAAACAAGCATACATAATATCATATGCATTTATATTATGTATGCGTGTGTGTGTGTGTGTGTTGGGACTGTAACAGAGGGTAATTCATAAATCTATAATCATTGTCGACATAAGAACGCAGACTTGAAATGGATACAAGCATTTTCCTCCCCCTCGCTACAAATTGATATCAGACTGATAAGAAATTTGGGGGCCATGCAGAGTTTACAGAGCCATTAGTCAGATTCAGTGTATATCGTTGAAATACTGCAAAAATTATTACTTGTTTATACATACTGAACACGATACTTTATATCCAAATTGCATCACACGTCTTTAGTTCTAGAAAAGCCTTCTTTTTATGTTATTTCATGTGTAGACGTTTATTCAAACAGAAACTATCGGGGCCATGAGCCAAGAGTTAGTGATAAAGATGTAGCTTTGGGTTAGTAAGAGGATAGGCCCTATTTCGCATGAAATCATAGCAATTACGATTAATTGACCTGATTCATGCGTAGCAAAATGAATACAAAAGTCAATGCATGAGTAATGGTTGCACATCAAGGGTGATATAACCTTACATTACCGAGAGAAATCTTTATCATTGGTAACAAAATATCCATGTATACTACTGTATGTTTGGGACATCTAATGGATAAAGACACAAAGAAGAAATAAAACAACAAACTCAAAATGTATTTTATTATGTCAATGTGATGTGGATGGACGATGAAAAATAATCTACTGCAGCTAGAATGTATGGGAGAGGGAAAATAAATGAAGAGGAAAGGAGGGACGATAAAAAGAATTAGAGCAAGGGAGAAGGAATAAAGAAATGAATAAAAAGTAGATAATAGAAGAATTAAGAAGAACAGATAAGAGAGAAAAAGACGTGGTTTGGTTTGAATGTCAGTTTGGTAAAATCACAATCAGCAAGAATTCGACAGCTCGATAAAATATCGTTCGGGCAGCGCATCATTACTGATTACATGGCGTTGATGTACCAAATGCTATATACAGATACAGATACAGATACAGATATTTTTATTAGTCTTTCTTCCAACAAAAAAAGATAATATCAGCAGGGAATACACAGCGTGTGATAGTAAAGCACATACAGATGTACATGTATTAAGAATCTAAAGGCAAATGCTGTATCAGCATATAATACACAGGGTAGTAAAGCACATAAGAGAAGAATCTAAGGCACGTATGGAAGGCAGAATCACAAATTAAAGAAATACTTGTAGATGCAGCATCTACTGACACTTGGGTGACATCTCCTTTAGAATTTAAGAAGAGAAGGTTTCTTATTTATATTTTGAAGTGATTGTAGGAGTTTGCACCATAAATTTCATTCCACAAAGACTTCCATGCTTCTGGCCTAGCATTAATTATTTGCTATATTGAGATTAATCCTTTGTGTCCTTTGAGTGCCGATCGGTATAAACTCTATAACGCGATACACAATGTCCATGGCAAAGAAAGGGTTAATCTAATGGTCTTCCCTGCCTGTGTGCAGCGATACTGGAATACACATCATTATTTGAGTTAAGCAACTGTACAAAGAGGGAAGGAAGGTGACTTATATCTAAATTACAGTCTGTCAACATTTCTGTCTTTAAACTTACACGCCAGCAGATTTTCTTGTATTATGACTTACAATCGAGAGTACAGTTTTCTATTCATTTGTAATACACCCGGTGTGAAAGTATTGATTTGATGAACCGTTTCTCCTCATAAGATATGTCATCTCTATATCATAGAGGCAGAAAAGAAACAATATATGAAGGGTTTGTTTGCAAAAACCGATAAGTCCATATTTGCCAAATGGAGATATTTGCGATTAAAGGTCAAGAAAAATAAAGAGAATGATACGAAAATTTTTGCTTCTTTTGACCATAACTTCAAAAATGTACCTTTATATGCAGTGACCAAGATATCATTTAAAAGGTATTATTTTGTACTTTATCACAGAGACCGTACCTCAAAATCTTCAAGAATGGACTTATCGGTTTTTGCAAACAAACTCTTCATATATATATATATATATATATATATATATATATATATAGTATACAATCCTATATTGCATGAAATATTAATGTAATAACAGTGAGTATCAAAATGTGTATGATACAGAAAGAATCTGTTGATTGAGTTATACTTTAAAAAGAAAAATCTCATTCAACTTGATTTTTGTATAGATACATAATTTTCAACGTTGCATGTGATATGATCCAATGGCTTTTGCAACATAACGTTTACGTTATCATTTTTGTTTTCTATCTTTCATTTTCTTCATTCTCTTAAAGGCATTATTTGCCATTTACAGATGAAACAAAAACCCAGCTTTAGTGCTTGAACATACATGTAGTTCTAAAATGGGAGTAAAGGATCAAAAGAACTAATGTAAAATGTTAATCAGTATAATCAATGTTAAGTGTTGTTAAATATACAAAGTATGAAATGAATTGTTTCTAGAATGAACCATCTACTGTCATGAATTATTGAGATAGTGATAACTCCTTATATGTTAGACTTTATTACGAAATATTTGTGGTAGGATGTTTCGTGATACAACTGACCTACAAATGGATCAAATGTGACAACTCGAACATTCTTTAAATCACTGCTCCCAATGGTAAACAAACTTTTATTTCTCATAACCCGCCTATACAGATGATTGAAATTATTAGCAATATAGATTTTATTTTGGTTACCATCATATTAACTGGAGAATTTATCATTTGAAAGACAAACTGAATTGGAATGACAGGAGCGGGAACTGTCGGAACTTTCCATGGTATAAAGTCCACTTCCGTCCTCTGCTTTTTTAGAAAGACGCCATCCAAGTGAAGTACCCTTTTCAGAGGGTGGATTCTTCAGAGGAGGTTACCTACTGCTGTGGTTGTGGCTGAGGTTCAGTGATGGGATATGGAGCTCCAGACGTCGGGATATCAACACATTGTGTATCAGAGGCGGCGGAGTTCACTGGGTTAAGAGGGATGCTTTGAGATGCAGTTTGTGTGGTGACCTCAGTTTTCCTGCATCCCACTCGACATACAGCAACGATAGCAATGACCAAGACGATGAAGAGCCCGACTGCCATGACGGTCATGGTCACTTTGACTTTATGGTTCGTCTCAGCCACTTCAAGGGAGTAGAGAAATCAGAGCATTATTTTTTTTTTAATCTATCATAACCATGTATGATATTCCTTGTTGATATATAAGATAACATCAAAACGAGAAGTACAATTAAGAAAGATAACATGGCATATGACATCAGAAAGAAGAGAAGCATGAAGCGTAAGTTCCTGTCAGGGCTACGAATGGTACAAACGATTTAGAGCTAAACTGGATACTATAGTTGTGATACGCACAATATGTGTGGGTGCACATCACGAGTCCGACGCCCACGAGTTTTACAGCCCATTAGTCACACAACCCACGAGACGTACATCCCATTAGTTACAAAGCCAACGAGTCAGACAGCTCACGTGCTCGGCACCAAGCAAAAAAGGCCCACGAGTCCTACACAAAGCAATAAAGGCTCACGAGACCAACTAAACATAATGGGATATAATGTATGCAGCGTCGGTCTCGTGGTATTTTTGTTTTTGTTTTTTGTTTTGTTTTGTTTTGTTTTGTTTGTATATTTGTTTGTTGTTGTTGTTGTTGTTGTTGTTGTTTTGGGCCTGGTGTCGAATTAATTGACCATGTTTGCCCTGTGTCGGACTCATGGGCCTTTTTGTCTAACGCCGGAGTTGTGGGCCGTGGGCTGTATGACTTGTGGGCTGTTTGACTCACCATGGACCTTTTTTTCAACCTCGAGCTCATGGGCCGTTTGACTCGGGTTGCCCATGTTGTCAGGCTCGTGGGATGATTCCACATGTATCTGGCTTGATGAAGTTAGGTTGATTGTTTGTTAGAGCCAGAGCAATTTTCATTGATTTTTTTTTTCTTCTTTAAAATCATAAGATTATTCCAAAGCGAAGTAGGCTGGTAAATTGCACCTCGATCGCTGTGTCACAATATGACTGCTGGTAGAATTTTGATCGTGGGGGGCGGGGGGGGGGGGGGAGTGCCTATTCAAGAAATATTTACCTACACGTATTGACTGTTTAACGAGACTTAAATAAAGAGTTTAAAAATTTGTATATTTTTGTGTATATGCAAGAGTCTTTATTTTACTGACAAAAAAACCCGTAAAGACTAATGTAAAGAATAGAATAACCTAATCATAATAAGGACAGCATCATGTTCAGGCAGATAATGTATTTCTTTTCCTTCTCCTTATTCCTTCCATTTTTTCTTCTTTTTTTGTCACGGAGTGGGAACTCAAGGTGTAGGTCTTGTTTTTCCGAATTTTCACAAAAATGGGGGTTTATATGAATAGTTAGCTGATTTTTATAATACACAATCAACCACAAGGTTTAACTATAAGTTAGTTTCATAATCCGCGTCTTAACGTAACGAACAAAATATGATTACACTCTAATTGCTTACCACAGCTGACGCCAGCATCTTTATCGTGCTCACAGTTATGGTTGTACCATCCGCTGGAGGGACAGCTAGCTAGACTCGACTCCCAGCCGTCACATTCAACGTCGTCAAGAAGAATGGATCCCGTTCCTTCTCCGTAAGTCCCTCCACTCACAGCACGTGCGTAGCTTGTGGAATATCCGAGTTGTCTGCAAACGACCCGGGCGTCATTGTCATCCCAGTTATCATCACACACTGTGCCCCAGGCTCCATTGTAAAGGATCTCAACACGACCCTCGTAGTTCCTGCTCCCTCCAACGAGACGGACATTGTTCCAAGGATAATAGGTCGTGGAGTCATACCAACCTGATCAAATACAAAATAAAAACACTCTATTATTCATGCATGCATTTCTAATTTTGATTTTTTTTTTTGATTTTTTTTTTTTTTTTTTGGTGGGAGGGGGGGGGGGGCAGAATGGAGTTATTGTTTTAGATTATGTAGAATGCGTTAATAACATTGATAATTTCATTTATCAAAACAAAGATCAAACAAAGTCACAGGAGGGCCCTGCGCTGCTTACACTTTAAAAACAAAAACAACAACAAGAAAAAGAGAATGATTTTGTATAATTCAATCGCCGATTTTTACTGTCACACGAATTATTTCTTCTTTTAAAACAGACTCCTTAGGGTTGCTGATTGGTTTTTATACAACTTAGGCACATTTATGTTTCATTTATCAGCCAACGGCTTGCCTGACGTATTTACTCATATGTTTCAGATAAAAAAAATTGTACCGTCCATGCTTACCCCACAAGACTTTTACGTACTCGCACACTCCTTGCCAAAAAACAAAAAACAAAAACAAAAGCAAATGTTTTTACCGGACCTAAATTCTGGAATGATCTTCCTACCGATTTAATCAATTGTTCCAATGTGTTCACATTTAACCAAATGGATATAACCAGCCTGATTAGAATTTTTAAATACGTTATCCGCAGTATCGTCATTTAATGTATGGCGGATCAACCTGCAGTGTATGATTGATTTACCTCCGGTTTATGCTCCCATTAATCACCGCATCCGTAACTGTATTTGCATTTTGAAATCTTTATGAATTTGATTCTACATATGTGCTCGTATACTTGTATATCTATATGCTATTTTTTCACTCAGTTCTTATTCTTTGGGTTCCTGTTCTTTTCCTTTTCCTTTTTCTTCTCTTCTATTTCTTCTTCCTTTTGTTTCTTGATATTTTAGCTTTCATATAGTTTCGTCATTATCACTTTGTGTCCTATCTCCATTGATTGCATAGCAAATTTACATTGGTACTTTTTCCTGGAACCTGCGTTTACAAGCTTTGCTTTTGCGGTTCCATCATATTTCACAAGTTATAGAGAATTGTCTTATGTACGTTATGTATGTTGGCACACTTACTGTTCATGACCCGATTAATATCATATTTTGTATCTTGCTTGGTTTGCATTCTTTTTTTTTTTCTTCTTTTTTTTTTTGGATGTATCTCGATGTCAAGAGAAATATGAAAATAAACGTGCTGGAACTGTTCACTGTGTCTAGAGTGTAAGACCAGTGCAGTTCCAGTTATTCAATATCTTATTCAATCAGGGTTTCGGGTATATCTTCATTGTTCATGTATCGTTGCTAGTTTCAAACGGTTACAGCTCGTTACTTCGAAGGTTCTTTAGTCCGAAGTTTCGTTATTCCGAATGTTTGTTATTCCGAAGATTCGGTATTCCGATGGTTCGTTAATCCGAAAATGAAATAGGGTTTGTTATTCCGAAGGTTCATTAATCCGAAATTGAAATAAGGTTCGTTATTCCGAAGGTTCGTTAATCCGAAATGAAACAAAGCTCGTTGTTCCGAAGGTTCGTTACGGACCCATGTATCACTTCGGATCGAACCTTCGGAAGAACGAATCCTGTTTCATTTTCGGATAAACGAACCTTCGGAATAACGAACCCTATTTCATTGTCGGATAAATGAGCCTTCAGATTAGCGAACCCTATTTCATTTTCGGATTAACGAACCTTCGGAATAAAGAACCTTCGGGTGAATGTTCTCCCGTAGTTTGTCTCCCTATAAAACCAAGCAGCAGATGTGTTCTTAAGCATTTATTTTCTGTTAACAGCCTGTCTTCATATTCACTTGCCTTGTATCATTCACAATGATGAATCCAAATACTACTGTAAACTCGAATGCCACATCTGTTGCCACCCTTTATCCTCAGTCATTTGCTGATATGACACCAGTAATTTCAGTAGACAGCGAAGAGGGTGAGGATTCCGACATCGTCACTTTCTTAAATATGCAAACTCCTGAATTAAGACTGGATTTTGACTGTAGCGATACAGCAGTCCAAAAATGTATTCACTCACTCCCACACAGAGGATGAGCTTACTTCACTCACTCATACCGACGCAAATCAACTCTTTATTTCACATTTTAATATCAGAAGCTTAAATAAAAACTTTGATGTGAGTATATTATAATCCAAATATAATATTATCGGGCTCAGTGAAACTTGGTTGAAGGAGACATCACCCTCTTCGCTGCTTACTATAGACGGTTTTAAACTCATAACAAATAATAGAAAATCAAAGAAAAGTGGGGGAGTCGGATTTTATGTGTCACAGAATTTAGACTGTGTCTTCTTAGAAAAATACAGCGCGATGTCAGATACATTTGAGAGTGTATTTATCGAGGTCAAAACTCCAAACAAAGGTAATATTATAATTGGGGAGATTTATCGACCCCCAAGCTCAAACCTTGCTGAATTTTTAGAGTTATTCTGCGGCCTTATCTCGAACACTTATTTTGACAGTAAGACATGTTTTGTCATGGGTGATTTTAATCTCAATCTCCTTAATTACAGTGATAATCCCTTATGCGCAGATTTTCTTAACCTTATGTTGTCGAAATCATTTATTCCCCTTACAAGAAAACTGACTCGAATAACTGATGATGTATCTACTCTTATTGACAACATTTTTGTAAATGACTCATTTTCTGACATCACATCTGGCATTATAGTTTCTGACGTCACTGATCATTTCCCAATACGCCCTTGTGTCCAGTTTTACGACTGCTAATGTTTCTCACACCCACAAATCAGGTATTCGTGTAATATCTGAATCCAACCTTAATAAACTTAGGGAGAAATTAAGTTCAGAGGATTGGTCCACCGTATACAGTCAAAGCGACATTGATTTAGCCTTTGAAAATTTTATGAATATTTTAATTGCTAATTATGATTCTTGTGTTCCTCTCCGAAGACCTCACCATTCTAATTATAAAAAAGTACCACTACAACCATGGGTTACGAAATCTCTTCTCAGGTCCATTAACGGCAAGAATAATTTTTTCATAAGTATCGTAAAGATCCATCCCCTTTAAACAAATCAAGATATCTTCGTTATCGGAATATATTGACACCCATAATACGTATAGCCAAGCGAAATTATTTTTCCCGGCAGTTTGTTAAATATAAATCTGATGTGAAGAATACGTGGAAGGTGATTAATGAGGCGCTCAAACAAAAAAAAAAAATAATACCGATCCTCCTAAATATATTTCAGTGGACGGCCGCCAGATTAACTACCCGGTCATTATCTTTCCATCTTTCAATGATTATTTTGCAACTCTTGGTCCACATCTTGCCAGTAAAACCCCGAAATCATCAACTGAATTTTATAGATACTAAGGTAATAGGAATTCTCAATCAATATTTTTTGAACCTATTGCTGAAGAAGAAATTATAGATATTATTAAGAATTTGAACGATAAAAAAGTTCAGGATGTGATGGAATTACAAATTTTCTTTTGAAACATGTTTTAAGCGAAATCATTACTCCTCTTACATACATTTTCAATCAATCCTTATTTAATGGCAAAGTCCCCAATAAGATGAAGGTCGCAAAAGTGTCCCTATCTTTAAGAAGGGACAGAAAGATTTGGTGAATAATTACCGACCAATCTTTGTTAACTTCAATCTCTAAAATTCTTGAAAGGGTGGTTTACACACGACTATTAAAATTTCTCACAAATCATAACATTCTGTCGGATTCTCAATTTGGTTTTAGAAAACATTACAACACAACCCATGCTTTACTTTTATACTTTTATAGACAAGGTAGCTCATGCTATAGATAGTTTTGAACATACAATTGGAGTCTTTCTTGATTTTTTTTAAAGCTTTCGACATGATAGATCACAAAAATTCTTTGAATGTTGTTCCATATGATATCAAAATAAATGATTTATGTTTAAAGCAGGTTAATAACACAATTTTTTTAGGGCTTTGGATTGACCAAGAATTATCCTGGAAAACTCATGTTAATTTTGTAAGTAAAATTTTGTCTAGAAATATTGGAATTTTTAGATAAGCTCAATCATTTCTTTCCTGTTCATATTTTGCAGAGTATATATTCTTGTTTAATATCTCCACACATTAATTTTATTACAATTTTATTACAATCTCGGAATTTTCATGTATAAACTAACAACTAATGAATTACCATCTGTTTTTATCCACATGTTCAAAAGGAATCGCTCTATCCACTGTTATCCTACTCGCCAGAGTGACGCCTATCACCTTCCCCGTACTCGCACTATTTTTGCAAAGAAAACAATTATATTTACTGGACCCAGATATTGGAATGATTCTCTCTCTAGATATCACTTCTTCCTTATCTGTATTCACCTTCAAACGCAAATTAAAACAGTTATTACTTAGTGGATACACACTACCAAGCTTTTAGCAACCTTTTTATGCTCCCAGTCTTTTGTCCTTGTCCGCAGCACCAAGTTATTCAAATTATTTCATGGTACCGATACAGCTTTTAATAATATAGCATTTTTGTTTTTCAAACACTGCGAGATTTGTATGCAGTCTGGTTTGTGCGATATCTATGTGGTTCATTAGTTTATTTCTCATTGATTTTTTGTACTGGTGTAATTTTGTATTGTTTGAAATTTTGTGTAATTGTGTGTAATTTTAGATGGTCAAGACAAACATATCCGTTCTCCGTGTAAAATTATATAAGCTTTTATGTAGACCCCATCGTTTCTTATATTTACTAGTGACATTTACACACGATATGACCATGACATGTACACTTGTGTCAAGTATATTTTCTTTTTCTTTTTCTTCTAGAATCAAAAGACATGATTGTATATATTTTATATTCTTGTTTTGTTGTCAATAATTTTGTAATCTCATCATTGAGAAAATGGAAATATGAAATAAAATTTGAACTGAACTGAATATGAACTGAATAACGCCACAATGTTCGGATTAATGAACCCTTTTTCATTTTGGGATTAACGATCCTCTAGGTATAGGAAATTTGTGTGTTTCGTATTAACGAACATTCGGAATAACGAACCTTCGGAATAACGAACAGCACCCGTTTTAAACGTATGATTGTGTGCACTTGGTTCATCAAATAGTTGTGATCAAGGAATCAGGGTTTATGCTAGCTTACTTGAGCAGTCCACCCCAGCGTCTTCACCATGAGAGCAATCATGATCGCCCCAGCCGTTACTGAGGCATGAGGTCAGAGCAGATTCCCAGCCATTGCACCGCACGCCATCCAGAAATATTGGTCCACTGCCTTGCCCATAGTATGCACTACTTCTTGCCCTAGCGTTGCTGGTGCTGTAGCCGAGCTGTCGGCAAACGACCTCGGCATCGTCATCATCCCAGCCATCGTCACAGACCGTTCCCCACTCGTACCCGTCATAGATCTCAACTCGTCCGTTATAGTAGGAGTATCCGTTGGATAGCCGGAGGTATCCATAGTTTTCTGAAGCCAACGAAAGAATAACAATGAAAGGGAACTGTTATCTCGTATCACATGGCAACAACATGGATACTTCTAAGACTTGACGTGAATGGTTCGATAGTTCTTAATGGATTGTAGTGTCTTTTACCTTCACCCTGTCAGTAATATCCCACCCTCTTGTATCCCATAAACCAGGCATTTACTATGATGCGGACAATTCAATTCAAATCAAAGTTATTTTCATTTTTTTTTAACAGAGTAACCAAAATAATAAGCAAAATTGGTCATGCACTTTGATAAATAAATCCAAAACAGTATGTTTACATCTGTCATGTCTATGATCAATGAAAAGGAAAACATGTACAGCCTATACACACACACTTATACATTCAGCGAAAAAAAAAAATGGAGGTGCCTACTCAACAGAATTTTCTTTCAATACAGTCAAACCTGTCTGTAGCGGTCATCTACGGGAGACGAAAAAGTGACTGCATAAAGACAGGGTCTACCTGGCTTTTTCTTTGAGTTTTTGTTGCTGTTTTTTTATGGCTATGTACAGCTAGAGGCAGGTATATAGACAGGTGGCCGCCAAAGCAGGTTTGCCTGCATTAAACCTGTCTGTAGCGGTCATCTAAGGGAAACGAAAAAGTGACTGCATAAAGACAGGGTCTACCTGACTTTTTCTTTGAGTTTTTGTTGTTGTCGTTTTGTATAGCTGTGTACAGCTAGAGGCAGCTATATAGACAGGTGGCCTCCAAAGCAGGAACGCAAACCCAAAGAGAAATGTGGATTGGGTGGAAGTAGCAACATTGGTAGAACACATCAGTGAAAGTTTGAAGAAAATCGGACAATCGATGCAAAAGTTATGAATTTTTAAAGTTTTGGTGTTGGAACCGCTGGATGAGGAGACTACTAGAGGTTATGACGTATGAGTGGATAACAATACAACGAAAATATAAAGGAAATTCAACAAAAATTCACTTTTCTAGCATTATGAAAGACCACTTGACAAACCGCTTTCAGAAAGCAGGGGGAATATTGCTACCCTTAACATATTATTTCACTTTCAATTCAATTCATTTCATTTATTTTTCATTCTTCTTTTTCCAACAAAACATAACGCATGATTAACTTAGAATACATCATAAACATAAACATTCGACTTTGCAAAAGACAAATGATACAGATAAACAAAAGAATGCATACTGGCAAAAAAAAAGTACAAAGTTATGCTTCAGTTGAAAAAAAAAAAGAACTTAGAAGTCCACTAAAAAGTAAGTTTGTATGTTGTGAACCACTCAAAAAATGAACAAACTTATGAAGTACTTATTTACAAGCACTTATCACAGATATAATTTACGACAGAACGGAACAAGACAGGAGAAAATACAAAAAACATGACATGACTTGACAGAATAGATGGAAAGAATGGAGGGAGAGAAAGGAAGAAAAAAAAAGAGAATGCCTACACGCTGAACTAGGGAAATGGAACAGGGGGTGATTGAGGATGTGCTTCAGAGGGCTGGTACTGCACGCAGCTGTGCAAGGATTTGATGGCTATTACGTAATAATCCACGTAATCCATTACGTAATAATAATAATAAATAATAATGATAACGAAATCATCGATCGAAAGGTTGGTGGATGTCAGTACATTGTATCAAGATGACAGAATTTGTAATTTTCATAAAAATGAATTTTTGTTGAATTTTCTTTATATCTTCTTTATATTGTTGTCCACTCATACGTCGTAACCTCTAGACTCATCATCCAGCGGTTCCAACACTATAAAACTTTAAAAATTCATAACTTTTGCATCGATTGTCCGACTTTCCTCAAACTTTCACTGATGTGTTCTACTAATGTTACTGCTTTCACTCAATCCACATTGCTCTTTGGATACCTCAGAAAGCCGTCACCTCGAACATTGTGGAAAATGGGATCTTAAATGCGTGCATGGGCTGTAACTCCCCCTCTCTCACACTCCCTCTCTCGACCTCCATTTTATATCCTATCTGAGGGACTGAGTGTTCTGCCTCTTCTAAAGGGGACGACATGATGAGACAAAAATTGTTCAGCATTATAAGACTCAGTGGGAATCGTACCCGCGCCCCAACCCGTGTTATTTGACTGCAAGACAGATTACACTATAATCCTCTGAGCCACCCCTATGCACCTCCTCCTCCCCCTGATCATTCCTACGACAGCTCCCTGGTATCATGTCTGCAGTCAATACGTAGACATTCGTAATAATGTCCAAGAAAAAAGAGGAATCTCACTCGTTTACGCCTCTGAAGTAGAAAGTTATTGATAGTGCACAACAATACATTGTACCTTGTGTACAGTGTCATGATATGACATATTTTGTATTTGTCACGTAATAATTTGTCTCATTGTACTACTGTTCATTATGTAGCTCATGTAAGAAATTGATGTTATCGCAATGGTTACAAAAGAAGTGCAGCTTTAAAGACAAAAGCGTGCATCAAAATAACCATATAAGGAGATTTTGCGGTGCACAATCAAAGTAAAAGAGAGTGATTTGGAATTAACTGTTTTGGGGATGAGTAAACCCTACATGACGTCAAAATACGAGGAAAGGGTATCCCTGGTAGTATGCCTCATACTATCTGGTATGTGGACGTCATTCACGACGTCAAACACAAGTTTCTAGCTAGGTCAAAACAGGACCACTTCAAAGAATTTTGGTTTCCGTGGACAGGAAGTGATGACGTCCAGCAGAGGCTTGACCAATGCAAAATGAGATACTCAGGAAAGTTTTGACAGACAGAAAACGCCAACCAATAAGAAAAGGGGACAGGACTTCTATGAAAACTTTCTAGGAAGTCACTTCATTTAATTTATTTTACATGGAGACCTATGGTCCAATAAATGTATAAATATGCAACGTTTAGGCACAAAATTCAGATGCCACATGATTTGCGGAACACTCAGGACCAGGCTACGGTACTTCGAGATTGCGAAGTTAGAGAGTAGCAGAGTGTTATTTGGAATCAGTGTGATTCAGGAATTGTTGCATTTCGGCTTGGACAGCCTGACCGTCCAGAAGAGAATCTAGAGGATTCGAGTTTAAACACCAACAACTGTTGTAAGTACCTGACCATTTCATTGAAAGTTGTTTGTGCATTGTAAGTTGCTATGTAATTCTCGATATGCATTGTATGTGTAATGTTTGTATGTCAAACCGAACTTTAATTGCATGTGAAAGAAATAGAGACCTAGAACAACGATTACATTTTAATGGGCTGATTAATCACCCCTACTCAACATTGAAAGATAATGATGCATTGTGAAACATTATCATGGAAAGTATGTGTGGCTAATCAGTGGTAATATGATGGAATATAAATTTGTTTTGTTTAAGTTATATGAATAGAATCAGGAATAACCAAAGACCACAAATTATAAGGGAAATATCGTATCATGTTATTAAATTAACAGGGTGATTAGGGTTCCAGGGAGAGAGCCACCGTTTAGGGTTCCAGAGAGGACCACAGTTTGGGGTTCCAGAGAGGACCAGAAGTTGGGAAGCCAACGAAACGACCAGAAAGGGGAGACGACCCGCTACTTCAGGTAGGGCATCGTCGACAGCCTAGAGCAACCAAGCAAGGAAGCTTCTAGAATTAACAACAGGGCAGAGCAACCAAGCTCAAGATCAAGCGAAATTGGAAATATGTACTCAAGTTTGTACTTATGTTATTATTGTTAACCATCTCAACTTTGAGACCAGCATAATAAATAACATTGATTGTTATATTGTACGAATATTGTGTGATTGGCCACTTATTTCGAGGCACATGACTTGCACAAGTCAATGGGAGTTGATTGAATGAATGGTCTGCTAACAATCTGCTGCATTTGGAGAAAGTCAACCTTTGACTATATATAAAAAAAAAAAAAGATCCCAGTCGCACGGAAGGGCTTTCAGTCCCCAGATTCAGAGGAAAGTCACCTGTGACATACAGTGCTTATCAGGTAAAATTCACTGACCTCATCGTGGCGGAGCACCGATATTTGAACTTGACTTCGAATTATTTAGGTTAAGCGCCTGTGGAATTATTAGTGGTATTAGCTCAAATTTGTGGAAAGTTATTGAGAATGGTTGAAAGTACAACACAATAGTGTTCAGTGTTTACATACCAAGGTACAATTCATTGACCATTTGACCTTTGAACTTGGTGGACTTCACCAATATTCGAACTTGACAGGCATCTTCAGGTTACGTATAGAACTTGTAGTGTTGTTTGGTGATCATAGCTAAAAGCTCTGGAAAGTTATTGAGAGTATACATCACATGTGTTAAATTAGTGCTTTTATGGTAAAGTTCATTGACCATTTGACCTTTGAACTTGTTGGACTGCCCCTAAATTCGAACTTGACCGGTATTTAGGTTATATATCCGTGGATTGAGTTTGGTAGTCATAGCTAAAAAATATGCGGAAAGTTATTGAGAGTACACCACACTATACTGTGCGTGCAGTGCTTATCAGGGCAAGTTTGTTGACCTTTTAAGCTTTTCCCCAGAAAGTTAGCTCAAGTTCAATGGCAAATTGCCCGCTGTTGCTTCTTATTTTCTCTTTGAGGCTGTCCTCACTATCAAGCACTTGATTAAAATCGCAGGCCGGACTGCATTTTCCCTCTTTACCTGGAAATATATTGTCGATTTCTTTGATATTACTGCATTATGTCCAAATACTTAAAGGACAAGTTCACCTTCATAGACATGTGGGTTGAGTGAATGCAGCAATATTAGTAGAACACATCCGTGAGCGTTTGAGGAAAATCGGACTATCCGTTAAAAAGTTATGAATTTTTGAAGTTTCTGCTTAGTCACGGCTGGATGAAAAGACTACTATAGCTTGTGATGTCATATGAGTACAACGATATAAAGAAAGAATAAAGAAAATTCAACATATTTCCATTTTTCTCGCATAACAAAAGAACACTCGACTTCTCTCTTTCAGAAGGCAGGGAGAATAATATTACCCTTAACATACGTCAGTAGCAAGTCGAAGAAATGTGCACTTTATTCAAAAAGTAACGTTTTGTGAAATTCTCTTTTTATTTTCCTTATATAGTTGTACGCATGTGACATCATACACTGTAGTAGTCTTCTCTTCCAGCAATGACTGCGCATATACTTAAAATATTCGTAACTTTTGAACGGATTGTCCAATTTTCCTGAAACTTTCACTGATGTGTTCTACTAATATTGCTGCATTCTCTCAATCCTTATGTATATGATGAAGGGGGACTTGTCCTTTAAGAAATTGTTGTGATTACTGCATACTAAGAATGTAGTCACTTTTGTTGTTATTGTCATATGCACGTGGTTTCATTTTTGTGCATAACTATAATCCGTTTAAAAATTCAGAAATAAAATCAAACTGAAACTGAACTGAAAATGTGTATATATTTAATTCAATTCAATTCAATTCAATTCAGTCATTAAATCTTATTGTCTGATTTAAAAAAAAAAGATAGTCTTCTTCCACTGGCAAGATAACAGAACATTACACGACAGAAATAACAAACAGATCACATATATAAGCAAAATGACTAATAATTAACAATTTGATTCATAAAACTATATCGTAACTAATTAAACTGAAATACTAATGAAATGAAGAGGTATGTTTGAGACTGTAAAAATAGAACATTATGATATACTGTTCATGCATTGATTCTTTTAAACATGCTGACGTCTGACTCAAGTTCAAGTTCAAGTTTGTGAAACATTTATTTTCCATCTTTTTCATGTAGGAAATCACATTCATGAAATTATTGTACAGGAAGGCAGAACCTCAAAAAAGCAGAGCTTGTGGTGAGCTGCCTTACAAAATACATTACATCACAAACACAAACACAAAAAACAACAAAAGCATAATAGTTCCCATGGCAATATTGAAATGAGATATTCCTCAAAGGGAGATATTGTAGTCTAACAGAGAGGCAACAGTGAGTATCTGAAAATATGTGACGAGCTACAGGCTATGGCAAATGTTGCATATACCTGAATTATCCGTTGCATATTTTATATCTGCCAATAATATGAAACCTCTGCACAGATGTAAACAAGACAATGAATGAAATGCACTGGTTCCAACTGGATCGTGAATAGACATGGCAATATTGAAATGAGATATTCCTCAAAGAGAGATGTTGCAGTCTAACAGAGAGGCAACAGTAAAGTATGAAAATATGTGACAAGCTACAGCCTTTAGCAAAAGTTGCATAGAGTTAAACGTTGAATATAACTTCAAGTAATGTGAAACATCTGCACAGATGTAACAACAATGAATAAAATACACTCTTACTTACTGGATCATGAATAGACCGCTTTACTATTTAAATCTTATGCATATCATTTTAACAAAAGTTGTTCCTAGCAACCTGAAAGCTCACACGAAGCCTGTTCAACATAACAACAACTGGTGTGTGCAAAGTGGATTCCGAGCATTGAAATGCCATGATAGTGCACGGGTTACTAAAATAACTCAACACCAAGCACTGCCAGGCCCCGAGAGAACAAACTTGACCGCAATAACAAGAAGTCCGTCATTCCAAAAAGAAAGACGATTTATAATGGCATTTAAATACACTAAAAGAAGGTAGGATTTTAAATGAGCTGGGAGATTATTGCAGACCTTGGGACCAGAAAAACGCACTGTGTGCTGGAATGACACTTTTTTATGTTTTGGAATGTGAATTAGTGAAGATGATCTGGTTTCGTACTTGTGATATTCCGAGTTTTCTTCAAATAAGTGGCATAAGGCCCGTGCACACACAACGAAAATCGAAATTACAATCGCGATCCAAACTTCGATTTTTTTTTTTTCGACCGTTCATACACAAGGAAAAATCGCACTTCGCAGCAAGGAAAGAACGATCAGTGGCCAAATTGCGCATGCGCGAAACTTGCATGACCGAAGGCTGACCCCGCGGTCCCAATAATGTTGAAGTGAGATGATCAGGGAGAAGATTATTTGTACACTTATACATAAATAAACCCAATTGGAGTGTATTGATATCTTTTAAACGCAGCAACTTTAACTCATTAAACAATGTATCTGTTCGAGCACCACCAGGACCTATATTTCGTACATTACATAAATATCTAATGATATGATTTTGATAAACCTGTAATCGTTTCAAATTTGATTCAAATGTATTTCCCCAGACAATGTTGCAATACGTCAGGTATGGTAAAATAAGTGTGCAATAAAGCATACGTTGTATGTTTACAGGCAAAAAATATGCAAATTTACGAATAATACCAGTATTTTTTGACACTTTTCGCTCAACTTCTGCAATATGAAATTTCCAGGATAACTTGGAATCATTAAATACACCTAAAAACTTTGTTTTATCAACTTTAGGAATTTCATCATTATTCAAATAAATATTAACATTTCTAACATCGACTTTTTTCCTGTTATTGAAAAGAATATAATTATATTTTTTACAATTCAAAGATAACCTATTAGCTTGAAACCAATCACATACCTTTTGAAGTTCACTATTGACTTCATTACACAAGATATCCAGGTTTTTGCCACATGAAAAAATATTTGTATCGTCAGCGTATAATATAAAAGTAAGCTTATCAGAAACAGTATCTATATCATTTATATATAACATAAAAAGAAGGGGGCCAAGTAGTGAACCCTGAGGAACACCACACTGAACTTTACTGAGTTGTTATAACGATCTTTTAGACAACTAGAAAACCAGCTATGGGCAGTACCTCGAAAACCATAATGATATAACTTTGTAGAAAGCAGAATATCATGGTTTAGAGTATCGAAAGCCTTTGATAAGTCAATGAACACTCCCAACGTGTACATATCATGTTCAAAGGCATCAACAATCTTATTTGTTAAATCAATTAAGGCTAAAGATGTAGAGAATTTTTGTCGGAAACCATATTGACTATTACATAATATTTTATTTTTGTGAATAAATTTCATAGCCCGTGTAAATATAATTTTTTCAAGTATTTTATTAAAACATGAGAGAACAGATATAGGTCTATAAGTACTTATTTCATTTTTATCTCCACTTTTAAATACTGGGGTTATTTTCCCTATCTTTCATTTGTCAGGGAAAAAGACCTTTACTCAAAGACATATTGAAAATGTGACAAAGTGGTTCACTTAAAAATGATATAACATTTTTAATAACACAAGGTTTGAAGTCATCAACACCGGACGATTTACCGTTCTGAAACGATTTGCAATATCACAAATTTCATTTTCAGTTACTGGATATAAAAACACTGTTGCATGTACAGGTGTGCGGAGATATTGCCGGAAGTTCCCATGATTTTCAGATAATAATCTCTCAAGTTTTGGCCCGATGCCAGCAAAAAAGGAGTTGAAACTTTCAGCTACACCTTCACAGCTGTCAATAATCTGACCATTATTTTTCAGTTTAATATCTCCATCCCTGCCCTGTTTAAATGGTAACAATGAATTAATAACATTCCATGTGTTTTTAATATCAGATTTATACTGAACAAATTTATCAACAAAATACTTCTTCTTAGCCTCTCGTAATAAAAAATTCAATTTATTACGAACACTTTTATACTTAATCTCGCTAAAAAGCGTACCTTTATGTAAAAAAAAAAATCTTATATAATTTATTTTTATATCGTACGAATTTCAAAAGACTATCGGTCATCCATGGCTTCAGTCGTCTCTTTTTAGAAGATATACGTTGAAGAGGGAAATATGCATCATATAAACCACGTAATCTTAATTCAAACGTATTATAAGCTATATTAATATCATCAGTTTCTTTAATATCATCCCAACACGCATCCTGTAGGGCATTTCTGAATGAAATTATTCTGTCTTTTGTAATACATCTAGAATACCAATCTTCACCACTTTTATTAGATTTACATTTGAGAGAGGTTATCTGAAAAACTGGTAAATGATCAGTTGTATCGGAGTATAGAATACCACTCTCAATAGGTAAGTCATATTGGTTGGTGAAAATATTGTCATGTAAACTTGCAGAAGTTCTAGTAATGCGTGTTGGCCTAGATATCAAAGGTAAACAACAATTACTTGACAGGGAATGCATAAAATCTTGAATATTTGAATGTGTATTAAATTTCAGAAGATCAATGTTCAAATCACCCATTATATAAATCTTTTTATTTTCTCTGACAAGATCACATAACATTGCAGAAAAAGCCTCATTAAATCGTGTGATTTCTACATTCGGAGGTTTATAGACAGTGCCGACCAATATACTCCTTTCCTGTGGAGAGTTAATTTCAATGAACAATGAATCACAACACAAATTACTTGGGAGCAGCAGATCGGATCTCTCATTTACTACATATTACTTCTATTTTTACATGGCATGGTATAACCTGGTATGTTTACAGGTAGACTTGTGTCTTTCAGCCATGTTTCAGAAAACCCTATAACATCAAACGGAAAGTCAAGTGAATGTAATATGTCTGTAATAGACTCTAAATGTTTTGGAAGACTTCTAGAGTTAAAATGTATACATGAAAAGGTATCATTCTTTGAAGGGCTAAATCGACTGGCAAAGTTTTCGAGTTCATAGTAACGACTATGGCAAATATATATATAGTCAAATGTATATATATATATATATATATATATATATATATATATATATATATATATATATATATATTTGACTATGGCAAATATAATTACAAAGTCATAAGTACACAATTGCACAGACCCTAAAAATATGTTGGGAGTGGAACATGTGTGATGTACATAATGTACATTATATAGAAACCCGAGGATCACATGTCACATGTGTGCCCAAGAAGACCAGGAATAAGAAGAAAAGAATAGAGGTAGAGAAGGATGGAGAAAACACTTGAAAAAAAAAGAGGTTTCCATAGAACAGCTCCCTCTGTGGGCACGCGTAATACAGTGTTGTTATGCAAATATGCATGAGCATGTAAGCGAAACATTCCGTGATCATATCAATAAAATAACACAGAGTGCAACTAATGAAGGCTGCATAATGTAAATCACAGTCCATGTGTGCCCAGGAAGCAAAATAGAAAAGATAGAGGGAAAGAAGCAGAAGATAGACGGGGGGGGGGGGGGATTTCAGGGAAAAGCTGCCTATGTGGGCACACATACAATGTGATATGCTTTACATAAATACATGTATTAAAATTCCATTAGTAAATTCAGAAAGGCTGTAGATAACATATTGATAACAGCACATATTGCACACTTATCCATGGTGAACTGTCATGAAAACCTGTCAATACAACAGTGTTATCTTATAATAATACTGCATTAATTACACTCAAAATGTGCCCAGAAAAGCAGGAATTATGAAGAATAGAGCAGAGGATCTGAGGAAAAGAAGAGAAATAGGGAAAGGGAAGAAAGGAGTAGGCCTCTCAAAAGAGATGTTTGTTAGAACTCACAAACAATGCAATATACATGTAGTTGAAATGCATGAATGAATAACATTCCAATGTCATTCACAAGACAGCCTTATAATTCAACAGTGAAAAAAACGATGGTAAGGTACATTTTATTATACAAGAGTGAATGAAATTGCATTCATATCAGTGATAAACTGTCTCATTAAAAAAAAATGCAAATACCACAGTGATTACTCAGTAAATAATCGCCATAACATGTATCACACTGCATGTGCACCCACTACATTGCACTAGGAGGAATTAAGAGAGGAAAGAAAGAGAGAGAGAGAGAGAGAGAGAGAGAGAGGAAAACAGAAAATAGAAGAAAAGGGTAGAGAACTTCTAAAGAACTACACGTGTGGGCACACATGCAACATAATTATCATGAAAGGCATTTGTACAATATAAATATCATAACAAACTTTCCCAATTCAAATTTAAATCTATCAAAACAAATGGGCTATTGGAATTAACAAAACAGAATATCAAAACGCGAACCAGTGCACATCATCAGTGGTTCCATAAACAATTAACCAAGCAGGTTAGAATTATTTGACCATGCAGTTAACAATATCACCAGCATGGAAAAAGAATAACAAGGAAAGCTAAGGCGCCAGAGTCACACAAGTACCCAAGAATGATAGAGTTTATAGAGTAGGGTAAGAGAAGTCAGGAAAAGAAATACTGATAGAAAGAAGAATTAGCAAGAAAGACCAGGGTACATGCAGAGACACATAATATCCTTTACCGTTTTACAGAACCATTGAAGATGTGAATGGCATTCGGAACAAGAGACTGCCTGAATCTAGAACGTACTATTTTAGGAACAGTCAAACGAATGCCTGATCGGTTGTACTTAAAAAGATGATTAAGGGGATGTAAGGAATCATGCATGATTCTTTGAAGCTTGGACAAAACTTGCTTCTCATACAGTTCAGTAACCTTCCTTACTCTTTCCAGTTTTTTCAAGTTTTCCTTGGATAGATTACCACAAAAACAGACTAGGTTAAAGGTCACAATACTTTGTATCAAGCTATGATAGAAAAATACAAGTATAGTATTGTCTACCCGAAAGTCCTTTAACTTCCTTAAGAAGTACAACTCTACATCCTCTGGTTTGCTTTCCCTGCTATGACCTGTGTGTTAACATTCCAGTTCAATTTATCAGCAATCTTTGTCCCCAAGTATTTGTAATCATGTACCTGCTCTATGGGGTGCCCATGGATAATCAGAGGGTCATGAGGTTGAGGGGAACGGCGGAAGTAAAAAATGATTTCTTTTGTCTTCTGAACATTAAGCACCAAAATGAAACCTGTCACACCAATCAACAAAACTTTGAACTTCATTGAAGTAATCATGTGACTCGTGTTTTAAGAAACCACTTATTATGTGTCGTCTGCATATTTGATGACAGAACAGTTTGTGAATAACGAGCTACTTTCACTGGTGTAGAGGGAAAAAAGAAGTTGGAGATAGTACACAGCCCTGTGGTGCTCCAATACTAGTGGGTTTCTTAATGGAAGATATACCATTGCACATTACCCATTGTTGCCTATTAACAAGAAAACTGAAAATGATCCTAACAAGTTGGGGGTTAACACTGAGATGAAGCAGATATCCAGCCAGCTTGTCTGGAACTATGGTGCTAAATGCACTCGAAAAGTCAACAAATACGGCCCTCACAAATGCCTTTGGGGTTTCCAAGTGTTGAAATACATTTTGCAAGGAGACAAGAACAGCATCATCGACACTTCTGTTAGGCAAATTGAACAGGGTCAAAATTGCCAGTATAAACCTTGAGGACTTTAACCAAATGTTTCTCAAAACATTTCATTACACAGGATGTAAGGGCAACAGGCCGATAATGATTCAACTCCGAGGGTTTATTTAATTTGGGAATCGGAATAATGATTGATGATTTCCACAGTTGCGGAATAAAACCAGTGTCCACACACAGCTGAAAAATATCTCGAAAAACCTCAGCAAGTTGTTGACTACATGTTTTGAGAATCCTGTCTGAAATTCTATCAGGGCCACTAGATTTACTGACTTTGGCCTTAGCAAACAGATTACGAACATCTTGAACATCAATTAATAATATCTCTTCTGATTCATTGATTTTGTTTTGCAACAGTTCTAGTAAAGAAACATTTTCAGCTGAAAAATCATGAGTATCAAATCTGCTATAAAATTCACATAGCTCATTAACAAAGTTCTCATCTAACTCAAAACTACTCTGTCCTTTCTTATATCCTGTTATGTTTTGCATCTTCTTCCAGGATGCTTTTGCATCACTTTTTTGAAAATCATGTTCTAATTTCTTCTTATAATCAGCTTTGCATACACATATCTGCTTCTTAATCTTGCTCTGTAGCTCTTTCAGTAAGGGTCCATTTCCATGAGAGAAAGCAACACGTTTCTGCTTCAGGAGTTCCTTTAATTCCTTGGTGATCCATGGTTTATTGTTAGGATAGATTTTAAATTTCTTAACAGGAATTATGGAGTGAACACAGAAGAGGATGTAGCTATTGACAACAGAAACCTTGTCTTCCACGGAGTATGCACTG
The DNA here is from genome assembly GCA_033980235.1 of Diadema setosum. Taxonomy (NCBI): domain Eukaryota; kingdom Metazoa; phylum Echinodermata; class Echinoidea; order Diadematoida; family Diadematidae; genus Diadema; species Diadema setosum. The sequence continues at coordinate 530,177 of CM067063.1, read as the reverse complement.
TCGAGCAGGACAGCCCAGTCAGTACATTCGAGGCTGGCGCGCAGTTCCTCATAATTATGACATCTGAGCTCCAAACATCTCGTTCGCCAGTCACCAGCTTACTCCTTTTAAGTTTTGCACGGTAGTGTGGCCGCAGAAGAATATTGTAGTGGTCAGAGTTCCCAAGTTGGGGGCAAATACTCAACTGGCTTTAAACGCGTCCGGGATATTACAATAGCAAAGATCAAGTAGGGCATCGTTTCGCGTATTTTCTTGTACATATTGAGTGAATGATGGCAGTGTAGAATGCAGGTTACATTTTGTTAAAATCACCCAATATGATTTTAGCAGAGTCTGGAGACGGTTTTCAAGTTCATTGACTTTAGCCGCTATTTGCTCACTTGCCACTTTCACGTTGCCCTGTGATGGGACATATATACAACACACACAAAAATTTGACGGAGTTCCCCTGGTAAATAGAATGGACGAAGACCCACTATAAGCAGCTCATAATCCGGGGTAGCCTATATACTTTATCCTTTACCAGTTTACTGACCAGTTATTGCACCACCCATTGTTAATAAACATACACACACCATCTCCTCGAGTTTTACCCGAGTCAGCTGTTCTGTCACCTCTGATTAATTCTGATTAATTCATGATTTGTTACATCTATTGCACTGTCCGGAATATCTGGTTGTTGCCATGTCTCTGTAAAGCACAGCATAAACTTGCTTCTCTGTACTCGTGTAAATATCTTCCATTGGCGCGTAGTTCGTCCATTTTGTTTTGTAAAGAGTGAACATTTCCGAAGACAATAATTATTGTCGGTAGTGGTGGTCTGAGGCCTCGTCTTCTCACCCGTCGTCGCAGTCCACCGGGCTTACCTCTTTTGCGCACCCGCGGAAAGCTCTCGAAACCGCTCGGCTTGCTGCCCGCGTCCGATGGGCGGTAGGACAAGAGCTCCGCCCGTGTGAACGAAATCCTTGTTCCACGGGCGTGGTCATACTCACTCGGGAGGCAGTTCGAAGTTGTAAAAAACCTCGAAATGAGCAAAATTGTCACACAAAAAAAGCATCCAGCCAGGTCTTGATGATACAGCTCCCATTTTGTTAACAGTTAAAACCGCACAAATCCACAACTTAGATTCAATTATATAGATAAATTTCAGCAAGCATGACTAAGACGTATTTCGGTGTACATGGGGTTCATACTTCCCCTTTCATATTCCCTGCCCCTAAAAAAAGACATGAGAAGAAATGGAAATAAAGCAAAATGACTTTTTGGCTGATAATAACAAACAATGATAAACATAATATTAACAGGAATTTGTAAATGATTCAAAGCGCATGTAAAAGACTACAACATATTAATAGGTGGTGATCATTGTGATCAATCTACAGACAATTAAATCTTGTAAAAAGAAAAACAATTGATATTATGAATGACCCCCGTCCGTAATAATAATGCCAAAAAAATCGTCGTGGACCCCCCCCCCCCCCCCCACACACACACACACACTCCTCCTCCCTCTGTTTGAAAAAAAAAAAATGGGCGGGGTTGTAGTGGCACCAGAAAATTGCGTTGAAGCTTTTTTGTTTTGTTTTGTTTTGTTTTGTTTTTGCTTGTTAGTCGACGAAACCCGACAGTGGCACGAGAAAGGAAAAATGCACGGGGGAGCTTTATGTATTGTTATATTTGTTCATTCATTTTATGTTATTATTATCATTTCTTCTTGTATTTTTTTGCTTGTCAGCCGATTAAACCCGGAAGTGGTCCACTTTTTCTAATTCTAAACCCTTCCATTAAAATCCTTGTAACGGGTTTCCCCCTCCAAAATATAAAAACCCGTAGAAAAAAAAAGAAGGAAACACGATCAACGGATAGGCAACATTCACATCTTAGACTAAACAGTCCTTTTAGACTGGGCCATTCGCCGACTCCCCCCCCCCCCCCCCCTCCCCCAATCCTTCGCACCTTTTTGGTCCTGTAAAATGGAGAATCTTGCGTGCACCAAGTGATAGCAACTTTATTGGAACTTGTTACAAACTGAAAGCAATCAGTAGCAATTCCCAGTAATGAAAATGTTCTGTTGAATATCAGCATATCACAGATAACCGAATATCAATGAATACTCACGGGAAAGGACGTAGTGAGGAAATACCACAACAAAAAATGATATCACGCATCTTATATAGAGAGGCGCCATCTTGACGAGCTTCTCACCCATACAGGATCTACGGCGATTGTGGCAAATTTTCTTTCGGAGGTACTATTATTAAGTGTGACATCAGTGCCATACAAAACGAATGCACGCGTTGGCACAACTGGAAGGTTTATGACAGTGTCATATATTTACACCACGCAAACAAGGAACAGCATATATACACTCATAGTTATAACATAATACCCTCTGCATGCTTCATTCTGAATTTATTTACCAAGATCGCGTGTTTTAAGGTATAAAATTGGCGTGACTTTGACCTCATGGTCTTGAATGAAATGAGCTACACGTCTGGTAACTTTTATGTTTTAATATGAAAGGGGGAAACAAAATGTAATGTGTACTTCAGTGCATGCAATGATACCAAAACGGACACACACACACACACACCTACGCACACACATACACACACACACGCACACACGCACAAATTACATGAAAACGTAATATTACATGTATACGGTCTGCATGGGATAACCCCCGGAAGGATTCGTTAATCCATTGCCTCTACATTCAAACATCAGTCTTCTGTCATTATAGATGATTCTAAAATACAATATGTAGTATGTAGGCCGACTAGTATCCATTTAAAGTAGACCCACCCGGGCAGTGTAGAATGTAAAAAGGCGGGCGGAACGGGGGTTGAAATAATTCAGCTGCTGATCATAAAATTAATGTAGCTAGAATATCATACAAGAGGACGCAGATGTCACTACAGACAGTAGACTTTTGAAAATTACAAATGTGTCTATTTCTTTATTTCTTTGCATTAGAGATCAAATAAATGTTTCTGTGTCTGTAAAAAAACATGACTGTGTAACCACAATATGACCTGAAGTAATCAAAACTCATGATATGGTTCTAGGGATAAATCATACCTATTAAGACTCGAAGAGCTTACTTGTTTTCCTACTTGAGTTTTGAACAGCAAACATTTTCTGTGTGCTATATTCTTGCGTGCCTGTTGTATGATGAACTTGTTGCAATGATTATCTTCTTTTTCTTTTTCACCGTACAGGATCTACCAGCAACATGAGCAATGAGATATTAACCAATATAAAAGTACCATTGAGTGAGCAGAATTTGTGATAAGGAGGGGAAAAAATGGGATTTGGGATTAAACTGTTAGAGCTTTCATAGATATAATCCGAATAGATATTAATTGTGTAAACATGTTAGATATAAGCAAAAACATGTGCTAGGTGTATCTATTTTTTTCAGAATACGTAAATTTCTATGATGTTTGATTTAAGTAAACCTACATTGCTTACATAAAATGACAGATGACAATGATATATTTTATTGTGTTTACGTCGCAAAATGATATGCAAAAGCAGTTGTTTCCATGTTCTGAAAGTAGACAGGGAATAAACGAAGACTTTTCAAATATTCACTCAACTTTTATATCACACCTGTCTAAAAGATCTCGACTTGTTAAAAATAATTTATTAAGAATTCCAAGAATACCAAAGAAAGAACAGTGAGCAGAATTGCATACCTTCAAAGTACAGTAGTAAAGCTCATGAGTACTGTTAGCTAAACATGTATCACACAGCAAATAAGAACACCGCAATACTCACACACACACACACACACACACACACACACAAACACACACAAACACATTCACGACATTCCACTACATTACTCTTTGCAAAAATAGTAGAATGAAGAACCCTATAAAGTGACGTCGTCTTTGTCAGAAAGAAAAACAAAGAAGTACATCGGTATATACGTTGGTACATGTAAGAATACGTATCATAATGTACACTTTCCTTGATAAGACACAGTTTTCATATAAAATGCCATCTATTGCAAATCGAATGAAAATCTCTTGAACATTTCACTCATTTAAAACGTCAACACGTAGCTGAATGTTTAACCATTCAGCTTAAGGCATGGGAATACTCAGTCAGAGAAAATAGAAATAATTTCTCAAAGATTTGCCCATTTTCACTTCAAATAACACTTTCAACAGCAAGCTGCTCACATGACAGTCAAAATAATTTGATGATACTAATTCTATTTATAGTTGTTATGATAACATCTGATTCGCTTCGACTGGGAAACTACAAAGACACCACAAATCATTCCGGAGAAGGGATATGAAACCAAATTAAATCGCTTTCTTCAGGATTGTGTAGAAACCTATCAGCTTTTAATGCTTAAATGCCGAACAATAATTCATATCAAAATACTGAAGTTATTTCTAAACAATGAAAAGCATTATACATAATCAGTGTGTCGTCCTTGTAATATTTCCCGGTACACGCAGTTCAATGAACACTGTCTGGGCATTAGCATTGATACTCTATCCTTATTTCTTATTATTCCCGAAGCCAGCGTATCTCAAAATAACTATATTTTTACAAATGACTTAAGTAATTTATATCTAATACAATAGCTGTAAAAAAAAAAAAAAAAAAAAAAAAAAAAAAAAAAAAAAAAACTTGAATAAATTCATATTCTTTACTCATTATTTATCTAGCGATCCACATCCCACAAGCTTTTTAGTGGATCGCTATTTTCCATAATTTTCCATAATGAGGCCTCCATCCATTTCAAGCTTAATCGCTTATGATGGTGGTCTCCTGCATTCAATTATCTCTGTTGTTTACTGAAAAATACTGTATATTTTATTTTATATTTCTGTGTATCAACATCGCTCAATGCAATCACCTATGTGAATTTATGTATTGTTATCGATTTATTTCACTGCACTTGTTATTTTTTGTCTTTGTACTTTTTGAAGTTTGCATTCAAATTGCATTTGATTGAATGCAGAAATAAAAGCAAACAAACAAACAAACAATAATTGAAGTTATTTTCCGAACGCTCACGAAGTATACATGCATTGTTCCTCGTAATTATTGTACATATGTTGTTGTATATATTTATGTCGTATACTACATGAATCTTTTGTAAACGTTTGGACAATATCATTTCACGACATGTATGCTTTGTATTATGTATTATGTTTTGATTTTCGTTGATTGGAAATAAACTATGAATGAAAAAAAAAAGTGTTAAGTGTTCATAAATGCGATAGGTTAAACAAAAGAAATGGGCTATCACGATATAAAATAATCATGATAAACATCATAATGATTAGAGCAATTATTGCGTAAAGAAACTAGACATAAAAACTGCAGAGAAATCGATTTAAGGCAATAATTTTGTACAAAATTTTCTTGAATAAGCCATAATTACGGTTGTCTAAAGAAAATTAAACCTTTTCCAAGCCCACCGCTGAAATTTCAAGATTGAAAACGCAACGGTTATCAAAATTGTGTCACGTAGGCCCCTACTTGCTCGTATGGCAAGCCAGTCTGACAACTGCCAACGATTTGCACTAAAATTTACATATTTTATCCGCAACGGAGATTCGATATCATTTCCAGCTCAATATCCTCTAACAGCTCTTGGACTAAACTAATTGATGAAAATATCGTAACAAAGCCGAGCTGTTTGCAAACACCTTGCATTCTATTGCTTTATGGGAATGGTGGAATAATCCGGTGGATCCAAAGGCGGATCCACAGGCGGCAAACCAGTGGTTGGCTGTACCTCTCGCTCGCCATCAGGAACGCTGGTAGGTGTGAGCGACGCTGATTGCATGACTGTGGGAGGCAACGTGGGGGCAGGACCAGACCCTGATAACGGGGACATCGGTGGTGGCGCTATAGCTGGTGGCAGGATGGGCAGGCAGTTCACATCCTGTGGTGAAAGGTTGGTTGCTGGTGGTGGTTGACTGATGGCATGGGTTGTAGGGTTGAAGATGGTGAAGGGAACATTGCTTGCTGATGATGACTGTGATGTTATTTGTTTCTTGTTGCAACCCACTCCACACACAGCCCCAATAGCGATGACTAGGACGATGAAGAGAGCGATTGCCATAAAAGTCATAGATCCAATCACCCGAGGAGATGTAACGGGCCTTGAAGACTCACCATCTGAAACGAACAATGACAGAAAGTGAGAAAAAAAACCACATTTTTTGCCTATTTGGGGTTTTATAGGATCTGAACATGTTCCTTTCATTTCTTAAACTTGTATTTCCGAAGGACGGTATGCATTAAAGCTGATTAAAGCAAGAGATTCTTGAAATAACTACAGTTTAGTGACAAACTTCTTAGTGCCCTGCAGAAAAATACGCGACTAATACACTTACCACATCTTACACCTGCATCCTCGTAGTGGCTACAATCATTGCTGTACCATCCATTCGAAGAACAGATAGCTAGACTCGACTCCCAGCCGTCACATTCAACATTGTCAAGAAGAATGGATCCCGTTCCTTGTCCATAAGTCCCTCCACTCACAGCCTGTGCGTAGCTTGTGGAATATCCGAGTTGTCTGCAAACGACCCGGGCATCATAGTCATCCCATTCGTCATCGCACACCGTGCCCCAAGCTCCATCGTGATAGATCTCAACACGACCTTCGTAGTACGAGCTTCCTCCAACGAGGCGGACATTCCTCCAGGGAGAATAGGTTGTGACGTCATACCAGTCTGATATTAAGAGACATAAGTTCACTCTAAAAAAAAATGTTCGTTTATTGCGTATGCATGTCATCATTATACTCGAAATGCAAACTTTTGAACTTTTTTTCTTCGTAATTATAGTACTAGCATAAATATAATTATGACAGTTATATCTGAGAATGAATAAGGTACAAGCTAAATCGAACATAGTAGTTTGTAATGATTTTCTTTTGAAGGTTCTGTTTACTGCTTGGCAATGGGCGCTCACATCGCCAGATTAAACGAGGCAGAGGTTCCGGAAGGTATTTGAATATCTGACATTGCTGCAATCGAAATAACAATCATAAGCAAATCATTGGTAAAACAATGAGAATTGAAAAAAAAAAACCTCCTAGAATGTTCATGATGTTTACGTGTATAAATGAGAGAATGATAGATTCCATGACATGCATTATGCTCCCCTACAATTGTTTCTTAAATTGTGACAAATGCTCAACGACAAATGCTCCGAGGCATTATTTTGCTCCGCGGACGAATGCTCCGCCGACAAACGCTCCTACGACATATCATATTCCGCCGGCGATTGCTCGGTCGACATTAATTTTGCTCCTTCTACAAAGATACGACATTTGCTCAGCCGGCAAAAAATTAGTGCTCAGCCTTCGTCTTTATTTCTATATTTCTGATCCTTAAAACTTATTTTCTCCTTTATCTAGTAGTAGGACATGTATGTCTTTAACTGTTTGTCAAGAGATATTATACAGGGTGGCCCAGAAAGAACTGTACACCTATGATCTTTAATTTCAGCAATCTATTGTTGCAAATATGTCATTATTTTGCATACTACTGGAAAGGACATTCTTTTTCCAATAGAATGACACCATTGGAGGATTCCCACATCCTTTCCATTCTGCCCATCTCAATCATTATAGACGTGCACAATGAAGACCATACCCGCCAAAAGAGCTGAGACATAAGATACATAACACATTAACAGTATACATTGCTTTCATTAGTCCTTTTTCTTACTTCTCAATTGACAATTTTCCAAAAACACCACCAAAACTGGGCACCGGATTGGATTTTACTGCTAAAAATGCAACATCTGCTTTTGTGTACACCCTTCCCAGGGCCGGCGCAAACGTTTTTTTTTTTTCCTTCTTCTTCTTTTTTTAATAAAGAAGATAGGTCAGACTTTTTTTTTTAAATCATGTGTTGCTTATAAGGTGCTTTTCGTAAATCATCTGCCCTTGAGACCGTCTACGTCTCTTCAGGTTTTTAACATGTTCATGGTGACGAATAAGGAGAAAATTCGTGATGATGAACACTACGTAACAATTTTCACAAAAGACCAGCCCAGAAAGTGCCAGACTTGGGATGGAAGCTGCTAGTCGTTTATCAAAACAAGAGAATGTACCTCATGCACATTCCTCGTGTTCCAAACAGGACAATCAAGAAGCGTGACTCCGAGGAGATCTCTTCATGTGGGAGTTATACAATTAATGAAAACTACGAACTTGGCTGTATTCAAATGTTATCCCTTTCAAAGTAAGAAACAATAATTTTTGTAAAATACTCTCTGAATGATATCAAAATGCCACCAGACTTGTCATAGATGGTTCTACATAAAATTCACGAAAAGTAAACATTATTGTAACCAAAGCGATTTCATTGAAAATTCAATCTTCGTCAGAGTCGTTGGCTTACTTGCCAGCAAATCGGTGGAGCAAAATGTCGGTGGAGCAAATGTCAGCGGAGCATTTGTCGCAATTTACAGAGAAATTGTCGACGGAACATATACTGGCGGACCATAATTATGTCGTGTCACCTAATGAGAACATCTCTGAATTAGAACTGAATGAGTCCCCTGTTTCATCTAACGATGGCAATACCATCGAAATGCCATGAAGATGTTTCCTTGAAGCTTTTTTTTCTCTCTTGAAGTTCTTCACATTTTCTAGTCTGCTCATCAACGAAACTGAGTATATAAAACTTGTACTCTCACCACATCGCACACCGGCATCTTCATAGTGGCCACAATCATGGTTGTACCATCCATTTGAAGAACAGCTAGCTAGACTCGACTCCCAGCCGTCACAGCCAACGTTATCAAGTAAAATGGATCCCGTTCCTTCTCCGTACGTCCCTCCACTCACAGCCCGTGCGTAGCTTGTGGAATATCCGAGTTGTCTGCAGACGACCCGGGCATCATCGTCATCCCATTCGTCATCGCACACCGTGCCCCAAGCTCCATCGTGATAGATCTCAACACGACCGTCGTAGTACGAGCTCCCTCCGACAAGACGGACGCTATTGATGGTAGGCGGGATGGTGGAGAAGACAAGCGTATCTGTGCACAAAACGTGGTGAAAACCCACTCATGTTATCCTCTTTCCTTGTCCAACATTAATTATGATTATTATCCATACAGAGGATTTTTGGAGCCCGAATACAAGTGTTATTTTGTCGACGCACCTCATAACCTCCGACCCACTTAGAAAGTTTGTTGAACTCGACCAATAATTTTTTGCCGAGGCGACCAATATTTAAAACATTGGACGGCAAGAGGGGGATTCCCCGAAGTTTTTATAAACTGCACCGTGATTGGCTGAGATATATACGAGATGACCTGAAATATGAAGTAAAAACGTCTCTGATTGGTCAATCACGAATTAACTAAAATATCGTTTCTTCTAAAATTCTGTGTTTATACAAACAAATTTCATATATCAATTAGTTGAAATTGTTTTGCATACAATTTTTCAAAATATCACTTTCATACCAGGAAATTAAATTTAGGTTTGATGAAAACAAGTTGCATTTTTTTGTGCAGGCCGGCGACGATTTATCAGCTCAGCGCTACTGCTATATAGCCCGCGCGCGATATACAAATACATGTAGCCGGCCGCCGCCGCTTGCATTTACATGCAAAATGTGTTATTACTAAGTATGGTTGAGGGGTCTAGATATCGCGCACGAAAATTTGAAATGCTCTTATAATAGAAGTTATTCCATAATCGTACCTGAATTTCTCAATGAATATCACGAAAATGCAGAAAAATCACCTCCCAGAATCTCCTGATGATACGATGACGGAGTAGTGCGCTGTCGCCGTTTGTATGTCGGACTTTTTTTATGCGTTCACCTTCTCGGGGTATGTAAAGATCGCGCAGCTGCCCTATGTAGCTTCATGCGTGAAAGTGTCTGCCCCTCTCTACTATCGGCTACGATCATACGAACGAGACAAGCGAGACGACACGTCTAGGCTACAACATCCTTAAAAAAAGATTTTAAGCTAAGGTAGGTAAATTATAAGGTAAAAAATTGGAAATTTAGTGAAAAATTTGTTCCAAAAAATTGGAAATTTAGTGAAAAATTTGTTTGAAATCAAAATTACTTACCTGCTTTCTTCTCATGTTTAGCGGTTGTCAGGTATTTTTATTCCATGGGCGTATCGGCAAATTTTGCGCTTAGTCCTACGCGTAATATTGCTTGCTATACGCAGTTACGCTATGCGCGATCATTAAGTCCCTGCGCGAGAACTAGTACCCTTACTATACATAGGCCATAGAACTACAGTACTACTGAAGTAATTCTTTCACGATCTACGGTAGATGTGACGTGAATTTTGTCTCAGATCTCGGATACAAGAACATCTAATTCTGGTCTAAATTAGCTATTGATAGATCTCGGCCTAACAGTAACATGACGACTACCATGGATACATATAGATCACTGTTTTATCAGGGAATGAAGTAGATTAACTGGCACTGAAGAGCGTACCGGTACCATACCCCATGTCAAGATCAAGTACAGTAGAAGACCATACAGCACTCGGAGACAGAAAGGGTAAGTCAAAATATTCTTTGCTAAAATCCTCTGTAGGATAATAATGATAATATTGGATGTCCTATTTTCGATTAATACAAGGAAATATTGGACTCGCTAAGCAAAATATTGGACTCGTCTTCGACTCGTCCAATATTTGTGCATAGCTCGTCCAATATTTCCTTGTATTAATCTCAAGGCCATCCAATATTGTATAAATATCATGTATGTACTGACTCTATGGCGGCACAGAACAAACGATTCCCGACTAAACGGAGTTTAGGTTTCGGGAGGTAGACGAATATTTACATTGCGGCAATGTTTTTGGCATCCAAGATTTATTGTTACCTAAATCTTGTTAGTAAAACAGTTTGAGAAATTAAAGAACACCTACAATGTGTATGTATCTATAAATGAGGATGTCTCTCGAATCTACTTGGCGAATGTAAAACAGACGTGTTTCAGCACATGGCGATAATGCCATTGAAATGTTTCGCTTATGTGCAAATTCATTTTTCCTTTGAATCTTGAATAGAATTTGCTTTCCTTTTCTTGCTCATTTGTCGGATAATATTTACAAGTTTTTGACTTTGCACATTAAGGAATATAAACCAGGCTCACCACATCGCACACCGGCATCTTTATAGTGGCCACAATTATGGTTGTACCATCCATTTGAAGAACAGGTAGCTAGACTTGACTCCCAGCCGTCACATTCAACATTGTCAAGTAGAATGGATCCCGTTCCTTGTCCATACGTCCCTCCACTCACAGCCCGTGCGTAGCTTGTGGGATATCCTAGTTGTCTGCAGACGACCCGGGCATCATCGTCATCCCATTCGTCATCGCACACCGTGCCCCAAGCTCCATCGTGATAGATTTCAACACGACCGTCGTAGTACGAGCTCCCTCCGACAAGGCGGACATTCCTCCAGGGAGAATAGGTTGTGACGTCATACCATTCTGATTAGGGACAGAGTAAGTTCACTCTATAAAATGTTCGTTTATTGCGTATGCATGTCGTCATATATTCGAAATGCAAACTTTTTACTTTTTTCTTCGTAATTATAGTATTGGCATAAATATAATTATGACAGTAATATATTTGAGAAAGAATAAGGTACAAGCTAACTCGAACATAGTAGTTTGTAATGATTTTCTTTTGAAGGTTTTGTTTCCTGCTTGGCAATGGGCGCTCACATCGCCCGACTAAACGAGGTAGAGGTTCCGGAAGGTATTTGAATATCTGACATTGCTGCAATCGAAATAACAATCATAAGCAAATCATTGGTAAAACACTGAGAATTGAAAAAAAAAAAAACCATCCTAGAATGTTCATGATGTTTACGTGTATAAATGAGAGAATGATAGATTCCATGACATGCATTATGCTCCCCTACAATTGTTCCTGAAATTTTGACAAGTGCTCAACTACAAATGCTCCGAGGCATTATTTTGCTCCGCGGACGAATGCTCCACCGACAAACGCTCCTACGACATATCATGTTCCGCCAGCGATTGCTCGGTCGACCGCGGTCGACATTAATTTTGCTCCTTCGACAAAGATACGACATTTGCTCAGCCGGCAAAAAATTAGTGCTCAGCCGTCGTCTTTATTTCTATATTTCTGATCCTTAAAACTTATTTTCTCCTTTATCTAGTAGTAGGACATGCATGTCTTTAACTGTTTGTCAAGAGATATTATACAGGGTGGCCCAGAAAGAACTGTACACCTATGATCTTTAATTTCAGCAATCTATTGTTGCAAATATGTCATTATTTTGCATACTACTGGAAAGGACAGTCTTTTTCCAATAGAATGACACCATTGGAGGATTCCCACATCCTTTCCATTCTGCCCATCTCAATCATTATAGACGTGCACAATGAAGACCATACCCGCCAAAAGAGCTGAGACATAACACATTAACAGTATACATTGCTTTCATTAGTCCCTTTTCTTACTTCTCAATCGACAATTTTCCAAAAACACCACCAAAAGTGGGCACCGGATTGGATTTTACTTCTAAAAATGCAACATCTGCTTTTGTGTACACCCTTCCCAGGGCCGGTGCAAACGTCCCCCCCCCCCCCCCTTCTTCTTCATCATCATCATCTTCTTCTTCTTCTTTTAATAAAGAAAATATTGGGTCTGACATTTCTTTTTATCATGTGCTGCTTATAAGGTGATTTTCGTAAATCATCTGCCCTTGAGACCGTCTACGTCTCTTCAGGTTTTTAACATGTTCATGGTGACGAATAAGGAGAAAATTCGTGATAATGAACACTGCAGAACAATTTTCACAAGCGATCGGCCCAGAAAGTGCCAGACTTGGGATGGAAGCTGCTAGTCGATTATTAAAACAAGAGAATGTACCTCATGCACATTCCTCGTGTTCCAAACAGTACAATCAAGAAGCATGACTCCGAGGAGATCTCTTCATGTGAGAGTAATACAACTAATGAAAACTACTAACTTGACTGTATTCAAATGTTATTCCTTTCAAAGTAAGAAACAACATTTTTTTTTTTGTAAAATACTCTCTGAATGATATTAAGATGCCACCAGACTTATAATAGATGGTTCCACATAAAATTCTCTTAAAGTGAATATTATTGTAACAAAAGCAATGTCATTGAGAATTCAATCTTCAGCAGAGTCGGTGGCGCGCTTGCCGGCGGAGCAAATATCGGCGGAGTAATTTTGTCCCAGAGCATTTGTCGCAATTTACGGAGCAATTGTCGACGGAGCATATGCTGGCGGACCATAATTATGTCTTGTCACCTCATGAGTACATCTCTGAAATCTACATGTACTTTGTATAAGCCCCCTGTTTGATGGCAATGCCATCAAAATGTTTTGATCATGTTTTCCTTGAAGTTTTGAATGGAAGTTCTTCACTTTTTGTAGCCTTCCCGTCAACTAAACTGAGCATGTAGTCTTACCACATCTTACACCTGCATCCTCGTGATGTCCACAATCATTGCTGTACCATCCATTTGAAGGGCAACTAGCTAGTCTCAATTCAAAGCCGTCACATCTAACGTTGTCAAGTAGAATGGTTCCCGATCCTTGTCCGTAAGTCCCTCCACTCACAGCCCGCGCGTAGCTTGTGGAATATCCGAGTTGTCTGCAGACGACCCGGGCATCATCGTCATCCCACTCGTCATCGCACACCGTGCCCCAAGCTCCATCGTGATAGATCTCAACACGACCGTCGTAGTACGAGCTCCCTCCGAAAAGACGGACGCTATTGATGGTAGGCGGGATGGTGGAGAAGACAAGCGTATCTGTGCACAAAACGTGGTGAAAACCCACTCATGTTATCCTCTTTCCTTGTCCAACATTAATTATGAATATCATGTACTGACTCTATGGCGGCACAGAACAAACGATTCCCGAATAAACGGAGTTTAGGTTTCGGGAGGTAGACGAATATTTACATTGCGGCAATGTTTTTGGCATCCAAGATTTATTGTTACCTAAATCTTGTTAGTAAAACAGTTTGAGAAATTAAAGAACACCTACAATGTGTAAGTATCTACATGATCTATAAATGAGGATGTCTCTCGAATCTACTTGGCGAATGTAAAACAGACGTGTTTCAGCACATGGCGATAATGCCATTGAAATGTTTCGCTTATGTGCAGATTCATTTTTCCTTGAATTTGCTTTCCTTTTCTTGCTCATTTGTCAGATAACATTTACAAGTTTTTGACTTTGCACATTAAGGAACACTCTAAAAACACAAATGTTAAATTAGCATTTAAAAGGGCCGAGGAGTGACAACATTTTCAAAGTGTTGGTATTCCTGCTAGATTCAACATTTAAAATGTTATCTTAAAAGTTGGATGCAACACTTCAAAAATGCTGTCACTCCTCGGCCCTTTTAAATGTTGATTCAACATTTGCGTTTTTAGAGTGAATATAAACCAGGCTCACCACATCGCACACCGGCATCCTTATAGTGGCCACAATTATGACTGTACCATCCATTTGAAGAACAGGTAGCTAGACTTGACTCCCAGCCGTCACATTCAACATTGTCAAGTAGAATGGATCCCGTTCCTTGTCCATACGTCCCTCCACTCACAGCCCGTGCGTAGTTTGTGGGATATCCGAGTTGTCTGCAGACGACCCGGGCATCATCGTCATCCCATTCGTCATCGCACACCGTGCCCCAAGCTCCATCGTGATAGATTTCAACACGACCCTCGTAGTACGAGCTCCCTCCGACAAGGCGGACATTCCTCCAGGGAGAATAGGTTGGGACGTCATACCATTCTGATTAGGGACAGAGTAAGTTCACACTATAAAATGTTCGTTTATTGCATATGCATGTCGTCATGGTATTCGAAATGCAAACTTTTTACTTTTTTCTTCGTAATTATAGTACTGGCATAAATATAATTATGGCAGTAATATATTTGAGAAAGAATAAGGAACAAGCTAACTCGAACATAGTAGTTTGTAATGATTTTCTTTTGAAGGTTTTGTTTCCTCTTGGCAATGGGCGCTCACATCGCCCGACTAAACGAGTCAGAGGTTCCGGAAGGTATTTGAATATCTGACATTGCTGCAATCGAAATAACAATCATAAGCAAATCATTGGTAAAACACTGAGAATTGAAAAAAAAAAAAAAAACCCTCCTAGAATGTTCATGATGTTTACGTGTATAAATGAGAGAATGATAGATTCCATGTCATGCATTATGCTCCCCTACAATTGTTCCTTAAATTGTGACAAGTGCTCAACTACAAATGCTCCGAGGCATTATTTTGTTCCGCGGACGAATGCTCCGCCGACAAACGCTCCTACGACATATCATGTTCCGCCAGCGATTGCTCGGTCGACCGTGGTCGACATTAATTTTGCTCCTTCAACAAAGATACGACTTGTGCTCAGCCGACAAAAATTAGTGCTCAGCCGTCGTCTTTATTTCTATATTTCTGATCCTTAAAACTTATTTTCTACTTTATCTAGTTGTAGGACATGCATGTCTTTAACTGTTTGACAAGAGATATTATACAGGGTGGCCAAGAAAGGACGGAACACCTATGATCTTTAATTTCAGCAATCTATTGTTGCAAATATGTCATTATTTTGCATACTACTGGAAAGGACAGTCTTTTTCCAATAGAATAACACCATTGGAGGATTCCCACATCCTTTCCATTCTGCCCATCTCAATCATTATAGACGTGCACAATGAAGACCATACCCGCCAAAAGAGCTGAGACATAACACATTAACAGTATACATTGCTTTCATTAGTCCTTTTTCTTACTTCTCAATCGACAATTTTCCAAAAACACCACCAAAAGTGGGCACCGGATTGGATTTTACTTCTAAAAATGCAACATCTGCTTTTGTGTACACACTTCCCAGGGCCGGTGCAAACGTCCCCCCCCCCCTTCTTCATCATCATCTTCTTCTTCTTTTTTTTTTTTTTTGATAAAGAAAATATTGGGTCTGACATTTCTTTTTATCATGTGCTGCTTATAAGGTGATTTTCGTAAATCACCTGCCCTTGAGACTGTCTGCGTCTCTTCGGGTTTTTATGTTCATGGTGACGAATAAGGAGAAAATTCGTGATAATGAACACTACGTAACAATTTTCACAAGAGACCAGCCCAGAAAGTGCCAGACTTGGGATGGAAGCTGCTGGTCGATTATTAAAACAAAAGAATGTACCTCATGCGCATTCCTCGTGTTCCAAACAGGACAATCAAGATACATCACTCCGAGGAGATCTCTTCATGTGAGAGTAATACAACTAATGAAAACTACTAACTTGACTGTATTCAAATGTTATTCCTTTCAAAGTAAGAAACAACAATTTTTTTGTAAAATACTCTCTGAATGATATTAAGATGCCACCAGACTTATAATAGATGGTTCCACATAAAATTCTCTTAAAGTGAATATTATTGTAACAAAAGCAATGTCATTGAGAATTCAATCTTCAGCAGAGTCGGTGGCGCGCTTGCCGGCGGAGCAAACATCGGCGGAGTAATTTTGTCCCAGAGCATTTGTCGCAATTTACGGAGCAATTGTCGACGGAGCATATGCTGGCGGACCATAATTATGTCTTGTCATCTCATGAGTACATCTCTGAAATCTACATGTACTTGTATAAGCCCCCTGTTTGATGGCAATGCCATCAAAATGTTTTGATCATGTTTTCCTTGAAGTATTGAATGGAAGTTCTTCACTTTTTGTAGCCTACCCGTCAACTAAACTGAGCATGTAGTCTTACCACATCTTACACCTGCATCCTCGTGGTGTCCACAATCATTTCTGTACCATCCATTTGAAGGGCAACTAGCTAGTCTCAATTCAAAGCCGTCACATCTAACGTTGTCAAGTAGAATGGTTCCCGATCCTTGTCCGTAAGTCCCTCCACTCACAGCCCGCGCGTTGCTTGTGGAATATCCGAGTTGTCTGCAGACGACCAGGGCATCATCGTCATCCCACTCGTCATCGCACACCGTGCCCCAAGCTCCATCGTGATAGATCTCAACACGACCGTCGTAGTACGAGCTCCCTCCGACAAGACGGACGCTATTGATGGTAGGCGGGATGGTGGAGAAGACAAACGTATCTGTGCACAAAACGTGGTGAAAACCCACTCATGTTATCCTCTTTCCTTGTCCAACATTAATTATGAATATCATGTACTGACTCTATGGCGGCACAGAACAAACGATTCCCCACTAAACGGAGTTTAGGTTTCGAAAGGTAGACGAATATTTACATTGCGGCAATGTTTTTTGGCATCCAAGATTTATTGTTACATAAATCTTGTTAGTAAAACAGTTTGAGAAATTAAAGAACACCTACAATGTATTTCCATTTCGAATCACTAAAGACAACATTAAAGGAGACCTCCGGATGATTTTCAGATATTATAGTGAGGACAGAGTTTCAGATTCGATGATAACTGGGATGAAGAATAAGAATATTTTCAAAATTTAGAACAAATTGCAATGGACAAGGTTGATGACACGGCAGAGTCACCATAAGTATGCATGAGTTTGGGCTCAAGGAAGGAGAACAAAAGAAGAAGGTATGTATAGATTATACACAGGTTAACCCGCAAGCAAGCGGTATTGTTATGGAATTACACTGCTACATTTCTGAAATATGTGAACCTCTTATGTCATCATCCTTGTTCAGTGCAAGTTTCAACTGGCTGTAATTATTCAAACAGTTGTCACTTTTCTATTGATGTACAAAAGAATTCCACAGGTGCATCTGTGTCTTTGGTGACGGGGTTTGATGCCGCCGTCTTGCTGAGCAATCTGAAGATTCATTTTGAACGTTAACTTAATGTTGGCTATATTTTGCTTGTTTATCTATTAAATGAAACGAAATCTCACTTAATGATAAAGCTCATTAAAAGGCCGATCCCTTCAAGAAATATGTGCAAAAGTGTAAATCAGAGCTGTATCATGTGAAAGTGTTTAAAACTGTACCCTCCCGGAAAGCCGGTATGGGCGGTTTTATCACTTTTCCACTTAATTCCTCCAAATAAAACTGATATGGAATAATCTTCGAGTATAATTCTATATTAATAGATATATCAGATTAGTGGCCGGACACGGCCAGTCGAGTAATTTTCATTTTCATTTCATCATTTTTTGCGCAATTTCTATTCGCGCATCCCCGTGTCTTTACCATTATATACCACCTATCTTTTATAAGTAGGGATGGCGAAAAGTAATTACCATCACAAAGACATATTTTCGTTTGAAAGTGGCTGATGATTATGCAATGAGACATGAGTCAATTGTCTTCCTATCTGCGCGGCAGATCCAGTTTGCCACATGCTTCAAATACTTTCGAGTGGCGGCATCAAACGTGACTTCAAAGGAAATACGACAGTTGTGACTCCACTCTCTTGAACCCCCTTGTTCAGTGTAATTTGTTTAAGGTTTTTCAAAGTATTGTTTCTCTGATAAAAAAACACAATAAATTCCACAAATCTATACATGGACTTGTCGATTTATGTACTACACGAAGTGAAATTATGAAAATCGTCTGGAATGTCCCTTTAAGCATCCAGTGTTACAGATGAAACATAAAAACAATCAAATATGAAAAAAAAAAACCAAGAACGATATCAAAATTAAAGTCATGAATTGCTACAGTTTACAACAGGCAAAATGGAGAATGGAAAATGGAAAATGGTGTACACATAAAAAGCCAATAAGGCCTGTAGGCGCGCGTACACCGTTGTTAAAAATTATGTAAATTTTTGTATAATGCGTAAATGAGGACGTCTCTCGAATCTACTTGTCGAATGTAAAACAGACGTGTTTCAGCACACGGCGATTATGCCATTGAAATGTTTCGCTTATGTGCAGAATCATTTTTCCTTGAAATCTTGAATAGAATTTGCTTTCCTTTTCTTGCTCATTTGTCAGATAACATGAACAAGTTTTTGACTTTGCACATTAAGGAATATAAACCAGGCTCACCACATCGCACACCGGCATCTTTATAATGACCACAATTATGGCTGTACCATCCATTTGAAGAACAGGTAGCTAGACTTGACTCCCAGCCGTCACATTCAACATTGTCAAGTAGAATGGATCCCGTTCCTTGTCCATACGTCCCTCCACTCACAGCTCGTGCGTAGCTTGTAGGATATCCGAGTTGTCTGCAAACGACCCGGGCATCATCGTCATCCCAGCTATCATCGCACACCGTGCCCCAAGCTCCATTGTAATAGATCTCAACACGACCCTCGTAGTACGAACCCCCTTCAACAAGGCGGATGCTGGCCGGGGATGGGGTGAAACCAAGTCCATCTGTTTACAACACGGGTTAAAAACAAGTTAACTATTGTAATATTTATGTTGTCGTCACACATGATATAAAAAAGATGGAACCACTTCATTTGACGGCATGTATATTATTATGTATGTATTATAATGATGATGATGATAATAATGATAATAATAATAATAATAATAATAATAATAATAATAATAATAATAATAATAATGAAGGCTGAAACTTAAGGTTTAAACACTATACTGATGCGCGTTTTTCTTTGATTTGATCTGTACACGGGTGAACAATGTACTGTCATGTCACCATTGTGTTCCATCATGTTCATGAGGAAGTATAATCAATGACCACAGGAATTTATTATTACTCCATTTTTTCTTTGTTCAGACACACAATGTAATGCATGAAAATACTATAGGCCATTCTGAAATTCTAAATGTTTGTTCATTTCCTTTTTCGTCCTGTTGGAATACATCAGTTGTGATCGTAAAACTAAACAAACAAAACAAAACAGAACAAAATCAAACTCATCAAAGACCTACAAGTAACATAGTTTCCCTTTATAGCTAAAAGATCCATGCTGTAGCGTAATTGTGATACAAGTGATAGACATTTTTGTTGTATGCATTACATATTAGTTCTACTTAAATGCAATGTATTTCACCCTACTGCCTGTGGAGGAAGTAGCTGTATGGTGCCCCTGTTTTTAACTACACATATTGTGACAAAGAAACCACATTCTGCCTACCACAGTCAACAGCTGCATCTTCAGAGTGATCGCAGTTATTGTATCCCCAGCCATTATGTGTACAACTTGTGAGCCGAGACTCTGAGCCGTAACAATCCACATTATCTAGGAAAATCGACCCGTTGCCTTCCCCATAGTACGCTAAGGCCAAAGCCGTGGCACTAGCGATACTATAACCGAGCTGTCGACACACGACCTCGGCATCGTCATCATCCCAGAAATCGTCACAGACCGTTCCCCACTCGTCTCCGTTATAGATCTCAACTCGTCCGTTCCAGGGTGCATCACCGTTTGAAAGACGTACGTCACCCCAACTCTCTATGGTAGAAAATATTAAGAATTCGATTTTCATCATTGAACCAAGGGTAAAACCAGAATTCACCATCTATAGATTTATATCAGTGTGAAGGACGGTATATATCAAAAAGACCACCTACATTTCAATCATTTAGAATAATACACTTTTGGGAAAAATGAAAATCGAAGGATTTTTTTTTTCACATTTTCTCGCTAGGTATCTCCTGTTCTGAAATGCTAGGACCGCATACATATAATTTTTGAAACATTCATCTGCAACTATTTTTTCCATTGACTTTGCTAAATTCAATCTGTACTTTTTTTTTTTGTGCAGTTCAACTCTACATGTATGTTTAAGCCGGCTTTAAAGCGTAGGCCTCTATTATGCAGTATAAGCAGATATGTGATATAAGGTTTTAGCCAAATCGGATCTAAAAAATACGTGGAAGTTTATAGTTCGTGAGTCCCTATTGCAACCCTTAAAATTAGGTTCCTTTCGTAAGCTGGTATACTGTAAGGTAGGCAATTAGGACATTTCCTCAGAATCATATAGGCCTACCTAGAAACCATTCTTCTCTTTAAGTAAGGACGAAGAATGTAGACTTCCAAATTCACTTTGACCCCCCCCCCCTTAACAAAAACGCTTGAAATGGAAGCATATAACATCATTGCCATTGCAGTAGAACACATAGAATGCACTGTGAACTACTGTACAGGATTGTGTACTGATATACGCACGTATTATGTATACAGAGGTGTCTGAATGATTGCTTGCTTTTCCTTAAAATGCGTTCACTGTGCAGGAATAAAGAAAGAGAGAATCATTAAAAAATCAACCTAAAAATCAACTTATTTTACAATCAGAACGTAGACTGTACTATACAATAACATTCAACCCACAGGACTCAGTAACTGCATCAAAGGGAGAGTTCACAGGATTTATGTGGCGGCGTCTGCAGGACTGGTCATGTGACGTCACTGGCCTCTACTCGGGTAAAAGCCACCACAAACTTGACTTTCGATCGCACGACTGACCAACCTTCTTGGATCCGAAATTTCATTTCATTTCATTCATTTCATTTTATTTCATTCTCCTTTTTCCAACAAAACACAACACAGTATGAATTAGGTTATCATCACAATCGTATACACACAACTAACAAGTGATATCAAATGATACAATAATTAAGTAACATATGTATACGCAAAATAATACAAGACTTTGTTTCAGTTGAAAAAAAAAAGGAGAACTGAGAGGTCCACTAAAAAGCAAGCTTGTAGATTGTGAACCACTCAAGAAGATCTAACTAAATACTTTAATATTTGTATATGCTGGACACAAGTATGATTTACACAAGACGGAAACAAACGGGAGACACACAATAACATGACACGACTAGACAGAAAGGTGGAAAATGAAAGGAAGAAAGGAAGAAAGAAAGAGAATGCCTACACGCTGATCAAAGAAACGAAAGAGAGAATTGAAGAGATTCTTTAAACAGCCGGTGGTTGCATACAGCTGTGTAGAAATTATAATGGCTATTTCATAAATTAATGAATTCAGAAATCAATTGATTGATGGTTGGATGATAAACCCTGTGATTGTTGGAACTTGATTAATAAAAACGAACATCAGAGAGGGTTTAACAGAAAGGATTTCAACTTACGCTTAAAGGAGTACAAAGAAGGAGAATTTTTTATTTCGCTACTTAATGAATTCCAGAATCTAGGGCCTGTGTATATAAATGTATTCTGAGCTAATAATGTTCTCAGAAG
Organism: Diadema setosum; assembly: GCA_033980235.1. NCBI lineage: Eukaryota > Metazoa > Echinodermata > Echinoidea > Diadematoida > Diadematidae > Diadema > Diadema setosum. The sequence goes on along the minus strand of CM067063.1, from coordinate 508,035 downwards.
AGGTAGATGAAACTCAGAAGATTGTCTGGTGGGATAATTATGGAAAAATTGATTCCTTGCAAACATTGAATTGAATATACAGGGAAGTGCATTTGTGTTGAAATTAAACATAAACTGTCCAAGTTGAAAGAAATACAAATCTTTGATTTTTAAAATCTTATATTTAGTGAATAATGGATCTGTATGGGAACGTGGCGGGACACCACAAATAACACGAAGTGCCTTTTTTTGTAAAACCAGTAATCTATCTAGTAAAGTTTGATGAGCGTTACCCCATGCTAAAAGACCGTAGTTAAGATAAGGTAATATTAGAGAGAAATATAACGTCAGCAAAGAAGACAATGGAATATGGAACTTAAGTCTATTAAGGATTCCAATATTACGTGATATTATTGTACTTATGTTAATAATATGTGGCCTCCATGAAAATTTATCGTCTACTGTAATCCCCAGGAATTTTATATGAGATACGCGTTCTATTTGAATGTCATCAAAAATAATCTCTTTACGTAAAACTTCTATAGAGTTACTAAATAACATATATTTAGTTTTCAAAAGATTAAGAGATAATTTGTTAGCTCTTATCCATTGGGTCACTTTTTTTAATTCGGAATTAACAATGTGCACGAGTTCATCTGGATTTTGATGTGAAAAGAAAACATTTGAATCATCAGCAAAAAGTATAAATGACAACACGTCGGATGATCTGCAAAAATCATTGATATAAATGATAAAAAGTAAAGGACCTAATAAGCTACCTTGTGGGACGCCACACTTAATGAATTCGAGACTTGAAACGTTCTCGTTCAGAGATACGTATTGTTTGCGGTTTTGCAGGTAGCTCCTGAACCACTCCAAGGCCTTCCCCCTTATCCCATAATGAGACAACTTGTAAAATAAGATTTCATGATTTATTGTGTCAAAGGCCTTGGAGAAGTCCAGGAATATACCAACAAGATGAGAATGATTATCAATAGTATGCGCTGCGTGGTCGATAAACTTCAAGAGGGCGTGAATGGTACTGTGTTTTTGACGAAACCCAAATTGAGAATTTGTAAAAACGTTATGAAAAGTTAAAAAATTAATTGTTCTTTTAAATATCAATTTTTCCAAAACTTTAGATAAAGATGAAAGCAAGGAAATGGGCCTGTAATTACTCATATCAGAACCATCGCCTTTTTTGAATAAAGGGAAAACCTTAGCTATTTTCATAAAATCAGGAAAAACACCACATGATATAGATCTATTAAAAATATGTGAAAGTGGGTCAGCGATTGAAAATATAATTCCCTTTAAAATAAAATTACTTATGTCATCGTAACCAGCACTTCGCTTGTCATTCATTGCAGTAACAATATCGATAACTTCATATTTCGTAGTTGGAACAAAAAAGACAGAACTTGGGTTTGGTTGACCTAAAAATGTTGAAAAATGCGTATTTGACTGTGGTACCCTTCTAGCCAAATTCTCCCCAATCATTGAAAAATAAGAGTTAAAAATATTAGCTATGTCACTTGGATCTTCATATATTTTGTTGCCATATCTTATTGTTGTAATATTTGATTTCATTTTCGATATATTCATGGCCTGGTTCAAAACCTTCCATGTATTCTTCATATCATGTTTATATTTTTCTAACTGAAACATATAATATTTCCTCTTTTCTAACCGTATAATCTTAGTTAATGTATTTCTATAGGAAGTATATTTTTCTTTTGACTTCTCAGTTTTTTCCATTTTGAATTTATAATAAAGCCTATTTTTTCTATTGATTGAACGAAGGAGAGATTTTGATATCCACGGAAATCTGGGGGATGTTTTATAATTAACTAACTTATCTTTTGATTTAGGTATATACTCATCTAAATAATTATTAATTATCCCTGAAAAATTATTAAATGATATATTAACGTCATCACTATCGTAAACACTAGACCAATCAGCCCTTTCTAGGCTAGCACCAAGGCTAGCCAAATTTTCTGGTGTAGCTCTACGTCTGGTTGGAGAAAAACCAAATTTATTTACCGAATACCCGAGATCAAAACACGCTATAATAGGGAAATGATCAGTCATATCAGATAAAATAATAGAAGAGTTTAAAATTTGCAATACATTAGTGAAAACATTATCAAGAAGGGTGGCGGAATGATTTGTAACACGTGTGGGTTTCGAAATTAATGGCAAATATGAGGCTGACAAAAATATTTCGAAAAATTCTTGTGACGTATTATCGTCATTTTTAATCAAATCAATGTTAAAATCACCCATTATAAAAATATTTTTATTTGCCAACAGGGGATTTTTTAATAAATTTACAATACAACTCAAAAAATCTTTAGGATTAGAACTTGGGGGTCTATAAACAATACCAACAATAATGTTTTTATTTTGCGGAATGGAGATTTCCACAAACAAGGACTCTATAGTATCATTCATAATTTGTAATTCCTCACAAACAGTAAACTCAAATTTCTGTGATAAATAAAAAGCAACACCCCCACCCGTCCTATTCACTCTGTTATTGACAATTAACTCATAACCATTTAATGCGTATGGTAAATTAATATCAGAAGATAACCATGTTTCCGTTAAACCTATTACAGAAATTTGTTTTTTCATTTGATTACCTAATAATATCTGTAAATCATCAAAATGCTTATTTATACTCCTGATATTCAGATGTAACATTGAAAATGTACTTTCTGAAAAACTTTTGACAAGATCTGTGAATTGATCAACTGTAACATACTTTGAAGAAATATGGGAGGAATCATATTCACAATCGTAATCATCATATAAATCTTTCGAAGATAGATTAACATTATTGGCAATGAGGTTATCAAAAGTAGCAGAAGAACGTGAATTTATCGGACTTAATTCTGTAGGGGAGCATCTAAACAAATCATAGAGTTCATCATCATTGAGGGAATCAAACGCTGAATTGAGTTGACTAGCCATAAGGAGGAGCATAAAATCCAAAATGAAAGCATATCAACTGCCGGGGTTGAGGTATAAGATATTTTGACATACATGTAGGTGAAGCACAAACAATTCCGGTTTCGCGAATCGTACAGCGAGTAGGCAAATACACATAAACATAGAATTCTGAAAAAGAAGATAGGTGAGAGAGGACAAACACAAGGAAGATGACAGAGAAAGAAGGACAGAAAGACAACATACATACATACATACGTATCAAATCTTGTCGTAACATGAGAATTGAACATTGCTAGTCTCAAATCAGATAAATTTTCAAAGTAGGGGACAAAAAGGACAACTAAACACCGTTGAACGTTGTTGGGTTTTTTTTTTTTTGTAAACAGTAGCAAACACGGAAGAGGTAGTCATGTATACGCAAAAAAGGGAAGAAATCAAATATATCAAACTATATTCCTTGATTATTGTGAGGTAATCAGAATCATATGTAGCGGGAATAAAACTTAACCGGATAATTTGATGGGACAGTCATGCATACATGCAATACATGACTGTTCACATTATAAACAAAGGGTTCTTTATCCTAATGTAGTAGGCTGCATACCGGGACACAGGGTAAGTGACCACGATTCCATCAATGTGTACAGCATACAAATAGAACCTACCCACAAGTAAGCTCAAACAAATGAAAAGTAGCCGTGAACATTCTTGGGGTCGATGAACGAATCACTATTGAGAAAGAAAAAGGCTACAAAGCCAGAAGTTTTAGGAGAGTGTTTACAGACTTAGAACATAACTGAAAAAAATTCCCGGTGTCTGACAACCGTACACAGATCTCTATTATATAACATTTTAACACAACTGCAATCTGTTCAAATTAACACTTTAACAGAACTGCATAACTCTATGAGATGCTCGTGTGTGTGTGGCAGGTTGACATTGTGATGCAAACTTATAAGGATAATAGTAATGAGAAAAAAAAATCAGATCTTTTGATTATATATGACTCCATGATACAACGACCCATGCCAATACTGGGTTGTTTATGAGCAGAGGCTTACACGAGACAAGAATTTGCAAATCGAACTCACATGCCCGCATTCTCGAACAAAATTCTAACAAACAAAGGAACCGTATGTACATTCCAGAGGGACCCCGTCGTTGCAGTGTCACGAGGGGCAACCACGGCGGACAAAAACTATGGGGTAGGGTTCATAATCACTGATTAAAGAGCTGATTGCTTTGCCAAGGTAAGTAGATAATCATCAATGACCGGGACCAGTAATGATCGTATAAGTAAAAATACTACTTAAATGAAAAGGAAATTAAGAATAAACAAAGTGCAAATTTCCGAGGGCGTTCTGCAAATATCGTGTGATACAAATATCATAATTGAGGACGGACATTTCTGTGGCCTATTTATCCAGCTTTACTGAACACCATAGAAAACTTTGAGAAAACAAAGTTACGGAGAAAATCGGCAGTAAGTCGCTTTGTACAGGCAGTAAGTCGCTTTGTACAATAGTTCATTAAAACGTGGATCATGTCTACCATAACTATAAATATAGATGCGCTCGTGCATGGAAAAGAACCATTATATATTCGAGTTGCGGGGAAAAGGAAAATGATTGATGGTTCATGTTTCTGCATAAATGAAAGTAGACATGTCATTGAGAAAAAAGCGAGAAATATTCGTAAATGACATTCGTAATGTACACGTAGACGACCTAGTCATAAACGTGTATTATGTGACTTGCTTTGCACATGCACATCAGTTTTACGAGTCAACTTAAGAACTATTCCGTATTATGGTATAGTAGAATATGAGTATTCCTATTTATAACTTCAAGTCAAATAGGACACTGCTATACATACAACTTACATCAAGCAGATAGACGTTGTATGGGTGCAACAAAATGTACATTCAAATTTACAGCCGTTATTTCATCTATAAATGATAAAGAGGAACAGTTTATATAAAAACAGCTCTTCTGAAGAAATTCATTTATAGCTCATAAAACTTAATATATATATATTTTTTTTTTCCATTGAGAGAAAGAAAAAAAATGAAGTCAACGTGAAAACTTTGTAAAGGTGTATCGCTTGTTGTTTGAGTGATGGTCAACAACAACAGTTATAAAATTTGTGACCTATTTGATCCATTTCTTTTAAACAACCGTTTCGTTTTAGCTATGATGGAATATATACCAAGGATCAAAACAACAGGGCTATTGACTCAATAACGAGCACCTGCCGTCATGCAGCTTTATATAAAAAAAAAGGATAGTGAAAAACACAGCATGTTGTAACAAGTGGGAAATAACTTCTTTTTCTTTTTGCGATGATCTCAATGGATACATGAGAACAACCTAGCAAAATTATGCAAAAAAAAAAAAAAATACTGATGGGGGCGAACACATTGAGAGACTGTATAGTCGGTCCTGGATGGCTAAATACATTGTAGGAGGCAATTATGGTTGCTTGCATTTCAACTGTAATGACTCGAAGAAAAAAAAAAACACAAATCAGCTAATTACAAGCGTATGTTATAATACATAGCGCTTGCAGAAGCCCTCCGAAAAAAAAATCATGTACATTAACTAGAATGTATTATGAATTTACATCATAGAACAGCTATAACAACAATCATAGTGAATGTTCCTTTATGACTGAAAAATTTACGTACACCTGTCATGTGTCAGATATCCATGCAGTAACTCCATTCTATTCAGTAAATGTTGCCATGATAGGATGGTGTCAGGAAATTATCTGAATGCCAAGCAGCTACTGTATAACCAGCTTGAGCTTGTGCAACGGATTGGATGCAATATCAAAACTCCATAAAACAAATTACACAATTTATATCAAACATGTCCGAGCATCCGTATTTAACTCTGGTTATTATTTCTTTTTAACGAAAAAGAATCGGAAATTAATAAAAATTTAGCTTATTTAAATTATAGATAATCGTTTATAGGTCACCATTTTTACCGTTAGTAATAATACTTACAAAAATATGAATACGTTCATGTTAAACATGACTGTTTTATTATATCTTAAAATTACAGACAGGCTAATTTATCAAAAAAAAAAAACCCAAAAAACTATTCAGTTCCTATCAATGCAATAAGAATGGGAGAGATAAAAAAAAAAAAAAAAAGCAATCATGCCATGGCATGAAGATCAAAAATTTTTTTTTTTTTTAACAAAAACGGTAAATTTATGATTTTCCTACTTTATCACTCCAAGACATAGGAAAAAAAATACTCCTTTATTTCAAAATCACTTTTCAATCACCCAAAGGTGATTGAGGACAAAAAAGGTGAGTATATAAGCACTGCATCAGTACCAGTTATTTTTAAAATTGTCGGTTTGTCTTATAAGAAATTTTAACATAAGTTTTCAGCGTCAACTTTTATATACAATTCTGATTCCCTGTCAGAATTATACAATCAATACATGGTTGATAAACGGATTCCTGCCTGCCTTGAAAATTGAAATCTACATTTAGTAAATTAAGTTTAAGTGGTGTAAAGAGAATCCTCACTCAAAGTTAAATGGGACACCACCGGTTTGGCGCCACTTTCCTGCAAAAAATCGAAGTTTAGTACCTTGTTTGTACAGGTCTTGGACTTTCTTGACATGTTTCTGTTTTTCCTGTAGGTCGCTTGGGGTGAGATCATCAACCATGAAATATGGCTCGTTTTTCAGGACTTCACGCGCACGTTTCATCACATCTACTTTCTGCCTGTAGGAGAGCAACTTGACCAGGATATGCCTCGGCTTGCCTTCGGATCGTCGTCCATCTCTGTGGGCTCTTTCCACCTTGCAGCTCATATCAAATTTCTCTCGCAGGACTTCCTCTACGATGTCGACACAATTTTCCCGTTGGCCCAATGGAACCTCCTGTATTCCAACAAGACGGAAGTTATTCCTCCTCAGGAACCGCTCACTTTTGTTTGCAGCTGCTGCGTTTCTGCTCACGTTGGCTCTCATTTCTTCCATTTCTCTTTCCATTTTCTCCATTCTCTCCTCCAGCTTGGACTGATTTGTTTGCAGGTTGTCGATTCTTTCCCGCTCAAACTCCAAGGAGGCACCAATTTTTCCTTCCAAGTCACTGAGCTTTGAAATGAAGCTATCCACCGCGTTTCTGATCATGCGTTCAAATTTTTCTGTTGTAGATGTGAAGAATGCGTCAAGCTTCAGGGACATAGGAGACAGGATTGAGTCGGAGATATCAGGTGGTGCGAGCGGGACTTCAGAGTCGTCCATGGCGGCCATGTTGTCTTGAATATCAGGTTCAGCGATGTACGAAGCGCCGTCTTCCTGCTGCGCCGTAGGTGTGGGCGTTGGTTCAGTTCCAGGGCTACAGGTGCTTGCGACGGCAGCAGACCCGGGCAACGTATTTGAATTTGGCGGGGTTTTCGAGTTAGTAACAGGCGACTTGCGGATGGTGTGAGTGGTGCCGTAGTTTTTCGGTTTCGTGGCGGCCAGCCTCTTTGGTCTTTTCTGAAGCTGCTGGTCCATTTCGAAAGTTTACGTCGATGTTTCAAAGCAGGCTTTACGTGAATTCCACAGAATGTGTCCTTTTGACTCAATTTGGGAGAAATTAGATGCCTTTTTGAGACAAGCAAAAAATTGTGTGCTCACTCCATTGACGCCCTCTACGACCCTCATAATCATAAATAAATCATAATAGCCTTAGAATAAACACGCTTGCTTATTTCAGGATCCAAAGTCGCTTAGTCGTGCGACAGAAGGTCGTTAGTGTGCAGTAGCCTTTTGCATAGATTCACCACGCGAGCGTCTTAACTGACACCTTACCCGGGTATTCTCCGGCGGCTACCCCGTGTCTACCCTGGCCGATCTCACCGAAGGGTGAGATTTATACTCGGACGCTACCCGGAGGCTACCCTGCGTTTCATCACATACATAATCTTACCCGGGTAACAGTCTTACGACGGGGCATTAGTTACACTCTCAGTATGTCTTCCCTACTGCGCTTTCCTCTTTCTAGGTTCTTCTTTCGCCAAGAAAACGTCTTTGCAAGGACTACTCATACATGGCGTTCATACCGGAAACCTCTAGCTCTTCTTCTTTTATACCACCATGCAAACATTCAAACAACACATTATTCTATAAAACGACACAAAAGTTTGTGGTGGCCATGGCCAAAAACTAACGTTACTCGTTTTCAAGAGAAAATCTTGTAATCATTCTAGTAATGTTCGTGAGGGATATGAAATAAATATCGACTGCTTTCTTTTGGGTCAACGTTAGACTATTTTTACCTCGATGATTTCTCAACAGTGCCATGGCCCTCGACTTCGTCTCTGGGCATAGCACTGTTGAGACTCACCTCGGTGCAAATAGTTTTATCTATCCCCTTTGAAGCAGTCGATACTTGTATACTATACTCAACGCATGTTGAAGAAAGAAGAAAAGAGGATTTATGTACAGGTCAATGGAGTACGTGCATAGCTTACTTGGTTGCTCAATATTTCACTGTGTTTGTTTTTAGGTGAAATATATTATGTCGTATATCCTTTTTTGAATGCAGTGTATGCAGCGAGCGATACCGCTGTGTCGGTTCCGTACGGAACACACCGTATACAGAATTCATCGTCGTCGTGGTCGTTGATTCCTGCAGTGTAGAACTGCGAGAGAAGGATGACTACGACTAGAAGTAGGCCTAAAAAGGGCTTCGTTATCCAGATCATCATCAAAATCGGGTTTGGTTTCTTGAAATCATCCCTACACCGTTCCAAATGTTGTATTTCTGCTGCAATTTAAGCATTTCCTCCGTTGCTTGAAGCTGCCAGTTTGTCGATTGAGCTGAATTACACTGATCACATGCACACGCATGCCACCGTACCGCCGTATACCTACCACAGATTCACCAGCGTTATTAGCTATACTACGACGTCGACGCGCACTGCAAAAATATGAGAAATTTAGATATCGATTGCAGAATCGCGATGGCGTGCAGATCATGGATTCCCGAAAGTACTATAAACTTTTGTTATCACGCTAGGATCAGTGCACTGGTCTCAGCTGCTTGTAGATTTCTAATAAATCTAACCCCTTTTGGTGCTCTGTACAACCATAATGCAAAACACTTTACATGAGAGATACAATATAAGTTGTATCATTCAAATTCAATTATTTCTTGCAGTTACCTAGCATCTTGCTTAAATTGTGTACAGTCTCAGCTTCTTCTTGAAAGCCCTGTGACGGATTTTCACTTGATTTGGCAGGTAGCATCCCCATTTAGGGTGAAAGGATTTATTGTTTTCGGTTTTGTTTTTCAACCGGACACCTTGCCCACAATGAATTGTTAACAATTTCCCCCTGAAACCAAAAGTAACACAGTCAAGTTAACGTTCTTAGACGTATTGATTGGTACGGCCCTGGGTCTGTGGCTGTATGTGTGTAGGGGGGGGGGGGTAAACTAGGGTCCAACTTTAACATTTAAATCTCTTTTTCGAAAATGCATGATATTTTTTTTTTCAATCAGGCGTTATTGCTAGGGTTTATCAAATGTATTTGTTCTTACATGGGCCTCATTCTCTAGGTCTACGTGGGGCACCCTGGGGTCACAATAGAGGTCATAATCACGAAACCGACACCCAAGGATCATACAGCTGGGTAGAAAAATAGCCCACGAGTTCGACAGATACAACGCAAGGCTTAATTTGTCGATATCGTATGTGGGCCTTGTTTGCTCGTGTGTGCTGTATGACTCATGGGCTGTAGGACTCATTGACTGTATAATTCTCGTGACGTGCACCCAGTAGCCAGATGAGGAAGGGTACATGAGAAAGCCCGAAAATTGGAGTATCTTTACAGAAATCCTCTCTTAAACAAATTGACCGAGATAATCAAATGTTATGAGCAAGGACATTGGTGACTGATATTTCAGATTTTTCAATTGTAGATCGGGGGAGGGAGGATGGTTGTTGGCGGTAGAAAATCAGGGCCCTTTTTTCCCGTCCTTGATAACGCATGGGCAAATTTTCACCAAATTTGGCAGGTGGCATCCTGTAGTATGATAAGATCTCAAAAAATCAGGCAGACACTCGAATTAAGGGGACCAAATCAATTCCAAATTTTTACATTTTTATATTCTTTTGGATCATTATAGGTTCTTTCGTGATTTTCTTATAGTATGTTTGGTTTTGGTGACGAAACTAACATTTTGTGGAATTTTATGCGTTGAAATTAACTTAAACATGGCATAATTATATGGAATTGCACTTTACTGTATATGAAACTACCTGTATAAGACTGAAAGACCAACATACAAAAAAGGACTCACATGTATTTATACATCTGAAAAAAACAACAACAAAATGATCCAATACAAACCCATGCACTAAATCACAGTATTTTTCTGGAAGTTCCGCTTCCGCCCTCAGAATTGGCAGAGGAAGGACATACAGCACCGATTTCCTTTTTAAAATATATTTTTTTTAACCCTTAGTATTAATTTGGGGTGATTGAAAGAGAGATTCCGAATTCGTGTTGCATCCGGGGTTAAGGAGATTGTGAAATAGGCCTGTATATAATTTTAAGGTTTAATATTTACCACGTTTACAGAATGCTAAACATTGTTGACAGAGCTGCATAATAACATTCATGCAAATAAAGAGACAAACATACAAAAAATCTTAAAGTGTGCTCCCACAATCCAGCCTTCTGGAAAAAAAAAAAAAAAGGCATGATGGGGAACCCTTTCCAACTTGGTACTTTTTAATACTTCTCTCTGTGTGGAAAGTGTAGTTAAGTAAGGTTACACATGGGTTGTCTCTTTTTGGAAAAAAAAAGAAGAAACTTTCAATTCTAATCAGGATATTTTTCTTCGGTTCCGCAATATCAGAGACCACGAAAACCTCCCACACTGGAAACATGGTTCTTTTTAGAGCGAGTATCTGACTGCAAGTAAGTTGTAATGCCAGCAAACCTCTAAGGAGGAATCGTGCTAATACAGAGTAAATTTGGTCATATCATTATTGCTGAACTGATACCATGGCTTATACATGATACACACATACAACAGGCATGAATACCTTTAGACCTGAGCAAAATTTGCAAAGCCGTTTTAGAGCTCGTTGCAAATTGATTTGGTGGTATACCATGAACGAGATATGTGTTTATCAGCAACGTGCAGTCAAAGCTTTGTCAAACAACTTCAAGAACACTTTGATCTTAGACATCCCAATATGATGATATCACATATGAATATGAAATTTCTTTTCAAGTAAATTACTATATCAAGTAACTATTATGCTGTTGTTGGGTTTTTTAAAGTCTCTTTGATAGTCTAACGCAATCTCAGCTTTGCTGTGGTGGTTTGCATAGGCCTATACATCTTCATATAAGATGGTCACGAGCTTCAACAATTCCTGGACCTCGTTACAAAACAAATGAAAATGTTATTTAAGTAATGGCTAGCCAAGTTAAATTACCGTTATTTGCAGTTGATTCATCAACATTACGAGTCAGAACAATGAGTGAATAGATATTTCATGTTATAGATATTATGTTCTATTTCGCCTAGTTCATTCTTTGCCCACATCCATGGCTCTGTTGAGTATATTCCGTGATAACCCAGGCAAAGCGCTTGTCCTTATCAGTGGGAAAATGTTCGATGTACATGTACATTCAATGCACATGAACTTCAAAGGCTATGATAACGTTTAACAATCAGGGGGGTGTTTCACAAAACCGTTCTTAAAGTTAAGAAGGACTTAAGTGCGACTGGTGATCAGTTCTTATGTGCTATACTTATCAGAATCGCAGTAATTCAGCACAAGAACTGATCACCAGTCGGTCTTAAGCCCTTCTTAACTTTAAGAACGGCTTTGTGAAACGCCCCCCCCCCCCCCAGGAATGCGGTTGATTTGTACCTCATGTAGACAAGAAGAACGACCAAATGAGAGTTTCGACAAAAAGGTTGTTATCCTGGCAAGTCTTACAGACGCGGTTTTGCATCGGCAGCGTCAGAGCACGATATGGTTTGCATGCTTCATTCTTGCCCGCGATTTGATACAACACCCTGATAGATTTCCAGTACTAAATCAAATCAAATATAAATATTTTCATACAAAAAAAAAATACATCGATAAAAAAGAAACAAAGATCGAGGATCAGATCATATCCACTGTCAATATGACACGAATAACCCAACACTTACGACTTATGGTGTGCTCGATCAGGAAGAGGAACCAAGACAGAAATAAAACTGCCCTTTGCAGAGACGCCATGTTGTGAACGCGACATTGAAATTTTCATGTATATGGCGATGGGCAATATTGTCGACGAGCTCAGTCAACTGTAGAACGGCGGCACTGACGTAGTAGGTTACTTTGCGGAGCTGCGTGAACCACACAATGGCTGAATCGTCATTGCAACAGATCACCATAACCTCCCAATTTAGAGATAGCCAGGCAAGCTACACGCAAGTTGGGTTAGTCAGAAGACGACATTTACACAAATCGCAACCAAAAAGACTACGTAGTTCGATGGTTGAGATTCAGTATGTACTATGTAAAGTATTGTAATAGACATTTCTCGACTTGATTAATGAAATTTCTTGTTGGATGGAATAATGTCCCGTGATCTTCCTTTTCCCCCTCATCAAAACTGCAACAGAAGGTTGCATGCCTTTCCTATTCTAAATCAAATGACACACGCCATCCCTCTCCTACATTACACAGCATGACGTCGTATTTTGATAACACACATCGGGGAGATACTCTCACCTCCCTGCACAAATGCATTGATACCTTTGATACATTCAACACGCATGCGCAACATTACAGACAGAAAATGATTGACACGGCGATCACGTGAATGAATTGTAACCACTAATCTCTACGTGTACTGCTCAATGGTTTGATGTTGAAATCGACCTCTAGAAAGCATTCCATACTGTCGACCACTTTATCTTAAATTGACACTTACAAAGAAAGAGTTGTTTTGTTTTTTTGTTTTTTATGTATGCCTGTTAATGAAATTTGTATTTTTATATTGTAAACTGACTGTTTTGAGTGCACCAGGTGGGTTGGGGAGGATGGCCTGAGGGCCCAAGTCATTTAGTTGGCTCTTTCCAGACCCGGGCTGCCCAACCTGGTGCACCCTTACCACTCCAATGTACAATTTCGAAAAATGTATTTGTGATCGAAAGCCGAATAAATAATAATAATAATAATAATAATAATAATAATAATAATAATAATAATAATAATAATAATAATAATAATAATAATCTTATTTCAGAAGTTAGCAATTAATATGGATTTGGCTAACGTGCACTGAAATGGTTTGGAAATCATTTTGAAGGTAGAAAACAATATACATGTAATATACGTCTGTAAATGGCTATGGATTGATTGAATCTGATTTGAAAGTGGTGTACCTCAGGGGTCACTTTGAGGCCTTTTAGTTAGTATTTCAGATTTTATTAATGAAACCATAGTGAGTTATCTTTATGTGCAGACGATATCTGCTTGTTTACTGCATCCAAAAGCGAACTGACATTACCAGGACATTAAATACTTACTTGACTAAGTTATCAAGCTGATTTAAGGAAAATAAACTCGCCGTGAACTCAAAGAAACGTTAAGTAATTTTTATTTGGCACATAATAGCGTTTGAAAAAAAAAAATCAAATGGTAATTAATGGTTGTAATGATTAGATAGATCATAATGAAATAAAGAGAAATGATTGTTGTAAATGCTTAAGGCCCGGTCCCACTGCACTTACGGATGCAAAGAGGATGTTAAGCGTACAAAAAGTCTTGCCATCCGTTGGAAAACGCTACGAATCCGCTGTGTACCCATCGCATACGTGTTTCATCCGCTCTATCCATCGAACATCCGTCCACTGTGATTTCATCCGCGCAAAATGTTTTAAGCTGCTTAAAACTTTTAGAACGGATGAACTTTCCGCTGTGTACGATGTAAATCCGCGACATACGAGCAACAAACGTTGTATGTCCGTGCGGCATCCCTTAAACATCCGCTGCATCCTCTCTGCATCCTCTGGGCATCCTCGCAACTCACATCCGCTGCAGCTAAAAACGGAAAGAGGGAGGAAAGATATGGTACATGGAACGTCTTTACATCGTTAATAGCACGGAAATAGAAAGGATGTAAGCGTATGCATCTCGTATATAAAGCATTTCGAAAGCATCCGCTCTGCATCCGCTCTGCATTCGCTCTGCATCCACTCTGCATCCGCTTTTTCCGCTATGCGTCCGTTTCGCAATTATCTCCGGTAACCCCTTCGGAGCTGTCATCCCCTTCCATCCGCTTTCATCCGCTAGGCTTCCGATGAACATCCGTTTAACATCCCCGCCACATACTACCCACGTCCGTTCTATTTCCGTTCTGTTACCGCCAATTTTCGCCAATTTTGTCAATTTCTGGAGCGGATGAAAGCGGATGAAGCCATCCCCGAAATTTTGCTCGTCCGCTGTGTCCTTTCTGCATACGCTTTGTGTCCGTCGGCCAGTGGGACCGGGCCTTAAGGTGTAATAATTGTTGAGAATTTATCTTGGAAAAAGCATTGATATCATTAAGTGTATATTGTAAAACGCACTGCATCATTTATTTTTTTTTTAATAAATCAATCATTCAGTCCCGTTTTGATTACTGCAGTCTGGCAGTATAGTTTGAGCAAATACATACAAATCTCGTCTTAATGAGTTGCAAGTACATGTATTACAAAATCGGGCACTTCGGATTGCATTGAATGTGGACTGTCTGTTCCCTTCACAAAATTTGTACTCTGTACTTAAATTAGACAGACTTAATGTGCGTTGGAAAAAGCCATAACCATGCCCCACGTATCGAAGAACTCATAATTTCTACCACTGCATTTAAGCAGTATGTTGTGTTTGCGTGAAACTCCCCACATATAATGCTAGGAGTCCACTGGGCCGGCGCCAGTTCGCGCCAGTTCGCGCCAATGCAATTTGCTGTGGCGCCTAGTGTCGCCAATAAGGTGCTTAGTGGCGTGCAGTGGCTCAAACTGCCTCCCAACTGGCGCGCGGTGGCCCGTAACGGCGGCAAAAATTGAGTTTGGCGGCAAGAAAATTTCAAAATGTTTGAAATCTTCGTCGCGCCACTTTCAGCGCGAAGTGTCCACCAAGTGGCACCAAATGTCGCAAACAATCCGCCTATTGGAATCCACTGGAATGTTATGGCGCGCGCCACGTTGCGCCAATGAGATTTTGCGCCACGCGGCGCCACTTGGCGCTACAAAGGCGGATAGTCCGCGCCAAAGCGCTCCAAATCAACAGTGGCGCGAGCCAAACGGCACCTGATTGGTGACTATTTCGCGCCAAATACCACTTGGTTTCCGCCAAATACTACTTGGTTTCCGCCAAATACCACTTTGTTTCCGCCATTCGGCGCCACTTGCCGCCTATGGAAGCATGACTGCATCGCAGGACTTTCTCACACAACTTTCAGTATTCGACTCGACAACACCTCTGTAGACGCAGTTTTTCCTTCACAATTTCTACAAGATTTCACATAATTTTCAAAGAAGATGCCCCCATAAGGCAACAAAGGCAGTAGCAAGGGGAAGAATGATAAAACTTGAGCAGTCCAAGAAGAAGGACCCCCTGCAACCCAAGAAGCTCAAATTGAGCTCCAGGCCCCCTGCAAGCAGCAAAGATGACGAAGAGGATGAAGATCTTCGCGTGGTGGCGCTGGCTCAAGCTGATAGAGGCTCCGCTCCAAGACCTGCTCCCCCTGTCCAAGATGTTGCTCCAGACCTTCCACCCCAGTTCACTGTTGTTGTAGATCTGGGCATCAGATTGATGGCCAACCCCACCTACATCGATCCACACGAACTGGTACTTTGAATCTACGAGAGCCATTAGGACAACCGAGAAGAACTGCTTGTAGTTGAAGTAAAGGCTTCCTGAGTTCTTGGGCTTCTGAATACGGATGTGCTTTCCATCCAAGGCTCCCAGACAGCGAGGAAGATTCCATCTGGTTTCAAAGTCACCTGCAACCTCAAGCCAGCCTTCATTGGTTGTGGGGAGGGAGATGACTTCTGCAGCATACTCATCCATAGCTATCGCTCTGGCTACGTCAGGGACAAACTTCTGGATGGTTTCCTTGCCCACTCGGAAGTTGTAACCCAGCTCGGCATAGGTGGCCCCAGTGGCGAGAGGGCGCAGGAAGACGCACAACTTGAGACCAGGGGGAGTGGCCTTCCTGAAGTGGGTGTCCTTCTTATGCAGATGGAGTGTAAGCCTGATCAACAGCTCATCAAACATCTCTGGGGACAACCTGGTGTAGTTCTTGAACTTCCTCTTGTCATTCTCCCTCAGCTCATTCATGAGGGTATGGTACTGTCCACGTTCGGCCCTCAGCTGAGGGTGGAGCATGAGTCTAAACCACCACTTGTGTTTCCTTTTCTTCTTACGAGGCTCTTCTTTTTCAGGATTGGCCACCATAAGTTGATAGGCAGTGGCCACCTCAGCTCTGATGGAGCAGTATCATCACTCCAACATTATCAAAAGCCCGGACATATCGAAATTGTAAATAATAGTAGAGAATTTGTTCATACAGCAGCTGAGGAGGTTCTGAACCAGGTAGTCGATGGCCGATATTTATATAGTCGGCAAGTAGCGCAAAGTGGCGGCAAGTAGTGCAAAGTGGCGGCAAGTTTAAACCAATTTTGCGACCGTTTGGCACAAACTAATCACTAAGTGGCGCAATGTAGCCGTCCATCGGCGCAAATGGCGCCAACATGGTGAAATTTGGAATCAAATAGCCGTGTAATGGCGCGAACTGGCGCACCATTTTGAAGCAAGGCAGGTGGCATTTGGCGCACGCCTTATGACACCCAGTTTATTCCACTTGGCGACATACATTCCGAGCGAACATTAATTCGGCGCCACAGCGAGCCACTACGCGCCAATCACATAATCTTTGGCGCGAACTGGCACCAACTGGCGCCGACCCAGTGGACTCCTAGCATAACGAGATCTGGCAAGCACAAACTCAGACTATGGCAAAATTATTCCTGCTACTTTTCTGCGTACGGCTATGTGTATGCGTAATTATATATTATACACACGTGTATTTCATATTATGTATTATACAGGTATATATATATATATATATATATATATATATATGTGTGTGTGTGTGTGTGTGTGTGTGTGTGTGTGTGTGTGTGTGTGTTTGTGTGTGTGTGTGTGTGAGTGTGTGTGTGCGTGTGTGTGTGTGTGTGTGTGTGTGTGTGTGTGTGTGAGTATATTTCTGTGCTTGTTCCAACTTACATTGTTATCGCCTCGCTCGGTCACAAATTATATACCCTCAGGTCTGAGTACCTGTCTATATACACCACTGCTTGTGGAATATCCGAGTTGTCTGCAAACGACCCGGGCATCATCGTCATCCCAATCCTGGACTAAAGCAAAACTACATCGCTTACACAAGATGACAGATGACAATGGTATATCTTTATTGTGTTATACGTCACAAAATCATACGCAAATGCATCGAAATGCATTCTGCATTCTGAAGGTAAACACGGAATAAATGCAGCCGAAGAAGAAATATTGAATATATATATATATATATATATATATATATATATATATATATATTGAATATATATATATATATATATATATATATATGTATATTATATATATATATATATATATATAATATACATATATATATATGAAGAGTTTGTTTGCAAAAACCGATAAGTCCATATTTGCCAAATGGAGATATTTGCGATTAAAGGTCAAGAAAAATAAAGAGATTAATAAGAAAAATTGGCTTCTTTTGACCATAATTTCAGAAATGTACCTTTATATGTAGTGACCAATATATCATTTAAAAGGTATTATTTTGTACTTTATGACACAAATTGTACTTCAAAATCTTCAAAAATGGACTTATCGGTTTTTGCAAACAAACTCTTCATATATTCATACAGTCAAACCTGTCTATAGCGGCCATCCAAGGGAAACAACAAAAGTGGCTATAGACAGGTGGTCGCTATAGACAGGTTAGCGGCCATTTTGAATTTCAATACTTGCATTTAATAATAGCAGAAAATACTGCATGTTATTCTTAAAAATCAACAACAACCAGCAAATAAGTTTGCATGTGCAGTAGTGCTATTACGGGGATTTTCGTTGTACAATTCACTTCAGATATATATATATATATATATATATATATATATATATATATATACATTTTTTTTTTTTTTGCCTGCTTCTGTTCTTTTGATGTTAAAAATAATATTTCGGGCCTGAGTAAGTTCTCTGGTTCACACCGGTTTGCATGAATGGGGTTTACGAGTGCTGAGTTCGATGGAGATTGATAATGTGTAGATTACGTAAACAACAAACAATACCCAGACAAGTACCATTTTTTTTTTTATTATTGTCCTTATTCAAAGGGACTTCAACACTATTATTAGTCGGCATTTTGGTGAAATTCTAAGATGTTATTAAGAGTTGTCTTTGCCTTTGCAGCATCTATTCAGGGCGACATTACTGAAGCCTAGATCTAATCTAGTCATGACAAGTTAATGGTAAGACGGGTTTTCGTGGCAAAGAGCTACATTAATTTTGTCAATCTTGTCTGTGTGATTATGACTGGGCTAGGACTCGGTAGAAATCACGCAATGAACGTAGAAGACATCGTACTCATGGCTGATTTAACGGTTCAGCTAAATATTTGTGGCCGCTATACGCAGGTAGATATTCACCACGGGATACAAAATGAGTGGCCGCTGGCCGCGTTAGGCAGGTGGCCGCTATATAAAGGGTCCATAATACAGAAATTTCGTTCGGGGGATTTTTCAGTGACCGCTATAGAGAGGTGGCCGCTAAGACAGGTTTGACTGTATATATGATATACATATATATATATATATGAAGAGTTTGTTTGCAAAAACCGATAAGTCCATTTTTGAAGATTTGGAAGTACATTTTCTGTCATAAAGTACAAAATAATACCTTTTAAATGATATATTGGTCACTACATATAAAGGTATATTATTGAAGTTATGGTCAAAAGAAGCACAAATTTTCTTATTATTCTCTTTATTTTTCTTGACCTTTAATCGCAAATATCTCCATTTGACAAATATGGACTTATCGGTTTTTGCAAACAAACTCTTCATATATATATATATATATATATATATATATATATATATATACATATATAGGCCCCTAAATAGTCAGTTTTCATATCACTTTTGTAAAAATCTCGACATGCTGCGCTGTCCTCAAAATACTTAAAGAATTTCAAGAATACCGAGGAAAGGAACAGTGAGCAGAATGACCTTTAAAGCAGTGGCGGATCGGGAGTGGAGGGGGGGGGGGAGCATCGGGCTTTGCGATTGTAGTGGCACCAGAAAATTGCGCTGAAGCCCTTTTTTGTTTTTGTTTTGTGGTTTGTTTGTTTGTTTGCTTTTGCTCGTCAGCTGATTAAACATCGAAGTGGCACCAGAAATATTTATTTATCTATTTATGTATTTATTTGCGAGCGCCCCCACCTCCTTTACGGGATTCCTGGATCCGCCCCTGTTTAAAGTAGTAGCAATGAGTACTACTATATAGCTAAACAAATAGTACACACTATTTCAGAACACCGCAATTCTTGCGCGCGCACGTTCACGACATTCCACCGCATTCCTCTTTGCAAAAGTACCAAAATTAGAATTAACAACCCTGTGAAGTGATGTCTTCTTTGTCAGAAAAAAAAAGAGGAAAAATGCATCGGTACACACGTTGGTACAGTACTTAAAAAAACATACGTATCGTTATGCACATTTTCCTTGATAATGCAGTCTTCACATGTATACCGTATTTTCAAAATCAACTGTAATCTCTTAACGTTTCACTCATTTGTTTAAAAAAAGAGTCAACACTAAGCTTAATGTTTAACCGTTCAGCAAAAAGCATGGAAACACTTAGTCTGAGAAAACAGAAACAATTTCCAAAGTTCTACCCATTTGCACTTATCATTGTACTTTTAACGGCAAGCTGCTTAAATGACAAGTGAATTAATGAAATAAAAACAAGTCTATGTACAATCATTATAATTTCATGGGTTTGCTTGGGCTGGGAGGCTACAAAGACACCACACACAGCTTAGATATTAATCCCAGTCATAAGAAGAGTTGCAAAGATCATGGAGAAGGATTATGAACCACATTCTTGCTTTGTACAGACCTACCTAGATACCTAGGCTTTCCATGTATGCCAAACAATTAATATCAAATACTGTAATCTATTTCTAACCCCAACCTACTTGTGCTTTGTATAGGACCCCGCTCACAAGCCTTGCTTCTTTTGGGGCCCTTAAACCGTTTATGTTTAACGCAAGTAAATTTTTGGATATGTGATTCATGTAATCTTGATAAATGCTTGGTTTTTAATAAAGTTAAAGATGAAGATGAAGAGTTTTGCATGAAGCCTTTCACTACAAGCTACTTCAAGTGATATTAAAAAACAGCAACAACGAAGTAACACAAATTACCATACTTTAAGCCATTGCTAATTATTCATGAATCGAGCAAAAAGTTACCTGTCAATAAGCATCGTCATGAATGAAGATTTATTGCTAACAGAAACTGGACATCAAACACAGCATCGAAGTCAATTTGAGGCTTTGATTTTGTATAAATTTTTCTAGAAATAGCAAACCCCAAAACAAACTAAGAAGTAAACAAATAAGCAAGTAACAAAACAAAAGCCTTGACCGTTACAAAAGCTCATATTTCAAGACTGAAAGTGTAGCGGATATCAAAACAGTTGTAACATGTAATTGTTCGTATGACATGTCAGTTTGATAACTACCAACAATCTACATTGAAATTTACCAGTTTTGTCGACGAAAATTTGATATCATTACTAGCTCAATGCTTACAGCCTGCAGACAATCAAATGGATAAAAAGCGTCAACAAAGCTGGAGTTGTTTGCAAACACTCTGTAGTTTATTGCTTTATGGGATAGGTGGAATAACTCGGTGGATGTACAGGCGGCAAACCAGTAGCTGGCTGAACCTCTGGCTCGCCATCAGGAACGCTGGTAGGTGAGCACCACGCTGATTCCATGGCTGTGGGAGGCAGTGCAGAGGCGACTCCAGGACCAGACCCTGACGCGGGGGACATCGGTGGTGGCGCTGTAGCTGGTGGCAGGATGGGCAGGGAGTTCACATCCTGCGGTGGTGAAAGGTTGCCTGGTGGTGATGGTTGACTGATGGCAGGGGTTGTAGGGTTGACGACGGTGAGGGGAACATTACCTGCTGATGTTGAATGTGGTGTTATTTGTTTCTTGCTGCAACCCACTCCACACACAGCCCCAATAGCGATGACTAGGACGATGAAGAGAGCGAC
The DNA here is from genome assembly GCA_033980235.1 of Diadema setosum. Classification (NCBI taxonomy): domain Eukaryota; kingdom Metazoa; phylum Echinodermata; class Echinoidea; order Diadematoida; family Diadematidae; genus Diadema; species Diadema setosum. Next base: position 486,694 of record CM067063.1, on the reverse strand, counting down.
TGCCATAAAAGTCATAGATCCAATCACCCGAGGAGATGTAACGGGCCCTGAAGACTCACCATCTGTTACGAACAATGATAGAGAGTGAGGCAAAATAAGAGTATTTTGTCATGGTATTTGCCTATTTGCGTTTTATTGGACTTGAAATCCATGTTTCATTTACTGAGAGTTTGTATTAGGATTACTTTTGCATTTCGGTACTTATTTAAGACGGGTGCTTCACGGATGGTGGTCCCGGGGATTGAGTTATGGCGGGAGTTCATTGTATGATACATAAGTAGATTTTATATTTTTTTGAGTGTTTCATAGAATAACGTTACCTGTAATAAGTGTAGTTTTGAATTATACCAGGGAGTTGAGAGGAATACTACATGCATATCATATGTTACGTTTATATACGGTGATTATTTACGGGCCGGTTATGTTCATTCCGATTTTGCCCTTTTGTATTGCTGAATATGTGTATCTATAGGATCTATATGTATATGTATACATATGTATATTTCTTCCGGTCTTTTTTCCCTATAATATCGGATATGAAATAATTATGATTATATTGGGTGGATTTAATGTAATTTATTGGTAGTGAATTTCGGTAGATTCGTATGATTGAACGATTGATTAGAGTTATTCTTTTGTTTATTAGGTTAAATTTATGTTGATATAAGTTCACTTTTTATCTTCTTTTTTTTTCGTCCTGAAACAGCTGTTCAAATGTATTATGTTTGTGTGCAAATGTACATACATGTATTGTGTAACTGTCAACTGTAGTGCGATGGACAGGGCCCATTATATTTCTTTCCTTGTACTTACCTGCCTGTTGGCAGGTAGTTACCTAGGATCGTTTATCACATGCTTTCATTTGCAAAGGAAATAAAGTATTATACATAGAAAATAACTACAATGTAGTGAAAAACTTGGTAGTTCTCGACATTAAAACAAACGGCAGACATTTACAAACTTACCACATCTTACTCCTGCATCCTCGCTGTGGCCACAATTATGGCTGTACCATCCATTAGAAGAGCAGCTAGCTAGACTCGACTCCCAGCCGTCACATTCAACGTTGTCAAGTAGAATGGATCCTGATCCTTGTCCGTACGTCCCTCCACTCACAGCCCGTGCGTCGCTTGTGGAATATCCGAGTTGTCCGCAGACGACCCGGGCATCATCGTCATCCCAGTTATCATCGCACACAGTGCCCCAGTCTCCATTGTGAAATATCTCAACACGACCCTCGTAGTACGAGCTCCCTCCCACAAGGCGGACATAGTTCCAGGGGGGTGAATATGTGGAGACGTCATACCACGCTGATTAGAGAAAGATTAATTTCACTCTTGAAAAATGTTCGTTTACTGCATTTACTATGCATGTAGTCAAACATACTCCAGGGACCGGCGTAATGCACAAAAAAAAAAAAATGTAAGTATTTTCGCAATAACAAACGTAAATCTAAAGACAGTAATATATTCAAGAAAAGAACATAGTGCAATACTGCTTGGAATAACGCACAGTTTTTCAATGACATTTGGTATGATTTTCTTTTTATAGTTTTGTTCGCCGCCCCATGGCAACATGGACGTTTACATTCCTTGACTAAACAAGGCAGAGGTTCCGAAGGGTATCTGAATATTTGACAGCGCAGTAATGTTGTTTAGCAGCCAAATAACAATAGTGTATAACACTTGTGGGTAAAACAGTTTCAGAAATGAAAGAATATCTATAATTTCTATGAATGTTTATGTACGTATATAGATAAGGACGTCTCTAGAATGTACTTTGCAAATCAAAATCAAAACTCCTGTTTCCCCACATGAACGATGATGATGCCATTGAAATGTTTTGATTATGAGCAGAGTGAATTTTTCCCTTGAAATGTTAGATGAAAGTTCTTCAATTTTTGTTGCTTACGATACTCGTTAGTTAAAGTGAACACACTCTTTACTTCGCACGTTAAGAAAATAATCGCATAGTCTCACCACATCTTACACCTGCATCCTCGTGGTGGCCACAGTTATGGCTGTACCATCCATCTGAAGAACAGCTAGCTAGACTCGACTCCCAGCCGTCACAGCCAACGTTGTCAAGTAGAATGGATCCCGATCCTTCTCCGTACGTTGCTCTGGTCATAGCCTGTGCGTAGCTTGTGGAATATCCGAGCTGTCTGCAGACGACCCGGGCATCATCGTCATCCCATTCGTCATCGCACACCGTGCCCCAAGCTCCATCGTGATAGATCTCAACACGACCCTCGTAGTACGAGCTTCCTCCCACAAGGCGGATGCTCCTTAGGGAGGAGGTGAAACCAAGTCCATCTGTAACAGTTTTCGACATGGATTCAAAACAAATTAATTATTGTAATATCTTTATTCGTTATGCACAATACGAATAAGGTATAACTACTTCATTTGACGGCCAAAAAAAAAAAAAGAGAGAGAAAATAATAATGACAGCTGAATGAGGGCTAAAACTGGAGGTTGCGTAAACACAGAACTGATGCGCGTTTTTCATTGATTTGATTCCATCTGTATACGAGAGAACGATGTATTGTCCTGACCCCATTTTGTCCGATGAGGAAGCGCTTGACTGTATAATCAATAACTATAGGAACTTATCTTTACTCTATTTTTGTTTTTTGTCCAGACTCACAGTATGCATGAAAACATTATCGGCTCTACCATCTAAATATTGTCCATTACCTTTTTTTATCCCGTTGGGAATACATCAATAGCGATCGCAAAACAAAACAAAACAAAACAAAACAAAACAAACTAAACTAACAAAACAAAGTCAGGGATCAAACTCATCAATATATAAGTAACATAGTTTCCCTCAACTAAGAAATTATTCATGCTGTAGCGCATCTGTAATACTAGTAATGTAGACATTTTAGAAGTATAAACCCTCACATATTGATTCAATGCATACTTAATGCAATGTATTTCACCCCACTGGCTGTGGAGGAAGTAGTGTGGATGGGTATATTGCTCCTGTTGTTCAATTACACGAATATGACAAAGGGCCAACATTCTGCCTACCACAGTCAACAGCTGCATCTTCATGGTGTCCACAGTTATGAGATCCCCAGCCATTATGTGTACAACTTGTGAGCCGAGACTCTGAGCCGTAACAATCCACATTATCCAGGAAAATCGACCCACTGCCACGACCGTAGTACGCTGAGATCAAAGCCGTGGCATCTGTAATACTATAGCCGAGCTGTCGACACACGACCTCGGCATCGTCATCATCCCAGTCATCGTCACAGACAGTTCCCCAATCGTCTCCATCATAGATCTCGACTCGTCCATTCCAAGGTGCATCACCGTCTGAAAGTCGTACGTCACCCCGACTCTCTATGAGAGAATTTTGAAGATTAGATTTATCATTGAACCAAGCAAGATTCCTTATTTTAAAGAGAAACTCTTTCATAATAGATTCTTATAAGTGTAAAGGACGATACACTGAAAATACCACCGTTTTTTTTTTTTTTTTTTTTTTGTTAAGTTCTATTATCCTGGAGATAAAGGACGCTCAAAAGACGTTTTTCATATATCGCGGTATGTCTCCTGTCACGATATTCTAGGACTGCATTTACTCATGCAATATATAAAATAGGTGCAACAAGTATGTATTTCTTCACTACTCTTCACTTAATCCAAATTGTATCTTTTTTCAATTGAGTGCAGTTCGACTCCACGCCAGATGTAAAACGTAATTAAGTATTGCAAATCGGATTTAAACACGAAATAGTTATATGAAAACATAAAGGTTTGCATATATTTACTTTCAAGTAACAAATAAAGACAGTGATATGTACCCACCTCATTAATGCACATTGGATGAGGAAATGACGTCACTACCTCACTAGTCTCCTATTCACCTGTACACAGATTATCACTAAATTCCTTGTTTTGTAACATGAATGCAGTATAGGTATAAGTCGAATCCTTCAAACCAAATCATTGTCTTGAAGAAACCTATGGCATCGATTACTCTTTGCGGGGGTGGGAGGGGGCGATTGTAATTTCCAGACTGTTGACAACAAATGTGATCTTTTTTTTTTCACAAATAATGGGACACTGTAAAGTGAAGGTATCATTATGACATTAAAATTGGTTGTATTGTTTGCTACCAGTATGACTTAATAGGAAAATACATGAAAGCTCAACATTTCATGATTATCTTATCGCACTTCTGATTTCGTTGAATTTCACACTATTCATTGAGCTCAACTTGAAGATAAGGTATTGTAATACACTTTTCTTTATAGGAAGCCCAAACCCAAATATAACGTGGATTGGGGGAAAGAATTAGAAGAACGAGGAAAGTGATAGAACATATCAGTTAAAGTTTGAGGAAAATCGGGCAATCGATTCAAATGATATACATTTTTAAATTTCAATGCCGTCATCACTGGATAAAAATGTTACAGTTCATAAAACAGTTGTGCTCTGCGGAAAACCTGAGTTTGACAAATTAGGTTTTGAAGACTTTGTATAACTCTCAATTCTAATTCTCAGTTCTATTTAATCTAATTTGTCTCATTTTGCTTCTTCCACAGAACATATATTGTATACAAAAATGATTTTGGTCATGATCTTGATTACACAACAGTTGACTGTACAATGATGATTAGAGGTAATTACGAATGAAAAAAGAAACATGTATATTATATACATATTAGTTTCAAACAAACCTTACATGTTACATTATCCATGCTCTGGAGAAAAAACAATGTGAGGGGTCCACTAAAAGGCAGAGCTTGCATACTATGGACAATTCATACAGTCGGCTAAAAAAACTTACAAAAGGAAATTACAAAGTAATTCTAAACCTGACAGACATTAACAGGACAAACTGGGCAGAAAAAAAAAAACCCGTAAAAACACAAATACAAAATCACAAGCACATAGCCTGACAGTAATCCTTACAAGGTGATATATTGTGGAATCGGATGGTCAAGAAAGTTGCTAGAATATCTGGTAGTTCAGTGCAGCTGGATAAAGCTGTGCTGATGAAATAAAGTATGCATTAAATTCATTATGGTTTTGATAATTAGAAAAACTGCCTCAGTTAGGAATTCAACAAGAAAATTAGTTTGAAAGTTTAAAAAAGAAAGGTATGAATTGGGGTGTTTTTTTTTTCAGAGTTCAAACAATTCCAAAATGTAGGGGTATATCAATGTATTCTGAGCTATAGTCCTAAAGAGAAGTAAATGAAAGTCTTTATAGACTGAGTGCTAATATACTCGATATGAAATAGATCTTTTCTCAGAAAAAAAAATAAAAAAATAAATGGAAGTGGATTAATACTGTAATTGAACATAAATCATTCCAACTGAAATAATAGTTTTACACAGTATCAGAGACTTAACCTCCCACAAAGTAAACGTAGTATATCATGCCCCATAATATCCCAGGAAAAACTTTGTCCTTATCCGTGGCAAATGTTCCTACATCGTACATGTACATTTATGTGCATACTTCAAAGCCTGTAGTGTAAGGACGCTTTACTGCCTGGAATGAGGCTCTTTTGGACCTCATGTAGACAAAAAGATATTCATGAGAATTTCGACCAAAAATATTGCTATTCTGACAGTATTGTTACAACAGTTTTCCACTGGCATCAGAGCAAGCTTTATTCTTGCCCACAAATTGTCCAGTGGTTGTCCAGTGGTACAAAAACCTGCCGTGAAATTCCAATTACTAAATTAGATAAAATAAAATACCAAGTTCAGAAAGCAATATAGCCATTTTCTGACAAAAGTACATTGATAACAAGAGACAAAGAGGATCAGTCACATAACCACTGTCAATATGACACGAGTAATCCAAGACTTACGACTTAAGGTGTGCTCGATCAGGAAGAGGAACCAAGACAGAAATAAAACTGCCTTTTGCAGAGACGCCATGTTGTAAATGCGACGTTGATACTTTCACGTATGGCGATGAGGAATATTATCCACGAGCTCAGTCAACTGTGCAACAGCGGCTCTGACGTAGTGGTTTATTTGTGGAGCTGTGCGGAACACACAATGACTGAATTGTTATTGAAAGAGATGAAAAGGTAACCTTCCATTTCAGAGCTGTCCCCGTTGTAATATTGGGCTGTGCCATTTGTTATTTTTTTTATTCATTTCCATTGTTACTGTCTGTATAAAAGCGCATTTGACACAGCTGCCAATACATCTTTGTACCATCAGCACTGTATTTCAGAATGGCATTAAAACTGTCATTTAGCAGGCTGCATGGATAGTGTTCTGCGGAAATCATAATACTGTGTACTATCCTCGAAAAAGACGGACGCATCCACCGCGGTATTTCGCCACCATTAACCACAACTGATTAATCATTCAAATCATAACGATGAGAGGTAAAAGTGAGGAAAATCATGAAAAAAAAAAACAAATCCGATTGCATAGAGTTCGTTGAAAATAATCCCACTCAGTGAACGTACCGAGACGGCAACTGTCCTATAACTGTTTTGGATCAGTGTCTTATCGCTATAAGATTATCCGTAACTACAAAATGCGAAAACATTGAGTCATTTCAGAATTCGAGGACATCACTCTTTACATGAAAGTGAATTCGTTTGCTTGCTCTGTGTATAAACATGCGTGGTTTCGATGTATTCAGAAGAGGTTGTTTTCAATGCATTGAGACAGAAGCGTCTGCACGTTAACACACTGCGATCTGGCCTTAAACCGTCTATTGTTGGCGAGCACCAACGGGAATCACCAACGGGAATTCCCCTTTTCAGTCGTAGCCATGGTGCGGTGAAAACATCACGCTGCATAGACACGATCACACAATAGGATACGCCTCAGGGTGCCTGGCAACGTGTATAGACCTCTGATCTTGCTATTTTTTTTTTTCTCAACACTACTTCCTTGAAATCATCAAGTTGATATTAATCAAATATCACCGTGCATCATAAAAAGAACAAAAAGTCGCACCCCTTGGTTTTACGTGAGGACTCAAAAAAGGTGAAATGGGTCAACCGAGTCAATATTGAGTTTGTCATATTTTCTTAAAGAGCCGTCCTTCTACATTATTCTTTAGTTTGGGATCATAACACTGATGGGAAAGTGTGTTTTCAGCAGTTTTTCTACAACCCTTTTATGAGGGAGAATAGAATGATCGGGTATGTCTTAGAATCCCCTTTTTATTTCTTGATATCCTATACACACTCTACACTTTCAAGCCTAATAACATTTGAAAAGATAACACTACTGCTTTGAAAGTTGGTATTAATCATGGACAGAATGTGTTAATAGAACATGGCCAATTTCAAGTTAATCCAATAATTCCTTCATTGTTGTTGCTCTGGGTGTTTACATCCTGTGTATTGTCCCTTTCATCACAGCTAGCACGGCTTTGTAAAGTTTAAGCGCTTGAATAGACCCTGTATTTCAGAGCCTCTTTTCTCAGTTCACACTTTTCCAGAGTGTGTGCTTTCCTTCTAGTATTTAGATAGGTTAGGGAGTCCATTTGAATTGAGTTGTACATCATTTTTAAATCTTAGATTCTGCTCTTTTAGAATCTACCCGTAACTAAAAATCCATGTCTGGCGACTTTTTGTTGGTTTTGTGATGCAGGGTCACAAATAATCCCTAAAGTTTTTTTTTTTTTCATTCTTTTTTTTTTAATGGGAGGTATGGGCAATATGTGCATGAGAAACAACAAAGGCAAAATTGAAAGAGGAATGATGAAAAGAAAGGACAATACAAAGAAATATGTGACAAAATAATGACAAAGTGTGTCCTTTGCAGAGGGAACTATATGTATAATACATGCACAAGTTTATTTCAGTCTACGAATATATCCTCTCTAGTATATCAGGAAGAGGTTTGCAGCTGAGGAATAACTGTCTCATGGTATGATAAAGATAATAGTAGTATAAATCTCCAACATAATTACTAACACATATAGGTACAATATGAAAAACGGAAAGAGATGTCAACATACATAATCAGAAAGTAGTTAACTACTGCTTCGATCTGTTGTGTAAAGATATAAAGCTGATATGCCATATAACAGTTCCTCAGTATATAAATTGGTATAGAATCTCAAGTTTCCGCAAACATCTACAGACTTACCAAAAGGAAAAAATGCATAAACAAACAAACAAACAAACAAACAAACAAACACGGAACCCTTTAACCACATACATACGCTGGCCTGAGCTCCTGGCCAGTTGCTGTTATTATTATGATTTTGATCATTAGGCCTACTAGTGTCCTTGATACTTCATTGATACATATACAATGTATTATCATTATCATTATTTTCACTGGCGTTAGTATGATCACTCTTTTCCACCACTATGTTTACACTATTCGTCATCCTTGCAAAATAAACATTATTTCTGTCACTATTCATTCATTTGTACAATTGTACTATCATGAATATAAGACTACTTTATGACTTAATTTGTACATCTTATAAATCAATTTTCTGTACATTATGTACTACTTTTTATCGAATAGATTTCAGTATAATCACATGAAATTGAAACGATCAGTACCCTTTATGAAAATTTGATAAATGTCACCTTAATATGACGCCTTGAACACAGTACAGTTGCTCCATTAACGTGCGTTCCAGAACGCGAGACCGCGGCCGGGTTTTATTATTGTTACTTTGTAAACGACGTAACATTCTTATAATAAGCACAAAGAAATGACCAGCATTTGTACATGACTGAGTTGGGCCGCTGTCCTCAAAACAGCTCGTAATCGGGCAAAGGCACGGGGTAGGGTTGAATCTATAATACATCCATTTTGTCGGTGGGCAGTGTTTTATGTGGAGAGAGGCAATGTAGCAAACAAGTATCACATAAAGTTTTTAAAAATATTGATTGGTATCAGAAAGTTTAAATCATCGTTGCACTGTTCAAAGCAGCTAGAATTAGTAAAAGCATTTGATATAATAAACAAACTCGTAAAATAAAGGTTTCAAAATTTAAAACGGTTGCACAGCAATGCACTGTTAAACTATCGTTTATTAAACACATTATAATCTATTACCAAATTACGTAAATAAGTCATTATGACGTCTTAAGAAACCTTTGCTCAGGATTATTTTTGCATTCAGATAGCTCGCATGTCTATTTGCTTAAAGAGAGACAATGTCAAAGCTTTCTACTTCATTTCTACTTTCTCTCCCTTATTTCCATGGTATCGCAACCTTAAACTTCTCCCTCTCCCCCTCCTTTCTCTGACATCTTTGTCGTCCCAACGATTTCCAAACTTTATACCTGATTTTCACTCTTCTCTTCCTTACGACTCTTGCTGTCCCCGTTTTCCCCAATCTCCACTAGTGTACCTTCAACTTCCAGCTCAATCATGCCCCTCCTCAATAAGTGTCACTATTTGTCTTCCTTACAATCTCCCCGTGCCGCCCCTCCCCCTCAACTCTCCTCTTTCGAGGCTCTTCTACCAAGCCAAGCTCTCTTCAGGATTACTTACCGCAAACTTCTCTCCCTCATTTACTTCACCCTGCATCACAAAACGAACAAAAAGTCGCCAGTTATGAAATTTTAATTAAGAGCATATTCTGAAAGAGCAGACTTCAAGCTTTAAAATGATGTATGACTCAAATCGAATGGACTCTCCTAACCTATCTAAATATCGGAAAGAAGGCACACACTCAGGAAAAGTGTGAACTGAGAGAAGAGGCTCTAAAGTACAGTGTCTATAAAAAACAGGATGTAAACCACCGGAGTAACAACAATGAAGGGACTACCAGATTAAATTGAAATTGAGCATGCCTTATTAACACATTCTTTCTATAATTAATGCCAACTTTCAAAGCAGTAGCATAACTCTTTCAAAAGTTATTAGAGTTGATAGTGAAGAGTGTGTACAAGGTTTTTAAGAAATGAAAAGGGGATTGTAAAGACACACCTAATCACATTATTCCACCAAAAAGTGTTCGAGATAAACTGCTAAAAAACACACTTTCCTGCCCGTTTTATGATCCCAAATTTTAGCATAACGTAGAAGAAGACTTGTTCTTTTAGAAAATATGAAAAAGTAAAAATCGGTTAGGTTGACCCATTTCACCTATTTTCAGTCCTCACACAAAACCAGTGTGTGCGACATTTTGTTCGTTTTGTGATGCACGGTCACATTTACTGCACCCTGCAAACCTTGAAACAAGACACAATTTTCAAAGCTCTTTGATATGCAGGCCTATATCCCTAGAAAGTTTTCCTGATTCTATTGTGACATGTGGATTTCTTTTGATATACTATTTTCCCCAGTAACAGTTACATGTGTCTCCGTGAGTGTAGAGAATGTATTGTGGTGACAGAGTGAAGCAAAATCAGCATGGATATTAATCGAATCACTCGATACGTTTAGAAAATCTCACATGATACTGGAATTCCTCTCATTTGAGAATTGGTGTAATAATTTTGTAATGAAAGAAATTCAATAAAAACTATTTATTCAACAAATCTACGATACGAGACCAATCAGTGTATGAGCTTTACATATAATAACAATAACAAGCTCAAAAAGAAAATAAACGAGCATAAAAGCATAAAACATAAAATATATAATCACATGTTTTTAAAGGAACTTTCAGTTGGATTTTGACATGAGGTTAATAATTTGAATGCCACCAAGTTTCAAATCTCTATTTCAATATTATGTATTTGTGGAAAATTGAGCAAAGAAAATGCAATTCCATCGGGATTCGAACCCGAGACCTCCGGATGCTAGCTCGGTGCTCTACCGACTGAGCTATAGAAAGCCGTAGTTCAGTGTTCGTCCCAGAAATCCTAAATTCTCAATGCTCGAATGGTCAGAAGCTATAGCAGTGTTTTTTTTTTGTGTAACACACGTACACCATTGAACCTGACATAAACCCGAAGGATAATTCAACTTGGGGATAAATGCGAGGGATCACCGAAGTGATGCAGCTTTTTGAGTATGTAACAAACGCAAACAGAAAAACTGACCAGAAATGAATATACTGCGTTATGAATACAAAGTGCTATTGAAATACACTTTATATCGTTATGCAAACATTACTATCTACATACCAAAAATACACATTTTGCACGATTTTAATTCCAGTTAAGGAAATGGGTGATAAGATATCCGGAGCATAGCTTCATCTGTTACCACATCATTGATGACATGATTGAAACGCTAGGGCATATCTTGAGGCTGAATACCAGGTACTTCCATTCAAACCTCTCTGAAGACCGCTTAGTCATCATTCCCGTGCCAGTTGCGCTGATGCATTTTGTAGCTATCCTATTCGGTTACACAATTTGATATGTATTAAATGATTTGTAAAGAAATATAAGCCATATTCTTTTCCAGAGGCCGCCATCAAACTCAAGCTTCAGCTTAAGATGACGGTCTCAGGTGTGCCTTTACATGTAACCCTTTGGGAGATGTCAGATGGGTTAACATTGTACGGTTGGTGGTGGTTGACTGGTCGCAGTGGTTGTAGAGTTGATGGTGGCTAGAGGAACACCCTCTGACACTGTGATCTGGGGAGAAATAGGCCTCTTATGGCATCCCACTCGACACACAGCGGTAATAGCGATGACTAGGACGATGAAGAGAGCGATTGCCATAAAAGTCATAGATCCAACCACCCGAGGAGATGTAACGGGCCTTGGAGACTCCCCATCTGTTACGAACAACGATAGAGAGTGAGGCAAAATAAGAGGTTATAGTGTCATGGTTCTTGCCTATTTTGGATTTTGTTGGCTTGACATGTTCCTTTCTTTTACTGACAGCTAGTGTTAACTTGTTGCATTTCTCAATAACGGTATGACTCATGGCTAACTAAAGAAATTCTTGAAAAAGCTACAGTCTAATAACTTCAATTTAGTCAATTGACATAGTAATTCATTTTTTTCGTCAACCTTTTTTCAAAGACATCGCATTGAAAATCGTCAATTGTCACTGAAATTCATCCCTGCCTCCAATCGACTGGAAAATGTATACCCCCGTCACACTCATTCGGAATCAGTCCGAATCAAGCAAAAAATTCCTGCCAAATTCGGGAGAAAAATTCAAATTCTAACAGCTTGGTAGGGAATGTTCTTCGAATACTTGGAATGCACTTCAAACCCTTCTCGAATCATTCTCGCACATTCCGAATGAATTAGCTCTCGAATGCTGGCCGAATGTACTTAGAACGCTGTAGGAATATTCAGAATGCTGAAAGAATGCGGTCAGAATTGTTAGAAAGCACATCGAATGCCGCACGAGCGCGGTTCGATTGCTGCCCGAAGTCTGATGGTCGGAAAGCTCCTCGAATGCAGTAAAAACTCATTTCGAATGCGGTCAGAACGTTCCCGAAATGGCTACCAAATATACTTTGAATGTTCACGAATTCACGTAGAATGCAGCCCGAAAAATTAGAATTCACTTTAGAATGTACTAAGAATGCAACACGAATGTCCAGTGTGTGTCAAGAATGCCGCCGGAATGGTCTCCGATAGCGCATAAAATGGTGATTTTCACCAGTCTCACCCCGATCATCCTTGGACCATGTTGTTTTGCTACAGATTGCTGTCCTCCAGCAAGACCTCCTTGAAAGAGAGTGTCTAGGCCAATTACCCCCTGGGCAATTACCCCAGACCCTTCCCGTGACCCTAACCCTAACTCCTAACCCCAACTCCTAATCCTGGACCTAATCCTAACCCTAACCCAAACTCCAAACTCCAAATCTAACCCTAACTCTAATCTTTACTCTAACCTTTTCACTAACCAGTATGTAACTGGGGTAATTGTATGAGAATTTGAGCATTTGACTAGTGAGATATTTTAGCAGAATTTGAGGTGCAACACCGTTCCGATTCTCCCTCAAATGAGGTCAGATTGTTTCAAATGCCGTTAGAATGTCGTAGGAATGTTTAGAATGCCGTAGGAATATTTAGAATGCAATCAGAGTCCAATTAGAATACCCTTCGAATGCAGATCGATATTTCTCCACTTCGAATGCTCCTCGAATGTTTTAAGCATGGGTAAAACATTCGGGCTGGCCACAAGCATGGGCCCGAATGTCTGGAACGCACTCAAAATGTCGTCAGAAATTTTAGAATGCACTCCGAATATGCAGGAAGGCAGGAGGAATTTTCATTCCAACGGCATTCCGCCTCTAGTGTGACGGGGATAATTCCGTGAACTTTTCAAACAAATTCGACGGCATTGGTGGTACAATCTTGCTAAGACGTACTTGGCACGATGCCTTGCACGGCAGGAGATTGAAGGATAAACGGCAGTTACAAAAACGGTGTTCAAAACAATTGTAAATCATATAAAATTTACAATCATTTATATAATTCAAATTTGTCCGTCACACTCGGTGCACACTTAACAGCCAAAGCAATTTCTTTTTATATTTTTGTTGCAACATTTTCGTTTCAACACACACACACATAAAAATACAGACATACATTATATGTATGTATACAAAGGCGCTAAATCCATCATTTTGCAATGGACTTAGCGCCTTTTGGTTGAAAGTCTATTATGATATATATATATATATTCACATACACACACACATTCATGAGAGTACACACGGACAAAATGTTCTGCCACACAATGAAACAATAATCCACGATTTCAATGCACATAACCATGATTAAAGACATTATTACATTGTGTAGAGTTTAAGCCCGTTTCAGCCTTAAAAAAGAAGGCATCCTGTTTTTGCCAAAAAACAAACAAACGAGACCTACCATAACGTGCCTGGATATCGTGGATCACTGACTTCGTTTGTGTGGCAGTCTATGTTTGTCTCCGTGTGTACTCTGATTAGGGTGTGTTTTTACGTGCGCGTGTGTGGGTGGGGAGGGGTATACGTGTGTGTATGTTACTCACAATTGTGGGGGGAAAACGGTTGCAGGAAAAATGAAATAACCAAGAAATCACAACAGAAAAGATATGACATGAATTTGAATGAAAATTTGACTATAATGATCGGCGGCTAAAAGAAGAAATTGTCTTTGCTGTTTAGTATCTGTGCTGCGAGTGTGATAGACGAATTTGAAATGTAAATGTGTGATAAAATGACAAAACTGAATAGACTTTGTTTGAAATGATCGACAAAAGACGAATTTGAAACTAGCATTGGCATATTCCAGATTTCTCGGGACGAAACTGAACTACATTGTACAAATCTATGTAACCGAATGAGAAAAGTTTGAAAATGAATGGGAAGTCCTATATTACATAATATGTACATAAAATGTTTACAAAGCAAGTTTGTGTCCACTCGGTTTACAATGTTTAACAAAATGTTGCTTTGAGATAGGATAGAAGAAAGGACAAAAGAAATGAGAGGCATATTTGCTTCCATCAACGTTTACACAAAATTGTATCAGATGCATCAATGGTCAGCAAGGTATGCCAAAATGTTTTTCACCCAGGTGCAAATTAACATATATTTTGTATTACATCTTTGGAAATATTTTTGTGTAGGCCTTAGTGACATTGATATGAGGTAATACTACAGATGATTATTGACATGTTCGTGGTATGGAGGTCAAACAGCCAAACGGAGAGAGAAAGGCGGATAGGTGGATGGTCAGAGAAGGAGAGAAACAGACATAAAGTACAAGATAATGACATAATGAATCAAACAAGAGATACTGAAAAGTTATTTACATGCACTCATACCACTGTGATATAACTGGAAGAAAGGATTGGTTACTATTAATTAACTGATTGAGCTCTTTCCCCGGCACGTAAAATCTGTAGTCCCTTACCACATCTTACACCTGCATCCTCGTGGTGACCACAATTATTGATGTACCATCCATTAGAAGAGCAGCTAGCTAGACTCGATTCCCAGCCGTCACATTCAACGTTGTCAAGTAGAATGGATCCCGTTCCTTGTCCGTAAGTCCCTTCACTCACAGCCCGTGCGTAGCTTGTGGAATATCCGAGTTGTCTGCAGACGACCCGGGCATCATCGTCATCCCAGTTATCATCGCACACCGTGCCCCAGGCTCCATTGTAATAGATCTCAACACGACCCTCATAGTACGAGCTCCCTCCGACAAGGCGGACATTGTAATTCGAGGGTGGTGAGGTGACGTCATACCATTCTATTTATAAAACGAGTTAAAGACAAGTAAATTAGAATAATATTTCTTCTTCAAATATCGATTACGAATAACAGGATATAAAGAAATGGAAATGTGGAAGAATCTGGAAATGGCGCTATGGCGACTGGCATACCTCCTCCGTATGACATGCGACAGTGGTGACGTGGTTCTCCCAGAGGTCTTACAGTACGTTTTTGCAAGAGAGACAGGAAAAAAAATATGCTTGTCACAAAAGAGAGCCAAAAAGAGAGGGAAAGGCGGATAGGTGGATGGTCAGAGAAGGTGAGAAATAGACATAAGGATAATAAGATAATGACAAAATGAATCGAACAAGAGATATTGAGAAGGTATGTACATGCACTCGTATACCACAGTGATATAACTGGAAGAAAGGATTGGTTAACATAAATTAACTTATTGAGCTCTTTCTCCGGCACGTAAAATGTGTAGTCCCTTACCACATCTTACACCTGCATCCTCGTGGTGGCCACAGTTATGGCTGTACCATCCATTCGAGGAGCAGCTAGCTAGACTCGACTCCCAGCCGTCACATCCAACGTTGTCGAGTAGAATGGATCCTGATCCTTGTCCATAAGTCCCTCCACTCACAGCCCGTGCGTAGCTTGTGGAATATCCGAGTTGTCTGCAGACGACCCGGGCATCATCGTCATCCCAGTTATCATCACACACCGTGCCCCAAGCTCCAAAGTAATTGATCTCAACACGACCTTCGTAGTACGAGCTCCCTCCCACAAGGCGGACATTGTAATTCAAGGGTGGTGTGGTGACGTCATACCATTCTAATTATAAAACGAGTTAAAAACAAGTAAATTATAACAATATTTATTTTCGTCTTTTGATTACGAGTAAAATAATATAAAGGGTTTATAAGCGCATAACTTAACTTTGGAAATGTCGCTATGGCGACTGGTATACCTCCTTTGTATGGTTCTCCCACAGGTCTACTGTACGTTTTGACAAGAGAGAGAGAAAAAAATATGTTTGTCACAAATTTGACAATGTGTTGGATGTCCACTGTTCTTGAACTAAGTTTCATTTCGAATGACGGCTAAATTGTTTACTAGACATGCGAGAGAGCAAGTATTCAGGAATCTGAGCATAATCACTTGACTGTGACCCTTACCCTTTTTACTCATCATGGCCCACAATTCTTCAAATAATCAGTATACCGGTTACTGATAGCATCCATTTTCATGACAAGACTTTGAACTATTTTCAAAATATGTGAAATTTGAACATTTTCATTTGACCTGTGACCAATTACCCAAATCTTTCCTTCCAGAATTATTGTGCAGTAATGTATGCGTAATACCTATACTCTGCTTTAAGTTTAAGGTTTATATGATGCATTGAGAAATCTCCGAGGTATCGAGAAGATGTGTAGTTTCATCATTGAACACCAAAATTTCAGCGTTTGAATCTGATCTTTAACTCCTGACCTTTTACCCACGACCCTTAAATTCCCAAGAGAATCACTGTCAGGCAGTACTTGCATAATGTACTACGTTTCGTAACGATACCTTGCGCCATTTCTTAGGAATTGTAGCACTTTTTACTTGACCGTTGACCCCATGGCCCAAAGCTTTTCTTACAGAATCTTGATTTGGTAATACAAGATTATGATAAACTAAATTTGAAGAAAATACTTCCCGGCATTGCCTATATTATGAAGAACTTGACCTTGACCTTTGACATGTGAAGTGAATGAGCATGTGCACCCAAAACTTATAGGCACAACTTCGTCCTCCCATACATACGCTGTACATAAATTACGCCGATACTCCAAATGGTTTTGAATTTAGGCTGTCCGCAAAATTGATTATGGACGGACGGACGGAAGGAAGGACGGACACACGGACGGACAGACAACCCGAGAATATCATGCATCGATGCGACACTTCTTGTTACATTAAAAAAAAATCGAAATGGTGTACTACTAACACTGACTAAAGGACCCTTTGACTAGCTCATTCGATTTTCGTCTTAACTGGAGAATAAGATATATAGGTCCTTATGTCTCCAAAATTAGAGTTCATCAACACTCCATTTTGCCTTGTTCAGACTATTCAATACAGTGCAAATGGTCCATGCAATCTGAGTTTTACTACCATTGGTGGGACAAGAAAATAACTGGCGATAGTATTGAAAAGCAAAGGTAGAATACAATCAAGAAATCTTCAACAGTTTTGGATCCACGATATCGAAATTTAGGAAAACCTTCATGTACATAAATTATGGTTTTCCAGATTCTTACAGATTCCCCTTTGAGGATGGAAATGGATGTGGATTTTTAACTCGAAACACCATGAAGCCCTATTTCCGAATTTAGATCTCAACACGACGCTCATAGTACGAGCTCCCTCCGACAAGTCGGATGTTGGGCGGGGAGGGGGTGAAAGCATGTCCATCAGGTTACAAAATGGGTAAAAAAAAACGAGGCAAGTACAATCTGTAGTTTGAACATTACTATTTTTGTCGATATGGGGAAAGAACTTTGATAAGATCGTATTGAAGGTAAAAAAACACACAACACAAACGCCAAAACAAAGAAAAACAATAAAGAATAAACGCTCATTACTTTAAGCCCCATTATATCAAATTTTAAAAACAAAGAATGCGATAGCTTCATCACCATTATAGTGGAAGTAGTAGTTTTGACCGTAGTATTTGTTCTCGTTTAACTACACATATTGTGACAAAGAATCCACATTCTGCCTACCGCAGTCAACAGCTGCATCTTCAGAGTGTACACAGTTATTAGATCCCCAGCCATTATGTGAACAACTTGTGAGCCGAGACTCTGAGCCGTAACAATTCACATTATCCAGAAAAATCGACCCACTGCCCTGGCCAAAGTACGTTGAGGTCAAAGCCCTGGCACCGGTGATACTGTAACCGAGCTGTCGACACACGACCTCGGCATCGTCATCATCCCAGAAATCGTCACAGACCGTTCCCCACTGATATCCGTCATAGATCTCAACTCGTCCGTTCCAATAGTTAACTCCGCCTGATAGTCGTATATCACCCCAGCTTTCTGGCCGTGTGGAAATGGATAAAAGTATCAATACATAACAACATTCCTGTTTCAAAGTAAATGTACAAGACCAAAAAACACCAAAGTGTTTTTCTATTCATTTATTTATTCATTCTCCAATCAGGGGAAGGATTGCCTTTTCAGCCATAGTTAGGGCTGATTGACAGGATGGTCCTTGCCCCACATAAAAAGCACAAAAAACGTATACATCCAATATCATTTCAGTAAAAACAGAATGAATTGCAGTTTAGTGGCACCTTATAGGGTTCGGGATGGATGTAGGGGTGCAAATCCGAACCCTAAAGGGAGCCAAGTCTTAAATGTTCAAATTCGGAACCATTCCCTAGTCTTTCCCGAAAGCTCACCATGTGGGTGTTGTATGGTGTTTGCTTAAAATGCCACACTATTTTTTTATATCAGGCCTATCGTATATTTTTTTATTTGAAAATATATCTACACGTTGTTAAAAAATAAGAGTGTCAGCAATAATACTCTAATACAATAATAACTATTTGAATTAAACAAAATTATTTTCTCTTCTCGCACCGGGATCAAGAATATCATTTCAATGATGTTATCATAGGGAGAAAGCATACAAGTACCATTCAAATACACGTACTACTACAAAACTGAATCATATTGTACTTTTAAAAAATAAACAATAACAAACAATCACGATTAAAAAGGGCAACAAAAGAAACATATGGTGTTAAGAGGTGAATCATAACCGATAGAAGATTCCATTTGATGTATACATTGTGCAGAACTATGGGATTATGAATCATACGCTAGTTCATTCATGCGATAAGAATCGCCATGAAATGATGCGATTTCAATTTCAGTAGGGTTTATTCATGCACAAAACTGTCATGGCAGGAAAAAGGCTAAATATTCTGCTGTAAAATCTGAAATGTTCATATAACATTGAACAGCAACATATACAGTGATGTTTATATATTTATACATGATTGCATGCTGCAACTATGAAAAATTATAACAATCAATGTTCAATACGAATACCTATTACTTAATGATCATCAATTTCTCAATTATTGGTATATGTACGGACTCTGGGTAATCAAGTTCATTCGAAGTTTAGCTCCTAGATGCGCGAAGGCTCTTTTGCCCTATTTCGTTTCTGGTCGTGACATACAAGATACACCTTAGGTCAGATTGTGTACAACGTACAGTTTTTCTGAAAAAAAAAAAAGTTTATTACTCAGATAAGACGGGCAAAGATTATCAATCGACCGGTACATGGTAAGTGCGACAGGTTTAGACTTAAAGTCTATCGAACTTGAAAGTGCGATACGACAATTCGTTTTAAACTTGTACCTTGCATTCATCACAATTCGAAGTCACCAATTTTTGGCAGACTTGCAATCAACTGAGATTAGATTGTTGAGAGTTGTATTCAATTCACTAAAAGACATTATGTTGTATCTCGAAGCATGGACTCATGTACTAATAGAAAGAAACAGATATCATATTATTATGAAGTATTATTTAATACCTCCTATGGTCTTACCCACCTCCAGAAATTTGTTAAATATTGATATCTCATATCTACGACAAGAACACAAAAAGAACAAAATTTACATCTACTCTGACTAGTAAAAATAAAAACAAAGTGAGGAGAAGAACGGAATCACAATAAATATATATGTTTATATTTATAGTTAATGAAATTTAGATGTTTCTTTTTCCAAGATCACCAACTGTTATGACTTTTTGGACACCAACCAAAGTGCAAAGCTTTATGGGGCTATGGGAAAATGGATGCACGTCAGTATGGTGTCTGATAGAACATGAAGTTGATACAGAGTCTCTATCCTGCTGCCATGACATTTGCTCCGGTCCGGTCTTATTTTCTCAAGGGATTTAGGTCCACGGTTAGGGTTATGATAGGGTTTTAAGTTTAGTTTGATGTGAGAATTAGGATTAGTGTTAGGGCTATGTCTGTAAAGTGCCTTTATGTTTGGCTTTATAGCGTGCAGATATTTCTTAGGAACAACTGACGCAAGAGCAAATGTCATGCCTGTGCCATTTCTTATGTTAAAGTCGTTCGTGACAAATTTTGTCTATTCTTGGGGTGTGGAATGCAAACGTGTTGGAGACCTCTGACTCGTCATATATATTAATTACTCTCATTCCATAATTATGTAGGCCCATAGTTCCTCCAAAATGTCAAAATATTGTTTTAACTCTTATGTTGAATAAATACTTCCAGATTTTAATATTGAATGCACATTATGCCTGCATCTGGTAGTTTTCCATTAACTTTTTTTTTAATACTCTCTTTATGAACGGCATAATCTCTTAGCGTGTCCCATATATGCAGAGGTATTCTGACATAATATGTTGGGGAAAAATCTTAAATGTAGAATCTAGAATTGGTTCTAATTGATAAGATTCGATACATTGATAAAGGGCAGCATTTTCTCCTTTTTTGTTGTCAGTAATATTGAATGACCCTCCATTTTTCCATTCGAAGATTTATACAAATATTGATTGTCTTTGAGTTGTTTTGAACCATGAAATGACTACAGCTGAATTTGGAAATTTTGAATTATTCAAATGCTTCATGTGAAAAAGAAGAAAATTCAATCATTCGTTGTTTTGTAATTTGATTGTTATATCAGATGTCATGACCACCTCATTTGAGCTAAAAAAAGAGAGGGGTTATCGACTTTATCTCGTTCCCGAATAAAAAACATCGGTTGCTAAATAAATAATACGTAATAACTTAAATCAATAATTATATTCACTGCAAACACTCAGTGGTACTTACGACATTTGGATAGATCAAGGTACGTCAATAGCAGGAACACGCAGATGCTTACATGTTGTAGCTCTACGACCGCCATTGTGAAATTAGAAAAGGCGTGTTTGCAACCTGGTCCTGCATGACATAGCGAACTCTCTGTTGCTGATACGTTTCCGTGGCCATGGAAACGTCTCCAATGGCGACGCACTAATTTACTAAATGGAATGGCGTTCGCAGCTCTCGATATAAACGTACATTATTAGTATCGAGCAGTCTATTTAGAAAATAAGGTACTGGCGTACAGTCACAACATGGTAACACAGCGCATTTATCGCCTACGTAGACATGGAGGATAATAATAATTATGAAGCTGTGTTTAACAAACTTTGCATTATAGGGTGCAAATATCATCACTGTACGATAATATCGATTGTTGCTGGCATAATTATTAAGCATACCTCTTTCTCCCCTCCCTCCTTCCCTCCCTCCCTACCTCCTTCCCCCCCCCCCCTCTCTCTCTCTGTAACACACAAATGTGCACAGACACATAAACCCGCTATAAATGTGTGTGTATATCAACATGCAAACTTTATCGTGGTGGCCAAATGTAGCTGTAATCTTTCATTCACGCAGATAGATAAATTATTATGATTAATAGAGATCGAGTGTATCGCGTATTTGCTAATTTATTACAGAACTGAATTGCAATTGAAATTAATCTATTTCTATTTTTTTTTTCATACCCAAACACAAAGCATTTACTGGAGGTGAAAATCATTAAGATATACAGAACAAGACACAGAAATATATAATATTTGTTTATTTGTTTTATACTGCAGGGTTGGTCAGTTCAGTTTTGTAAAACTAATTTCCACAGGCGCCCTGCCGTAAAAATAAACCACATTTTATATGAAAATACACCCCAAAATAGAATTATAGGTAAAATTGTACACTTCAAACATCGAGAGTAGATTAGTGCTAATTAAGTGTACATAAATACATGTGTATGGCACTGTTACAAATTGATTGAATTGTTGTATAAATACTCAGTCATTTTGGATACTTGATTTTTAACGAAATTATTTGTATTGTGTTAACACGTACACAAAAAACCTCCACACCCGATTCTAACAGCATATTCCTGGATAAGAAAAATCTTATCAATGAAAAAACAATGTAAAACTACTATCAGTGACTATGTATTTTATTTTTGTATTTGTATTAATTTATTTACCAATCGTGGTATGGATAGCCCTTTCAGCAAATTGCTATTTTTCGAAGGGGTCCAACTAATGCTGAATACCGGATTCAAGGGATATATTGTATAAAAGTTACATATATATTGTTGCGGAATGTTACTGGAAAACATTTTAAAACATAATATTTCTTAAAGGCAAGTTACATGACTAATCAATGGGAGTTTCAGTTGAAATAAAAGTACAATGTATCCATAACATGCCCCCCCCCCGAAAAAAAGAAAAAGAAAAAGAAGATTGTACTATCAGTTTGATACAGACAAACATTATAACTGTCTGATCCAGGTATATCCATGCACGATACAAGATCGGGTCTTTATTTTTAATTGAAAAAATAATGATAAGCTTTATGTGACCTCAAGCCTGGTTCCCCTGCAAAAGATTTCGCGTAATTGGACAAGTTCACTCTAGCCTGTACAAAAGAATGAAGCCTGAATTACATTGTCTTGATTTACGAGCATGTTATGATCTTTACCTATACATAAATATGATGCTACACTGTTTGATCCTGTAACCACAATGTTTTACATCTTCGTGGAGGAAGTTAGAGGCAAGTTTATGACCCCAATTCACAACTATATTTATGACTCCTCACATATCATCACATCTTCGATCCTCAACTCCAGGTCTCTTACATATTCCGTTTTCTAGGAAATCTTGGGGGGAACGTGCTTTCGCTCACGCTGGACCAACACTGGAATTCACTTCCTCGTGAGCTGAAAGACTCAAGCTCTATAACATCTTTCAGGAGTAATTTAAAATCCTATCTGTTTAGCAGTGCATTCTGAAGACCAGTGTCTTTTGAAGACAGACTTTCATGTCTTTTTTTTCTGCTTCTTCATCTTCTTCTACTACTGTGATGTACTTGTATTTTCAATCTGTTTGCTTTGATGTACCTATTGTAAAGCGCCTTGACCATTTAATCAAAGTGGAGAACGGCGCTATAGAAATTGTATGTATTATTATTATTATTATTATCTCACTAAAGATTTTAATAAGGGGAGTAGGTGGGTATGACGGAAGTTTTCAGTAAGTGGGGGAGGATGTAAAATCCCTCCCAAACGTTTAAGCTTCGTATGAGACTATAGAGTGCACGTTTGATAGCATCATTTGAATTCTACCTGTGTAGGACTTGGGTGTATAGTCTACACCAGTGCAGTTGTGATGGCATAATACGATATCTGCCTTTTGAAGAAGGACGTACATGCATGAAATCTGAATATCACTTCTATTGTAAATGATAAATGACCTAACGGTTTACAGCGACGCTATTATAACCTGTGTAGATATTCATTTAACAAATTCATTATAATATAATTATATGTAGTACTATATATATATATATATATATATATATATATATATATATATATATACATACATGTATTGTATCATATTACGTTATGTTATATTCATATACTATTTTTTCAGACGACAAAGGACAAAAAAAAGAACGTTACTTGAGTTGATTTCAGTAAATCTGCTTTTGACGTCGGTCCGGGACATCCTTAATGTAAGTAAATTTTCTTACATGTATTCCTTTTCCAAAGAGGTGAGCAGAAAAAATTATGTTTAAAATTAAAGTTCAAATCAAGACCAAATCAAAATGGAAAGCTAAATTTCGTCTTAATAGTACTTCTTAAACATTAAATAAAGCTAGTGACGTTGGTGAATAACTGATTAACTATTTGAAATAATCAATCATTCTTGCTCGCACGTTTCAACTGGCGGAAATGCTACATAATTCCTACGATGGAATGTCGAAGATAGATGAGGAATAAAGACGCATACACAAATTCTTTCACTTTCCTACGTGCTCTTAAAAACCAGCATAAAACACAAAATGCAACTTTTTCCGTTCTTTCTCATTCCTATCAGAAAAATCTTCGAAATGATGTGAGATTACCCCTCTGGTCCATTCCTCCCCGCCCCTCTCAACCAAATGGATCTGTCCCATTGGGTTTTATCGCACATTATTTATGGTACGTCATAAAATACTTCTACAAGAGAGGTATAAGTACACTGTATGTGATGACAAGCCCGCACTAAATTACATTCTTGCACCACATCGGTCGGAGAAGATTCTATACCATAACTACGCACACTATCGGCTATGGATATCTAGTAGAGGCACAACACGCTTCCAAAGTACACACTGGGTTTAGTCAGTGGCCATGAAAGTTAACATGGCGTCTCTACACTCACCTTCTAATCTGGTGCTGTTACTTATTGTCACAGCTTTGATGCCAAACTATGCTGTTTGTCGTAAGTAGCATGTTCATCTTGATTCTTTGCACCATCGAATTTGTCTTTAATGTTCTAAGTCTAGATTTGTAGGCTTACATCCAGGAGCAAAATATCTTTCAAGATGTGAAAAAAGACCAACTTGTGAGACGTGTCTGTTTCATTACCTGAACACAAAGGAAGATTAAATGCCAGCACTTAACTGACAAAACTATTGTCGATTGGTCATATTTCTTTGATCGAACATATTTCTTGAATGGTGGGGGCTGCATTTGAATTAATAATCGCAGTTCAATATTTGGTTTCATGTCGATTTTTCCAATTCCAAATGAAGTAGTATCAGAGAATTTATCGAATGTCATTCATGTACTTTGTAAGTTAATACTCTTTCCTTTAGAATGGCACTATAAAGTCGCAGTCACTCTACGGCTACATGTAGCAGCTGTTCGAAATATAAAAACTAGATATTGATTTTAAAAGTAGGCCCTTATTTAACGATTTTAGCAATAAAGAATTACCATCTTCAAAAATCTCTTGATATATATATATATATATATATATATATATATATATATAAGTGCGAAGAGTTTGTGAAGGACTCAGGAAAAAGTGCTTTAAGTTTATATATAGCAGAGCGTTATAGTCATTGACCTTGGGCGCAAGGAAACCGCTACCGCCTAAAGATCGTCCCGCGAAAGGACGTGAAACCGTCAGTAGCGGTCTCCGTGAGCCCAAGGTAAATGACTATATATATATATATATATATGTATGTATATGTATATATATATATATATATATATATATATATATATATATATATATATAAAGAAACAAACTGGTAATGCATTCTTCGCCTTCTTCGGGAGTTCCGAAGAAGGCGTAGGACGCCGAAAATTTGAGCCGAAAAAACTTATGCTTTATTGGCCAAAAATGAATTACCAGTTTGTTTCTTCATTTTTCCGTGGAGCCAATACGTGAAATCTCAACACACACACACACACACACACACACACACACACACATATATATATATATATATATATATATATATGATTAAAAAATGTTTCTATATACAAATATTTCATGTTTCATATATTCATTCGCATTGATGAGTACTTGAAATAATTTTCCCCAAAATGGTTCACTTATCGTCCTATAGCATAACCACGATACATTTTGTTATTTCATGTCAGATAAAAACATGTGGAATGTTTTGTATTTATTATTACTATTTTTCATAGTGCATACTCGGTCATTACTACGGCAAACCCCCCTGAACGTGTTAACTTTAATAGCAGACTCATTTATTATCATTACTATTATTGTAAAGTAGTTGGAGTAGTACACATACACTCTGTAATTTTCCCTTTTCCCCCTTCCCTTCCTTCTCTCTCTATCCCTTATTCTATCCAGAGTAGCTAAGTATAGGGTCTACATACCGTCAAGTCCCGGCTTATTTTGGAAACCCTTCTGTTTTAGTTCCCTAAGCTGTTTGTACTTGTTTTGTTTTGTACTAAAAACTACTAGTATGTGTTGATATACTGTTTGTTATCTGATGTAACGGAATTAAGCAGAAATAAATCAAATCAAATCAAATCAAATCAAATCAAATTCAATTCAATTCAATTCAATTCAATTCAATCATAGTTTATTTCCAATCAACGAAAATCAAAACATAGTACAAAGTATACATGTCATGAAATAATATTGTTCAAACATTTGCAAAAGATTCATGTAGTATCCGAGATAAATTATATAACAACATATATACAATAATTTGGAGGAACAATACATATATACTTCGTGGGCGTGCGGAAAATATATTCGATTATGGAAAATAGTGATCCACTAAAAAGCAAAGCTTGTGGGACGTGGATCGCTAGAAAAATTATGAATAAATAATATATTATTCAAGGGTTTTTTATAGCTATTATATTTGATATAGATTATCTAAGTCATTTGTAAAGATATACATGTACATGATATACATGTACCGGGAAAATATGACAAGGACAACACACTCGTACACACATTACCCACACACATATAAGACGCGAGACAGTACCGAGAGGAGAGAAGACGGTAACAATACAAGTCTACGAAGAACAAAAGACGAGAAAGGAAGAGGAGAGAAGAAAGAAGAGAGGTCTGCATACAGAACACGCAAAGTGCTGCGACATCAGGACAGGTGAAAGCTCTAGCATGAATTAAAACAATTTGAATTATGTAGAATTATAAGTAGAGAGTGGGTGTTTTCTGAATTTGTATATAAATGTGACGAATTTGGGGGAATCTTTTAAGCTATTATCTAGATCATTCCAAAGTTTGGGTCCGGTATAAAGAAATGTACTTTGAGCACGTGCGGTTCTCATTAATGGAAGATGAAATTCGTCGGATCATCGCGTGGGATAGTTTTGTACATGACTGTTTCGATGAAATGAGTCGTAAAATATTTTAGGTAAAATATTACTGTTATAATTAAACATAAACTGGCCAAGTTGGAACACATACAAACCTTTTATTTTTTTAGTATTTCATGGTCAAAAAACAAAGCATCTGTATGTTCTCGGGTATGTAGATTAAAAACAATTCTGAGCGCTTTCTTTTGCAATAAAAAAAAAGTTTATCAAGTAATATCTGATATGTATTACCCCAAGCAAGAATGCCGTAGTTTAAATAAGGTAATATCAAACTAGAATAAAGAGTTAATAATGCAGATGAAGGAAGATAATATTTTAATCTGTTCATGACGCCAATATTACGTGAGATAATTTTACATATGTTATTGATATGATTCCTCCATGAAAGCTTGTTATCAACACAAACACCAAGAAATTTAAAGGAAGAAACTTCTTCAAGGGGAGTAGTATCAAATGTTATATTGCCTGGGAGGCTATCTAAAGAGTTACTAAAAAGCATAAATTTTGTTTTTTGAATATTTAGTGACAATTTATTTGCGTATATCCATTGTATATCCTTTTTCAATTCTTCATTTACTGTTCTTATTAAGATATTTGGGTCAGGGTGGGGAAAAAAAAAGGTTAGAGTCATCCGCGAATAATATGAGTGATAGTTTCTCCGAGGATCTATGAAAATCATTGATATAAATAATGAATAACAGTGGGCCTAATAAACTCCCATGTGGAACACCACATGCAAATAGTTTTATTTTGAGAGTCAAAGCCGTTGACATGTACAAACTGGGATCTTTTTGATAGGTAACTCGTGAACCACTCCAAGGCCTTTCCACGTATGCCATAATGGGATAATTTGGCGAGAAGTATTCCATGGTTAATCGTGTCAAAGGTCTTGGAGAAGTCCAAGAAGATACCTATTGTGTGTGAAAATGTTTCGAGTGCGTGTGTGACATTGTCGATGAGGGCGAGTAGTGCGTGTGTTGTGCTGTGATTTTCCCTAAATCCAAATTGAAAGTTTGAAAATATGTCGCAGGTTTTAAGAAAACGTGCTGTCCTGATATAAACTATTCTTTCGAGAATCTTAGAAATAGAAGATAATAAAGATATGGGTCTATAGTTATTGACATCATCCTTCTCCCCTTTCTTATAAATAGGAATTACTTTCGCAATTTTCATACTATTTTGCACATGGCCAGTTGTAAGCGATGAGTTGATAATGTCTACTAAGGGATCCACTATTTGGGGAATTATGTTTTTTTATCAAATGGTTGTCAATTCCGTCGTGGCCAGGACTTTTTTCCTTCTTTCAAATTTTCAACGATCTTTATTATTTCTTCTTTATGTTGGGTCAAAAAATATAGTTTTGGATTTAGGTGTATCGAAAATGCAATTATTATTATTGATTATTATTAAAAAATCACTAAAAGATTTACTAGAAAGAGGAATATTTTGAGAAAGATTTTTTCCAATTGAAGAGAAGAAGTCATTGAAAATTTCAGCCATGCCAGCGGGAGTGTTGCTGGAGGCATTGCCCCATCGAACTTCAAGGAAAAGCAAGGAAAAGAAAACAAATTCTATTCAAGATTCAATAAGCGAAGCATTTCAATGGCATTGTCGCCGTGCGTTGAAACACGTCTGTTTTTCATTCGCCATGTTGATCCGAGACACGTCCTCAATTTACATATACATTCACATTGTAGGTGTTCTTCAATTTCCCAAACTGTTTTACTAACAAGAGTTATGTGACAATAAATCTTGGGTGCAAAAAATATTGCAGCAATGTAAAGTGGTAAGTATTGGCCTTCCTTTTCGAAACCGTTTAGTAGGGAATCGTTCGTTCTGTGCCGTCATAGAGTCATGATATTCATAATAAATGTTGGACAAGGAAAGAGGATAACATGAGTGAGTTTTCACCACGTTTTGTGCACAGATACGTTTTTCTTCACCACCTCCCTGCCTACTACCATCAAAAGCGTCCGCCTTGTCGGAGGGAGATCGGTATTCGAGGGTCGTGTTGAGATCTATCACGATGGAGCCTGGGGGACGGTGTGTGATGACGAATGGGATGACGATGATGCCCGGGTCGTCTGCAGACAACTCGGATATCCCACAAACGACGCACGGGCTGTGAGGGGAGGGACCTTCGGACAAGGATCAGGATCCATTCTACTTGACAACGTTGGCTGTGACGGCTGGGAGTCGAGTCTAGCTAGCTGTCCTTCCAACGTATGGTACAACAACGACTGTGGGCACTGGGATGATGCTGGCGTTCAATGTGGTAAGACTCGACCCCTTTTTAACAGGTCCTTTCAAACTAAGAATTATCGCGGCAACGTCCGTGTGAAGCCCCCGTCACACTAGAGCGTATCTAGCCAACGAATGCCCAGCGGATCCGAAAATTTGGAGATACGCTCACATCCGTTGCTCATCGTTCGTGACCCGCTTGGCGTTCGCTGTATCCGCTAGCTGTTCGCAGAGATTCGCAGAGATCCGCCGGAGACAAATTTTGATTTTGGACATGTCCAAAATCTTGAGCGGATGACGAACGGAATGACAATACGCTTTGTGGTCGTTTAGCGCCCGCTGATCGAAAGTTGTGGTCGCTTCTCATTCGTTCGCCGTTCGTCCAAATTCGCACAGCAAATCTGGACAGCACAGGTAGCATTTATCAGTTGGTCATCAGAAATGGAGGACGCTCAGAGATTTTAGATGCAATATCTTCTAGCTGTTCATCAACATGAGTATGACCTAAACCAGCTGGCAATCGCCAAATACATCCAAGACAAGAGAAAACGGAGGAGAGGAAAACATCGAAGAACGATGTGGACCAGGGCCTGGATCCGAAGACGAGGGCAGTTCGGGTTGTATAATCAGCTTCTCATCGAACTTCCGGGATATTAAAGTCCCGGCGTTTGCCTCTGGCTTTTTTTTTTTTTCGCTGAAGGTCCAGGCTAGGAACAGTTGGAGGCACCAGACGTAATGGAGGATGTTGGACTCCCCACATCATCGTCAACGTGATCATCAGAAGGAACACAGGAATCTTGAGGACTGTCGAGGGTAATGACATCAGCAGCACTTGGTGGTGACTTCTCCTTCCTTCTTTTGGGGGCCATTCTCACAATCACAACGTTACTCGACACTGTCACTACTCAAAATAATTTGGGAAAATGTGCGTCAGTCGAGATCCGTCACGTGACTGCCGCAGTATCGCTCTGCATATGTTGGGCACTGTCACTACTCAAAATAATTTGGGAAAATGTGCGTCAGTCGAGATCCGTCACGTGACTGCCGCAGTATCGCTCTGCATATGTTGGGCATTCGCTCCTCATTCGCTTTGTCCGCTCAGCATCCGCTGGACGGACTGTACGCATTCGCTTTCATTCGCTACTTAATCCGCTCGTAACACGGTTAGCATATACTCATCATTCGTTAGGCGAACGTTCGAAAACGACGTTTTCCTTGCGGATTCGAGCGGATTCGAGCGTATCTGGACTTTGCCAAATTTTGCCCATCCGCTAGGCATTCGCTGATTTATACGCTGTAGTGTGACGGGGGCTTAACGTCAGGATGTATTTATTTGTTTATTCATTCATTTATTTTTCATATTGTTATTACTATTATTATTTTTATCTTGCTTGTTAAAGGGATAGGCCTAGTGCAGTTTTGAATGAGACCAATCTTCAGGGTTTTATTCAATTCAAATTTTTTGTGTGTGAGATAATGAGAAACCTCTTCTGAAAAATGAAAGAGGGCATGAATATCAAAAGCGATTCAATGTTTATTTGATGAAAATTGGTTTTGAAAAAGGGGAAATGTGCAAAACAGAGCAATCGTGATAAAAGATGGGACCAACCTGTTGTTAGGATCACTGTGTTTTACTCTGTGTTTGGATATCTCAGACATTCCGAAACCGATTTTCATCTAATAAACGTTGAATCCCTCTTACAATGATGCGCTGTGTATTATTTCATAAGTAGTTTCTTGGTATCTCGCAAAAAGTTAAAAGCCCAATCCTCATTTCCACCAAAGCTACCCAATCCCTTTAAAACGGTCCCGCAGAAAGTTGCTCTGAAATTATCCATGTTATCGCGGTAACCCGTCTCCAAAATTCTACCCTAGACACCGTTACAGTGTCCTCGTAACCCTCCTACTACTTGGGTAAAATTCCGTTGATACACTCAACCCGCATGCGCAGCATTGCAGACAGAGACTGATTGACGCGCCACGCGTCTAACGTGCATGGATTGTAACCACTGATTTCAATCATTGTCTATGTACATGTAGTTGAGATCAGTTATTGCATTTACTATGTGCACAATCTAGGCTTTCGTTCTGTGTCTGTTAAAACGGTAGGCCTACCCTTTACTCTCTCTTCCGGTTTTATTGGAATTTTGGAGGAATTTCATTTTTCGGACATTGTCGTGTCGTTGCTGATATAAGATCTGGTAAAGACAGGACTTCAGAGTTTCAAATTCTTAACGTAGTAAAACTATGCAGTAATACTTAACGAGATGAGATTGTTTTCATAAAACACATAAAAATACCAAAGAAAATATCGCCTGAGTTGCTCATGCTTGAAAGCAAGATATTTTGATATTACACGGCAGCGAGATTCTTCACCTGGAGAAACGAAAGACAGTTCCCGATTGTCTGTAAATTAGATTCCAGATAAAAAAAAAGAATGGTATCCTGATCAATGTTCTCGAGATTCAGCATAAATAGATTGAAAAATATGAAACTAAAAGAAGAAAAACAAATCAACGCAATAATTGTCCAAAGAGGAACATTGATATAACACAACTAGAAAAGTAGCGATATTGCATCATGTAACCATTGATAACGGAGGAAGGAAAAACACTGGGCACTGCCATTTTAGCAGAACTCGACTTGGATGGGGCCCAGTAAGACCATAATGTAAATAAAAATAATAATCACTTTTACAAAGCAATATACATCACAGATTTGTGTATGCAGATAAAAATATTGCATTATAGAGTTTACAGGACGAATCGCAGTGCATACCATGTTGATAAATGTTAGATTAAGGATTGCGTCACACTGTCCCGAAATCAACACAAGATGTCACTTCGTCACTGGACGTTTTCAATTTCGTGTGAAGTTGTTGAAAGGCCAATCATCGGCCGAAGCGAGTATAATGCCTACAGAGGGTCACACGACGGTACCCGAACCAAATGCGAAGGCTCCATGGAGATGCGAATCTTTGTTAAGACGTTCAAAGGGGGAAACCAGTCCAAATATAAGTTAATCTGATTAAAAAAGTAAAATATTATGAGTTCAACGGTATATTTTTGATCGAAATCGGATGAAAAATAATGAAATTATAATACTTTGAAGTGTCGCTAATTTTTTGAAACACTTCTTTAACAGTCACTATCAATATGCAAATGACAAAGTCAGCGTGTTACCCCCTCACAACTTGTTATATACACGTTTGTGCATTTTATTTTTTTTTTAATTTCCAATTTTTATTCAAACGCAATAATGCCCGAGGTTCAAATCATCTTATATCTAACCGATCACTATTCTGAAGTTATTCAACCAGGAATGACATCTTGTTTCAGACTTCAATGACAGAAACGTTGAATTCTCATCATTTTTTTTTACACGATCACTGGAAAATTGTGAGGTGTGGCACGGTTAGCACACTCATTTGCATATTCAATATCCATTGTAGAAGAACTGTTTTGCAGAAATTGGCAAAACTTCGAAATTTCGCAACTTTCTAATTTCTTATCATATTTCAGTCAAATTTATACCGTTGAACTCTTAAGATTTTACTTTTTCTAATCAGACAAACTTATATTTGGACTGGATTTTAAGAAGTTAACATTATGAACTTCACGAATGAAACAGCACATCAAAACGAAGATCTTGCCGTCGCTCACCAAGTTGCTGTTGGAGCCTATACAGAAATTCCACTGGCGGTCATGTGATGGTTCAAGATGCCCTCACGAAATAATGATCAGGGCCGAATTTGAACAGTTCCTTTCATATGCACCGTCTTGGTAACAGGCCACACAACGCAGGGTAGCCTCGGGTAGCCTCAGGTGAAGATTGCTATCCGGAGAAGACGGTGGACAGCCTCCGGACAGCCTTCGGAGAGCTTCAGGAGAATAATTTATAGTTTCTTTAAATATAGGAAATGTTTTAACATTGAGGGGTGGGAAAAATATATTTCTGACATAAATGACGGGCGGTATGACGCAATAAAGGACTCATAAATATTGACGAGAGCCAAAGATGTCAAGTATTTCAGACTAATAAGTTTGAAAGTCACACTGGCTTACAACCGTGTATGTGCTGACGGTTTTGCAAAATTAATAATCCAATTTCAGTCAAATTCATACCGTTCAACTCTTAAGATTTTACTTTTTCTTATCAGACTAACTTATATTTGGACTGCAATTGTATAATAGGTGACACGATAGCTTCTCATTCCAAATTAGTTAGGAGGTTTATTATACAATGTATAATTTGTGAAACAAACGCCGTCATTTAATGATTTTCTAGAGAACTTATACATACGTAATGATAAAAATCGATTGGTAGTATTGATATTTGCCTATAATTGCTTTAACATTGATTTGAAGGAATCGTATCTTTTTTAATGAAATAACCTCAGCAAGTTTCAGAGAGTATAAGAAAATGCCAGTTAAAACCGATGCAATACTATATGAATTGAAGCGAACTGAAAAAAAAAAAAAAAAAATCGTGCACATAATAATTGTAGATCAAGCTGTTCTCAAGTTTCGAATAATATTGATGATTCCATGACTATCAGAAGGGATACAAAAACGAACTAGAGATTGTAATTTGTCATTACTGACAAATTAAGGTGATCCGATTTTTTTTTTTTTAAATCAATGATTCGAGTCCTGATCGGAATAGGCATGACCATACAGGTGTCATCTGTGTTTAGGGATATTGGCCGTGTGATGTTTGGATTCTCATTTAGAAAAGTGAGTCATGTCTGCCATCTTTGGCACTAATTCTGTATACACTAGATAACGATGATACAGCAACAAGTACATATGACCTTTGACCCACCTTTACACTCCCAAAATGGCATCTGAGGAAAAAGTGGTTATTTTGTGAAATGATTCTCGCGACATCGTCTATACGTGTGCAAAATATGGGAAAGATAGGACAGGTATTCACCAAGATACAAGATGAAACATTCATGACCTTTGACCCTAAATTACATAACCAAGATGGTGTCCGATCAAGTAGTTGTTATTTTATGAAATAATGTACGTGACATGAACTT
Organism: Diadema setosum; assembly: GCA_033980235.1. NCBI lineage: Eukaryota > Metazoa > Echinodermata > Echinoidea > Diadematoida > Diadematidae > Diadema > Diadema setosum. Next base: position 452,571 of record CM067063.1, on the reverse strand, counting down.
AACATATGCAAAATATGGGGGTGATAGGGGCTGGTTTTCTTAAGTTATTGCAAAGGAAGTTGCAGAATGAAAGAAATATCTAAATACATAGAAGATAAGCTTTAATTTCAACCAAGTTTTTTAACGTGATCCCGACATCGTATGAAAAAAACAAAGGCACACTGGCGATAGCGCAAAGTCTTAGCTACAACATATTACAATATGGGAGAAATTCACCGAAGGGTAAGTGAGCTAGTGCTCGATAAAAACGACCATGTCAATTTTCACATTAAAAAAAAATCCCTCCCATAGAGATAACACGTCATAACGAAGATACAGAAAGAAGTACATATGACCTTTGACCCCAATTTGCACAGACAAGATGACATCTGAGCAAAAAGTAGTTATTTTGTGAAATGATCCTTGTAACTTGGTCTTTGCGTGTGCAAAATATGGGAAAGATGGGACATGTATTCACCAAGATACAGGATGAAACATTTATGACCTTTGACCCTAATATACATACCCAAGATGGTGTCCGATCAAGTAGTTGTTATTTCATGAAATAATGAACGTGACATGAACTAAAAATATGCAAAATATGGGGGTGATAGAGGCTGTTTTTCTTGAGTTATTGCAAAGAAAGTTGCAGAAAGAAAGAAATATCTCAATACATCGAAGATAAGCTTTAATTTCAACCAAAATTTTTGACGTGATCCTGACATCGTATGAAAAAACCAAGGGCACATCGACGGTAGCGTAAAGTCTAAGCTACAACATATTAAAATCTGGAAGAAATTTACCGAAGGGTAAGGGAGCTAGTGCTCGATAAAGATAGTCATGTCAATTTTCATTTCCAGAAAAACTGCATTCCCATAGAGATAACACGTAAACTGGTCAAATTTGACAAGATTACTTTCAATCCATTTTTACGAGGTGATGCCGTCATCCAGTCAAAATTTTGTAAGTTATTTTTGAAAGAACATTAAATAAGTTACAACATACTGAAATCTGGGTGAAAATTGGCAAAGGATTAGTGAGATACGCTCGAATGAACTTGAAATTTGATGACGTCATTTTGAAAATTTGCTTTTTTTACTTTATTAAGAAATTTGATATCTTTTAATCATTTTGCCAGCATTGCCACCGCATGAAATGACATGTACAACTCAGCAGCTTTCAGAATAAGTAAAGAAAATGGGGGGTCACCGTCCATCCTGACGAGTAAAATCGGATTTAAAATTGGCGGTTTTTTGGCATAGTTGCACTGTATATCGCCATTGACGCGCGCGCGGAATTTCAACTTTGACGGGCCCGTATGACGTCATATTGAGTCGGATTGACTTGAAACTTGGTATAATTATTCCTTGACATTTCAAACATCCGATCCGTGTGAAAAACTGGGAAATTTATATTGCATATGAGCTGTGCGTGCGTATATGCGCGCGCGCGTACGCGTCCGTCCAATTTTTTCAATTTTTCAAAAACTGCTGCAAATGGTCTGAAACGGATGCAAAAAAATTTTGAGCTAGATTGGAGCATACAAATATTTCAACGCGCGCGTACGCGCATTTCTTAAGATATAGATGATTTTTGAGAATATGGGTAGAATTCGCTTGACTTGAAATATATGTGACGTAAATTTCATTGAAAAATTCTATTCCATTAATGAGATATGAATGAGAATGTGTTTTCATATAATGACGTCATAGTGACGTCACGGTCGACTGATCACTATGGTTTTATTAGATCTGTCGTCTTTGTGACATGATACATATATGGTATAATTTTGAAATTGATAGGAGCAGCACTTTCTGAGCTAATCGCTGCACAACTTTTGTCCAGAAATAAATAAAGAATCCGTACAGATACAATAGGTGATCCGAAGGATACTCGGATCACCTAATTATCGCAAGAGGTATCCAAATAAATAGAAAGATTGGTGTTACCTGGATCCATATTAGCCGCTAAATTTGAAACTGAAATAGACATCAAAAGTTTGCGATCGTGGGAGCATTGGTAATTTCTTGATTGTAATTGAACATTTGGTGTTCTCTGCCTCCGTTTTTTTTTCCTGTCAGGGGGAAACAATCCCCCACCGCCAAGCCTCCAACAAGACCGCGTATGAGATTGCTTACCATTGACAAAGTACACGACATGTTCAGTGCTGATGTGCACCGCATTCTATCTTGAATATAGACTGTCTTGACGCAAGTCTTTGCGATGATATTTCAACATAATTATGAAAAAAAAATACTGAGGCATTTGACTTTTATGGTATTTTAGTTTATAATAAATATTTTATCAGTATGGACGTCCTCTGTCTCCAATCAGATTGGTTTGACCAGGGATTTGAGGGAGCTCCACCTCTCCGGTATGACCCGGCTACCACCTCCCAACCCATCAGCATCCGCCTTGTCGGAGGGAACTCGTACTACGAGGGCCGTGTTGAGATCTATCGCAAGGGAGCCTGGGGCACAGTGTGTGATGACGAATGGGATGACAATGATGCCCGGGTCGTCTGCAGACAACTCGGATATTCCACAAACGACGCACGTGCCGTGAGTGGAGGGACTTACGGACGAGGATCAGGATCCATTCTACTTGACAACGTTAGATGTAACGGCTGGGAGTCGAGTCTAGCTAGCTGTCCTTCCAACGGATGGTACCACCATGACTGTGGACACAAGGAAGATGCTGGCGTTCAATGTGGTGAGACTAAAACCCCTTTTTAACAGAGCCTTTCAAACTAAGAATCATCGCAGCAACGTCCGGGTAACATCAGAATATATTCATTTATTTATTTATTTATTTATTTATTTATTTATTTATTTATTTATTCATTCATTTATTATCATTATTATTATTGCTATCATTTTTATCTTGCCTGTTAAAGGGATAGTGTATTTTTGATTGAGACCAAGCTTCAGGTTTTAAACTTTTTTTGAGAGAGAGAAACCTCTTCTGAAATATGAAAGAGCATGAATTTCAAAAGAGATTCAACGTTTATTTGATGAAAATTGGTTTTGAAAAGGGCAATCCTAATAAAAGATGGGACCAACCTGTTATATGATCGCTATGTTTTACTCTGTGTTTGGATATCTCAGACATTCCGAAACCGATTTTCATCCAATCAACTTTGAATCTTTCTTACAATGGTACGCTCTGTATTATTTCATTGGCAGGTAGGCGTGGTTGTAGAAACCTACCCGGATAAGGTTTTCGTCGTGTGTCTGTTAAAACGGTACCCTTTGCTCTCTCTTGTGGTTTTATTGGAATTTTGGAGGAACTTTATTCTTCGGACGTTGTCGTGTCGTTGCCGCTATAAGGTCTGTTAAGTCAGGACATCGGAGTTTCAAAATTCTTAACGTACCAAAACTGCGAAGAAATACTTAAGGAGATGGAAAGAGAAACTTACATAATAAAACACACCAAAACTTTTGATAAAACATCGTCTGTGTTGCTCATGCTCGAAAGAAGGATATTTTGATATTACACGGCAGAGAAATTGTTCACCTGGAGAAACGAAAAATAATTCTGGGTTCTTTGTAAATTAGATTCGATATTTAAAAAATATGGTATCTATATGAATGTCTGTAGGGTCTGTTCTTTAGCACAATTCGTTTTCTTCATTGTTGCATTTTCTCCAGATTAAAAATAGATACTTTCATCAGTTTGAAAGTATAAAAGGAGGATATACAAATCAACGCAAGAATTGTCAAACGTGTAACATGACCTTGACATTACACAACTAGAAAAAGAGCGACATTGCATAATTTCATCATTGACAAAAGTGGAAGGAAGTACATCGGACACCAACATCTTAGCATAACTCGACTTGCATGTGGCCCAGAAGGCCCATACGTAAATAAAAAGAATAATCACTTTTACAAAACACTATACAGCACATTGTATACAGATAAATATTGCATTATGGGATTTATAGCACGAATCGCGGCGTATACCATTTTGATACATGTGAGACTAAGGATTGCGTCACACTGTCCCGTAATTGACACAAGATGTCAATACGAATATGGACGTTTTCAATTTCGCGTGAACTTGATAGAGGTCTGATTTCAAGGAGCACGCGAACGATTGGCGAAGGACGCGAATGACAAAATCCAACATTCGGAAAAGTTTTCTCCGAATGTGTTCCGACAATAAAGCAGAAAGTTCTCACGACGTATGTGCGAATGTCGTGTGTATCATTGCTAAAGTACAGCAATTTACAAACACGAAGAACACGCGAAGGAAATGCGAACAACGCAAATTTTTTCAATAATCATGGGAGAAAAATGTACCCAAGGAGAGTTGGGAGCTGTCTTGAGTTAAAGTTTTTTTTTCCTGTATTTCTCCTTTCTTTTTATCTCTCATTTCTCTATTGTGTGCGTGCCTAGAGTTTTTTTCTTAGGACCTATCTCCACTAGTAAAGCATTTGATTTTTTTGCAGTTTCTCCAACACATAATCTCTAGATTCAAATTTAATTTTTATCATACTTAAGATTCATTTTAAGTGTATTCTGCGATCTTTTTATATTTTTTTGTGTATCAAACATTTATTTCTCTTTCCTAGTCTTTATTCTATTTCTAGTTGTTAATTATTGTTTGATGTTTAGATGTATACTACGATTTTGATTTGTAGAAAACGTAGGTCATAGTACATCCCTAAACATGCGCTAACATGGCTAAACGTTCGTGAGAATGTCTCAGAAGGTACGCGAACAGTTTGTGGTTACGTCGTAAAATGATCGCAAAAACTTCGCAGATTTCGCGAAACATACGCGAGACATTCTCCAAAGTTTCGGGGTCTGTTTGGGGTTTCACGAGCATTTTGCGAACAGCGCGTGTTTCTTGCGAATGTCTTGCGCATAACGACGAGGCTTTAAACACACTTTCGAGAACAGATCACTAGCAAATCACGACCAAAAATTTCAACATGTTTTGAAATTCTCGCCGAAGTAAAAACGATATTCGCGAACAATATGACGACGCTTCCAAACCCTCCCGTTCGTTTGGCAATCTTTTGCAGACTAAAATACGAAGGCCAATCATCGGCCGAAGTGAGTAGGCCTACGATGCCTACAGAGGGTCATACATGCAAAGGCTCCACAAAGATGCGAATCTTTATTAAGAAGTTTAAAGGGGGAAACCAGTCCAAGTATAAGTTAATCTGATAAAAAAAAAAGGAATATATCAAGAGATCAACGGTATAGTTTTGGTCAATATCGGATGAAAAGGAAATTATCGCATTTTGAAGTTTCGGTAATTTTTCGGGAAAGAGTTCTTGAACAGTCAACATGAATATGCAAACGGCAAAGTTTGCGTGTCATCTCCTCACAACTTGTCATATAGTTTGTGCATAAAACTGTGAAATTTCTAGCTTTTCATTCAAACGCAAGTACGGCCGAGGCTCAAATCCTCATACTGATCACTAGTCTATAATTATTCAACCAGGAATAATCATCACAACGTCTTATTTCAGACTTTAATGACAGAAACAATGAATTTTCATCATTTTTTTTTTTGTGCGTACACAATCAATGGAAAACTGTGAGGTTATGACATGGTTAGCTCACTCATTTAAATATTCATATCCTCTGTACAAGAACTTTCTTTTATTTTATCCAATTTCAGTCAAATTCATACCGTTCAACTCTTAAGATTTTACTTTTTCTTATCAGACTAACTTATATTTGGACTGCAATTGTATAATAGGTGACACGATAGCTTCTCATTCCAAATTGGTTAGGAGGTATATTATACAATGTTAATTTGTGAAACAAACGCCGTCTTTTAATGATTTTTAATGATTTAATGATTGGTAGAATTGATATTTGCCTATAATTGATGTAATATCGATTTGAAATAATCGTTTCTTTTTTTTTATTGAAATAACATCAGTGAGTTTCACAGAGTATGATAAAATGCCAGTTAAAATCGATGCAATACTATACGAATTGAAGCGAACTGCAAAAAAAAAAAAAAAAAAATAGACCATCGCGTACACATTATTGTAGATCAAGCTGTTCTCAAGTTTCTAATAATATTGATGATTCCATGACTATCAGAAGGGATACAAAAACGAATTCTCGCAAGAGGTATCCAGATACTTGAAAGATGTTGGTGGTACCTGAATCCATATTAGATGCTTAAGTCGAAAATGAAATATAATATAGACATTAACAATTTGCGATCGTTGGAGAGTTGGTCATTTGGTGATTGTGACTGATTATGAAGTCTTGGTGTTCACTGCCTCCGTTTTTCATGTCAGGGGGAAACAATCACCCGCAGCCAAGCCTCCAAAAAGACCACGTATAAATTGCTTTCCGTAAACAAAGTACACGACATAGAAAATGTACACCGCATTCTTTCTCGATTATATTGTGGACTGTCTTGAAGGTTGGTCTTTTCAATTATATTTCAGCATATGAAACATCACGGGTGCATTTGATTTAAAGTTCATTGTATTCAGTTTATAATAAACTCCATTTTATCTGTATGGACTTCCTCTGTCTCTAATCAGATCGGTATGACTTCACAACCTACAATCCCTGGAACAATCCGCATGAAGACCCGGCCACCACCTCCTCCCCGCCCATCAGCATCCGCCTTGTCGGAGGGAGCTCGTACTACGAAGGTCGTGTTGAGATCAATTACGATGGAGATTGGGGCACAGTGTGCGATGGTAACTGGGATGACGATGATGCCCTTGTCGTCTGCAGACAACTCGGATATTCCACAAGCTACGCGCGGGCTGTGAGAGGAGGGACGTACGGAGAAGGATCGGGGTTCATTCTACTTGACAACGTTAGATGTAACGGCTGGGAGTCGAGTCTAGCTAGGTGTCCCTCCAACGGATGGTACAACAATGACTGTGGACACCAGGATGATGCTGGCGTTCAATGTGCGATTTGTTCGAGCTCCCCTCTGTTGATAAAACCCCCCTCTCTTGATCGTAGTACAGTCCCCCCCCCCCATGTTCATGTGACTTTGACAATAAGAGGTAATCAAATATAAAGAAAGATTTTTGCGGATCAGACTTACTGGTTCAAAGTATTCAAATGATACGAGATGAAGTCGTCATATCACAATCTTATAATCTTGATTAGTTACCATACGTTTGGTTGATAATCAGAAAATACGACCCTTTCCATCTCATCACTGTAAAGTATCATCATGGCAGTGATGTTTCAAATGATTCAGTATCTTCTGTTTCATTTCACTTTAATGGAAAAAATGGTGCAAAATCCTGTACCCGTAAGAAAAGCTGAAACTCCAGCTGATTCTTTACAGGCAGGCAATCAGTGAGATGAACTCCCAAACACCCCCGTGAACAGTACTGACAAAAGTCAACCAAACTAATAATAGAAAGACTGTCTAGACGGCAGGCTATGAAACAAGCTGGGCATCTTACCCAATCCAGCTGTCTGTATTGTACAGGAACGACCAAGAGATATTATACACACTATAGATCACATCCGGATGGAGGAAAAAATGACTTCGCAAAACTGGTTTAAGTTTCTACGCTTATGGGCGACTTGCTCAAATGCGATTCATTTAAGCTCAAGCGAGGGCTTCTGTCTTGTTGCATATTAATGTTCCTTGTTTAAAAATGAAAGGCAGAGAAAGATAAATGGCTACACTGTCTCGGTCACCTTGTTATGAGAAGAAGGTAGATTGGCGAGTTTTTATCATCGCACTGAAAGGCACTTTCATGCCTTCCAGTCAGAAGCAAAAAGCTTTTGTGAAGTTTAATTTTCGAAGTTATTTTCTCGTCCAGGCGCTAAAGCGAGTCTCCACGATTGAGGCTTTCCATAAACAGTATTTAAAAGTGCATTTGACACTGATTTGAGATTCCTTTCTTGCTTTCTACTCTCCTCACCCTTAACTGACAACTTCCCCCTCTTTTCATCGTATCGTCCACACAGGTGATATTGAGGTTCCTTCTACACCACCCTGGTCCATTACCTACGATGCGCCGATTCGTTTGGTAGGCGGATCTACGTACCACGAAGGTCGGGTGGAGTTATTTCACGAGGAAAAATGGGGTACAGTGTGTGATAGTGGTTGGGACTCGCGGGATGCAGAGGTGGCGTGTCGACAGCTCGGTTTCCAGTCGTACGGTGCTCAGGCCTACAGCGTTCCTCGAGTCGTCAATGGTAGCAGATCGTTTCATCTTGCGTACGTCAACTGCGATGGTTGGGAACGCTCTTTAAGTTCGTGTCCCGCGAATCCTTCATCTGACATCTGTACCAAGGAGAACAGTGCAGATGCAGCGATTCGTTGTGGTATGAGAAATATCGTCCATATCTCCATGAGAGTACATGATATTATTTCATATGTCCTTTGAAATATTTATATCATTTTTATCTATTCAGGCTGCATGTTCATGTCACCATCTATACGGGTTATTGCACATTTATTGCTAACTGGTTTACATTGCAACTCTAAAAAAGCTGGTAAAACAGCGGGCGGATCCAGGAATTTCGTAAGGGGGGGGGGGGCGCCTTTACAAAATTAAAGGGGGTATGCGCCCCTCAATTTTTAACAAAGAATTATAGGGGGCGCCCCTCCATTTTTAGCAAAGAATAGCCCGGTGCGCTCCCTATGGACCCGCCACTGTAAAAGTACCTGCGTGATTGAAAATGCCTACAAAATGGTGAGACTATCAGCTTTATTTGTCGCTAACTCCTGAGCAATTACTGCATAGTTTCTAAAACTTGCAACAAGCTTTCTCAGCTGATGTTTGAGCTACCTGGAACGAATTATACCGGTTCTTTAACTCGCAAGGACTCTCAGGTGGCGACGCAGCAAAGTCCCAACCCCCGCCCATGCACACCTCACCATGCAGAATACATTCACACAACAAAAGATTTTGTTTTCATTTCCCCAGGGGAAATTAAAGAAATTCATTTTTTTTTTAAATATAGGAACTCTAGACAATAGTTGAAATTCATGCAAAATTATCCAAAAAAAAATTTTATTAGAAGGATCAAATCGGCATTTTCATGTTGGACCAAAAGTAGTGTTTTGCCAATTTGTACAGAGAAACCGTGTACACATAAAATTATTGTTAATAATATTTTGCACTTCAAAAGACTTAAAATGTAACCTATCCACCTGTATGAGGTATATTGCTCTTTCTGATTATTATTATTACAATATTGCGACATGTATTTTCGGTTGTACTCATTACCATCTTTTCTCCAACGAAAAAAAAAAAAGAATGTTTACACTGCAGTATTTATCGGTTCCGAATCCATTAAAGAATAGACGAGAAATCACATAAATCTGTTTGTTTTCGTACAGTCGTGATTCCTGAGAACAGTGCGACTGTAATGTCCCTTGCAGTTGCCTGTGGACTTTCCATCGCCCTTGCACTGGTCTTTGTGATTACAACCTCGGTCCTGTGCCAAATGGTGAAATTCCGGTCACTACCCACAATAAGGTGCAGGGAGATGAAAACGAACTTGACGAGCGCCCCCTTCGACGAACGCATCAAATACATCGATATAAAGAATGATGCCACACTTCATGTTTGAATAAATCATCTATGAAAGAAAGTTAACCAGCTATTCAAAAACCCAATTTCTTTAAACAAACTCTGTTTCTTTCTATGTATTCTTGTCAACCAGTGCCGTAATACACACATGTGTCACGATGTGAAACTTGGCTGGTTTTGTAGCATTACGTAACTTTTCGAGTTAAAACTAAAGTACTGTTTCGCGTCTTTCCTATTCTCCATGGAATGACATTACCTACTTTGTAAGGTTAAAAGTAATATGTGTCAAAGAAAGTGACTGTGTTTGGCCAGAATGAATATCATTTCTGCTTACTCAAAGAATACGGAAGTTAAGTTGCCAAAAAGAAGGCTACGTCTTATGAAGATATGAAGTGATTGAGGTTTAATTCTCTGTGTGCCACATTAATTTCTGATCATGTGAATTTCGTGCACATTCAAGTCATTAACATAGAAAGGGTAAATGTACATGGATTGATAACAACACTTACGAAGCCTTATTTTACTCAGAGTTTTGTTTAGACAAACATATACATGCAATAATCAATATAATTAAAGAAAAAAGTTGTTGCGTAAAGCAAAAGTACATTTAGAAATGCAGCTACGCATAGAAACAGTCTAACTGCAGATAACTCATATTGCTAACTGCAGATAACTCACATTGCAAGCATTTTGTGTAAAGCAAAAATGTGAAATGAAAAAGTGATTGAAATGAATGCAGAAAACAAAAACATACATACCTTCTCTCTTTTCCTGCATCAGCACTTTCTTACTTCTTTATTTCTGATTTGTGAGCACTGCATCTTCTATATTTAAGTCACAAAGTTGTATGTGGGTTCAGTTGTAAGTGAATTGGCAAGTTATTCTTTGTTGATCAGAAATCAAGAGACATCTGGCTTGTGTCAGAGAGGAATAAAAATGCTGTGAAACTTAGTGAGCGATGAGACAGTTTTCAATGTATTTCAACCGCATATTATAGCTGTCTTGCTTTGAAGAACATGTATAATAAGTAAGAGCACAAATGTTTGTGATATTCTTGTAAGCTAAATCCACATTTCTTGTCGGATGACGGTCATATCAAGGTAAACTGCTATTTTGAAAACCTCGATTTTGATGTCTAGGCCTTTATCATGAGCTGTGAAAGTGAAAATCAAGATGAGCATCAAACCTTAATTGAATGGATTCCTAACCACGAAGGTAGGAGTAACAAACAAAGCGGACTTTCTGATTTTCAATTTCGTTTTTGTTAACTTAGCAGAACATTCTGTACTCATTACTGTTATTACCTGTATATATATTCAATCATTTGACCACAGACAGACAGAGCTCGTGCCGTTAAAGAAAAATCCCCCCCCCCCAAAAAAAAGAAGAAGATTGTACAAGTATAGTATAGTATAGTCTTGTATCGTATAGTCTTGGTTGAGACCTAATTTCAGGTTTCTAACATTTTTAAGTGAGATAATGAGAAATCTCTTGTGAAATATTAAAGAGCATGTGATTCCATGAGGAATTCAACATTTATTTGATGAAAATTGGTTTTGAAATGGCTGAAATATCCAAAACAGAGCGATTCTAATAAAGTGTGTGGGACCCACACTTTATTACAATCGCTTTGTTTTACTTTGTTTTTGGATGTTTCAGTCATTCCAAACCCAATTTTCATCAAATAAACTTTGAATTCCTCGTAAAATGGTATGCTCTGTACTACATGCATTTCATATAAAGTGTTTTCTTGGTATCTTGAAAAACTTAAAGCCCAATTCTTATCTTCACCAATACTGTACTATCCCTACAGACAAAAACTTTATTTACTGTGTGATGCAGTTATATATTCTTGCGGGATACAGGATAGGGTCTTTGCTTTTTAAGTCAATCGTAAGCTTTATGTTGCATCACTCTTGCATCCCCTTCTAAAGACTTCGCGTAATTGGGCAAGTTCTAGAATACACCATTTTGTACTCTACCCTGTGCAAAAGAATCAGGACTGAATTACATGTTTATTGTCTCCATTCTACGTTCATGTTTTGATCTTTACCTACATAAATTGATGGTGCTTTACTGTTTGACCCTGTAACCACAATGTTTCATATCTTCGTGAGGCAAGTTAATGGCGAATTTATGGCCCCAATTTAAGCAAATATTTACGCCTCCTCACATATCATGTATATCTCACTAAAGATTTTTAATAAGGGGAGGAGGTGGGTATGACGGAAGTTTTCAGTGAGTGGGGGAGGATATAAAACTCCTTCCAAACGTTATAAGGTCACTGGATTTAATGAAAAACATACACGATAGATAAAGGTGCTATGGTCATAATTAGTATAAAGTTGATGTATAAAAGGCAATTACACTCGTTTTCCACGTTTCGCTCTATGTCCACATATAAATAGATTTAAAACGTAATATGAAAGCAAAGAATACAAATTAACACGAACTGTCATTTCTGTGATATCACAAATCGTGGATAGCACTGTTGCTTACAACATGGCTATTTAATGGTTATTTAATTGTATAGCTTCATCATAACTTCATGGGAGAAATAAAAAGCGCGAGATGGTTTCCTTAACTGCAGATTGTCTTTCTATTCATTTCATCTTTTTTTTTTTAAATCTAGCAGAAACACCAGATTAACTGATGGATCTCATGTCTGAATGAACAGCAAAAATGTATTTTAATTATTTATGTAAGCAACAATAGGCAGGTAAGTATTGAATTGTGTGGTTTATAGGTAGATATTCCATTCAAGATCGTATGAGACTGTAAAGTGCATGCCTGATAGTATTATGTGAATTCTACCTGTAGACTTGGATGTAGGGCTATATAGTCTTCATTTGTGTGGTTGTGATGGCATATATAGAATATCTGCCTATTAATAGGGATACATGCATGAAATCTGATTATTACTTTTATTACAGATGAGAATTGACCTAACGGTTTTCAACGACGCCGTTATAACCTGTGTAGATACTTATTTAACAGATGCATTATATATATATATATATATGTATATATATATATATGCATATACATATATAATATAGATATATATTTCTTCCTCAGTCTTGATAAAGGGCAGGGCCCGAAGGCTCGAGTATTAAAATCAAATTGTGAGGATTCAAAAGCTACGTCTACCGCCTCTTCCTTACTCTCAACTACACACTAATAAGTTCCTTCCCACCCCTCTCAACCCAAAGGATCTGTCCTGTGTTATCTTCCATTGAAAAAATAACGTTGGGTTTTATCGCACATTATTTATGGTACGTCATAAAATACTTCTACACGAGAGGTATAAGTACACTGTATGTGGTGACAAGCCCTCACTAAATTACATTCTTGCACCACATCGGTCGGAGAGGATTCTATACCATAACTACGCACACTATTGGCTGTGTTTATCTAGTAGAGACACAACGCGCTTCCAAAGTACACACTAGGTTTAGTCAGTGGCCATGAAAGTTAACAATGGCGTCTCTACACTCACCTTCTAATGTGGCGCTGTTACTTATTGTCACAGCTTTGATGCCAAACTATGCCGTTTGTCGTAAGTAGCATGTTCACCTTGATTCTTTGTACCATCGAATTTGTCTTTAATGTTCTAATAACGAGTCAAATCGAGATTTGTAGGCTTACATCCAGGAGCAAAATATCTTTCGACATGTGAAAAAGACCAACTTGTGAGACGTGTCTGATTTATTACCTGAACTCAGAGGAAGGTTGAATGCCAGCACTCAACTGACAAAACTACTGTCGATCGGTCATATTTCTTTGATCGAACATGTTTCTTGAATGGTGGGGCCTGCATTTGAATTAATAATCGCAGTCTAATATTTGGTTTTCATGTCCATTTTTCCAATTCGAGATGAAACAGTATCAGAGAATTTATCAAATGCCATTCATGTGTACGTTGGTTATAAGTAGGCCTACATACTCTTTCCTTGACAGTGGCACTTTATAGTCGCAGTCAACCTACGGTTACATGTAGCAGCTTTTCGAATACTAAAAACTAGATATTGACTTTCAAAGTAGGCCTTAATGATTTTTAGAAATAAAGAATCTCCATCATCAAAAATCTCTTGATATATATTAAATACATAATATTCATTCATTCATTGATTCATTCATTCATTCATTCATTCATTCATTTATTTTTCATTTCCAACAAAAACATATGAATATATTACAAAAATTGAATACAGTGCATGAATTTCATTATACAAAGTAAAGGATAAATTTACAGAAAACTATATATATATATATATATATATATATATATATATATATATATATATATATAATACATGTATTTATATTTATAATCTAGTAACGCTGACAGGCAGCGTTGTGTTTGTTAACACTCCGGTTGAAATGATCTTATCCACTAAATTCCTCCTTGCTTATGTAGATGGTAAATCATCATGGAAATGTCATATCAAACATTCGCATCAAAGTGGTTTACTTATCGTCCTATAGCATAACCCTGAATCGAAATACTTTTGCATAAAGGGAAATGATGTGTATGAAGATGTCAGGTAAGCCTACATGAAGCCACACACAAGTATATTAGCACTACTTTAGATTTAACAACATCTTATTGATGTTTTTTGTTTTTGTTCATCAGCAATGGAAAGCGTCATTATCTTTGGTAGACGTTTACCGTTTCTATAAAAGGTGGCAATCCTATACATTGAAGTATACAAAGGTTGTTACAATCGTCTGGTCAGAAAGCACCCCGATCATGCGGGAAACAAATGGTTATGTTTTAGAGTTACTGAGAGCAGAGATAAATGTCGTTCCCTGAAACAAGACACCCCTGTCATAGTGTAGGATTAATTGTTTGCAATCAATGAAATTCAGAGCAAATTGCCGTTCTTTATTGTACTACGTCCCTTCTCGTTATGGTACTTGTTGACACAACAATTAAAGTCTTTAAATATAGTTTTGATTAAGACCTAACTTCAGGTTTCTAGCATTCTTGGGTGAGATAATGACAATCATGAAAGATCATGTAATTCCAAGAGTAATTCTACATTTATTTGATGAAAATTGGTTTCGAAATAGCTGAGATACCCAAAACAGAGTGATCCTAATAAAAGGTCGGACCCACCTTTCATTATGATCACTTTATTTTACTTTGTTTTTGGATGTCTCAGCCATTCTTGGTATCTCGCAAAAATTTAAAAGCCCAATCCTTGCCTCCACCAGTACTGTACCATTCTTAGACATATTCAAGGTTTATTTGATGAAAATATTGGTTTTGAAATGGCTGAGATACAGACAGATACAAAACAGAGCGATGTTAATTAAAGGTGAGACTCACTTTTTATTTCATGTAGCAAAAAAAAAAAAAAGACTGCTGAAAACTGCTTATCCAATAGTGGCAAGCCAATGGAGTAAAATGGAGTCAAAGGGGGCCTGAGCTTTATATCCTAGCAGAATCTTCGTCAGAGGCAAAATGACCATTCTAAGACAAATTCAAAGTTTATTTGATGAAAATCAGTTTTGGAATGGCTGAAACATCCAAAAACAAAGTAAAATAAAGCGATCGTGGAGTCAAAAGGGGCCTAAGCTTTCGATCATAGCAGAATCTTCGTCAGAGGCAAAATCACCTTTTATTACGATCACTTTATTTCACTTTGTTTTGGATGTATCAGCCATTCCAAAGCCGATTTTGATTAAATAAACTTTGAATTTGTCTTAGAATGGTATGTTCTGTAATAATTCATAAGTGGTTTCTTTCAAAAAGTTAAAAGGCCAATCCTCGCCTCCACCCGTACTGTACCATCCCTTTAAAGAAAATGCGTCCCTCCTCTGAGCAGAAGGAACTTTGGCACATTTCAGTTTTTAATTCATACTAAATATTTCAGTTTTATAAGCGTAAAGAATAAACGAGCAAAATAAAATGCATCTATTATGGTTATGAAGTATAATAATTGTATTATCTCATCAAATTTGGGACTTTTTGTCGTTATGTATATAAGTATTCTAATCTGCATCCATTCAGTGTATTATAAAACTATCTTTATTTTCTTAATTCAGATGTATATTTCGACTATTCAGAAGGAGATTATCCCTGGAACCATGACAACCCCACCACCTCCCCGCCAGATAGCATCCGCCTTGTCGGAGGGACCTGGTACCACGAGGGTCGTGTTGAGATCTATCACAATGGAGCCTGGGGGACGGTGTGCGATGATAGCTGGGATAACGATGATGCCCGGGTCGTCTGCAGACAACTCGGATATTCCACAGGCTACGCACGGGCTGTGAGTGGAGGGACGTACGGACAAGGATCAGGATCCATTCTACTTGACAACGTTGGCTGTGACGGCTGGGAGTCGAGTCTAGCTAGCTGTTCCTCCAATGGATGGTACAACCATGACTGTGGGCACTGGGATGA
Source organism: Diadema setosum (assembly GCA_033980235.1). Lineage (NCBI taxonomy): Eukaryota > Metazoa > Echinodermata > Echinoidea > Diadematoida > Diadematidae > Diadema > Diadema setosum. The sequence goes on along the minus strand of CM067063.1, from coordinate 436,672 downwards.
TGCTGGCGTTCAATGTTCGATTAGTAGGCCTAGTACGAGCTCCTCTCTATTGATGAAACCCATCTTATCTTTTATCACGTTATTGAGGGAACAGCTCCTGATTACAATGCTTGTTTGTTTCGTCAATACCAACCTTCACGAACTCTTCGATCCTCAACTTCAGGTCTCTTACATATTCCGTTTTCTAGGAAATCTTGGGGAGAACGAGCTTTCGCTCACGCTGGACCAACACTGTGGAATTCACTTCCTCGTGAGCTGAAAGACTCAAGCTCTATAACATCTTTCAGGAGTAATTTAAAATCCTATTTGTTTAGCAGTGCATTTTGAAGACCAGTGCCTTTTGAAGACAGACTTTCATGTCATTTTTTTTTCTTCTGCTTCTTCATCTTCTTCTATTACGGTGATGTACTTGTTTCTTCAGTCTGTTTGCTTTGATGTACAATAAAGCGCCTTGAGCATTAATTAATCAAAGTGGAGAACGGCGCTATAGAAATTGTATGTATTATTATTATTATCTCTCTTTATCGTATTACCCCCCCCCCCCATCATGTTCATGTGACTTTGCTAATTAGAGGTAATCAGTCATAAAGGAAGAAATTTGACGGATCAGACATATCGGTCCCAGGTATTCAAATGATACTAGGTGAAGTCGTCATATCACAATCTTATGATCATACTTGATTAATTACCATACTTTTGGTTGATTATCAGAAAATGATTCAGTTTCTTCTGTTTCATTTCACTGTAAAGAAAAAATAAAATTTGTTGCAGCATCGTGTAAAAAAGCTGAAACTCCAGCTGGTTCTTTACGGGCAGGCAATCAGTGAGATGAACTCCCAAACACCCTCGTGAACAGTACAGACAAAAGTCGATCAAACTAATAATAGGAAAGGCTGTCTAGACGGCAGGCTATGAAACAAGCTGGGCATCTTACCCAATCCAGCTGTCTGTAATGTTATACTATTAATAGTTACAAGAATTATCAAGAGGTACACATACGATGCCCTTTGATCCGGATGGTGGAGAAGATAACTTGAAAAAACTGGTCTAGATCCCTTCGCTTATGGCATGGGCAACTTGCTCATACGCGGTTCAAACTCACGTAAAGGTTTCTGTTGCATAGTATATAAATGCTCCTTATTCAAACATGTAAGGCAGAGAAAGATAAATATACACTGCCTCGGTCACATTGTTTGAGAAGAAGAAGGTAGATTGGCGAGTTTTTAACGTCGCATAACGTCGCACCGAAAGTGCGCGTTCATGCCTTCCAGTCAAAAGCAAAGAACTGATCAACTCTTGTGAAGTTTGAGGGTCGAAATTATTTTCTTCTCGTCTAGAAGCGCTAAAGCGAGTCTCAACGATTGGGGCTTTCCACAAACAGTATTTAAAAGTGCATTTGAGACTGAATTTGAGATTCATTTCTTGCTTTTTACTCTCCTCGCCCTTACTTAACAACTTTCCCGCTTTTCATCGTATCGTCGACACAGGTGATATTGAGCGTCCCTTCAGACCACCCTGGTCCATCACCTACGATGCGCCGATTCGTTTGGTAGACGGACCTACGTATCACGAAGGTCGGGTGGAGATATTTCACGAGAAAAATGGGGTACAGTGTGTGATAGTGGTTGGAACTCGCCTGATGCAGAGGTGGCGTGTCGACAGCTCGGTTTCCAGTCGTATGGTGCTCAGGCCTACAGCGTCCCCCGAGTCAATGGCAGCAGACCGTTTCATCTTGCGCACGTCAACTGCGATGGTTGGGAACGCTCTTTAAGTTCGTGTCCCGCGAATACTTCACCTAACATCTGCACTAAGGGGAACAGTGCAGATGCAGCGATTCGTTGTGGTATGAGAAATATCGTCCATATCTCCATCAGAGTACATAATATTATTTCATAGTCCTTTGAAATGTTTGATATTATTTCTATGTATTTAAGCTAAATTACACGTCCATGTCACCATCTAAACGGGTTATTCACACCAAAACAAGTGATGGACCCAGAAATTCCGTAAAGGGGGGGGGGGGGGCTTTTAGAAAATTAAAGGTGGCATGCGCCCCTCCTTTTTTTTCTCTTTATTTCTTTTGTTTTGACAAAGAATCAGGGGGAGGGGGCGTCCGGTGCGCTCCCCCAGGACCCGCCACTGTAAAAGTTCCACCGTGATTGAAAAGGCCTAAAAATGGACAGACTCTCAGCTATATTTGTCGTTACCCCCTGAGCAATTACTGCATAGTTTCTAATACTTGCAACAAGCTTTCTCAGCTGATGTTATAGAGCTACTTGGAACGAATTAAACGAATTAAACTGTTTAACTCGCAAGGACTCTCAGGTGGCGACGCAACAAACTCCCCACCCCCACACACGCACACCTCACCATGCAGAATACATTCAACCAACAAAGGATTGTGTTTTCATTTCCCCAGGGGAAATTAAAGAAATTCACTTTTTTTTTGTCTTTACAATATAAGAACGCTAGACAATAGTTGAAATGGATGCAAAACTATCTAAAGAAAATGCCTTTTTATAAAGAGGATCAATTCAGCATTTTAATGTTGGACAAAAATCAGTGGTTTGCCAATTGGTACAGAGAAACCGTATCCACATGTAATTGTGAATGATATTTTGCATTTCATGAGTATGAGGTATAGTGCTCTTCATAGTGTCTTTCTGATTATCATTATTACGATATTGCGGCATGCATTTTAGGCTGTACGGATTGCCATCTTTTCTCCCAAGGGGGAAAAAAAGTATGTGTACACTGCAGTAATTATCAATTCGGAATGCGAATAGATAAGGTTCTAACAGAAATCTTATAAATCTGTTTTTTTTTTTCTGTACAGTCGTGATTCCTGAAAACAGCGCGACTGTAGTGTCCCTAGCCGTGGCCTGTGGACTATCCATCGCCCTTGCACTGGTCTTTGTGATTACAACCTCGGTCCTGTGCCAAATGGTAAACTGCTGCCGGTCACTACCCCTCATAAGGTGCAGGGAGATGAAAACAAGTTTGACGAGCGCCGCATTCGACGGACGCATCAAATACATCGATTTAAAGAATGATGCCACACTACATGTTTGAATAAATCATCTATGAATCAAAGTTAACCAGCTAAATTCAATTTCTTTAACCAAACTCTGCTTCTTTATTTGTATTCTTGTCAACCAGTGCCGTAATACACATGTGAAACTTGGCTGGTTTTGTAGCATTACGTATCTTTTCGATTCAGAACTAAAGTACTGTATCAAGTCTTTCTTATTCTACATGGAATTACACTACTTACGTTGTGAGGTTAAAAGTAAAATACGTGTCAAAGAAAATGACTGTGTTGGCCGGAATGAATGTCATTTGTGTTTACTCAAAGAATGCGGAAGTTAAACCCGTTCCATACTGAATTCCGGATTCCCCGTAACTTAATACGCAGGCCACCAGGTTCCCGTATGGAACGGGTTAAGGTGGTGAAAAAGAAAGCTACGTCTTGAGAAGATGTGAACTGATTAAGGCTTAATGTACGTGGATTGAGAGAAAGCTGTACGAAGTCTTATTTTACCCAGAATTTTGTTTAGATAAGATATTATCATTATGCAATTAACAAAATAATTAAATAAAAAGTTGTTGCATTAAGTAAAAGTACATTTAGAAATGCAGCCACGCATAGAAACGGTCTAACTGCAGATAACCCATATTGCTAGCATTTTGTGTAAAGCAATTGTGAAATGAAATAGTGATTGAAACAAATGAAAAAAAAAACGAAAATAAAAACAAATATGCTTTCTTTTTTTCTAGGATCAGCACTTTCTTACTTCTTTATTCTGATTTGTGAGCATTGCATTTTCTATAAGTAAGTCACAAAGTTGTTAGTATGTGGGTTCAACTGTAAGTGTACTGACAAGGTATTCTTTGTTGAACAGAAATAGAGAGACATGTATCATTTTTTTTTTTCAGACATACAAGAGAAATAAAAATGCTGTGAAACTTTGTGAGCGATGAGAGAGTTTTTCAATGTATTTCAACCGTGTATTATGGCTGTCTTGCTCTAACATGTAAGTAACAACACAAAGTGTTTGTGATACTCTTGTCAGCTAAATCCGCATGATCTCTTGTTAGATGGCCGTCATATTGCTATCTTGAAAACCTCGATTTTGATATGTAGCCCTTTTTCATGAGCTGTGAAAGTGTAAATCAAGATGATTATCAAACCCCAATTCGGTGGATTCCATATACGGTGCGCCACCTATCGGTTGTAGAGGACAGGCCGATTTTCAACTTTGGGGTCGACATCGCGCTAGCTAGCTATGCAGCTAGCTATACATAGAGCGCGAGCTACGCTGCAGCGCAGTAGACACTATATAGCTGCATGCGCAATGCACTGTTTACTGTACAGTAACTGTACTGGCCTAGCGCCTGGCGATCGGTATCAAACAATGTGATTGGACCCCAGAAAGGCTAGCAAGCTTCAAAAAAGATGATGGCTACCTTATGTTCTTATGTTTAAGGACAATCACGTTGAAGATGTCCATATGGGACACATCCAGAATCACCCAGACCAAATTTACATCAAGGCAACTGTGAAGCCTGAGCAGCGTCAAATGGCAGAACGGTACGCTACATGCATGACATGGGTACTACTCACGACAGACGCTTTAGTCCATTCTGCTGGCCGTGGATGTGTTGCAGCGTAAGTTTGCTTTTTCTGTGATTTGTTGATTTTGTCGTTACTCATGTTAGGGCCTAACTTCAGGCCAACCTGCCCGGGCGCCCGTCCGCCCGTCGCGGCCGGCTGAGCTGAGCTGCGCTGCTGCATGTGCATATACAGCATGCATATAATGCGAGTACAGTAATTTTGATGTCGACTTTTTCCCATGAGGCATTGCGGATTTCGGCCTGTCCGCTACAACCGATAGGTGGCGCACCGTATATGGAATCCACCGAATTGGTTGGAGTCACAACCACGACGGCAGGAATAACAAACAAAGCGGACTTTCTGATTTTCATTTTCGTTTTTGTTAACTTAGCAGAACACTCTATACTCACTACTGTTATTACATGTATATTCAATTTGATCACAGAGCTCGTACCGTTAAGAAAAATTAATGAAATGTTCTGGTGTACTATGCCTATACTCAGGATATACAAATGAATAAACCTTTACTGCTGAAGTGGATGCAAATACCTTCATATCACGGTTTCCTGTCAACGATTTTCTTCATTTCTTCTTTGGTTATTCGAGGACAAGATATCAGTATAGGGGGTTTTAAATAATGATAAATGACAACGTAACACTATGACAGATGATAAAATAGTAGTGTGTATCTTTTAACTTTAAACGATTACAAGGATGTTATTGAGTTGCGGTAAAACAGACGAGAGAAGAAAGTGTCATGAGGATTATGGTGTAAGTAACTTGAGAACGGCGGTATCTGTTGTGGCCATTGAAATTGCCCTAATGTTGAAAGAAAAATAATATATTATGTATCAACGATTAACAACTTCAAAAATAATAAACATACATACTCAGCACACACGCGCATCGACAAATTGATTGGCAATCATGATTTCAAACTCCTTCATGCACGCACGACGTTGCTTGAAATTAACCACTAATATTCTGTATTACCTCAGTAATCACTTTTAGTGGAAATTTATGGGAATTAGCTGTAATATAATCTTCATCATCGTTTGCTCCATAGATTGATGTTAGATAAGTGTACGTTAAAATACATGTGCATGGCACTGTTACTAATTAATTGAATCGTTATAAAAAGATTCAGTCATTTTGAGTATTTAAAGGGAAGGTAAACCCAAAAAGCAATGTGGATTGAGTGAAAGCAGCATCATTAGTAGAACACATCAGTGAAAGTTTGAGGAAAATCGGACAATCGATGCAAAAGTTATGAATTTTTAAAGTTTTGGTGTTGAAACCGCTGGATGAGGAGACTACTAGAGGATATGACGTAAGAGTGGACAACAATACAAAGAAAATATAAAGGAAATTCAACAAAAATTCACTTTTCTAGAATTATGAAAGAGCAATGGACCAACCTCTTTCAGAAAGCAGGGGGAATAATTGCTACCCCTAACATATGTCAATATCAAGTTGATGGAATTTGTAATTTTCATGAAAAATGGATTTTTGTAGAATTTTCTTTATATTTTCTTGGTATTGTTGTCCACTCGTACGTCATAACCTCTAGTAGTCTCCTCGTCCAGCGGTTCCAACACCAAAACTTTAAAAATTCATAACTTTTGCATCGATTGCCCGATTTTCCTCAAACTTTCACTGATGTGTTCTACTAATGTTGCTGCTTTCACTCAATCCACATTGCTCTTGGGGTTTATCTTCCCTTTAACTTCAAACAAAATTATTTGTTTGTTTTAACACGCTCACAAAATACTCCACACCCTATTCTAATAGCATGTTCCTGGATAAGAAAAATCTTATCAATGAAAAAACGATGCAAACCTACTCTGTATTTTATTCCCCCAATTCAAAGGGTATATTAAAATAAAAGTTACATATACATTGTTCCGGAATGTTAGTGGAAAACATTTTTAAACTTATATAAGAATTCCAGTATTTCTGAAAGGCATGTTACATGACTAATCAATGAAGGTTTCAGTTGAAAATATCGCTACAATGTATCTACAATTTGACTAATTGTACAATTAGTTTGATACAGACAAACGTTATTAACTGTCTGATGCAGTTATATTCGTGCAGGATACTGGATGGGGTCCTTGTTTTTTTTAAAGTCAATGGTGAGCTTTACGTTGCATCAAACTTGGATCCCCTCCTAAAGATTTCGCGTGATTGGGCAAGTTCTTGAATATACCATCTGCACTCTAGCCTGTGCAAAAGAATCAGGACTGAATTATATTGTCTCCATTCTACGTGCATATCATGATCTTTACCTACATCCTGTATATTGATGGTGCTTCACTGTTTGACCCTGTAACCACAATGTTTCATATCTTCGTGAGGTAAGTTAATAGCGAGTTTATGACCCCAATTTAAGCAAATATTTACGCCTACTCACATATCATATACATCTCACTAAAGATGTTTAATAAGGGGAGGAGGTGGGTATGACGGAAGTTTTCAGTGAGTGGGGGAGGATGTAAAACCCCTTCCAAACGTTTTAAGGTCACTGGATTTTAAAGAAAAACATAAACGATAGATAAAGGTGCTATTGTTATGATTATTATGAAGTTGATGTATAATAGGCAATAGTTGTTGTTTCCACGTTTCGCTCTGTATCCATATATAAATAGATTTAAAACGTAATTTTAAAGTAAAGAATACAAATTAACACGAATTGTCATTTCTGTAATATCACAAATCGTGGTCAGCACTGTTGCTTACAACATGGCGCACATAAAGGTTATTATATTGTATAGCTTCATCATTATTAAGGGAGAAATAAAAAGCGCAAGAGATGGATTCCTTAACTGCATATTGTCTTTCCATTCATTTCATCTTTTTTTTTTTAATTTCTAGCAGAAACACCAGATTAACTGATGGATCTCATGTCTGAACAGCAAGAATGTCTTTTAATTATTTATGTAAGCAACAATAGGCAGGTAGGTATTGAATTGTGTGGTTTATAGGTAGGATCGCAGATACACATCCATTCCAGTTCGTATGAGACTGTAAAGTGCATGCCTGATAGTATTATGTGAATTTTACCTGTAGACTTTGGTGTAGGGCTATGGTCTGCATCTGTGTAGTTGTGATGGCATATATACAGTATCTGCCTATTGATAGGGATACATGCATGACATCGGAATATTACTTCTATTATACTAGATGAAAAAATTGACATAACGGTTTTCAACGACACTATTATAACCTGTGTAGATATTTCTTTAACAGATGTATTATACATATATATATATATATATATATATATATATATATATACATATATAATACATATATATATTCATATAATTCTTCTTTTTTCAGAGGATAAAGGACGAAAAAGAAGAACGCTACTTGCGTTGATTTCGGTAAAAATGCTCTTGATGTCGGGTCCGGAACGTGCTTAATGTAAGTCAATTTTCTTATATTGTATTCATTTTCCAAAGAGGTAAACAGAAAATGAAATTAAAACTTAAAGTTCGTTCAAGACCGAATGAAAATATATAGCTAAATTTCGACTTAACTGTATGATAGGCCTAGTGATATTCGTTAAAAATGATTAAATATTGAAAATAACAATTCTTGCGTGCACGTTTCAACTAGGGAAAATGTTACATATTTCTTGCAATGGAATATCGAAGATGGAGGAGGAATACAAGCCGCACAAAGTATTAAAAAAGAAAAAAAAACTCTCACTTTCCAATGTGCCCTTAAAACACACACACACAAAAAAAAAAAAACCCACAAAGATGCACATTTCTCAATTCTAGCTCATTCCTGTCACAAATATCTTGGAAATAATGTGACATTACCCCTTTCCCCTCTCAACCCAAAGGATCTGTCCTGTGTTATCTTCCATTGAAAAAAAAATAACGTTGGGTTTTATCGCACATTATTAATGGTAGTCATAAAATACTGCTACACGAGAGGTATAAGTGCACTGTATGTGATGACAAGCCCTCACTAAATTACATTCTTGCACCACATCGGTCGGAGAGGATTCTATACCATAACTACGCACACTATCGGCTATGGATATCTAGTAGAGGCACAACACGCTTCCAAAGTACACACTGGGTTTAGTCAGCTATTATGGCCATGAAAATTAGCATGGCGCCTCTACACTCACCTTCTAATGTGGTGCTGTCACTTATTGTCACAGCTTTGATGCCAAACTATGCCGTTTGTCGTAAGTAGCATGTTCACCTTGATTCTTTCTACCATCAAATTTGTCTTCAATGTTTAAATAACGACTCAAGTCTAGATTTGTAGGCTTACATCCAGGAGCAAAATATCTTTTAAGATGTGAAAAAGACCAACTTGTGAGACGTGTCTGATTTATTACCTGAACTCAGAGGAAGGTTGAATGCCAGCACTTAATTGACAAAACTATTGACGATTGGTCATATTTCTTTGATTGAACATTTTTCTTGAATGGTGGGGCCTGCATTTAAAGTGATAATCGCAGTCTAATATTTTGTATTCATGTCGATTTTTCCGATTCCAGATGAAATAGTATCAGAGAATTTATCGAATGCCATACGTTTGTTATAAGTAGGCCCACATACTCTTTCTTAATAGTCGCAGTCACTCTACGGTTACATGTAGCAGCTTTCCAAATTCTAAAAACTAGATATCGATTTTAAAAGTAGGTCCTTATGAAATGATTTTTAGAAATAAAGAATCTTCATCTTCAAAAAATCTCTTGATATACACATATATATATATATATATATATATATATATATATATATATGAAGAGTTTGTTTGCAAAAACCGATAAGTCCATTTTTGAAGATTTTGAAGTACGATCTCTGTCATAAAGTACAAAATGATACCTTTAAAATGATACATTGGTCACTACATATAAAGGCACATTTTTGAAGTTATGGTCAAAAGAAGCAAAAATTTTCTTATCATTTTCTTTATTTCTCTTGAACTTTAATCGCAAATATCTCCATTTGGCAAATATGGACTTATCGGTTTTTGCAAACAAACTCTTCATATATATATATATATATATATGTATATATATATATATATATATATATATATGTATATATATATATATATATATATATATATATATGACTGTCATCCCTGAAGAAGAGGATGGATCCTCGAAAATTCGGATTATTCATTAAATCAAGATTGGCTATTAATGCATTCCCTGCATTCCTCTGTTATGACTTTATTATTGCTATTTCTAGTACTGCCAATACGCGGAACAACTACAATATATATATATATATATATATATATATATATATATATATATATATATAATTCATGTATTTATATTCATAATCTAGTAACGCTGACAGTCAGCGTTTTGTTTGTTAACACTCCGGTTGAAATGATCTTATCTACTAAATTCCTCGTTGTTTATGAAGATGGCAAATCATCATGGAAATGTCATGTCAATTATTGTTGTTATTTTCTCCAAATATTCGCATCATTGATAAGTATTTGAAATAATTTCCCCCAAAATGGTTTACTCATCGTCGTATACCATAACCCTGAACCGAAATACTTCTGCATTTAGGGAAATGATGTGTATGAAGATGTCGGGTAGGCCTACATGAAGCCACGCACAAGTATTATTAGCATTAGTTTAGATTTAACAACACCTTACTGATTTTTTGTTGTTGTTTTCTGTTCATCAGCAATGGAAAGAGTCATTATCTTTGGTAGACGTTGACCGTTTTTATAGGAGGTGGTAGGCCTACACTGTTGCGACAAGGATTGTCGCCCCGACAAGGTGCTTCGAGGGTGGGCGACAATCCTTGCCGTCAGCCCTCGTCACAGATTGTCGCCAGACGACAATCTTTGACGGGGCGACAATCCTTGACGCCAACTCCGTCCAGGATTGTCGCCCCCGAGCCGGGGGCGACAATCCTTGTCGCAACACCTATACATTGAAGTATACAAAGGTTGTTAAATCGTCTGGTCAGAAAGCAGCACAACCATGTGGGAAACAAAATAATGGGTATGTTTTAGATTCACTGAGAACAAAGACAAAAGTCGCTCCCTGAAATGAGGCTCCCCTGTCGTAGTGTAACTGTTTGCAATCAATGAAATTAAGAGCAAATTGCCATTCTTTTATAAGCGTAAAGAATAAACGAGCAAAATAACATGCATCTGTTATGGTTACGAAGTATAATGATTGTATTATCTCTTTTGTCATTATAGTACATGTATTCTATTTTTCGTCCATTCAGTGTATTATAAAACTATCTTTATTTTCTTAATTGAGATGTATTCAACTATCCAGGAGATGAATATCTCTGGAACCATGACAACCCCACCACATCCCCGCCAGATAGCATCCGCCTTGTCGGAGGGAGCTCGTACCACGAGGGCCGTGTTGAGATCTATCACAATGGAGCTTGGGGCACGGTGTGTGATAGTGACTGGGATGACGATGATGCCCGGGTCGTCTGCAGACAACTCGGATATTCCACAAGCTACGCACGTGCTGTGAGTGGAGGGAGTTACGGAGAAGGATCAGGATCCATTCTACTTGACAACGTTGAATGTGACGGCTGGGAGTGGAGTCTAGCTAGCTGTTCCTCCAACGGATGGTACAACCATAACTGTGGGCACTGGGATGATGCTGGCGTTCGATGTGGTGAGACTAAAACCTCCTTTTCAAGTTTTAACGGAGCCTTTCAAACTTATAGTCACCGCGGCAACGTCCGGGTAACTTCGGATATCTTAATTGATTTATTTGATAATATTATCATTATACTTTTACCCTGCCTGTTAAAAGGATGGTGAAGTTTTGGTTGAGACCAAGCATTCGGTTTCTAACATTTTTTTTTTTTGTGAGATTGTGAGAAAGCTTTTCTGAAATATGAAAAAGCATGTAATTTCAAGAGGGGTTCAATGTTTATTTGATGAAAATTGGTTTTGAAATGTGACAGATTTGTAAACAAGAGCAATACTAATAACAGGTGGGACTAACCCTTTATTGCATGGGATCGATTTGTTTTATTTTTTGATTGGATATCTCAGACATTGCGAAACCGGTTTTCATTTAATAAATTTTGAATCCCTCTTAGAATTGTAAGCTCTGTATTATTCTAGAGGTAGTTTCTTGGTATCTCGAAAAAAGTTAAAAGTTCAATCCTCATTTGCACCAATGCTACCCAATCCCTTTAAAACGGTCCCGCAGAAAGTTGCTCCGAAATTGTCGCGGTAACCTCTTCCAAATTCTACCGTAGCATTACCCTGACACCGTTACAGTGTCCTGGCAACCCTTCTATAAGAACGCAACTGGGGTAAAATTCCTTTGATATACGTACTCAACCCGCATGTGCAGTATCGAAGACAGAGACTGATTGACGCGCCACGCGTCGATTAGGCTGCGTAATAGAAGTATTCGGTATTCGGTATTCGCTATTCGGGCACCGAATACACAGCCACCCGCACCGTCAACTCACCATCCCATGCAGTGAGGATTTCTTCCTCCTACATCCCAGCAAATCTTAATAACAATCCTAAACTGCATCAGAATGTCAGTCTACATGCTTTTTTTTTTTTTTTTTGCTAAAGGGCAAATCCAGACCAAAATTGTCATTATGTCATAAACGAGAGACGGTATACGCTGCAAGAGAATCGAACAAGCTCGATTCCCACTTTGCTATACTTTTCGCAGCTATTCGGTACTTTCGAATAGTGCCCTCTTATGTGAACCGGTGTGAGGAAATCCTATCGTTCGATTCAAGCTATTCGCGTGCCCTCGAAAAACGAGCCCGAATACCCGAATAATATACTTCTATGTGAACGCAGCCTAACGTGCATGGATTGTAACCACTGATTTCAATCATTATCTTGCGTGTACATGTATAGTTGACATTATATGATGATGACTGGCGGGGGAGGGAACATACCGAATGTTCCACCCGAAGGGTTTGAAATGCTATTGAGGAAGGTTATAAGTCCCGAGACGAAGTCGAGGGACTTATAGCCTCCCGAAATAGCATTTCAAACCCTGAGGGTGGAACGTTATCTTTGGTACAGCATTTTTCCCGACAACAAAAGTCATCCTCTGTTATAGTGCATGGGTTTATAGTCAAATACCATCATCTGTTATGGGTTGATATTATAGTCAAAGTAATCTGACAAAACTTAGCGGCCTACCTTACATTTTGCGCAGAATTTTCCGTAGAAGCCATGTTCTCAACGTCTACACCAGCACAACGCACTCGATCGCTCTCGCAGAGCCAAATTCACTGTGCGCGGGTCCTTCAAATCACACTTTCGTACGCATTACAATAATCGTCATCTGCTTTTTCACATTGTATGGAATAGGCAATTTTATCCTATCGATTGAGTGAAAAACATAATCGTTCAATCGTTTGGTATCGTTTGTCATTATTGTAACGTGAAAATGTTTTCTCATGGGAGAACATTACAAAAATGCTCTGCCCATGGGCGATCATAACCAATGTGCCTCCATCACGTGACTGTGTTTAGACAATCACTAACCGGTATTGAATAACCCATTTAATATCAGTGATTGCAATATTGTGCACAATCTAGAACAGCGGGCGGCGCTGGCAGGTAGGCGTGTTTGTAGAAACCTACCCGGGTAGGGTTTACGTTGCGTGTCTGTTAAAACGGTTCTCTTTGCTCTCTCTTGCGGTTGTATTGGAATTTTGGAGGAATTATAGTCTTCGGACGTTGTCGTGTCGTCGCCGGTATAAGGTCTGTTACGACAGGACTTAAGAGTTTCAAAATTCTTAACGTACCAAAACTGTGCAGTAATACTTGAGGAGATGGCAAGGGAAACTTACATAAAACATACCAAAACTACTAGAGAAAACATCGTCTGTGCTGCTCATGCAAAAAAAAAGAAGAAGATATTTTGATATCATACGGCAGCGAAATTGTTCACCAGGAGAAACGAAAGATAATTCTGGATTCTTTGTAAATTAGATTTAAGATTTAAACCCCCCCCCCCAAAAAAAAAGAAAATGTTATCCTTTTGAATGTCTAGAGTCTGTTGTTTAGCACTTTTCCGTGTTGAATTTTCTCGAGATTCGGTATAAATACTTTCATTAGTTTGAAAAGGAGGACATACAAATTAACGCAAGAATTGTCAAAAGTGTAACATTATCTTGACTACCACAACTAGAAAAATAGCTACATTGCATAATTTAATCATTAACAAAGGGGGGAGGAAAAACACAGGACACCACAATCTTAGGAGAACTCGACTTGCATGCGGCCCAGAAGGCCCATAAGTAAACAGAAAGATTAATCACTTTTGCAAGACACTATACAACACATTCGTGTATAAAGGTAAATATTGCATCATGGAGTCATCGGCCGAAGCGAGTACGATGTCTACAGAAGGTGACGTGGTGGCACACGAACCACCCACGAAGGCTCCACGAAGATACGAATCGTTATTAAGAAGTTTAAGAAGTTCATAATTATCATGAACATCACGAATGAAACAACACATCAACACGAAGATCATGCCGTCGCTGACCAAGTTGCTGCTGGAGCCTATAGAAATACCACTGGCGGTTATGCGATAACTCGAGATACCACAAAACACCACAAAGGCCACAAAACGCAGGGTAGCCTCGGGTAGCCGGCCAAGATTGCTCTCCGGAGAAGATTGTGTCTGTTACGACGCAAGACGGTGGACAGCCTCCGGAGAGCCTCGGGAGAATAATTTGTTGTGTCGTTAGATATAAGAAAATGATATGTTAAAACATTGAGGGGTGGGAAATGTATTTATAATATAAGTGACGAAAATATGACGCAATAAAGGAATCACGAATATTGACGAACGCCATGGTTAATGTTAAGTATTTCAGACTAATAAGTTTGAAAGTCACACAGGCTTATGTGCTGACGGTTTTGCAAATACATGTAATCTCTGCGGAGGTTGAAATTTTTATTGGAAAAGTTGTAAATAATTGCCCTCGCTAGAATTGCATTATATCCTCGTCTTCGACTTGGGCAATACAATTCTAGTTCATACAATAATGTCGTATCCTTTCAAGGCCAGTCCATATTATATTGATATTCTACTGCCAATGGTATTGAATGCTTCCAATAAGACAATGTCTCTTGTTTTGTCTTTACTTTTGTCTTGTTTTCAGCAAAGTTTATTGTATAATAGGTGACATTGCAGCTTCTCATTCCAAATTGGGTTAGGTAGTAATACAATGTTAGTTTGTGAAACAAACGTTGTCGTTAAATTATTTTCTGGAGGACATAATTATATGAAACGATTGGTAGTATCGGTATTTGCCTATAATTCCTTTAGTATTGATTTGAAATAATCGTATTTTTTTTTTTTTAATTGAAATAGCCACAGCGAGTTTGAGAGAGTATAACAAATGGCAACAAAAATCGATGCAATAATAAGTGAATTGAAGCGAGTCGCACAAAAAGAAAAGACCATCGTGCACATTAGATCAAGCTGTTCTCAGGTTTCGAATGATATTGATGATTACAAGACTATCAGAAGGGATACAAAAACGAATTCTAGCAAGAGGTATCCAAGATACATGAAAGATATTGGTGATGCACATGTACCTGAATCCATATTAGATTCTAAAGTCGAAAATGAAATATATAGACATTAACACTTTGCGATCGTTGGAGAATTGGCAATTTGCTGATTGTGATTGATTATGAAGTCTTGGTGTTCTCTTCCTCCGTTTTTCCTGTCAGGTGGAAGCAATACCCACAGCCTCCAGCAAGACCGCGTATTAGATTGTTTTCCTTCAACAATGTATAAACCACATGTTATAGAAACTGTGATCCATTCAATGCTGTTGTGCACGGCATTCTTTCTCGAATATAAACTGTCTTGACGCAAGTCTTTGTAATGATGTTTCAGCATGTGAAACATCACTGGTGCATTTGACTTAAAGTTTATGGTGTTTCATTTCATAATAAATACCATTTTATCAGTATGGACTTCCTCTGTCTCTAATCAGATTGGTATAACCCGGCCACCACCTCCCCGCCCATCAGCATCCGCCTTGTCGGAGGGAGCTCGTACCACGAGGGTCGTGTTGAGATCAATTACAATGGAGACTGGGGCACGGTGTGTGATAATAACTGGGATGACGATGATGCCCGGGTCGTCTGCAGACAGATCGGATATTCCACAAGCTACGCACGGGCTGTGAGTGGAGGGGCGTACGGACAAGGATCAGGATCCATTCTACTTGACAACGTTAGATGTTACGGCTGGGAGTCGAGTCTAGCTAGGTGTCCCTCCGCCGACGGATGGTACAACCCTGACTGTGGGCACCAGGATGATGCTGGCGTTCAATGTGCGATTTATTCGAGCTCATCTCTATTGATAAAACCCCTCTCTCTTGATCGTAGTACAGCCCCCCCCCCACCCATGTTCATGTGACTTTACTAATTAGAGCTAATCAAACATAAAGAAAGAAATTTGACGGATCAGACATATTGGTCCAAAATATTCAAATGATACGAAGTGAAGTCGTCATATCACAATCTTATAATCTTGATTACTTAGTAATTACCATACTTTTGGTTGATAATCAGAAAATTCGACCCTTTCCCTCTGATCATTGAAAAGTATCAACATGGCAGTGATGTTGCAAACGATTCAGTTTTTTCTGTGTCATTTCACTTTAATGGAAAAAATGGTGTAAAATCGTGTACCCGTAATAAAAGCTGAAACTCCAACTGGTTCACTAGCAATCAGTGAGATGAACTCCTCAAAACCCTCGTGAACAGTACAGACAAAAGTCAACCAAACTAATAATAGAAAGACTGTCTAGACGGCAGGCTATGAAACAAGCTGGGCATCTCACCCAATCCAGCTGTCTGTAATGTTATACTAGTAACAGGAATGACCAAGAGGTATAATAATACACAGTAGATCAGATCCGGATGGAGGAGAAAATAACTTCGCAAAACTGGTTTAAGTTCCTACGCTTATGGGCGACTTGCTCATATGCGATTCATTTAAGCTCAAGCGAGGGCTTCTGTCTTGTTGCATATCATATTAATGTTCCTTGTTTAAAAATGAAAGGCAGAGAAAGATAAATGGCTACACTGTCTCGGTCACCTTGTTATGAATATGAGAAAAAGGTAGATTGGCGAGTTTTTATCATCGCACTGAAAGGCACTTTCATGCCTTCTAGTCAGAAGCAAAAAGCTTTTGTGAAGTTTAATGGTCGGAGTTATTTTCCTCTAAGGCGCTAAAGCGAGTCTCGAGAATCGCGAAACTGATTTTTGAGATTCATTTCTTACTTTCTATACTCTCCTCGCTCTTAACTTACAGCTTTTACCCCTTTTCATCATTTCGTCGACACAGGTGATATTGAGGTTCCTACCAGCCCACCCTGGTCCATTACCTACGATGCGCCGATTCGTTTGGTAGGCGGATCTACGTATCACGAAGGTCGGGTGGAGATATTTCACGAGGAAAAATGGGGTACTGTGTGTGATAGTGGTTGGGACTCGCGGGATGCAGAGGTGGCGTGTCGACAGCTCGGTTACCAGTCGTACGGTGCTCAGGCCTACAGCGTCCCCCGAGTCAATGGCAGCAGACCGTTTCATCTTGCGTACGTCAACTGCGATGGTTGGGAACGCTCTTTAAGTTCGTGTCCCGCGAATCCTTCACCTGACATCTGTACTAAGATGAACAGTGCAGATGCAGCGATTCGTTGTGGTATGCGAAATATCGCCCATATCTCCATGAGAGTACATAATATTATTTCATATGTCCTTTGAAATGTTTATATTGTTTTTATCTATTTAAGCTCATACATGTTCATAAGGGTTATTGCATGTATTGCTAACTGGTTTACATTGCAACAGCTGGTAAAAAAGGGGGTGGATCCAGGAATTCCGTAAAAGGGGGGAGGGGCGTCTTTACAAAATCAGAGAGGGCATGCGTAACCTCCGTTTTTTCTCTTTATTTCTTTTGTTTTAACAAAGAATAAGGGGGGGGGGGGTTCCGGTGCGCTCCCCTGGATCCACCGCTGTAAAAGTTCCTGCGTGATTAAAACGGCCTACAAAATGGTGAGACTTTCAGCTATTTGTTGCTACCCGCTGAGCAATTACTGCATAGTTTCTAAAACTTGCAACAAGCTTTCTCAGCTGATGTTAGAGCTACCTGGAACGAATTAAACCAGTTCTTTAACTCGCAAGGACTCTCGGGTGGCGACGCAGCAAAGTCCCAACCCCCGCCCATGCACACCTCACCATGCAGAATACATTCAAACAACAAAAGATTTTGTTTTCATTTTCCAAGGAGAAATTCAAGAAATTCACATTTGTTTTTGTGTCTTTGAAATATAGGAACGCTAGACAATAGTTGATATGGATGCAAAATTATCTAAAGAAAATGCCTTTTTATAAAGATGATCAATTCGGCACTTTCTTGTTGGACCAAAATTAGTGTTTAGCCAATTGGTAGAGAGAAACCGTATACACATGAAATTGTGAATAATATTTTGCACTTCAAGAGACTTTAAACGTAACCCACCCAGCTGTATGAGGTATATTGCTCTTTCTGATTATCATTATTACAATATTGCGGCATGCATTTTCGGTTGTACTCATTGCCATCTTTTCTCCAAAGGAAAAAAAAAAACGTTTACACTGCAGTAATTATCAGTTCCGAATCCACTAAAGAATAGACGAGGTTTTAACAGAAATCACATAAATCTGTTTATTTTCGTACAGTCGTGATTCCTGAGAACAGTGCGACTGTAGTATCTCTAGCCGTTGTCTGTGGACTATCCATCGCTCTTGCACTGGTCTTTGTGATTACAACCTCGGTCCTGTGCCAAATGGTGAGATGCTGCCGGTCACTACCCGCAATAAGGTGCAGGGAGATGAAAACAAGTTTGACAAGCGCCCCCTTCGACGAACGCATCAAATACATCGATTTAAAGAATGATACCACACTACATGTTTGAATAAATCATCTATGAAAAAAAGTTAACCAGCGTTTCTTTCTCTGTATTTTTGTCAACAAGTGCCATAATACACACACGTATCACCATGGAAACTTGACTGGTTTTTGTAGCATTACGTAAATTTTCGATTCAAAACTAAAGTACTGTATCGCGTCTTTCCTATTCTCCATGGAATGACATTACCTACTTTGTAAGGTTAAAAGTAATGTGTTAAAGAAAGTGACTGCGTTGGCCGTAATGAATGCCATTTGTGTTTACTCAAAGAATGCCGAAGTTAAGGTGGCAAAATAGAATGCTACGTCTTAAGAAGATGTGAACTGATTGAGGTTTAATGTACGTGGATTGAGAAGAAGCTCTAAACGAAGTCCTATTTTACTCAAAGTTTTGTTTAGATAAAAAATATTGTTATGCATTAAACAATACTATTAAATAAAAAAGTTCTTGCATAGAGCAAAAGGACATAAAAAATGCAGCTACGCATAGAAACGGTATATCTACAGATAACCCATATTGCTGGCATTTTGTGTAAAGCAATTGCTTGATGAAACTGATTAAAAACTAATGAAAAACAAAACAAAACAAAAACAAACTTGCCTTCTCTCTTTTCCAGCATCGACACCTACTTACTTTCAACACTTTCTTACTTCTTTATTTCTGACTTGTGAGCATGAATCTTCCATATAAAGATAGTCACAAAGTTGTGAATATGTGGGTTCAGTTGTAATTGAACTGACAAGTTATTCTTTGTTGATCAGAAATCAAGAGACATGTGACATGTGTCATTCTTTTTTTTCAGACAGAGAGAAATAAAAATGCTGTGAAACTTTGTGAGCGATGAAACAGTATTTCAATGTATTTCGACCGTATATCATAGCTGTCTTGCTTTAAATAACGTGTAAGTAACACTACAAAATGTTTGTGATACTCTTGTCAGCTAAATCCACATTTATTGTTGGATGACCGTCATATCAACGTAAATTGCTCTCTTGATAACCTCGATTTTAATATCTATAGGCATTTTTCATGAGCTATGAAAGTGTAAATCAAGATGAGCATCAAACCTTAATTGGTTTGAGTCCTAACCACGAAGGCAGGGATAACAAACAAAGTGGACTTTCTGATTTTCATTTTCGTTTTTGTTTTTGTTTTTGTCAACTTAGCAGAACATTCTATACTCAGTACTGATATTACATGTATATTCAATTTGATCACAGAGCTCGTACCGTTAAAGAAATATTAATGAATTGTTCGGCTGTATCAGGCCGACACTCAAGGGATAGAGATGGATAAACCTTTACCGCTGAAGTGCATGCAAATACCTTCATATTACAGTTTCCTGTCAACGATTTTCTTCTTTTCTTATTTGAATATTCGTGGACGAGATATCAGTATAGGGGGTTAGATAATGGTAAATGACAAAGTAACACTATGACAGATGATGAAACAGTTGTGTGTATCTTTTATCTTTAAACGATCAAAAGGATGTTATTGTGTTGCGGTAAAACAGACGAGAGAAGAAAGTGTCATGAGGATTACGGTGTAAGCAGCTTGAGAGCGGCGTAGCGAGCTGCCTGGAATGACTTGGTCGAGAGAGAACGGCGGTATCTGTTGTGGCCATTGAAACTGCCCTAGTGTTGAAAGAAAAATAATATATCATGTATCAGTTTCAAAAATAATAAACATGCACACACAGGCAGGATACAAGCGCATCGATAGATTGATTAGTAATCATGATTTCAAACTCCTTCATGTACGCACGACGTTGCATGAAATTAGCCACTAACATGACTAATATTCTGTATACCTCAGTGATCACTTGTTTATTGAAAATTGAGGGAAGTACCTGTAATATAATCTTCATCATCGTTTGCTCCATATGATAAGGTCTGCTCTATTCTAAATCATGTAAAATTGCAACGACATATTCAGTTTTTACATCGGCAGCGAAAAGGCAAAAGAGCATTACTCATAATGAAATGTTTTGAGAAAAACGAGTCTGAGAATACAATCCTTATGCTAGACTTCTTAAAAAAATTAAGGTATTCTTGAAGAATATTCTACTAAAATTTCAGAACGAAATGATTTGTTTGTTCTTTTAAAGTAAATGACACTTTTAAAATAGATACAGCTCTTTATTAAATCTGATCACTCTCGAGTAATTTTATAATTATTATATCCAAAGTTTACCAAAAGAGAGTATTCGTTGCTTGCTGGACGTTCTCCACGGAGATCGCTTCAATTTGCCAAGAGAACAAATGATACACATCAGTAAGGGCATTAGCAAGCATTACCCACAAAAGTTACCTCTGGAACAAGCTAACACGACCGAGGCAATAGCCGAAGTCGATAGCAGAAGGCGTTTGGACTGTTTCAAAGGTTCCGACTGTGCGCAATCATACAAATGTCCCCACAAAACGACTGGTATTATTTGCTTTCTAAAATGATAAAGCAGATCCTTGTTGTTTGATAAAATTTTGCTGCTCGCCAGCCATTTTCGCGAGTAAATGAAACAATGCTCATTTAAGTGCAGGCCTACCATGCACGGCAACATACACAGTCATGAAAGTGCTAATGGCCTGTCACAGGTAAAATTACGTTTCAAGCAAAACAAATGTCTGTCACGAGTAACCTCTCAACTGGTCATGTGATTAAGATCTGCTTCATCATTTTATAATCTTGACTAATACACGACAGCTACGCACTCTGTAGCTCCGAAAGCATTGAACTGGTACCGATGTAGCACAACCATTTCATCGTTCTTTACACACGCAGCGCAACGTTGTTTACGGTGTTGGTTGGAAATAAAATATAAAATCGTGTGGCATTAGGACAATATGACGTTTTCCTCACTATACTGCCATTTCATATTGACTCACACCAAAACGCTGTCTATTGCAAGTCTCAGAAAACCCTTATTTTATCGTGTGTGTGTGTGTGTGTGTGTGTGCGCGCACATGTTTGTAGCAAGCTGAAGTTCCCATGAATCATGCAATTTGGATTTCTCTCTATCATATGAATAACAATGTACCTTTCAGGTGATACACTAAATCTGACACCATTTAGTATTTCTCGATAAAAATGTAATTGCATAAATGAATAAACAACTTACCTCATCGAACTCTTCAGGGCAGTCCTGGGGAATATTGAATCTTTTCTCATCAACTCCTAACTCATAGTCCACGTATTCAGAACTGAATGAAACTGTATGATAAAAACATAAACTATGGACAAT
This sequence comes from Diadema setosum, assembly GCA_033980235.1. Classification (NCBI taxonomy): domain Eukaryota; kingdom Metazoa; phylum Echinodermata; class Echinoidea; order Diadematoida; family Diadematidae; genus Diadema; species Diadema setosum. The sequence continues at coordinate 414,864 of CM067063.1, read as the reverse complement.
GAGATCACGTATAATTGAGAGTCAAAATCATTAAAACGATTGTAAAGTATCTTGGGTTATGTTTACTACTTGATACAAAATTATTATTACCATCATCATTATGCTACTTTTATCATCATCATAATAATAATAACAATCATTCTCATTTTATCATTATCATTATCATTCTTATCATTTTTATTATCATCACCACCATCATCACTACGCACTACACGCGTTCCGCCGTGCATGTCGCGGGGATTTTTTTTTTCAGCATGCAGATTGTTATGGGAGATGGACAACAATACCTGTAGTCCAAGTTTATAACAAAGCCTGTAATGTAATTGCAACGTGTGGTACTTTACTGAGATTGAGAAGAATATTGACAATGATACCGATGAAAATATCATGTGCTTATCTACAAAAAACAAAGTTCGAAGTGATGAGATACATGCAAGCAAAAAAAGACTCACTGAGCTCTGATGATTCAGAAAGTTGGAGAGATCCCAACATCTCTTCTTTGAGTAAGAGGTAAGTCTCAGGATCGTCGGGGTTTTTGGCATACGTCAGCCATAGCTGGCCAGTCATCCCTTCGTTTTCTCCGTCTGTCACATCAAGGTTCATTTTAAAAGTCTCCTCTTTGATTGCATTCGGAGAACCTTTGAATCCACCCAGATTATAGGACGTGCTTTCAGGGATCATCACACCTTCAAAGTACAACACGAATTGGATATGGATACTTGTTTGTTTGATTGGCATCCTTGTGTTGTATGGGTGCTATACTAAGGAGGTACTGGGCGAGCTCGCCTAGTACCTCCTTGGCTATATCTATTGATAGAAATAAAACGATTAATACAGGTATTCTTACAAAACTCATTAAGAATTAAGAGGATAATCCCTAGATTAATACTTTTAGATACTTTTCTCAAGCTGGATTGAAGGTGTCTCGCAAGAATATCTCCATTCAAAAAAGCTAACGAAGCCGGTATGTTGTTCAAAAGGGATTTTTGCGATGTAAATCACGGGGAATCGAATTCGCTGATTTCTCTTTAATGTTGGAAAAGTTGAAGTGATGAGTATACCTTCGGCAAGACATAAATGCACCGATAATAAATAGGGCAATGACATTCTTTAATGGTTTATAGAAGTCCCTTCTGGCATTTGTTCAGATGTAAAAAAATGTATCAAAACACTGTTGAAATTAGATCACATTCTGGAAACGAAATTTTTGTCGAGGAAAACTGTTTAAAAATTACATAAGTTTTGTTACAGTTAGGCTAGTTTTTTCTTCACTTTTTACAGAATGATATACATTCATGTTTCTTTTATATGAAAAAAAAGGAGTCTAAATATTCATCTAACTCAGTCAAGTCATGATGCTGGAGATGTCTGTATCATCACATTTATCGGGCATCTTCTTTTGAAGCTTGAAGGCCAGTTTAGCCTGTTTAAAGATCTCCCATGGCCGGGAAGGAATCTCTGAGAAGAGATGTTATGTTGAGCACGTATAGATTCAATTCAATTCAATTGTTGTTTGTGTTTCCATCAACAGAAGGAAATACATAATAGAAGGTAATACCTTCATCAATTCAACTTTAAACAAGTTGAAAGGACAAAGTATTCATCGAATGAAATACAAAAATACATGTACGAGTGATATTACAGCGACAAAAGAACAATGCACACTTTGCCATTGTACCAAAAAAAAAAAAGTAAATTATCATTTATGATGATGAAAAAGAGTGTTCCACTATACAGCAACGATGTAGGACGCGGATGACTGGAACAGAAAACAAACGACAGCACAAATATACCAGCAAAGCGTGTTTATGCTAAATTGATCTATATAGGCCTACCATTGGATCATTCTTTTTATCTTTGATATTGATGCTGATTATACAACTCATACTATAAATAGTACTTGTTTTAAAATACATATGAAATAAAAACTCAACAATGCTCATGGTATAGGTCCTAACATAAGAATGTAACGGTACAAACACTAATTGGCTGAAATGAACGGCATGCATGAATGATCAGCATGTATAACCCTTCCACTACTTGACACAGACTTCAAGAGGTGATATACCAAAGCAGTCTAGGAAAACACACATACAGACACACACATAATGCCTATCTAGTTCTTCCCTGTATACTCGGTGTTCTGCTTGGATTTTACATTTCATCATAGCCTGATTGCACTTTCTGCAGATTCGAAGCGTTCTTCCACAAGGTGCAATCGAAATAATTATTTCTAATAATATATATAAATGTAAGAGAGAAAAGGGGAGGGGGTGGAGGAGAGGTGGGGAGATGTCCTACCATTGAGGCATGGGGTGAAGCTGCTTTGAAGTTGTTCCGGCAGACGGTACTTTCTGCATTCTCCGCTCTGGATCACATAATTCGCACCCTGATGTGGAAGGGGAAAAAGAGAAGAATATTGTCATTCAGTTTCAGTTTATTTTATTTCTCCACATGTTTGAAATTCTACATGAAAATAATTATATTCAAGAGTATTTATAAGAAATACATAATGACGTGAATATACGTGCATATATTTCATGGCATATCTTAAAGTATGCAGGAGGAAGAGACTTTTATCGATAAGCACTTTGCTTTACTTGGACATCGGTCTCTGGGCATTATGGTTTGTTACAGTTCCCCCCTTTTTTAACTCTCCATTCTAATCGAATCCATAGCTGATATTAATGCACAATTTTGGCGCATGTATCCTTTTCGATATACCTCCTAAGTCATTACAAGGAGGTAGTAGGCGAGCCCAGTACCTCCTTGGTTGGTATGTCATGCGCATTACTGAATTCGATGGTACAATCACACTTTAGTGAATATCTATGGTACATCCGACTGGTGATGATTTGCTTGCGTATCACATCGTGCAAACTATATCCAACGAAAGATTTTTCAATGAGAGAGAGAGATAGATATATAGATAGAGAGAGAGAGAGAGAGAGAGAGAGAGAGAGAGAGCACAGGAATCTGCTTTTCTACAATTAAGCAATGTATGATTTTATCACGTAAACTCTCGAAGTTAAAGTATCGCATTATCATCAGTGACATCAAATAAAGATATGAAAAGAGTGACAGGTGGTATCTTAAACCAGTCGAACTGATTGCAAAATGATTGACACACACACTCTAGCACAAACATGAAGAACACACGTTTCCTCGCTTCAGAGAATCTTAAATTAGGGGAAATCCAGTCCCAAAATAAGTTAGTCTGATAAAAAAAAGAAAAATCTTACAAATCCAATGATAAAAAATTGACAGAAATCGGATGAAAATAAGGGAGTTGTAAAATTTTGAAGTGCTTATTTCTTCAAGACATTTCTTGTACAGTGGATATGAATATGCAAATGAGTGAGCTGACCATGTCATAACCTCACAATTTTATATTGATCATGTACAAAAAAAATGACAAAAATGCAATGTTTCTGTCATTGAAGTCTAAAACATGATGTTATTCCTGGTTGAATAACCTCAGAAAGTAATCAGTTAGATATATCGGGACTTGAGCCTCGGGCATAATTGCGTTTGAATGAAAAAACAAAATAAAACAAAACTGGAAATTCCAAATTCTTATGTACAAACTATATGACAAGTTGTGAGGGTATGGCGTGCTCACTTTGCCATTTGCATATTCATATTGACCGTTCAAGAACTGTTTCCTGAAAAGTTAGCAAAACTTCAACATTTCATAACTTCTTATTTTTCACCCAATGTCGATCAAAATTCAGTTCAGTTCAGTTTTATTCACCATCAATTTAGGAGTATACAATAAAAAAGATACATAACTATATACAAATTAAACAAAAACAAAGCAGAAAACAATTAAACTTGATGGTGGGAACCCCAGGAGAAGCAGTGCTTACATAGGGGCCCCAAAATGCTGAAATATTGATATACATGTAAAACAAACAAGCAAAAGAATTAATATACATTTTAAGGTTGTACATTTGGTTTGGTGGGAATCGGAAAGGGAAAAAACAGCATGCATATATAAATACATATATATGCACAGATACCATGGAAAACAGCAGCGAAGATCCAGGAGAGATAAGAGAAGAGTAGAAAACAAGATGAGTATGATTGGAAAAGTGGGAGTATATAAGCGATAGATGGACTATAGACGTAGTGCTCGCAAGCAATGATTTTCATTCATCGTGTTCATGTGAGTACAATTGTGACTAGGATGACAATAGATTTTATTTTTCAACTTTCCATCGGAAGGGGCAAATTAAAGGACAATCTCTTAAATCGTGATAAAGTAGAACTATGCTTTATATCTTCTGGAAGAGCATTCCATAGTTTGGGGAGTTTTACTTGGATTGAGTTCAGGGCTAATGTTGTGCGTACCTTTGGTTGTCGTAGTGAGTTTCTCTGGCGGGTATCATACAAATGAACAGAACTACTTAATACGAATAAATCATTAAACACATTTGGTAATAATCCAGCGTGAAGCTTATACATAAAGACTAAAGAATTAAATGATATCGAATTAGTAATAGGTAATACACGAAGCTGAGAAAACAGGTTGCTCTTGTGGGCATAAATACAAGAATTAGTTATAACTCTGAAGTCTTTTTTTTTTTTGAGTATTTCTACTTTTCGAAGTTGACTTTTGTATGTATGATCCCAGATGATATAACAATAATTCAAATGTGGCATTATGATACTATTATACAATATTTTAAGTACAGTTTGGGGTAAAGTGTGCTTCAATCTTCTAAGAACACCAAGGCTTTTTGATATCTTGAGTGAAATGGCACTGATGTGAGGCCTCCAGGATTCGTTTAATACAACACCAAGAAAGTTTATATTATCCACCATTGACACAACGTGACCTCCTATGCACACATTTGGGTGGTTACATGGTATTTTCTGTTTCTTGTTCTCAACAAAACATGTTTGGTCTTATCAAGATTCAAAAATAATTCGTTACAATTAAACCACTCATATAAATTAACCAGTTCTGCGTTAATTATTGTTATAAGATCATTCAGATTTTTGTGGAATACGAGAATTGTTGTGTCATCGGCAAATAATAAAAACTTGACTATGTTAGAAGAAGATACAATGTCATTAATATAAACAAGAAGCAAAAGGGGTCCCAGAACTGATCCCTGTGGGACACCACAACAAAGATTACCAAAACTGGATTTAACACCGTCCACCGCAACGTACTGTTTTCTATTCGTCAAGTATCTGTGAACCAATCAAGAGCAATACCACGTACCATAACATTCCAGTTTACGTAACAGTATGTGGTGGTCGAGGGTGTCGAACGCTTTTGAAAGATCCATAAAGACCCCAACACAATAGTCACCAGCATCTATTTCGCGAGATACTGAGTTCACCAAGTTCAGTACACCGAGTTCGGTTGAGTAGTTTTTCCTAAAGCCAAATTGTTGTGGTATCAACACGTCATTGCGAACAAGGTGACCTTGTAGTCTGGCGTGGAGTATTTTTCAAGGAGCTTGGAAAAAATAGTTAAAATTACAATAGGTCTGTAGTTTTCTATACTGTTTTTGTCTCCTTTCTTGAAAATGGGAACTACTTTGGCTATTTTCAAACTATCTGGAATCGTACCTTGAGTCATGGATTGATTAAAAATAAAACAAAGAGGATCAGCAATATAATGGATACACTTCTTAATAACTTATCTTAATAACTTATCTTAATAACTTGACTGCTGATTTCGTCGGGTCCAGACGATCCTGATAATTTCATACAGCAAGCAATATCTATTATTTCGGAGACTGTTGTGGGTTTCAAAAATAGAGAAGAGAAGGATTGTTTTGGGAGAAATTTATCAAAATTCTTACGTGTTATTGGGATATGCTGACGGATACGTTTTCCAGTATTCAAAAAGTATTTGTCAAACGCTTCGGAAATAGACTTTTTGGTGTTCAGTTTATCTTGATGATGATACATAGTTGTAGGAAGATTATTACTCTTTTTGCCAAGCAGATTGTTTATGTGTCTCCACGTCTTATTCATGTCACCTTTTACAGAGATAAACTTATTGTGAAAATACTCTTTTTTATATTCTAATAATATTCGTCAAACTGTTTTTATACATGACATAAGCCTTACGTGTTTTATCAGTTGGGTTTCTGATATAAGTTCTATACAATCTCTGCTTCCGTTTTATTGATTTCAAAATTTCCGGAGTTATCCAAGGCTTTGACATATTCTTTATGGCAACTCGAACTATTAAACGGAAAACACATTTCATATAAATGACAGAATTTTTGAATAAACATATTACTAGTATACGACTTGTTAACATTGTCAGTGTCATAGATATCAGACAAATCAACCGGCTGGAGCTGCTGGATAAAATGATCTATCTTATTCACGGTTATTAATCTTGTCTTTGTCCATTTCTTGTTGGACATTTGGGGTTTCGGTTACTGACATGAAATATAGGAAAATGATCTGAAATATCAGAATAAATAAGACCACTCTTGTAATTTATATCAATACAATTACAAAATATATTATCAATCAAAGTAGCTGTATGGGGCGTAATTCTTGTAGGTTTTGTAATAGAGGGAAACAACCCAAACTGAAAGAGTGATTCGAGAAAACTATTTGTTTTGTTATCTCTTTCATAATAGAGTAACTTAATGTTGAAGTCGCCCATCAAATAAAAATCTTTATTGCCAATATTGGTATCTCTTAGGTAGTCGGAGAGAATCTGCGTGAAAATAAAGATGTCAGTATTGGGTACTCTATAGCAACAAACCTTCTATAATGGATTTATTTGTTTGGGGTATTTCAATAAACACTGAATCACAAACATTACTGCTGGCTGGCATTCTAGAACAGAGTGTGAATTCCACACCGTTTCTTACATAGAGGGCGACGCCGCCACCTTGCCTGTTTGGTCTGTCAACATGTATGAACGAGTGTATAGCCATTGAGAGAGAAAGACTCAATTGATGTATCATTACGAAACCAGGTTTCTGAAATACCAATGACAGTAAATTTGTAGTCTACAGCAAATAAGAGTAGTTCCAATTCTTCATGGTTTCGGACAAGGCTTCTTGCATTTACGTGTAATAATGCAAAATCATCAGAAGTTGCCTTAGTTTTATGAAGGAAATCTTCACAGAACAAATAATTACAAAAATTGGAGTCATTAACACTGTCGTAGGCACTCAATGCAGCATTAAAATCATTGGTAATCGGATTAAACTTGTTCATGCTCATTGGATTCACAGAGAGGGAGCAGAATCTTTCTTCATCAACAATATGAGAATAATGACCACAGAAATTGATCATTACTATCGTAGTGATTAAATGGAAACAATTCAGAATTACATGTATAACAGAATGAATTATAACGTAAACAGTTCTGTTTGGAACAATATATGCAAGGGTATAACGGATTCGATTTGACAATACCAGGATTTCGCTCAGCAGTGGAAAAAACAAACATTTGTCACATATCCAATCACATGTTTCATTAAAAATGGTGAGGCTTGAGGGTGTACATTTCAAATGGCACCATGACTTACACGAGACACAGAGGAGTGCGTTTTGGTTGTTTCGCACGGAGGTATTACAAACGATACACGGGTATTTCGGAGGCATTTATGAAATTGAAACCAATTAGACGAGAATGTAACTACAAAATGTGTATGTACAGTTGCAAATATAGAGAGAGTGAGAGAAGTAGAAGAAGGTAGAGAGGGGAAAAGAGGTCTCAGACTTACACGTTTCCTAGTTTTTCGAGGTCGTTTACAGTGTTTATTGGTATTTTCCTGTTGTCTGTGGTTAGAACTGTGATTCGTCCGTCTTGGGTCTACGTTCTTTGTACGTTCTTTTGACGTTTTGCTTGCATCAAGAGTTGTTGCCTGTAGGAAGTCAGAGATTCATTGATGTAGATTCCCTTCCCTTTCAGCTTCGCTTTGGACTTGTAGACGAGTTGCCTCGCGTTGTACGTGGCGAAGCAGACAATGACGGCTCTCGGTTTCGGAGGTCGACTTGTTCGCGTGTTGTCGGCTTGTTGTCTATGGCTGCGGTCGATGTCCTTGGCGTGGAGACGATGCCCAATTCCGTCTTGGCGAACTGCGAGATGACGGTATCTGTGCTCTCGTTCTCGTTCTCGGGGAGACCATGGATGACTAAGCAGTTTCGACGACTATATTGCTCCTGGTCGTCGATTTCCTCGTTGTCTTCATCAAGTCTGCGATGAAGTTGTTCTAGCTGGTTGGAAAGAGCCTGAACTTCTTTCTCTTGTCGTTCCATGTCCACGCGGAGGGACTCGTATACCTGTTGAGTGACATCCTGCAAGATGGCTTCTTTCACGGCGTGAATGAGGGCCGCCATGACAGGTTGAGAAAGGAGAGCACAACGTATTTTTTCAGATAGGAGTTAATCAAGGTCATTGTCTCCCTTGTCTGCTGACTGATAGTCCGTGGTGTCGGTTGGATGACCAGCTGAACTCCCTTCAGGACCGGTGGGCAATGGTGGGAGTGGAATCTACCGCAGAGTTGCCGGGGCCAGTCATGTGCCAGTTGTGGTCCGATGTCGTGTTTCCTTGCCTTGTCGTGTCACAGGCATCGTCACCACTTCAAAGTTGTCACAAAATTCAGTTATTCGAACGGAGTTGGTGGTAACAGAGCTTATCCAAAGTTTCTTGAGCTCGACATCGTCGACGTCAGGCTGAAAATTATTTCTCAGATGTCATTTTATCCACGTTGTCAGAGAGAAAACAGTAATTTTAGTGGATCAACAAGCAGTGGAGCAACAAGCAGTGCATGACCCTACGATGTTATACTGTTGAACTCGTAATAATTTTACTCTTTTTTATCAGACTAACTTGTATTTGGAATGGATTTCCCCTTTAAGACTACGGGATACAGAATTGCAGGGGCGGATCCAGGAATTCCGTACAGAGGAGGCGCCTTTACAAAATGAAAGGGGGCGCATGCGCTCCCCCATTTTTTCTTTTTATTTCTTTTGTTTTAACCAAAAATAAAGGGAGGGGGTGCGCCCGGTGCGCTCCTCCCTGGATCCGCCGCTGGAATTGGTCTCACATTTTGGACATCCACAATCAGCTCGTATCCGATAGTCAAAGTATTTCCCATGGAGTCGAGTACGGAAAGGGTATAGTTGGTGTAGTATCGCTCGTTGACGTAGTCAAGAGCTGAGAGCGCACGATGTCTTCCTCTCACGACCACGCTTCCTGAGTTGGACTGGATACCGACTATGAGAATGATAGACATAGTACCATGGACAAAAGAATCGAGTTACGAAATTATAGTTACGTTCAGACGGTGATCCTTAACCTCGAGGATAGCTATCTTCAAGGATAAGCTCGTAATTAAGCACCGTGTAGACGCACTCGTTGATAGCTATTAAACTTGAAGTTAACTCAAAGATAGCTATCCACGAGATACATGTATCTTGTTGATAGGAACTTGTAGAAGTTACGGGGGGTGGGTAGTGAGCCTATCCTCGAGGTTAGCTGCCTTTGAGGATAAGCTTCGTTGTGTGGATGTGTGTCGTAGTTCTGGGGCCACAGCTTATCCTGGACGATAGCAATCCTCGAGGTTAGGATAGCCGTCTGAATGTATCTTTATTATGGACGTGTTTCGGGCGTTACATACTATTACGCAATGAATATCTAAAGAAGTAAAATCAGGCAAAGACATTTGGCGACAGTGACATATCTCAACTAATACATTAATCACATTTAGTCGTCATTTGAAATTCAGAAAAAAGACAAATTCAAAAGAGCAGTAATGATATATGAAGGAATTATGTCTTCGCTTGTGTGAGTGAGACTTCCACGATATGTATAGGCCCTAATGTCAAAGCACAAAGCTGGTTCTTTTTCACTATGTACAACCGAGTAATTGTCACTTACATGCATCGTATTTTTTGAAATAATAATTCCCTGATACAGTAAGTTTAGGGGCTTGAACGTCGATGTTCTTGTCTGTATATGTCTATGAGTTTTAAATATTCATTGCACTATAAGGCCAGAAATCGCCTGAAGTGCTCTGGCTGAAGAAAAAGGAAAGGAACGATACTTAGAGTAAAATATCAAAGAGAAATGTTTATACATAAAGCTTCTAATAAATGAATTTTGTAATATTTTACTTCTACCTTTTCACCTCTCTACTTCTGCATCCTCCAGCACGTCTTAAATTTACATAAGGCTTTCCACCATTAAAAAGGAGCATAAAACTTACATAGCTAAAATAAAATCTACAATTCCTTCCAGTAGTTTTGGCCCATGCATGTGTGTACTGCCACAATACAGCAAGCCGCCACTGATTTGTTTAAATTAAAAAAACAGAAATGTTTCGGAACCATAGGGAAGATTCCCCTCCATTTTCAACATTATGCAGTAAATAGCATGTACGTACATGTTTATTTATTTCTTCCTCAATTCATGTTCTTTGTACATGTATAATATTTCAACGTATGAAGAATAAAATATGTATTTGATACACGATACATGCATTATTTTGTTTTTTCTTTTGCTATATGCTTGCACATGGTCACTCTTTGTCAAATATGAAATGAAATGAAATGAAATGAAATGAAATGAAATGAAATGAAATGAAATGAAAATGTTTGTACTTACCCTGAGTTACCGTATACTGCTTCATGGAACAATACGGTGTCGTCTCAACCACGTAGGCTTGTGAGAACGAGGCCAGACAAATGAGAAAGAAACACGTGATGATCATGGTTTCTAGTAAGAAAAGAAGCTGGATGATAAGTAAGACTGAAATCTAGACTCGTGTTTTTCGAGTATTCACACTCCTTTAGCCAGTCACACCCTCCAATCGTCTCGTCAAGCAGGTGAACTACAAAATGGGCTTGAGTGAGAGAACGCGGACACACAAAACCAGAAATGACTATTCCTTACGACTATGACATCCAATCACTATCAAACGCTGAGCAACGATAGCTGCTTATAAAAATAGTGTGATGTGGCATGGCGTGGAATGGAGTTGTTATGTATGCAAATGATCATTATTATGTACATGATTGTCAGCTCCCTATTCAAGGTTCAACAGCCTAGTGTATCTCTTCCTTGATTGGGCGTGCCACTAAAGGTCGATCGTAGGGAGACTGTGGGCGTGGTCGTATGACGTGAGATTGTCTATCTGCTATATACCGTACTTGAATATGGTACCAAGGCTGTTGCTGGGTGCAGGCATAGTTAGTCTCCCTGGGGTGGTAAACATTTTGTGTAAATAACCTCCCTTTCCCCCTCTCTTTACCTTATTTTATTGGATGATATCGTAAATTATTCATTTTAAAGGCGACAGATGACTTCATGGTTCTTGAGATGTGCATATCTCTGACATTAGGTGCAAATTTTCATCCAATGATTGGCAAATCATTTTATCCCTACTCATTTTTCTTTTGATAAATACAAAGGTATACGTAACGATTTATTAAATACGAATTGTGTTCATTTGAATATTCTTAGTTTCTAAAGAAATTTCGTTCACTTCAGTTTATTTCTCTGGACTACCGATACTAACCGATCTAAGGTTTACCTTTGAGAAGTAATTTGATGAGACTCTGCATGCTGTTTTATTTTTTTTTTCATTACCGGATCATTGAAATTTAGTTGTTAATGCCAGAAAAGATTAGAGACTGAGGGGAAGGTGTTGCCCTCTATATTCAATTTTATTCTAATTAAACTGTTTTATCAGTGTTTATTTCGTGATTTCAATAGAATGAATACTTTATGGCAGAAACATTTGTTGAAATAGTGCATTTTAGCTGCTTAAAAAAAAAAATCATAGTCGGTGTAGTTTCCAGCCCCCATACATCACGTCGTGACAATTTCATAAATAAATTTGATCTTATATCAAAGATAAACCAATATTTAGTAGCAACCCTTCTCTCATGTAGGTGATTTAAACCTACATCCTGTAAAGTCTAAAAAATATATTTTTTTTTTCACAAGATGTGGTAGATTAGCTTCTTTTATTATCTTATCTTTATGCACTACACGTACTTAAACCATTGATATTATCTGTCCATTCTGCTTCTTTGATTGATAATAATTATACAAAAGTTAATTTCTTCAAAAATTGAAGAATAATACTCACAAATGAATATGATAGTTACCCTGTTTTTCTTAGTTTTCCTTTGATATTATAAGCAAACACGAATATCTGTCATTCTTTTGCTCTTTCTCTCTCTATTTTTCAGTTGATACGCGTGTCAGCGTGTCATAGTATATACACTGTACTGTAGTTCTTATTATTCAGTACAGCTGTATTTCATGATATAGTGAAAAATGAACAAAACAAGGGCCTATATGTCACCTTCGTAGACCTGACAAAGGCTTTCGGTACTGTGAGCAGGAAAGGCCTGTGGCAGATCCTGGAACGTCTTTGCTGCCCACCCAAGTTTCTTAACATGGTCATGCAGCTTCACGAAGATCAGTGTGGCCAGGTCAGAAACAGAAATGAACTCTCGGCACCTTTCCCAATCACCAACGGTGTGAAGCAGGGCTGCGTCCTCGCACCAACTCTCTTCACTATCTTCTTCAGCATGATGCTTAAACGGACCACGGATGACCTCGGTGACGAGGACGGCATTTACATTCGATACCGCGTACCGATGGTAGCCTGTTCAACTTACGACGTCTATAGGCCCACACAAAGACCGTAGAGCAACTGATTCGAGAGCTACTTTTTGCCGATGATGCTGCCCTCGTAACCCATACAGAGGCTGCCCTGCAACGTGTAACATCCTGCTTTGCAGAGACATCTCAGCTCTTTGGTCTCGAAGTCAGCCTGAAGAAGACAGAGGTTCTCCACCAGCCCGCCCCCCAGGAAGCGTACTGCCCACCCCACATCACAATCAGTGAGAAAGAATTGAAGGCAGTCAAACAGTTCACCTACCTGGGATGTATCATCTCCTCTGATGCAAAAATCGACAAGGAAGTGGACAATAGACTGGCAAAGGCTAATAGTGCTTTTGGTAGACTCCACAGACGTGTCTGAAAAAACAAGCACCTCAAGAAAGCCACAGAGATGAGTGTTTACAGAGCTGTGGTACTTACCACCCTCCTGTATGGCTCTGAGTCCTGGGTCACCTACAGACACCACCTACGACTCCTGGAACGTCTCCACCAACGGTGTCTGCGCTCTATCCTCAACATCCATTGGAGCGACTACATCACAAACATGGATGTGCTTTAACAAGCAGGGATCACCAGTGTCGAGGCCATGCTGTTGAAAACGCAGTTGCGATGGGCAGGGCACGTCACGAGAATGGAGGATCACCGCCTACCCATCACTCTCTATGGTGAACTCTCCACTGGGCACCGTAACAGAGGAGCACCAAAGAAGAGGTACAAAGACTCTCTGAAAAAGTCCCTATCTACCTGTAACATCGACTATTGGCAGTGGTCAGCCCTTGCCGCTGACCGAGGGTCCTGGCGACACACAGTTCACCAATCAGTCTCCTCCTTTGAGAACAACCGTAGGGCTACTCTCGAAGAAAAGCGAAGGAGGAAGAATCGTGTTGCCACAGCACAAAACCCGGATTTGTCATTCCCCTGCAGCCGCTGTGGTCGATTGCGCCTGTCACGAATTGGTCTCGTCAGCCACCTGCGAGCTTGCGCCAGACGTGGACGTCAATGCCCCTAAATCTTCGTTCATGAAGCAAAGCCAAGATCAGAAACCTTCCATGAATAACTCGTGATAGACAGCTCAAGTAATCTCACATGAAGTAAATGCAACGGCGTAGCCAGGATTTGATCGGGGGGGGGGGGGCGGTTAGTCTGCGAGGGAGCGAAACGACCGAGCCAGGGCGAGCGGAGCGAGCGAGGGGGGGGGGGGGGAGGGTGTAGGAGGGGGTGTCCCCCCTCCCACGGTAAGAAGTTTTTGCATTTTGATGTTGTAAATGGTGCAATTTGATGCATGTTTTTGCGCGTTTTATTGAATTGAATCAGTCCCACTTGTTTAAGGTAGCAATATATTTTCATGTCGATTATCATTGAACAATTTTGCTATAAAATATGGTATCATTTCAATAAATGTCTTTGTATTAATTCTTGCACTGAATATCATGAACGCGACTGAACTAAAGCGAGCGGAGCGAGTGGGGGGGGGGAGGGTGTGGGAGGGGGTGTCCCCCCTCCCCTCCCACGGTGAGAACTTTTTGCATTTTGATGTTGTAAATGGTGCAATTTGATGCATATTTTTGCGCGTTTTATCGACGTGAAACAGTCCCATGCACTTGTTTAAGGTAGCAGTATATTTTGATGAAGATTATTATTGAACAATTTGCCTATAAAATGGTATAATCTAAACACACTTCTTGTATTAATTCTTTTCACAGAATATCATGAACGCGACTGAACCCGAGCGAGTGGAGCGAGCGAGGGGGGAGGGGAGGGTGTGGGAGGGGGGACACCCCCCCCCCCCCCCACAGTGAGAACTTTTTGCATTTTGATGTTGCAAATGGTGCAATTTGATCCATGTTTTTGCGTGTTTTAACGTGTTGAGACAGTCCCACTTGTTTAAGGTTGCAGCATATTCTAGTGTAGATTATTATTGAACAATTTGCCTATAACATGGTATCATCTAAATAAACTTCTTGCATTAATTCTTACTCTGAATATCATGAACGCGACTGAGCCCGAGCGAGCGGAGCGGGCGAGGGGGAAGGGGAGGGTGTGGAAGGGGGCCCACGGTGAGAGCTTTTTGCATTTTGATGTTGCAAATGGTGCAATTTGATGCATGTTTTTGGGTATTTTGTCGACTTGAAACAGTCCCACTTGTTTAAGGTAGCAATATATTTTCACGTCGATTATTATTGAACAATGCGGCTATAAAATGGTATCATTTAAATAAACGTCTTGTATTAATTCTTACACTGAATATCATGAACGCGGTCTGTTCAGCAATCAAACAGAAAAAGCATGCACACGAGGGGGTAGATAGGGGCATTTCCCCTCCCATACGAAGGTGATTCTGAATTTTCAGACCTGAAATTCAGGCGATCTGGTGCAAATTTTTGGTGCAATACTTTTTCATCGAAGTGTTAAAATCACGGAATTTAGCTCTTATTCCCAATGTGCATCATCTGTGTGTATGTACAAAGTCTAGTGAGGTAGAGCTTAGGGGAAGGGGGAATCCCCCTCCCGCTCGGCGGAGCTTTTGCGTTTTTAGAATTGAAATAAAGCGATCTGGAGCACACTTTTTGTGGAAAATTCGGAAATTGTCATTCCCAAAAATGTACGAAGTCTATAATGGGTAACAAGCAATGGAAGGGTGGCAAGATACCTCTCCCATATTCAAGGGAACTTTTTTTTTTTCCAGTTTTAAGCTTTTAGAACTGAAATTCAACAATCTGGCGCACACTTTTGTTGGAATATCTGGAAATTTGTCAATCAAAAGAGAAGTGTAGCAAGTCTGTTAAAGGAGAATCTGTATAATTTTCTGATTGCAGTTAAACGTTTTGGTGCACATATATGCGTCATATTTGGAAAACTGTTTATGTTCAAAGTGTAGCCACAGTCTACTCTATGCATGGGGGCGGGGGGGGGGGGGGGGGGGAGGGCGGGTGAGCAGGGAGATGGCGTGGGCGAGTGTTATCTCCACCCTTCCGTACGATGGAGCCTTTGCCTTTTTAAGGTTGAAATTGAGATATCTCGTATACGCATATTTGATGGAATATTTGGGAAATCATAAAAAAAAAAAATTTGATGGGGGGGGGGGGGGACTGAAGGAGGAAAGGGTCGATTAAAAGGGGAAATTCCCCTGGTATAAATGAGGGAACTTTGAGTTTTCGGAATATAAGTGATAAGTCTTGTGCACTCAAAATTTTCATAATTTTGTGTATATCTAAAAAATGTACTTAACACTAGGGAAAGAGGCACAGAGGGGGAGGGTTTGGGAGGGGGATACCCCCTCCCAAGCAACGAGAGATTTTGCATATTTTGAACTGAAATTCAACGATCTGGTGCACACTTTGAGTGAAATATTAAAACAAACAAAAAATATGTTCTTATTTGATGAAAGGTTGAAAAGGAGACCCGCTGCATGTGCAATGCATACAGTATTTTTTTCCGCCTCCCAAATCCCCAGTCCAAATCTTAGGGGGGGGGGGTGAGGGCAACCGCCCCCATCGCCCCCTTGGCTACGCCACTGAGTAAATGTAGTCTATTTCGGTGTATGCAGTATTACGTTTTCAATATTGAGAAGGTTATAATGTGGTACAATGTTAGTTATTATCATAAACACTTCCCATACTCTACCACAATGGGTCACCGACTTTACAAGCTATAATGTTTTATTAACGTTTTTTCTTCCATATTTTGATACTTGATTGTACTATCTCTGCCATTTCAAGCAAAATTAATGTGAGCTGTTATTTCTGTTAATCTTTTGTAATGTTTATTGTTTGCATATCATTTAGAACTATTATGGAAAATGTCAAAGACACGTCATCTCCAGCTATCGATTGCAATTCATTAGAATTCTCTGCGTGTTTCCTCTTAGATCCATGTCGTGACACAGTAATGGATTAAAGATGAAAAGTGCACACGCGCTGCTCTGAAATTAATTGCAGATCAAATATTATTGACTAAAACGGAGAAATGTAAGCATAGCATGACATAACAAATTGATTGTTTAAGAAATGGAAAAATAATTAGAAAAATCACTAGGTTATGCCAATATTCTTGTGAGCAGAGAGAGAAAAGAAAGAGAACAAAAGGTACCCACTTGTATTTTCATTGCCGAAATGTTTTCTCAGACTGTTAAACTGTAATAAAAATTATTGATTTCCCATACATTGAGGTTATTTCAGGCTGACACCTGCATTTCAAGAAAAAATGATACCACTTGTGTCACTATGTGGAATACAATGTAAATGATGCCTTGGTCTGTACACATCATTTTATATTGTGACTACGTGTTACCAGTAACAACAGAATGTTGAAGCAAGTCGTGGTTATTTCTTGGCTGCTGTTTTGTTGTTGTTGTTGTTGTTGTTGTTGTTGTTGTTGTTGTTGTTGTTGTTGTTGTTGTCGTCAATTTTGTTTTGTGTGGAAATTTTCCCTGTGTTGATAGAATAATAAAATGGTGAAAATGAGTCATTTCATTGTGCTGTACGATTTGGAGTTGCATCGCTTTTATAGGGCAGCACACGCAGTGGATTTCTATTTGAGCAGTGATATTTGCTAACATCGATCACATTGAGGACGAAGAGTGGGTATACTGTGGCAAGACAAATATCCCGTCATCTTGTATATCATCACCATGCACACAGCATTTCCCAATCCCTTCCCGACAGCACGACACTGGCTTTTTATCACACACTATGGGGACAGATAAACATAACCACCCCCCCCCCCCCGCCCTCAAAAATGAGAAAAACAAAAACAGCACCACACACACGCATACACACACACACAAAAAAAAAAAAAAAATTGCTTTTTGCTGAACAGTGTCCATCGTCATTTCTTGCAGTTTTGGGCACATATTATTCACATATTAACTACGCCAAGGTAATCATACATCTTTTCACAATCTACAGTGCTAACTCAGAGAAAACCAATCGATAATAGGCATTGCACAGATTTCATTATCAGACATACGTAGCAATTAGAATTTTAATCATGATAGAGAAATTAGATTTGTAACATGTACAACCATCATGGAAGAACCGGATAGGCATAATATGTAGCACTTGTACACAAAGGCGAATATTAAGTCATGATATATCATGAATGACATTAATTTGTGAAGATCTTCTTCATTTGATTATGTACTACTGCTGCATGCTCAAAAGCTCACAATGCCAGGGCATGAGAGGAACATGCTGTAGAATCTGGTCTTGATATATTATGATCTGAAAGATGTCACACAACTGACTGACTGATCATTTTGTGATAGCAGCAGACACCTATGGTTGAGGGAAACATTACACAATGTTTGCCCTACACACACTTCAGTTACCTCATTGCTTGCATAAATCATAACCTCCTTCCAATATAATCTTTTAACAGGGCTTGACACTCACATTTTTCCTTTGGTTGCCCGTTGGGGCCACTAAAATCAATGAGTTTGACATTTTAGTGGCCCTATATGAAATGCATTGACCCAAAATAAAAGCAAATATAAAAATGTTATTTTTAATTTTAGCTGCCAAATCGAGCCACCAAAAGATAACCTTTTGGGAAATTTGGCGGCCCCACATTTATGTCTAGTGACACTGGACCACTGCTAAAGTCAAGATCTGATCTACACCTTAAATACCGGGTAAATCTTTATCTAAAAGGAAATGCCAGATTTTCTGAGCAAATCTGACAATTTTTTTTTTTCTTAAGAACTCAGTGTGTTTGAGATGAGCATTGTATTCAAGCACTAAACCTCCTTTATGACTTGTCTATAGTTGTTTGGCTGTAGCCTTTAACGGATGACTATTTGTGAGAATCATGTGCCGTGATATATCATGCCCATGATCAAAGGAGGTATATAATTGTGTGTCTCTTATCAATGAAACAAATGACTGTTCACATAAACTCAACTATAAATGAGGAAAACAATGTGACAAGTAATATTATACTGAAGCACAGACCATATCTGGCTAATTATTTCTTGTTAATTAAGTGTCCATAATGAATGAGATGTAAAACATTATTCTTTTGTGCAAATCAAATAGCTATTTGACCTAAAATGCATTGAGAACACTATGAAAGACAATGACATGCTGAAATACTCTAAAACTACATGTATACATTATTACAAGTACACATTATCATACTGACTAGCAGAATACAAGCAATGTACTATCATTTGATGTGTAAGCTTGCTCTGCTATAGAAACCTCCAACACATTTTAAAATGGAATGTTTCTATTAAAGTTCAAGTATATGTAGAATGACATGTTTAATAGATTTCATCTGATTATTTACTTAATTCCTTTAAATACAAGACAACTAGAACTATCGTTGAAGGTGATTAATACCTCTGATCCACCAGCTCAGATTCCAGTGAAAAAGAATTGAACCAGGGTTTGTAAGGTACAAACAAAAAGGGCATTTTGCAGTAAATAACAGGTGTACATCTATAGATCTTCATACACATCAAATTTGACCTTAATAACTTAAATGCTTCAGTTTGACCAAAAAAAAAAATGGTTACCATGACAAATGGTGTCTTGCATATCTACACCTACAGATCATACATACTAAATGTGGCTGTAAATGCTTGAATGCTGTGGAAGTAATTCACACAGTTTTGGTAAAACATTGGATTCACAATCCTTTGGTAAAATTGTGGTTACCATGGCAATGCTTTGTCTAGCAAACACAAAAATCGTGTCTCCACATCTATACCTCAATTCCATAATGTCCATCAAACTTGATTTAACCTGTTTTATAATTGTGGAAATAGTTCACTCCACAAGATTTTCAAGAAAATACAGGGAGAAAGTAGAGTGACTCTATGGGTGACTCTATGAGTGACTCTATGAGTGACTCTGTGGGTGACTATACGGGTGACTCTACGGGTGACTCTAAGAATGATTCTGTGAGTGACTCTGATTGACTCATGAGTGACTCTAAGAGTGACTGAGTGAATCTAAGAGAGATTCTATGAGTGACTCTATGAGTGACTCTTTAGGTGACACTAAGAGTGACTCTATGGGTGACTCCATGAGTGACTCTATGGGTGTCTCTATGAGTGACTCCATGAGTGACCCTATGAGTGACTCTAAGAGTGACTCTAAGAGTGACTCTATGGGTGTCTCTATGAGTGACTCCATGAGTGACCCTATGAGTGACTCTAAGAGTGACTCTAAGGGAGACTCCATGAGTGATTTTAAGAATGACTCTATGAGTGACTCTCAATCATTTAAATTCATGATTTCACCTGATGACGACCACTCCTTTAAATTTTCATTGCTATAATGCATACTGTGTTAGTAATTGCAAATAAACTCCTTCTAAAATGACATCCATTGTCCCACCTTTCATATAAATGTAGTACTGTAATGTATCCGTGTTCTCATTCCATACACTCTATAAATCATTTCTCCCTGAACACAGCACAGGAGTAAGAATATAATAAATACTTGTAATACTGATTAGAAATTAGATGATTTAAAAACATAAAAGTACTAATAAATACTTTCACGTATTTACAAACCTACTGTCCCTATTAACTTGCAGGGCCTGACATAACACATTTGTTCAATGTAGTAAAGTAGTAGTTTTGAAACTAAACCCACGATGATGGTGATGGTTTTCTCAGCTTTGTCTGACCTTGCAGTGACTAATATACAATCATTAATAAAGCCAATTTTGACCAAAAGATATTCACACAAAATGCATGAATGATTGGTGACCAGCACTAAATATTTACACATTACGATACTGCATATCATGTATGCACAGGTGGTATTACAAAAGCACACAATCTGGATTAGGGGGGTTACAGAAATTACATGGTGATACACCAAAGGGTTACTTGTAGTATATGAATATGTTGTATCAAATGTCTATGTAACAGTTGTTCTTACACCCCAAGATAGTCACTTTAAAGAGAACTTACAATTATAGGAGAAGTAGTGTCATAAAGGGACCAATAACCCACTTGACTGGTTGCCCAGTGAAACTAAATGTACAGTTTGGCAAGGGAAATAGATGGTAACATACTGTGAAAGTAGCAATTTTCGCGTGATTAATTTTTCGTGCTCGGCGAGAAAAGAAGAGTTTGCATCCTTTTCATTCCGCGGAATCAAGACATCAACTACTGGAACACATTGGAAGCAAAAATATTCGCATGCTTTTATTTTTGCGCTACTTTTTGTTTGCTCAAAACGTGAGAAAATTTCAGCGCCGCTAAAACTTCCACTTTTACAGTACCTGTTCAAAGTATGGGACCCATGCCCAAATAAAGTGAAAGTACCTACCCTATATATACAATTGTACATGTAGTGGTAAGTGGTTAGGGTGAAATTTAAGATCATTTGTTTGTACTGGCTGCCTGACACATAATGAAATAAATATTGCACAATTAGGGATAGCACAAATGACAGATTTGATACTCAATGCATTGAATATAAAGATGTCAGTACCTGTACACGATGTAAAAGTCTTGTGCACAGTCAAATTCTAGACTGGGATAAGTAAGTTTTCTATCTTCCTGTCACAAGCTTTGCTATTTCCTGTGCTTACTGTTTGGCTAGCATGCCTGTCATGTAATTATGCAGATCCTCAATATGTAGGGTGGAGCCTTTGGAACAACTGGGGAAGCCTTGCAATTGATACATAGACATTATGGAACTTATCAAATAGTTGAATATTAAACAGCATCACAAAGTTTTGCTGTGTGGCCCCGCCTTTAATAGTCAACCCCATCCTGGTCATCCGCTTGACTACCAGGAGATTCACAAAGGTAATCTTTGCCACTTTGCTTCAATATCAAAAGACAGGAAGCACTATTTTTACCTCTGCCAAGGGAGGAGGTTATGTTTTTTTTACCGTTGGCTTGTTGGTTTGTTGGTTTGTTTGTCTGTGTGCAAAATAACTCAAAAAGTAGTCAACAAATTTGTATGAAACTTACAGGAAAGCTTGAAAATGACACAAATAACAGATGATTAAATTTTGGTAGTGATCGATAAATTTGGGGGGAATTTATGAAGGATTTTGATATTTTGACAGGTAGGGTCAATGAACTTGGGAATTCAAGCTGCGCACTTTTGAGGTTTTCAAACGCGCACTAAAGTGCGTGCTCTAGTTTCTGCTAGGGCGATGCGCACGACGCGCAGCTGAGGGTTTATGACGTAACAAATGCTTCTATATTAGGAAATTGGGCAGTTTTCCAGCATGTATACCTACGGGAGGAAATCACTGAAATCTCTCTGGGAAGAGCAAGACCATCAGTGGAAAGTAGCTGCTTGGCGGAGGTCAGCGCTCTCAGAGTGCTTTTCTAGTTACCTCCGCCAAGGGGGGAGGTTATGTTTTCGTTACCGTTGGTTTGTTTGTTAGTTCGTTAGTTAGTTAGTTCGTTTGTCCGTGTGCAAAATAACTCAAAAAGTAGTGAACGGATTTGGATGAAACTTGCAGGAAAAGTTGAGAATGACACAAGTAACAAACGATTAACTTTTGGTAATGATCCGAGAATTTTGGGGGAATTTATGAAGGATTTTTGATATTTTGGCAGGTAGGGTCAATGAACTTGGGAGTTCAGGCTGCATGTATTTGAGGTTTGCCTGCGCGCACTAAAGTGCATGCTCTAGTTTCTGCTGGGGCGAGGCGCGTCACGCAGCTGAGGGTTTATGACGTAACAAAGGCTTCTATATTGGGAAATCGGGCGACTTTCAGCACCGATGCTGTGTGTATATGTATGATACTCTATGGAAGAACAAGATCAGTGGTGGAAATAAGCTGCATGCTTGGCGGAGGTCTAGGTTTGATATGTGATACTTAATTTCAACAATAAAACTTGGATAGGACCATGATATTTCAAGACTACAAATGCGCACGGTCTTCTGGAAGATACGGGTAGTATGTAATAGACCATGTGAGCCATTTCCCATAATGCATTGCAATGATTGGATTGACTTGCCTACTTGCTGGCAATATGCAGAGCAGGTAGTCAAGTACAACAGGGCCATCACCAACACAGCCATCACCAACACACTTTACATAGGGACTGAGAAAATGCATGTTCCTGGGTACTTCACATGATTCATCTCCACCATTTCATTTGCACAGCAACTTACAAGTTCTTAAAATGAGGAATCCTTTTCAGAATATGATTTCTCAGAAAAGGCATCAACGTCACTTGTTTCATACATGAGATAAATTGTCTCCTCCAATCGAGGCCCTGTATCCAATCTCATGAGAAGAAAGCCAAGAAGGAAGAAGAAGAGAGCTGAGAGAGCCAGACAGGTGGTGGTAACATAGAGTAGGGGTGTCTGGATGCCCCCCTCACAGTACAGCCACTCAGGATGGAGATGAGACAATGCAGGAACCTAGCAACAAAGCCAAACACCAATACAACATCACATTCACTTGAGAGATAAACACCAATACAATATCACAGTCACTTGACAGATAAATTTGATATAAAACATTTTTTTTTTTTTTTTTGCACATTACAGCCAAACAGTACCAAAATGTAGATGAAAATTACGACATTTCTGTTCATAGCCCTGATAATCATGTGTAAAGAGATGGAGGGCAAACATGGAGTGCATCATTGGGTGGGCCTTAAATTAAGATTGGTGTGTGTGACTATAAACTCATGACCAGGAGAATTCCTTACCCACAAACCCTTGCTAATTAACAATTCAAGTTGGCCGATTGAATTGCTTGATTCATCAGTCCATAATGTGTATTCATGAGCTTTTTTTGCACAGAGCTCAACTGCTTGGAAGTGATTTTTGCTTCCAAGCAAAATTTAGTAATTCAGATTTAAAAAATCCAAACAGATATCCAAAGAAGGTGAAAAGATGAATTCTAAAACCTGCCCTTGCATGTTGTTCAAAACCAAAAGTTGCTCTGCACCCTGGCAAGTTTTATAGAGTCACCTCCTTGCCTTCTTGTCCTAAGCAAAAGGCTCAGGCAAACATTGATAAATTACTTTCCCCTTTTCTCCTAAAAAGGCCTCTTGGTGAGTTTTAATGGGTGTATCTATTCATTGCATAAAATCACTCCTATAAATTGCTGACATGGGAACAAGCTAACTTACAAGTACTTTGAGACCTTCCTGTCAATCTATATATCATCACCTGCCCGGCAGAAGGGCCCTAGCAAGCTTTAGAGCATGCAAACCTTAAAGCCCTGTCATAGCAAGTTTTAGAGCATGCAAACCTTATGGTCCTACTGCCGGGCAGGCAATGATATCACCGAAGACTTCAAGTTATTTTATATTTTGTATCATTTCCTCACAATTTGACGATGATAGCATTGATATACATGTATGCAAAAAATTATGCATAAAGATAGGATTATCTACACTCCCAAACTGATGCACAATTTTATGCATCTTACCAATAGTGGTCCAGCAATGTTCCCAAACACGAGCCCTGACCTCAGACAAAAGGTCACAGCTTGGTCTCTCATCTGCTGGTGGAAGCAGGCCTGTAGGTGGAAGAAACAGCAGTGATATTAGCTGATATTACTGTCTATCCATCAAAGTAATCCCATGATAGACACAATTTAAATCTCATGCACTATTACATCTCAGAGCATGAAACTATACAACTAAAATAATATCAGCTAATGGATGAATCAAACACCATGAAATGATCTGAAAAAGACAATATTTATATTTTACTACCTACTAAAATACAGTTGATATCATCCTCTCAGCATCAATGCCTCTCTTAGAATTTGAAGAAATTTGAGTTATGCAGTAAAAAAAAAAGGACCCATTAAAACTAATATCATGTTAAGGCAAGTCAGTGCATGAGCAGATATTTGTAGGAGTACATTCAGTAACTTTCTCATAGCTCATGTCGTATTGCTTTTGTGTATCGCATTCAAGTTAAATACCATTGTGCATGAGCCAAAATCACTACCAGGGAGTCAATTCAACCCTAAAGGGGCCGGGCTTTTTTGGCTATGCTCAGGCCGGGGGGGATGGATTCCGCCCCCCCCCCCCCCCCCCCCCCCCCCCGAGATCTCGGCCATCGGTGGCGCGATCGTGATGAAATTTTGCATGCTTGAGACCTGCGTCATAATCTACATGATTGTGTCATAAGATTTTTTGAAACAATCAATTTCTAATTTTAATTAATTAATTATGCAAATTAAGCTCAAGATCATATTTTAGCCTAATTAAAAGCATTGAGAGTCTAATTTTTGGTCTGTAAATCTGTTGCAGCATATTCAACGATTGTACATCACAAAAACTTCCAAAATTCATTTCAATTCTTATGTATTTTATTGTTTTCAGAATTTCTTATGTATTTCTCTGTTTTTCAACTTTTGTTTTTTCTTTGTTTTTTCATTGGAAATTGTCACTGACCACTTTTCTACCATAATTAGCACAAAACTAATCAAAAAAAGCGATTAATTGTAAAAATAATCAGGTTTTTATGACTTTCACGACACAGCACTGTTTTCCATAGGAAATGTACACAAAATCACAAAATTGTGCCCGTTTTGGGGCGACATTCCGTTACAAAAATGGGCGTGGCTTCGCAAAAGTACGCGCGGGACGTCGCAAATTTGGTCTCAAAAGTTGCGCGAGACTTGAACAAACAAAGTCAAGAAGCCTCGCGAGGAGGCCTTCTCGCGTAACAGAATTATAGCGCGAAATGTCGAGGGGGGGGGGGGGGCGGATTCCGAAATATGATTTCATGCATAAATTTACATAATTAATTTATTAAGAAATATAATTTCAAATTTTTCTATTGTATGACCAAATAATCTTGTAGTTGACATCTGGCTCTATGTGAAGGCAAAACTTTGCGGCAATTGCGCGATCGGCGGCCGAGATCTGAAGAGGGGGGGGGGGGGGGGGGGGGTGGTCAAATTGACCCCCCCAGTAAAAACTTGGTCTCAAATAGCCCAGTTAAAATAGGGTTAAACCTGACGAGCTGTTTGGACTGCCCTGTGCCTGACTCTAACCCCCTGAGTTAAATCAGAACCCACCTCACAGACAGCAAAGACACAATTCCACCAGGTTTCAGCAAACAGGTAGACCAGAAAGAGCAGACCAGTAAACACAGCAGGGCTGGTCTTAGAACCCAAGAGCAGTGCTGGTAGTGCAAAGGAAGCTGCACTCAGCTGACCAAGTGACACAAGGAATACTGGTGCAACTTTGTTCTTCTTGTTACATCTGAAAGATTAACATGAGGTATTGACTTATATAGCATATCCAGCCCCAAAATTAGAGTTCTGAATGAAAAGAATACATAGAGCTTATAGCAGCTTCATACATTTCTAACAACATTCAAAATTTCATTACCGTGGTAACATTGATTCAAACTACAGTAACCCCATTACTCGGGTCCAGTAAGCCTACACCCTGTATGCATACACACTTCGGTATTCATGGCCATATCTTCAGTTTCATAAGTCAAAATTTCTGGCATCCCTAGGTAACCCTGACCTTTGACCTTAAATTCATGATACTCAGACTGTACAATACTGAATTTCAATCATCAAGCCATGGTCAATATTGCAGACATTGTCTTCTGTGATTGTGATGAAAAGTAAATCTAGAAACATTTCAAGAAAACATTTTACATGTTTCATGTTGTGTAGATTTTGGTGCTAAACTTTACTTTGAGTGAAATGCACTCTGCTTTCTGAGCTACATGTATGTAGTGTTATGGGCTATGGTAAATCACACTAACAGTGGATTTTCTTTTGTATCTTTGTCCTAAGATGTGTGCACTTTAAATGTTTGACCAGACAGTTGCAAACACGCACCACTGAATATTAGCTGTGTACATACTGGCAGTACTGCCAGGCACAAATATATTGGACGTGGTACAGTGTGCATACAATGTATGTACATGCAGCCATGCCATTGTGGATAGATGGGAAAAAACATGTGGGTGGGCAACGTCAGACGTCTACTTTCTAAATACTGTGTGTGTACATAGCCAATTATTATCCCTATGAGGCATTTTAACCATGCATTATAAACATGTATTTTGGTAATTTTTCCATGTGTAGTATCAGAGCATATTCAATGCAACACATCTGCTAATGTATTAATTTCCCATGAGCTACTTTACTGTACCATATTTTATCTCATCTGTTATGTGAATGCAAACTCTTGCTTCTATTGCAAGTCACAATGCTCTCTAGTGCAGAGTCTACTAGCAGGCCTATTTCAACTTCTTTTAACTACCTTTTATAACTTATGCCTTTTTCTAGATTATAGCCCTTTATGGATAAGATACATTAATGATATTATAGAGTGATAATCATATTTGATGGCTTTATTTCATGGAACACCAGGGAAAATTGCACTCATTAGGGTCAATATTGCACTTATCTTCAATTCAAGCAATATTGGCCCCAACCCATGAAATATTCCTTGGCATTTCATTAATTCATTGAAATTCAGTATACACTATACGGGAAATGTACATCTTGTACAGAGCTGACAGCATATCTCACCTCTAAGATGAACTCTAGTGATAAGTAGTAGAATATTTCATTAAAAACAGGGGGAAAAAATTCTTGCTCCGAAGCCGCTTTATTAGGCCTACTTCTAGTTCTAGACCTCCTTCTCTCGCAGTTCTACACTGTATAGCTCGGAGGATGCAACCAAGGTTCAGTGAATGCATGGTGGCCTATTACATTACACAGTGCAGCGTTGTCGTTTGCTACGCGCTGCATGCACTGCTGCACTGCCACGGCCTAGAACTGATTAAGCCTAATCGTTACACATTTGCAAAAGGGAACCTTGTCATCACTCTAGTAAAATGCTTGAGAGAGATATGAAACAAATATCGACTGATTTCTTTCGGATCATGGTAAAACTATTTGCCCTCGGTGATTTCTCAACAGTGCCATGCCCCTCAACTAGGCATATCACTGTTGAGAAATCACCTCGGTGCAAATATTTTTACCATCCCCCTCTGAAGCAGTCGATATTTGTATACTATTCAATGCTTGTCATGAGTTTGCTAAAATACAAAACTAGAAGCACTCAGAGAGCACAGACCTCCACCAACCAGCTCATTTCCGCCCATACTCTCATCCTGAAAATTGCCCTTATTGTCCTTTCTGTTGTGTCTACCTCATTAGCAGCTGGCTGCATTCTGTGCCTTGAATGTGCGCTCAGTGCATGTATGCACATGCAGCTTGAACTCCCTCATCTGTTGCCCTATTTGCCAGTGACAATCCTTCAAGAACATACCCCCCCCCCCCAAAAAAAAAAAGAAAAAAAAAGAAGAGTATCCTGGATCCAAATCATTACCAAAAGTTAATCATCTGTTGCTTTTGTCATTATCAACATTTCCTGTAAGTTTCACTCAAATCCATTCATAACTTTTTGAGTTATTTTTGAAAACAGACAGGCAGACAGACAAACCAACGCCGACAAAAATGATACCTCCTTGGTGGAGGTAATACGAAAAGAGCTAACTTACCTTGAGAGAAGAAGAGTGCCCAGCAGACTGCCCCCACATCCACCTACCACAACCACCACTCCAAGCCTGGTAACATACTCTTTAGGGGGTATTTGGTAGACTTGTGCATAAAAGGTTGCTAGCCAGGCATCTAAGGCACAGCTACCAATATTTCGCACGATCACTGCCACACACAGCACTACGTAGGGCCTGCATGCCACCAGCTCTAGTAGGGTCTCCTACACACAAAGAAGGGAGGATTAAAGTTCACAAAGTATTGAATAACATATGTATGACTGTTTAAAATCCAGATGAGCAGATGGCATTTTATCATGCCTATGCTGTTTTGACCACTATGCTGTAGAATAAAAAAATGTTTCCAAATGATGCTCTTAGAGTTGTGATATCCTTTAAATACAGCTTTTAAGCTAATCACAGTTTACCAATTAATCCGTTGAAGACTAGTCTTGAGTTATACTGGGGCAGGCGTCTGTGAGAAATGTGTGTTTAATACAGAAAAATCAGCTCATCCCCAATGGGTTATTACTTCCTGCCTAGTACTGACCTACGATACTATTAGTTACACCCTGCTTGTTCACGAAATACGGGCAAATATCTATGGTCTGGTGCCATATTCCATGAGGCCGGAGGTCAAATGGAATATGGCACCAGACCGTAGATATTTCCCGTATTTCGTAAGAACAAGCAGGGGGTAACGATTTTATCTTTTTAAGTGTAAGTGCTAACCTTCTTCTCGCTGATTTCCCCTCGTGAATGATGTTGAAATCGCCGGCTGTCAGCCATGTTGACTTACGTCTCGCGAGCTGATTAATGTATGCGCGCATCGTACATGCGCAGCTACAGCTAGCTTCTGTAAACATAAGACAGCGCGTCTCAGGCATGCAAAGACGCACATCACCTGAGACACGCTGTCTTTGAAGTTGTTGTTGTTGTTTGTCAAGCGTCTTTGAGTGGTCTCAGGTGATGTGCTTAATACGTTTGAGGACCGCGCGGTGTCCATTTGTTTTGTACAGGATTAGTGCGCACTTTCCTGTCTTTTCATATAAGCGTCTTTGCTGTGTAACCTGGAATGTCATGACGTCATATCACGGAATACGGAAAATATTCAGTGGTTGGTCTGAGTGTGATTGACCAATGAGATTACAGAATTCACGATCACTAAAAGATAAAGTAGCATCTTTCACTTTAAAGTTGTCATCAGATTGTCTTTATCCTTAGTGACAAATACAAGCCTTACACAAGCTGTGTTTCTCCTGAAGATGAAATCCCTTTGTTCTGAGTTGGGCTGTCTGACTACCAATGATGCAGCGAGGAAGACCCCGAAACCTGCCACGCCCAGAATGAAGATGATTTGTCTCCAGGTGGTGGTGAGATATGTCAGACCCAGCAGATACCCAGCAAAACCACCTTTCATCATAAGAACAAATAAAATCAGTAAATCTTGTAATCAATCAGTAACAAAAGATATCAACTCACAGCCACACCTTGTAACATCTTTCTATGGGTTTAACACTCTTGGCTTATAAAGAAACATTTTATCTTTATCATCAGCCATTTGTACTGAGACTTGTCATATACTTTCAACCTCTCACAAAAATTTAATATTGGAAACGGCAAAAACTGATTTTTTTTTTCTGCATATTTGCAAATTTCACTACAAACAATGTTCACGGTGATTGTTGCACTCAAATACGTACCTGCAGTCTTGTCTCAAACCAGTACCTAGTTTTAAAATTGTGTTTCACGATATAAGTCACTTTCTTATTCAATGGTGCAGTGGTATCTATCACAATGATTGTAAGAATCATAGATTACAAGATTGTCTTTGAATTCAAAGATATAAGTATTGCCTGTCTTGGATACAACATTATGACCTGTGCAGAATATTTTCATGAGTCTTACCTACAAACACTGCCTGATGGAAGACATTAGCTGCTTGTTGGGAATGAGTTGAAGATGTAAAGAGTACTGACTGCAAGCTGGCTGATGAGGATAAACATACAGACTGAGAGAAGAAAAAAAATAAACAGGGGGAAAGAGTCCTTGAATTAGACACTATTTATTTGAATGATAATGATAAATTCCTACAATGAGTATTCAGTAGTAAGATTCATATTTCCATAACAAACATTTTCCCTAGAATGTCTCATTTGGTTTACACTGGGTTAACAAACCATGCTTGCTTCCTACATCTAAGCTGTGATTTGAGCTTTTCCTGTTATACAAAGTGACCTTGAAGGTAGTCAGCTGCATCTGAAATGCTTTGTACATTAAAACGACACACACATGCTGTCCACCAATACTTTTACACAAAGAACTACATTGTACCTGCTACAAAAGTTTCAAATTCCTCACATCCACTTGTTTTGTTTTCATGATGCAACTTTACACTGTGCAGTTGAAACAGGTCTGGAAAATGTCATGCTGAACTATAGTACAGTGCACCCCCGTTATAACGAAATACTGGTTACAACAAAACAAAAATCCCGGTCGTAAAGTTATTGGCTCTTAAGTTTTTCTATTGTTTATTTGTTTGGTTACAATGAAATTTTGATACAATGAAAGAAATTTGCTGGTTCCGAGAACTTCGTTATAACAGGAGTCCACTGTATCTGCCAACTTACAAAGCCAATGCTGACCCCTAGTCTAGCGAGAATCAGCTCCCAGAATGATCTGCAATAAGATGTGAGAAGCACCATAGCACTCCAGAGTAATCCCCCAGTCGTGATGAGAGAGACGTGAGAACCACAGGTTGCTGCTGACAGGAGCTGGGCTGATGGTGGGACAAAGAGAAGGGCTAGACCCACTAAGGGACCCAGGAGAACTCCTTCCTAGAGTAGGGATAAACCAGCATGTTTGTGGCATTATACATTGAATTGAAATGTCTCTGATGAAATTCTCCTTTTGGGTTGCACAAAAAAAAAGTCATTAAAATCATATTTTATGTTGACGTACTAATAACCACAACCTCTTTTCATAATTGCCAATAATACACCAGACTGTAATAATTGATGTGGCAGTATCTCATTTAGTTGATTCCATGCATTTTATACTGAAGATTTGTGCATGCAGTACAATGGGAGACATGTGAAGTGATGATAAATAGCACCTCTGCTAATAATGATTAGCCAAGATTATGATCTGTGAAAATAACAAGGACAGGTTTCTTCAATTAAGTCACTATATGATTTCAATATTTATATTAAAGTCTTTTTATAATAATGTTACACATTATCTCCGAACCTATGATTGTTAATAGTTTTGAATGCAATGTTAAGAATAGCATACCTGGATGAGAGTCATCTCTACACACTCTGTCTTGTGATAATTGGTGCTGACTGTCACATTCTGATGTGTGGGACATGATTGATTTAAACATCTTAAACCTGTAGTCAAAGAAACAAAGAAAGAGAAAGAGACAAGAAAGAGAATACAGGCACTTTGACTCACACAGTCAGGAGATGCCAGGGAGTGTACAGTCCTACTGACATTAACAGGTAATGTACTGGTGGCAACATTTACTTTCTGTGCCACCAGTTTCATATCACAGTTAACCCATTGAAGATGAACTCATTTTGCTATAACACGCATTTCCCATAGAAACCTGCCAGGGTATACTCGGGACTAGTCTTCAACGGGTTAATGCATGCACTATTTCTCAGTACAAAACTGCATATAATATTGTGTAGGCTTATGCATAGAATACCATGTGGAGCAACATTACTTCCTACAAAAAAATATTCAGACATTTGAGTGTATGAGACTTCCATTTGGCAAAGCAACTTGTTTATATTGCATCTATTGTTATTATTATTTTTTTTACACACAAAGTTTTCTCTAGGACAGTAAAAATATTGACACAATTCAAAATTTTGCCTTGGTATCAACTGCACATACAAACATGTATATAGATACAACATACAGTGTAGTAGTTAAATTGTAATTTTTCTCTGCCATATTTTTGTTGGTTTAAAGGGAAACAACCAATGCAGAATTATTGTCAAAGAGCCTTATTGTGGCTGAATGCAGTGGAATGAACCCTGCAGTCAAAAAAAAAAAAAATAAAAAATAAAAAATCACGACTGATATAAGAAGTAAAATGTCCACTACAATAAGAGCATATCACTAATGTCATATCCCTTTGACATATGAAAATAGACTGGCTGTTATTTTTGTTTACTTCATCTGTAGATTCATGCATATGGATGATATCATTCAACAGGTGTAGCATCAACAAAAGAAAAACAAATTATTTTTTTTTTTTGGGGGGGGGTCCAACTGTGTATTTATGGTTACACTGTTCATCATTTTACACAACTCATGTCACACAATGAACATTCACAAAGCAATGATGACATGGATTATTAAAGCAATCCATACCTTTTATTTGTTTATTAGTTTGTTATTGTAGCTTTGTCTGACTTGGGGAACATTCTTCCTTTTAACCCATTGAGGATGGACTGATTTTGCTACAACATGCATTTCCCACAGACACCTGCCCGAGTATACTCGAGACTCGTCCACAAATGGGTGAATAAGGTATTGTATTCCATGTATCCTGGATACTATAGACTGGTGTGTAGTCAGTAATAGTCAAATGCATGGCATATCAAGCCTTACCTGCAGGCATAAATCTCCAAATCAAAACATGGATGAAAGTCATGACTGCCACAGACACCACACCACGTCCCATTGGTACTTCTGGATCACTTGATATACATGCTAGTCTCCTCATCCAGGCTGACTCCATTGCTGGTCATGTGATGGCTGAATCCTCACTCATCAGCTGCATTAGGACCTGGCCAAACAGCTTTGGTATATACAATGTATCAATGTGCTTTGCCTGGGCTGAAGGAGTAACTAACAGAAAATGACAAAAATAAATCAACTGTATGTAAAATGTCCAAAATCGTTTCACCCTGTAGTCCCTATTTTCTGACTCAAGCAAATAACGTGTAGTAACTCTACGAGAATTAAGCAAAATTGTTTCAAATTTATATGAAAGTTTATGCCAAACTGTACAATTCCTACTGCAATTCCAACATGAAAAAGGACAATATGTGATGCCATGTGACTTCTGCTGCTTTGCTAAATCACAAATTCTTCTGGAGTTTCTCACTTCCAGTGAGTTGGGAAACTTTGCATCTCTGCAGGTCATGCCCAAGAAAACATTTAAGGAGCTGTGCCGCAAAACACTTGTAAGGCCTCCTCCCTATCATGGAATATGCATTCATGTACCATCTTGGACCCGTTCAGGCCAAACAATAAGTGCAATGTTGCTATGCTCACTTCATCTGCAATGACTACTTGGTACAGATGAACAAGTAGTGTTGCCGCCATGCTTCACCAGTTACATTGGACTATACTTCAAGAGCGCAGGGCTCAAGTCAAGGTAGTAATGCTGTATGGCATCATCTACTCACTCATTGACATACCACCAGATATCTCACACCCTACATGGGTAATTGGCAGCACTGCTCCCCCCTCAGGAGGAAGGGTCTAGAAAAGGTGACCTGGGAGGTGTTTCATCAACGTTTGTCGGCGCCGACAACTGTCGGCGCTGACCAATTTCAGCAAAATCCTTGGTTTTGATTGGCTGAGATGCTCTGGTCACTGACTGTTACTATGGTGATTCAAGTTGTCAGCGCCGACAAACGTTGATGAAACACCCCCCTGAAGAAAGCTTGCCTCATCTTCATCCTGTCAGCATGCTGACTTGTCATCTACCATGTGGTCAAAACATGAAAGAAATACAAAAGAAGAACTCAAACTCCTGCTGCCAGAAAATCATTTTATGTGTTGGAGCCTCAAACATCAGGACACTCATGGACAACCAAAACTGTGCAACAGATCTGGGGGGTGTTTCATCAACGTTTGTCGGCGCTGACGACTTGAATCACCATAGTAACGGTCAGTGACCAGAGTATCTCGGCCAATCAAAACCAAGGATTTTGCTGAAATTGGTCAGCGCCGACAGTTGTCGGCACTGACAGGCATTGATGAAACACCCCCCAGAACGTCAAACATCACAGAACTGTAGAGATATGTACAGTGTGTCTCTAAAAAAAGTAAACCCAACTTCAACGGCAAATTTTTAGAAAACTGTAAAATATTTACACATTATTTTTTCATGGTTAGATAGTCCAATAAGTCCTCTGTCCAATGATACCACGTAGGTTATGTAACTCTCATGCATGACTGAGCATGATTCAACTTAGTAAATGGGTGTGAAATCATCACTGTGGCAAGTTCCGTGATCAGCATACTTTCTCACATTGTACCAGATGGCTCTTTGTGTTGGAGGCTGCCTGTCGGGGAACTGCACCCGAAAAGCCTCTTGAACTTCCACGAAACTTCTTGTTTCCTGGTATCGAGTTACCAGGAATACTCTCTGCTCAATTGTCAACTGTACCATGTTTGGAAAGCATGTGAAGTGTGCCTGTGTCAGGAACAACCTTTGCTGACAAAAAATTTAACTTCAAATATGCCCTGAATGCATGACAATAGCAAGAAATATCTAACCATGAAAAAATAATGTGCAAATATTTTATAGTTTTCTGAAAATTTGCTGTTGAAGTTTGGTTTACTTTTTTTAGAGACACCCTGTACAGCATAGATGTTGCTGCTCTCAGCATGACACGCCTTGCAGACACAGTGGAGGGGCAAGTCCAAGATAAGGTCCCCTCAGAAGGCAAAATTTCATCTTTGCTCAATGTTTGGTATCATTTTGAAGCTTACGAGTTGAAGTTTTGATTTCCATGGAGGAAAAAATTATAGTATGTAAATTTATGCAAATTTCAAGGGCTTCATTTGCATAAATGTGAAACACAGCGTTACGTATGGGACATTTATAAAAATTCATATTAATTCAAAGGAAAGCAAATGATATTTGGTTAATATGTGGACATAAGAAGTTCATCAAATAGTTTAACTTGGTATGAAAATTTAGGGATTATGCCAATTATCATGCAAATTAGCTCGTGTCCTATCATGAGATGTCCCATACGTAACAAATTGAGGTCATTTTTTTAGGTTTTTTCTGTAATTGCTAAGGTTATTTTAATGCCCTTTTGGAAAGTTCTAATTTATCGTCTAGAGAAATTAAATACCATAGAAAAAAGAAAAAAACAGTAAAAGAAATATTTTTTATTAGGCATTGAAATAATGTTACGTATGGGACAAATGCGTTACGTACAATGTATGGGACATCCTCATACATATTGGCGGAATGCATGTAGCTAGCTGGGAAGGTCTCTCAGTACACAAATGGTCAATCATCCTGAAGAAAGCATCCCAACATTGTAGCTACTTTTTAAGTTATAGACACTTTAAACAATACATGTACTTGACTGAACAATTTTCAGAAAGGGGGAGGGGAAAATGGCAAAATACACAATGCAAAATCAGCATTAAAGGGATGGTATAGTTTTTTGTAGAAATGGGGATTCAGTTTTCAACATTTAATGAGATGATTGGAAACCAATTATATGAATTACTAAAGAGCATACAATCCTAAGACTAGAGGAATTCAAAGTTTAGTGAGGGAGATCCAATTTGAAATGGTTGTGATATATATATATATATAAAAAAATATAAAGTAAAATGATTTTTTTTTTTATTGCAAGTGATACACAAATTGTCCTTTCAATAATAGCCACGACAAAATTCATGGGTATGCACACTGAGGTGTGACTCGAATCAATGACCCGACTGCTAGACAGACATCATATATCTATTCCATCACTGGGGTTCCACACAACAGGTATTGCTTATTTATAAAAATTAATATTTCTTGTGTCAAGTTGTTTTTTATTGAAACGAAATGGCAAACTGCCCTTCATCAATAAAAGTAAACACTTTAAACTATTCAATTTTTCAGTAGTAACTATCCTGATGAAAATAGGGCACACATACTCAGGTTGGTAATAAAACTATAGAATATGATTAAATATGATTATGATGGTAAATATTTGGGGAATATTGTTCCCTTGTCAATCTGGATCAGTTTTTGAGTAATTTCAACTGATTCCATTTCCATAATTATGCAAAAATTTGGTTATGGGTATTTTGCAAAATTATTTTGCAAAATACCCATAAACATGTCTCTCCACACACTAAACGAATGGGGGACAAAGGGCATGCATACTCAGGTTGGTCATAAAAAATATAAAAATATGATTGAATATGATTAGGATGGTGAATATTTGGGGAATATTGTTTCCTTGACAATCTGGATCAGTATTTGAGTAGTTTCAACTGATTTTACTTCAATAATTATGCAAAATACCCATAAACATGGTTCTTCACACACTAAATGAATGAAGGACAAACTGTCCCATACGTAACTGTCCCATACGTAACACGTCATGTCTGTCTTTAATTAGAACCTGTAATTAGAGCTTTTTGCCTAATGACACGAAACTTACCTGTGATAATCTTGAGTGTTGTGACTTTCATCACAGTGAGTTACAAGTTGTAAAATGAAACACTTTCAGAAAGTTTTGAGGTTGAAAAAAATGTTCAAAAAAACAAAATTTTTCTGGTCCCATACGTAACGGCACATATTTTCTCTTCTAGAATATAATTGTGAAGGTCATTTTTCTCCATTTTTTGCATGATTATACTTCTCTTAGATATCAATCACCATGATAAAGTTTAATACGATCAAAAGCCATTAACACTATTTTTCAGGTCATAAAAGTCTCTGAATGTCCCATACGTAACGCGCGCGTTATCTTGGACTTGCTCGGAGATCACTGAGGCTGCTGGAGCTGGATACACTTTCTTTCGGTCAGGGGAGGCACCGGACGAAGGCAGGGAAGCATGGAGTTGGCTTTGCCATTCGTACTGCACTCATCAAGAACCTGGGGTCCTTCCAAAAGGAATCAGCAACTGCCTGATGATGATGAGAATCCCTCTACAAGGCAAGATGCACCTGATACTCAACAATGCTTTAATACACCCCCCCCCCCCCTCCCATGACCTACACTCTGGAGCAAAACGAACTGCATGTTCTATCAGAACCTCTCCAAAGTTCTACGGTCAGTTCCTAAAGACAACAAGCTGCTGATACTTGGGGACTTCAATGCCCGTGTACATGTAGGCAGAGATGTTCAGTCTACCTTGGCCAGATGTCATTGGGCCACATGGCATCGGCCATGAAAACACCAATGGCCAACTGCTACTCACCCACTGTGCTAAACAGGGACTCACCATCACCAACACCCTGAACTAACTGCCTGACATTTAGTGACAAGCACTCACCTGGATGCACCCTAACCCTGTTGTGGGTGTTGGGGTCACTGTTGCAGTTCAGTTATGTACCAAAGATCCCAGTAATGGCACCTGATTGACCATGTGATCACTAACTAGGCGCCCAGGACATTCACACCACAAGGGCAATGAGGGGAGCTGACTGCTGGACAGACCACCTGCTGTTGAGGTGCAGACTGTCCTTTTCCATCATCAGTAGACACAGATGCCAGAAAGCTGAATGCTAAGAAGAAGCTGAACGTCCAGAAACCCAATGTAATGATCCAAAAGAAGAGACCCTCTTCATTCTTTAACATGTAAACCATGACAGGTTTGTTACTATGTTAACTGTGGACATTGTCACTTGTAAGTTTTTTCATTCCATACCACTAGGCTACCTATGCACAAACTGTTGGCCATCAAGAGACAAAGGAATTAAGACATAAGTTTAATTATTCCCAGATACAACCAGATTGTATTAATTTGTGAAATGCTCATAAGAAGAAGACACCTCTTTTGCACTGCACACTGCACACTAACTACACGCAGCCGCTGTCGCGAAGCGACAGCGGCTGCACGTCTACTCCTTCGCAGACGTTGTTATTTTCAGCGGTGGGTGTACGTTTCCTTCATGAATATCTTTATTAATCGTGGAAAACTAAAATATAAGGAATCCCTGTAATCTATGATAATCATTCAATAATCAGTATGCATATTTTTTTTTAATTACGTCAAAAACCCACTGAAATCCGTCCTTAAAATCAGATCTGTAAGCGTCCGTATGGCTTCACTCCTCATCTTCTGCGTGTTATTGAATAGCAATCACTCTCCTATACTACAACGTAGCTAGTCGGAGCGGAAGTGGATGAGCTAGTCGGAGCGGAAGTGACGTCAAATCATGAGAGCAGCACGCGCGGAAATACATGTACGTAGAAGACGACAAGCTTTACGTAACACAAGAAACGCACGGGCGTACGTAAAATGCTACCACGGTACCCGGTACCTCGGGTTGAGCGTTCGTGGTAGTTCGTTGATTTTGTGAATCATCGCACAATTGAATCTAGGTCCTAAATTTTACTCCGAAAAATTCAACAATAAGGTTTACCGTTTGGATACCAACAAAACACCAAATTCAACTCAACCATCAGCAAAATATGATATAGGTGGGTGGTATTACCGTTAAAATCAAACAAAATAAAAGACATTTTTGTGGTGTTGCCGTCAAAAGCGACGGTCGTTTACAACGTTTAAACACATGTCAGACTGCTGTTTGCACAGCGGTCTGGTCAGGCTAACTAAGTAACTGCACACATGAACATTGTTTTCACTTTTCACAGCATTTTCAACAACGACATTGACATTAATGCGTTAGAGTGGAGTAACTTTACTATGTAAGTTTACAGTTCAGATAAAAACATGTTAAATACATGTATTTTTAATGGGGTTTAACGTTAGTTAATGAATTCTGATGAAAGGCTATACGTTGATACCGTGAAGTAGCCTAGAGACAGAAACAGATTCATACCTACATTGTGGAACTGGAAGATTAACTATGTCTTTGTAGAGTAAATTTAGATCATCTGGACGAGTATGCTTCTTCGCTTGTGCACTGTGAAGAATAAGTAAGATCATAAGTGAACACCTTGTTGAATGTTGTGCACCATCTACCTGCTGCTAGTATAGCCTGGCTGGAGCAGCCTGCTGTGTTAGCTGTGCGTGCGTGGGGTGCGATGTGGTGAACACATAAGTTGGATCATATTATACAGAACCCCTCTATGCATGGTGGTGTGAACACGATCGTAGATCAGGTGACCCGTGAAGTCATGTGACTTGGTGTAAATTTCTGCAGGGAAGGAAGAACAAGCGGAGCGGAGCAGGAGGATCGAATCAGGATAGAATCATGGCACTGATGTTCACGGAAACTAACAGGTCGGCGTTTTTTACAAAGCAAAGAGCCTTTCACCGTTATCTTCTTTTTTTATTTTTAACTACAGACATGAGTATGATTTGCCGATTTGTCTACGTAATTTACACGACATGAGGATTACGTAGACTGTACGTGTCGCGTGTTGCAACTGTTGGGGTCGCTGATGGCCTGATGCGGATAGAGCAGAGGATGGTGTCTTACTACTTCTTCTACTTCTACGAAGATACTCAGCAGGATCCATAAGTCAGGATGTAGTGCTAAGGAGTTGAACTTAGGTGCTCATTTGCAGTGCATGCTTGTTGGTGCATTAAAATATATGGTGCGAGTAAAAATCCAGTTCCTCAGTCTAGATGCTGAGTGGAAGAGCTCCCTTGAAGGCCTCCAATGAAGTGGCTTCAAGGGCGTTTTTAGGAAGCCCATTCCAAGCAGTTACTGTACGTGGAAAAAATGAGTTCCGATAGAGTTGGGTTCGGGTAGGAATTGCCAGCAACTTGTTTGGATGGTACTGTCGTGTGTTGCTAACAATCATGGGTGATGTGTAGTGCTGTGCATTGATGGCTGCCATGTTGTGCTGAATCTTGTACATGAGGAAGAGGCTAGCAGCATTTCTTCTCCTCTCCAGACTTTCCCATTTAAGTTGTTCAATCATGGCAGAGACACTGTCTGGACGGTAATACCTCTGGAGGGTGAATCTTGCTGCTCGCCTTTGGATGGCTTCTATTTGGGAAATGTGTTTGTTTGTATGTGGGTTCCAGACTGAGCTGCAGTATTCTAGGTGTGGTCTCACTAGGGAGAAGTATGCTTGTTGGCGGATCCTTTGCGAGGTCTTTCGTAAGTTTCTGCTGACTAGTCCTAGCATCCGATTGGCCCGGGATGTGATGTTGTTGATGTGACTTTGCCAGGATAGGTTGGATGAAAAAGTTAATCCTAGATACCGGAGATCTGATACAGATGCAAGGGGAGTGTCTCCCAGGGTGTATGTATTTCTGATGGCTTTGTGACGGAGGGAGAATGTAATATGATAACATTTCTCAGTATTGAATTTCATCTGCCATGTATCAGCCCATGTGAACAGCCGGCTGAGATCTTGTTGCAGGGCCTGACTGTCATTGAGGTCACTGATACTATATAGGTCGGTATATGAGGCAATCATCTGCAAAGAGTCGGATTTTGGAAGAGATCCCATCTACTATATCATTGATGAAAGATATGAAGAGAAGTGGACCGAGGACCGTACCCTGCGGTACCCCAGATGTGACTGGTACCCATTCAGATGACTCTCCGTCAACTACAACCCGCTGTGACCTTTCCGTGAGAAAAACTTTGATCCACTGAAGGAGGCTGTCATGGATCCCATAATGCTGGAGTTTCCGGAGAAGGCGCTCATGGGGGACACGGTCAAAGGCTTTGGAGAGGTCTAGAGCAACTGCATCAATCTGCTCTTTTTGATCCAGAGAGCATGCAATGTCTTGTGATGTGATAATTAACTGGGTCTCACATGAATGGCCTGGACGGAAGCCGTGTTGTACATCATTCAGAATGTTGTTTTCGTCATAGTGATCCATGATGTTGGTG
The DNA here is from genome assembly GCA_033980235.1 of Diadema setosum. Lineage (NCBI taxonomy): Eukaryota > Metazoa > Echinodermata > Echinoidea > Diadematoida > Diadematidae > Diadema > Diadema setosum. The sequence goes on along the minus strand of CM067063.1, from coordinate 374,030 downwards.
AAGATTATATGTTCAAGCAGTTTGCTGCAAATGGATGTGATTGATACAGGGCGGTAGTTGGAGGCCATGCTCTTGTCACCTTTCTTGAAGATGGGAGAGATGTTTGCAAGACGCCAGTCAAATGGCACCATTCCTGTGTCCAGGGACTGCTGGAAGATGAAGGCGAGGATCGGTGCAATGTCCTCAGCATGGTATTTCAAGATTCTACCTGGTATGCCGTCTGGTCCTGTTGCTTTGCCTGCATCTATGGCTTTTAGTAGCTTGGCAACTACAGTACTAGTAGTGTTAGTGCAGTGGTGGCAGTGCAGCAGAGACTCCAACCCCAAGCACCTTCTGATCTTGTGGTGGAGATTCTCCTGCCCGAAACCCCTAGCAAACGGGAGACTCCAAGTTGATGTGTGTGAAGCGCGAAGTTCCTAGGGTTCTAGATGTTCTCTGGTACTATCTACATGATCTATGACTAAGGCTTATTTTTTCAACATACGATAGCAGTAAGTAAGAAATCCTTTCCACCGGGAGACACAGAGCCAGGGCGGGAGAACGGGAGATTTTGCAAAAATGGGCTTTCGGCGGGAGATCTCCCATCAAAAACGGGAGAGTTGGAGTCTCTGGTGCAGTGGCAATATTAATATGGTGATACTGATACTCATAGTACAAAGAAAAAAATTTTTGAATAAAAGATGCAGTAGGGTCTTCTTCTTCTTCTTCTTCTTCTTCTTCTTCTTCTCCTCCTCCTCCTCCTCCTTCTCCTCTTCTTCCTCCTCCTCCTTCTTCTTCTTCCTCTTCGTACTTGCTTGGGTACAAATTACTGTCCAGCAACCCTATATGAATATTAGCCCGACCAGACGCTGTTAATACGCTGCGCGAATACAGCGTCTGACCAGTGAGCAGGCACCTTCAAAGTGAGGAACCACAACACAACTACAAAACTTATGAAAATGTATTACTTATTTTATAAAAAAATGTAGACCTCTACATGTTACCAAATGTTGCTCACAAGTTTGTATTACAGAAGGTTTGTAAGTCCATTGAGAGCCCTCGTGATAAGTCCGTGGAACAAAAGCATGACACTTTCTGGCAGATTTGGTGACCGTCGCGGTTCATCGTTGCAGAATTCAAAACGGCGCCCTGGCTTCTGCAAATTACATGTATGCGTATGCGCTTGAGAACGTATTACAGAACCTATATGTACTTGAGTGCGTGCGCTGCTTGAGTGTATGTAGCAGCCATAGATATATATACTATGGTAGCAGCACGGTCGACAGCGCGACCTGCATTCAGCAGATCATGTGCATCGAAATGGCCTGGCGTGAAATACGATGTATCGTGATACCGTTGGCGAGCCGTTCTCACACATATCAATATTGATAGCATAGATATGAAGTCTCATTATTATTTTGTTTGTCAGATGAGTTTGAGGTGACAAAAAAATGATCTAAAGTATCAAAATTCAAAGCGATCGCATGCGATTGTTGAACTCTCTTCGTGTTTGGAGCTCCGCTGGTACAGCCCTGTCGCGCTACGTACGTACAGCGACTGGGCTGTGTGAATATGAATATTAGCCCGACCAGACGCTGTTTATACGCTATGCGAATACAGCGTCTGACCAGCGAGCGGGCACCTTCAAAGTGGGGAACCACAACACAACTACAAAACTTATGAAAATTTATACGTTCTTTATAAACAATGTACACGTTACGAAACGTTACTCACCTTAAGTGCATGCTTGTATTACAGAAGGTTCGTAAGTCCATTGAGAGCCCTCGTGATAAGTCTGTGGAACCAAAAAATGACACTTTCTGGCGGATTCCCTGACACCGTCGGGGTTCATCGTTGCAGAATTCAAAATGGTGCCTTGATCTCTACTCTGCGGAGATATCTTTTGCGTGCGTGCGATGCGCTGCTTGCAGTGTTGGTGTAGCAGCACGCACGGTCGACAGCGCGACCTTTTGAAAGGGCCTCCCGATATTCGGAATGGCCTGGCATGAAAGACGATGTACCGTTCGCTAACCGTTCACACATGCTGCATATAACCATCATTTTAGGTAAGTTTTTAAATTCAAATTTCAATATTGATAGGATAGATATGAAGTCTCATTATCATTTTGTTTGTCAGATGAGTTTGAGGTGACAAAAAAATGATCTAAAGTATCAAAATTCAAAGCGATCGCATGCGATCGTTGAACTCTCTTCATGTTTGGAGCTCCGCTGGTACAGCCCTGTCGCGCTACGTACGTACAGCGACTGGGCTGTGTATAGTTATATGAATATAAGATCTATAATATATGCAGGGGCCCCTAGACGACAGAGGTGCAGTGGGGTGCTTGATATTGGTGCAGTGGCGTGGAGAGAGAAGTTAAAAGCTTGTTGCTTTTCTCTTGGTCCAAGACTTTGACATGAGTTTAATGCAGTGAAGGACCACTGTTTTGAGAGGAATTCAAGCTGCCATAATTCAACCATAAACGCCTTCCAAGATTTGACAGCTAGTTACATGTAATTTAAAACCTATGCAGTATGCTTTTGGCACGCGAGGTCGAACCTGGGTGTTTTTTTTTTGTTTGTTTGTTTTTTGTTTTTATCCTTGTTTGTAATGTCCGTGACTTCTGATGGCAGTGCATTCCACTCTGTGAAAGCCCTCAGTAGAATTGAATGCTGAGTTGTTGCAGTCATTGTATTATTGCCAGAGAGAATGTGTTCTTTGTACTGTGGAGTTGAATCACATTGATTAAAAGACACCATTTTCCCCAGTGTTTTACAAGTTTGTATCTTCTCTAATTTCCTTCTAGGATAAAGAAGGCAGTGAGTCTAATCAATGAGATTGATTCTTCAAGATTTGCCAGGCTCCTCCAAAGAATTGTTCAGAAGCTTCATCTTAGGGTAAGTGGCAGGAACTTTGCTTCAAAAGGCAGAAATTGTCATGGAATATCTGAATTAAGTAGTTTCACTTTCAGATTATCAGATTTTTTGAACTAAACAAGCCTTAGAACAAAGAGTTCTCAACATTTGAATACAGTGGTTTTTTGTCCCCGCATGAAACGGACTCCGTACGTGTGTGTGTCTGTGCGTCCATCCGTGCTTCCGTCTGTCCGTCCGTCCGTCCGTCTGTGTGTGCGTCCGTGTGTGATCAAAATGTTCAATTTGCTACTTCTCTGTCATTTATGAGCCAATTTTGATTCTGTTTGCTTTATATGATAGCACTACATGGGAGCTTTGAAACTTCTACACAGAAGTTCAGTTGTGACCTTTGACCTTGACCGTTGACCTATATTGTACATTTTGCTACAAAATGCTACTCCTTCGCCATTTCTAGCCCGATTTTGATTCCGTTTGCTTTATGTGATGGCACTAGGTGAGAGCTTTAAAACTTCTACACAGAATTTTGACCTTTGACCTTGATTTTTGACGTATATGGTACATATTGCTACAAATTGCTACTTCCGGCGGGACATATACATTTGTATTACGCACGGTGTAATTTCTACTTTTCCTTGTGTTTGAAAGTCTTGGCTTGAATTTCAAATTTGGTAATTTTAGTTGTCTGACATGAGATGACAGGGCTTGACCTTAACTTTTTTTCTAGGAAGCCAGCCGGGCTCCTCAGGGACCTTTTTAGGGAGCCAAATTGAGTTTTAGGGAGCCACGTTTCCCTCAGTTATAATCAGCAGTAGAGGTCTATTACATGTGTTAACCTGGTGGAGAAGATTTCATTTACAATGAGTTGTAGATATGGGTCATTCCATGGGGTTGGGTCTTCTCTAGATTTTCATGTTGTGTAGGGAATAAAAGTCATATTTTGAAAAATTTATCAAATAATTGTCTGTAGTTTGCAGTTATTCTTGAAGAGAAATGTGTGAAGAATTATTTGATGAAAAAAAAAAAACAAGCCTGTGTACAAATTATTTTGTCTATGACTGTTTCACTAATGATGTCCCATGGTTTTTTGTGGTTTATGTTGTGACATAAATATATGCCATTTTCATGGCACTGTAAAACAGGAATATACAACCTTTCAGCATTATGACTATCATAATTAAGAGAGGCAAGGTGACTTCTACAAAGACTATAAGGCACATAAACATTTGTAACAAAATAAGAACACCAGAGCATCTTCAAGCAACCTCATACCTATGTTACAAACGATGTCCATGGCAATTTTTGTTGTAACATAGGTATAGCATGGTTTTACATACACTTCCAATCATAATATGATCAGAAACTTTATTTCTATAATGAGATTAATATTTCAGAAGTATTCTTATCCAAAAATTAGCATCAAAATCCTCCAAATAAACGAGAAAATACGGAACATATCACTGTACTTCAGTGCGATGTCCGGTCTCTTCGTGTAACGTAGGTAAGGAAAGACGCGTCTCGCGATAAAAAGAAGAGCTACTAACTTCAGCAATCGTATTCATGTCACTGGCAGTCCTCCCCCAATGGCAGAAAAACTACTCACAGCCAATATACACCTACCTGGACAGCGCAAGATCTGTTTTTCTGCCGTTGTCCATGTAACGTAGGTACAGGAGTTTTAATGTTTCTGATGTCAATTGGTAAGCTTTTACGCTATTTTACAAAAATAATAACATTTGTCATATTCTGTAACTCTATTAGAGAAAAAAAAACGACATCTAAACCTCTGAACTGGCCAAAAATACTGTTGACGATGATACTGTAGTCCCACATACTGAGATATTTGTTACAGGTTCATGTTCATAATTTTGATCGCCAAATTTTCCGTCCATGCTGGTCTCTGCAAAAGGAGCATATAATTCCTCTCTTAGAAAACCATACAAAAGTATATCAGAGTATTTTCACTGCAATATAAATTTGTTTTACCTCCCAATTATTGTGAATTTTTGGACCCTTTTGTCATAAAGTATCTACCAAGGTAGACGTGCTAGAGTTAGTATTAATCATACTAGTTGGAAAACGTAGATGTCCAGACTGCATCTGAACTAGAGAAATAGAGTTTGCCTTATTTTGCTGGTGATATTGAGGGAACTAGAAGCTGTGAAATTCTTTCTCTTTTACAGATTTACTTCGAAAATGACAATGTTTTCCTTCCAAGATTTCACTGACCTGTTAGATGCTCTGATGAAGTTGTTAACATTTCACAAGGATTCACCATTTCCATTCCATGTTCACCCACTGTGAAGTCTCAAAGCTAAATTGCCAGTGTCCAATTCAGTTTGGGTGGGTAGTGGGTAGGAAAGGCTTCAATAAAATTATGAACCCCAATCAAAATTGGACTATTATTGCTCTACACTATCATTCAAAAAGAGGGCGACAATTTCGATGGGGGATGAATATAAAATAGGGCCTAGTATTATTTTGGGAGTCTATTAAGGACCATAATCGTAACTGTAACCCTGACCCTAGCCCTAACCTTAGCTAGGACACTGGGGGCAGCAACCTGCCCTTCCTAGCTTACATCAAAACAAGTTTATAGCATAGAGTATGAAAATGATATTTTCCTATGTTTTACATGCTATATTATTATTACTATGAATATTTACATCATTTTAAGCATAACCCATTCTTTTTTTTTCAATTTTGGTGGGAGGTACACATGGAACTCTAGCTAATGGGTATGCCAAGAGGTAGAAATGTAAGCAAAATTGTTGAAATTATTTAATTCCACTCATAAACACACAGATACATCAACAGGAATATATAGTCAACCCAGACAAAAATTTTCTTTAAATTTGTTTATTCCATTTCTCTTTACACCTTTTGTTCAGTTTGTTGATGAATCTGCCATGGCTCTTCCTCTGCCACCGCTACGTTTTAAACTACATGAAAGAGTGAAAAGGACACATCCACAGCACTCCACAAACAGAGAGAGGAAACCGACAAAGCAACTCCCAAGAAAAGCGAACGTAACAAACTAGACAAGAAGAAAACTGCACAGAGGGAAAATGGACAGAAGAAAAACAAAAATAGAGGGCTAAACGGACATTGGAGAAAAGAGCAGAAATTAATTTCAAACAAAGAACACGGAGAAGACAAGAAAACTTGTATGATTTCTCTTTACTAGTTTTCTTAGTTGACAACTAGTTGATGATGTTGTTAGTGTATATAAGGTCAAATTGTGTAAAGCTTCACTTTCTTCTTCTTCTTCTGATTAAGTCTGCCTTCTTTCATACCAGAGTTACAAAGAATTGAAGTCTGTGTAACATAGGTATTGTTCCACAGGTGTGCAGTAGATATAATTCCAAAGAACTGTTACAATAGTGTTATTTGTGGGAACATACATAAAGTCTATATGTGTAGGTTTTAACATCTCACACCACAATAAAGGAAATCAGTTGATATGTCGTAGTGTACCTATGTTACAAAGACATACTGTCCGTGTAACATAGGTAGTATACTGTGGGCGAGGTTGTTGACTGAAAACCCCTGATTGTAACAGTAAAATCATGTTTTCACTTGAATACCCATACAAATCACTTGCTTCAACTGTGGTGCTTTTAAGAATATTGTCATTGTGTCACTCTTGATGAAAAAGTTAAACCTTTGATTGAAATTGTTAATGGTTTGTAGAAAAAAACATGTTAATAAAAGTGGCTTGCAGTTGACATCAGAACATACAATCTTACTAATAATGATCTCATGCGTCTGTTAAATGACATGTTGATGTGCTATGGACGAAAAAAATGTGGATGTGTTCATTGTTATCATTTCAGAACACAAAATTATGAAGGATGTCAACAAATGAAGTCCGTGTAACATAGGTATTTTGCCATATCTGTTTACCCATGCTGACTGAAAGTGTGCGAAATAATAAACAGATTTCTAGTGGAATAAGTTGAAGAATGGGAGTAACAAATCAGGGGGAAAAAGGAAATTTCAATTTACCCAACTTGAATTTTCAACTTGTATGTCACAATTTCAGTCCCAACCCCATGGAATTACCCATATAACATGCATTTCTCCATAGACACAAGCCTGAGATACCTTGTTCTTAGTCTCTAACGGGTTTTAGCACAGTCAAAATGTGTCTGCGTGTGTGTGTGTGTGTGTGCCTGTGCCTGCCATGCACCTGCGTGTGTGTGTGTGTGTGTGTGTAGGTGTATTGTGTGGTCCCTCTCCCATTCCCTTCTGTAATTTCTTACCCTGGTCTGTTCATATTGTCTTTCTTTCTCGGTTCTTCTTTTTTTAGCTGCAAGGTCTAGGTTAGAAACATTCATGTCACGCCCACAATCATGTTGATTGATCAGCAGAGCTGCCAAGCTTTGGAAGCACAAATCCGTACTCAGCAGCTAAAAAATCCGTATTTTTCCACCAGAATTCGTATTTTTTTCCATCTCCCTCTTTTTGCTATTTTGAATTAAACTCGTCGACTTATAAGGCTTACAGACTCTAAACATAAAATTACGACACATGCCGAAGTATCGAGCTGGTCACCAGCACGATAAAGAATCCAAACTATGAAATGTTCAGCGTTGATTGATTGCTTTCTCGCAATGCATGTGTACAAGCACACGTGTATGTACCTCCAAACTTGTTGGGCTGGTTATGGAAGCTTCCACTATCTAGCAGGGGAGGGGGAATGCTTTTTCTTCTCAAGAAAGCTTCTGTGTGAGCGAATGCAAAACTCTGTTCGGTGTTTCCAACTATTGTTTACTATAAAACATAATCATGCCTTGTTTTCAGGCTTTTTCATTGTACTGGATTTTAAACATCAGTATTTTCCGAACTTATTCCAATTTCTTTTACCCTGACTGGAATCGAAAAGTCTGCTATAACAATGATCGCAAAATGCCGCGCCGTGTGTGGTTTGCGCCACTGTGCAAACACGTGGTTTCACTTTCAAGTTTAAAGGAATGCGCCATGTGCTCCAGCCTAAAAGGTTACTGCAAGTTCGATGGATCGAATGCGCCATAGCTGAGCTGAATGGCTTGTTTATGGTAAACATGCAGTTTACATTCGATACGAAGAAGTCATTACGTCTTTCATGAGGAAAAACATACAAAACAAACAAACAAAAAACACCTACGAACGAATGCTGATAGCCAAAACTTTGAAAAATAATAAGCAGTTATGATGAGCATGAACTGAAATTGTCAATTGTCATGATTTTTCTGTCTAACCAGGTGATGACTGCTACTCATAGTGAATTTGTCTGGGCATACGAGACCTTTTAAGTATTTCTGTGATTGCCTTTTTAATTGACTGATTAATCGATCCTTTTTTTATTTTTCAGGCAACATAAGATATTCGATTACGTACACTATATTCGACTGTTTGATGTTTCCTACTATACCCCTTGTAAAAAAATACCATGGTTTGACTATGAGGCATAACCATGGTTTTACATTGGATTCATCCATGGTTTAACCATAGTGCAATATGGTTTGATTATGGTCAAACCATGGTGCACTAATGTTTAACCATAGTTTAACAATAGTTAAACAATAGTGCACTATGGTTAAACCATGGTATCTACAGTTAAACCATAGGTTTAGCATGGGTTAACCATGGTAACCATGGTTTAAAGGTGGTAAATTGGAACGCACTTACCATGACATTACTGTGGTATTACCATGGTCACTACTGTGGTTCTACAGTACCAAAACCATGGTTAAGAAAAAGTAAAACCATTGTTAAGTAAGTGTGAAACCATGGTTAAGAAATGGTGAAACTATGGTTAGGAAAAGATGAAACCATGGCAAACTTATGGTTTAACCATAGTGCAATATGGTTTAATTATGGTCAAACCATGGTGCACTGGTGTTTAACCATAGTTTAACAATAGTTAAACAATAGTGCACTATGGTTAAACCATGGTATCTACGGTTAAACCATAGGTTTAGCATGGGTTAACCATGGTAACCATGGTATAAAGGTGGTAAATTGGAACGCACTTACCATGACATTACTGTGGTATTACCATGGTCACTACTGTGTTTCTACCAAGCCAAAACCATGGTTAAGAAAAAGTGAAACCATGGTAAAGGAAGTGTAAAACCATGGTTAGGAAATGGTGAAACTACAGTTAGGAAATGGTGAAACTACGGTTAGGAAAAGATGAAACCATGATAAACTCATGGTCTAACCATAGGGCAATATGGTTTAATTATGGTCAAACCATGGTGCACTAGTGTTTAACCATAGTTTAACAATAGTGCACTATGGTTAAACCATGGTATCTACGGTTAAACCATAGGTTTAGCATGGGTTAACCATGGTAACCATGGTATAAAGGTGGTAAATTGGAACGCACTTACCATGGCATTACTGTGGTATTACCATGGTCACTACTGTGTTTCTACCAAGCCAAAACCATGGTTAAGAAAAAGTGAAACCATGGTAAAGGAAGTGTAAAACCATGGTTAGGAAATGGTGAAACTACGGTTAGGAAATGGTGAAACTACGGTTAGGAAAAGATGAAACCATGATAAACTCATGGTCTAACCATAGGGCAATATGGTTTAATTATGGTCAAACCATGGTGCACTAGTGTTAAACCATAGTTTAACCATAGTTAAACAATGGTGCACTATTGTCAAACCATGGTAACCACGGTTAAACCATAGGTTTAGCATGGGTTAACCATGGTAACCATGGTTTAAAGGTGGTAAATTGGAACGCACTTACCATGACATTACTGTGGTTTTACCATGGTCACTAACTTGTGTTTCTACCGTGCCCAAACCATGGTTACGAAGAAGTGAAACCATGGTTAAGGAAGTATAAAACCATGGTTAGGTAAAGGTGAAAGTTTGGTTAGGAAAAGATGAAAACATGGTTTTACAGCTGCCAAACCACAGAATTACAACCCAAATCACGATACAACCATGATCCATTGTACATAGTAAACCCACTATTTAACCACAGAGCAATATCATAGAAAAATGTATTTTTAACTACAGTTGTATTTCACAAGTACTTTGAGAAACCATGGGGAAAATTGGTTGGAGAAATATATTTTTCCACAATTGCTTTGCTATTTGATGAATAATGAGCAATAAATAGCACAGTAGAGTCTTCACATAAAGTGATGAAATAAAAATATTTTCAGTAAATTACCTGGAGCAGAATAATAATTCTTACAATTCCTATACATATGTATTGTGATACAGTACATTTGTAAACATGTATATGAACCTGGACTCTGAAACAGGAGAAAACCAATTCTCTATTATTTTCCTTCTAGCTATAGTCTAAAAAATATGTACAGCTGTATTTAAAAACTGACTTCCATGTGTGTGTTGGTGGATGGGTGCAGATTGTAAGTGTTAATTGATTCACTGTTTAATAAAAGAAGCTATATGTAGCAACGAGTAGGTCGATGCTCTTACCAGCATTGACTTTCACACAGCCAAAGCTCTCCCCAAAACATACATGTATATCCAATACACTATGGCCAAATTGAGGAAACCAATAATTCCCAATTTTTATGGCCTAGTCATGTGTATTCCTCTGAACATGCAGAAGTCAAACATTGCCCAATTTGATGCGCTTTTTCAGTCAAAACTGACTGACTGGAGTTGACTGTACTGTCATTAGCATTTAAAGGCACATAGACCCGGTGATTTGCTTGCGTACACGACGCACGGCACAAGCTTCCTTGAGAGACCTGTGCTATCGACTCCTCTTTATCGTTAGCGTACATGGCGCACGGCACAAGCTTCCTTGAGAGACCTATGCTATCGACTCCTCTTTATCGTTAGCGCTTACGCTTTGACCCATTTCCATGAGTCCGAAGTAGTCCAATCCACTCAATCCTCTGAAGTCAAACAAAGAAGCATGCACCCTGGCATTCAAATTCTACGGACTGTCTGACACGCAGAGAAGACAATGAAGGCAACATTACCTAGCAACACCTACGCGCTTTACCGTTGACGACAGCTCAATTTCGGCAGTCTTTGTATCAATGCTAATGGTGATCGGCACTCTCATCCAAAAGCGCTGCAGCAACTACCGGGTCTAGGCACCTTTAAAATAAGAAAGTACACAAGGGTAGAAACAGTCAATTATGATTATACATTCAAAAGTTATTTTTCAGCAGCTGGGTGTGAGAAGTCAAAGTATCATACAAATATCACATTATTTCCAGTTGCAAAACTGTAGGTTTATGTAAACAAATCAATGAAGAAAATGTACTCTTACTGAACCTCAGTCAACAAATAAGACATAAGAATGCACATGTGCTCACTTTGCTGTTACGTTTGAAAAGTAGCTTTTTATTGCTTCATGAGCAGCATCTTGACTGTACGTAGGTATGGCTTATTGCCAGTCACATGATTTAAAACTATAACAATATCACCTACAAAGAATTAGTTGGATAATTAAATACAGTGTACATATATTAGTGCATGTTTGATGTACATGATCATTTGTAGCTTTGTATAGATAATGCAAATTTGGACTTAAGTGACACCAGGAGCACTGGACAACAGAACAAAACAGCATCAAAAAAAAAAAAAAATTATCTAGCAACCAACAGTCCTGACATGAGAGCATACATGCACACTTCACATGCTTTGAAAACTGTCCTTGTACTTCTACTGTCCAAGACTATCCAGCAGTAAGCTTTGGTGCAACTTCTGGATGAGGCTTCGCAGGAACTAGGTCTTGATATAGCTTGGTTAGTGTGCCCTTTGTTGTTGTGGAGCCTTGAGATGTCCTTCTTTTGCAACCGTGAGCCGTGAGAATTTTCTTGGGAAGATCACTCCTGCAACGAACTGAGAATTTATTCATTTCGCTATTATTTTTTTAAAATAATAATAACATGTAGTACGTGTTAAACTCTACTTCAAATACTCAACACACAGAATTCTTGCACAGAATAGCTACCTTGCAAAAAACATAAGAAGAATGGGATTAGATTGATGTGGTACACCTAGCCATCATTTCATCACTCTAATGTGCTGGAGAGATACTGTTTAAAATACAGTGTACTTTTACAATCATTTTAACCCCTAAGTGCCACATACAATTTACAGGTGAAGCCATTACGTTCAACATTCCATATCATGTATTGTGCACAAATTGCCTAGAGTAATTTGATGTTTTTCAAAAATTGATCACATTCTATTTTAAGCAGGTTGCCAATATTTTAGGATGCTGCATAGCATGCTGCTGGTATTTGAGGATGTTGCACAAGAATTTGTGTATGCTGCAGTGTAATGCTCAAATTCCTCATGAACCACACTAATAATGGGTTGAAAAAAAGAAAGAAACAAAGAAAGAAAGAAAGAGGAGTATCTTACCCTTGATGACATGGAAAAGCGGGAGAAAGTATGACATCAGTAGATGACTTCTCTGCACCAGAATTCAGCCAGGAGGATGCCATACACGTATCAGCACTGCATGTACTTGTACCCATGAAAGGAGCTAGCTAGGGGACAGCCTGATCGATGGTCATGGGTGGACTTCAAGTCTTCTATGGAGAAACCTTCTCGTGTCAGCCACTGGCACAATCAATCATTGATTCTGATGAGGAAAAAAAAAATAACACAACATAACGATAATAGTGATGATTGAGAGAAGTGAAATAAGGTTAGGCAGAAAAATCACACAGGAAAATGATGTAGTACATACAAAATACAGCATTGGATGATTTAAAGTTTGGTGCTTGTGCTAGCTCCCAAATGACTGCTGGAATAAAAGACTCCCAAATATTCTACAATGTCGCATAGCATGCTGCTGGTTTTTGAGGATGTTGCACAAGAATTTGGGTATGTTACAGCGATATGCTCAAATTCCTAGTGAACCATACTGGGTTGAAATAAAGAAACAAAGAAAAAGGAATACCTTCTCCTTGATGACATGGTCAAATGGGAAAAAACATGACATCAGATGATCCACTTCTTTGCACCAGAATTCAGCCAGGAGGATGCCATGTACACATATTGATGTAAATCAGCGCTGCATGTGTATTTGTACCCATGAAAGGAGCAAGCTAGTGGACAGCACGATCAATGGTCATGGATGGACCTCAAGTCTTCTATGGACTGCAAGTCTTCTATGGAAACACCTTCTCACATCAGCCACTTGCACAGTCAATCTTTGATTCTGATGAGGAAAAAAAAACACACAACATAACAATAATACACCTATTAATGATTGAGAGAAGAAAAATAAGGTTAGCCAGAAAAATCACACAACAATCCGTTAGGTGAATGATATACTGGTATAACATACAAATTACAAAATACAGCATCCTTTGCCATTGGGGGATTTCAAGATCAGTGCTAGTGCTAGCTCCCAAATGACTGACTTAAACTGAGCTCCAACACCGACGGTCGGATTAACTAAGCGATACTTATCAAAGTTATTGATCCCCAGCAATAGGTGTTGGAATCGCAGCATCGCAAGGTCCGTGAGAATCGCACGACAAAAAGTGATGGCGCATGATTACACTCGAATATTAAAAGATGCAGGACTGCTTAGTTTTTAGACACAAAGTGAGGAAGACAGACTAAAATGCCCCAAATTTCAACCATTCTTCAAAACACAACTTAATATTTAATTTTATGCTTCCAGGCTCAGATTTATGAAGCCACATGCTCGTGTAGGGCCTACGCTTCGTGGCGTGGGTGACCATTGCATTAGCATAAAATGTACATGCTACAGGCCTAACTCTTACACTACGAAATGGCGGAGCTAGGTTCAGCAGACGACATTCTTTGATTTCAACACCAAGCCCAGCACTTGACCGAAAGATTGGTCTGTATCTCGTCAACGGGGATATGTTCCACAGAGCAGAAACTGCATCTGGCTTTACGGATCCCCTCCTATAGACATAGTCTGGAGGTAGAGAGCCATAAGTAACGTCAAAAAAAAAAAATGAAAGACTCCTCCTTTGGACAGACGAATCTTTCACAAGTTTGCCCAGCACCAGCAACCAGAAATTTATGACATATTTTTGAGGTCATCCTACCAGCACCTACGGACTTCAAGTTCACTTCAGTTTTATCGCCAGTGCCAGTGGCTGCCAGTGCTTAAGTTAGTGCTGAGACACAATCAAAGAGTATAGAAGCTAAGAGGGCGTACTCTCGCGACTTCGCACGCAAACGGGTGTAGTACGGCATGGAGCGGGAGCCCAACATGGAGCAAGTTTGTGTTTGAGCTGACAAATGCCACCTATCTCTTTCTCTCTCCCTCCCGAAACATAGTTTGGTCTACCTACTTCAGCTCAAACTTTGTGGGCCTGCAGATTGCGATTGGAAAGTAAATGACATTTTTTTTCAAATACATTTCATGGTTAGACAGGAATGATACTTCTTTACGACAAAACAAGATTCTAAGTACATACATCGGTACATATCTTCCCCTGTATGCCCCCTAAAAAGGGGAAAAATGAAAGGGAGACAGAAATACGAGGACCCAGTGATACGGCACTGATATCATGATCGCGTAATATACAGTACGCCCTCTAATCAATCTATCGGTCTGTTGCTTTCAATGGTGGAATGGCGTCCGTATTTCGCCCATGAGCGTACTAGTTCGCAGGAGTAAGCCCTTGTGTCTTAGCGTAGCTTCTACTGATACTCTTGATTCACTGGAGCAGTTACCACTAGAAGTCCCAACAGAGTTAGCAGAAAATAGTGTTGTTGATGTAGCTTGCACCGAACCTGATATCACCACCCAATATGAGGTAGGCCTATGCCTACTAACATTGTTAGGGATTACGCCTAACTGTTAGAACTACCGACTACCGTCTTGTTAGCAAGACCAGACGCTGTTAGAGTACGCTGTGCGAATAAATTATAGCCTGTCGCTACTACTACTAGTAGGGTTGGGGGTACCACGTATCGTCACCCTAAGGATCTGTAGCTTGTTTATTCTAAAATTAACACAAATCCGCCTAATTCTTACCTCAAATATGCCATAAATACTGCAGTTTTGAATGTCGTGACCGTCTCGTTGATTATGAATCTCCGTTTTAAAATAGCGCAATTTTAGCACGTGCGTTTCGTTTTCTTCGCGCAGCTAAAAAGGGAACCTTGCGATCGGCACCCCCTAACCTCCATAGGTATACACGTGAATTTCACAGCATAGGTAATACACGTGAATTTCACAGGCCATATAGGTAATACACGTGAATTTCACAGCCATGCGTCGTTACTGAGCGGATGTGTAATTTTTAGCTTGGTTTGTTTGAGTTTGATTTTCGTTTCTTCGTTTTTATATGAATAGCTCATGACACTTAATCCCGCGCATACCTTTTCGTTCTATAGTGACTATACGCAAACAGCCATGATGATACGCAGGGTGCCGATGGGAAGGTGCCCTGCCGATAGGTGGTGCCCCAACCATACTAGATCTACACACTGTCTACAGCGACTGGGTTGTGTATAAACGAATCTGCGTAGATAACTTGTAGAATTTACGTGACACAGTAACACTAACAGTTCAGTACATATACAGTAGCTGAGTTAGAACAACTCATTCCAAACTCTTGAGCTGTCATGTCATACTCTCACACTCACTGACTCAGTCACACTTTCAGATACAGAACAGTCTACTGGACTGGTTATCCCCACTTGATACGATCATGCGAAATTTGCACAGCAGGGGCAGGGCCGCTGCCGGCCCCGGGTCGGTCGGGACAATTCAATGCAAATCTCGCTGGTAATCAATGGTAATTATTTTAGCTAAGATTAGGTCTACTAATAATGTATTAAAAGTTACGTTGACCAACCTTCCTCGAAGAATCCCAAAGGAGCAGTTCCTCTTTTTCTTAGGGGCCGTTTGCTAGCCATTTCTGAAAATATCAGATGGTTCGTACGTCGAGATGTTTGACTCCGGTCAGAGATCATCACGAAAGAGCGTTTGAAATGATGAACAGCAAATTGTAGCCGTGTGTGTGGTTTTTGAGCGCGGTCGACGGTCGCGGACTAACGGTTCAGCAGTATCGTACATTATACACGTAAGGTTCAATCAGCGACAACAACAACACGCACATGACCTCTTACGTTACATTATTATCAAGAAAACTTGTAATCATTAATTTTTTGGTTTTGAATAAAAAAATATATGTTTAAAACTTCTTTTGTTGCAAATTAAATTTTTTTTAATGTGTCAATATTTTTTTTGTGCTCCATATATTTTAAAATATATTTTTGTTGTAATCTTTGGTACGAACGACCCTCATATCAACAACCCGGATCTCCCATTCATCGTACACAACTACTACACGCCGATTGCGTTCATAGTTTTCTATTGTTGTGTGTACATGTCAAAGCTACGGGGAACGAACGGGCGGCAATGGGTTACTACCTTTTTTTTATTTTTTCACGAGTATGTAATCTCATTTAAGGTTTTTTACGTGCTTTATTCCGTAGTGAATAGATGTTGCATTTTAGGAATGCTGTAAATCAACCAAGTGAAGCAGCTTTTTGTTTGCAATGGTAAGACTACTGTTTGTTTACATAATCCTGTTGAAGCCAAACGGGTGCGGGTGGTTGCGTTAGATCGAATGTCCGTCATGACTTGCATTGGCATTGCGGCCATCAAATTATGAGTTTTCATATTGATTTTTGTGATCGACATCATTCAATAATCATAGTGCACGTGGTTTAAACTTTGGTAAAACAAAAAGTTAACCATGGTTTAATAACCACTGTTCTTAGGCCACCATACAAGGTTCCATGGTTAGAAATTCTAGAATATGGTTTTTCTGCACTCTATATCTGATCAGCAATGAACCACGGTTGAAACCATTGTTAAAAAATAACCACTTTTTCAACCGTGGGTAAACAAAAGTAAAACCACGGTTTTATAACCACTGTTCTTATGAGCTATCATACAACCATGGTGAAAATCATGGCTTTTTAACCGCCTCTTCACTATCATGAAACCACGGTTCGTAGAACCAATCAATGTTTCATAACCATCCTTTGCACATCACACTATGATAAAACAATGGTTCAAATCCTGGTGTAGCTATGACCATCCTTTTCCTTGCTAAAATGGAATTTGAACGATTGTTTAAAACCGTTGTTTTCACACTTTTGTTAAACCACTGTTAAAGTCATGGTTATATAGCCTAACCATCATTTTTTTAACTATGATAAAACCATGGTTAATATAATCATGGTTAATAGCCATCGTTTTCAACCTTTGTAAAACGAAAGTTAAACCATGGTATTATAACTAGTGTTTTTGTGCTATCATAAAACCACGGTTAAAATCATGGTTTTATAACTATTGTTTTTACACTATCATAAAACCATAATGAAATCATGGTTTTATAACGATGGTTTTCAACCTTAGTAGAACGAGAGTTACACCATGGTTTCCTAACCATTGTTTTTATACTATTGTGAAACCATGGTTACAACCATTGTTATATTATTATGTTATTTTTACCAAAGTAGAACGATAGTCTTGTTGTGGTTTTCTCACCATTGTTTTTTGAATTTCTTAAAACTGTGGTATAACGATAATTTTTTAACCATGGTTTTCATACACTTTCATTAAACCACTGTTAGAGCCATGGTTATATAACCATCATTTTTTAACTATGATAAAACCATGGTTAATATCATGGTTAATACCCATCATTTTTAACCTTCGTAAAACGAAAGTTTAACCATGGTATTATAACTAGTGTTTTTGTGCTATCATAATACCATGGTTAAAATCATGGTTTTATTACTATCTTTTTTACACTATCATAAAACCATGATGAAATCATGGTTTAATAACGATGGTTTTCAACCTTAGCAGAACGAGAGTTACACCATGGTTTCCTAACCATTGTTTTTATACTATTGTGAAACCATGGTTACAACCATTGTTATATTATTATGTTATTTTTACCAAAGTAGAACGATAGTCGTCTTGTGGTTTTCTCACCATTGTTTTTTGAATTTCTTAAAACTGTGGTATAACGATAATTTTTTAACCATGGTTTTAAAACACTTTCATTAAACCACTGTTAGAGCCATGGTTATATAACCATCATTTTTTAACTATGATAAAACCATGGTTAATATCATGGTTAATACCCATCATTTTTAACCTTCGTAAAACGAAAGTTTAACCATGGTATTATAACTAGTGTTTTTGTGCTATCATAATACCATGGTTAAAATCATGGTTTTATTACTATCTTTTTTACACTATCATAAAACCATGATGAAATCATGGTTTAATAACGATGGTTTTCAACCTTAGCAGAACGAGAGTTACACCATGGTTTCCTAACCATTGTTTTTATACTATTGTGAAACCATGGTTACAACCATTGTTATATTATTATGTTATTTTTACCAAAGTAGAACGATAGTCTTGTTGTGGTTTTCTCGCCATTGTTTTTTTAATTTCTTAAAACTTTGGTATAACGATGATTTTTTAACCATGGTTTTAAAACACTTTCATTAAACCACTGTTAGAGCCGTGGTTATATAACCATCATTTTTTAACTATGATAAAACCATGGTTAATATCATGGTTAATACCCATCATTTTTAACCTTCGTGAAACGAAAGTTTAACCATGGTATTATAACTAGTGTTTTTGTGCTATCATAATACCATGGTTAAAATCATGGTTTTATTACTATCTTTTTTACACTATCATAAAACCATGATGAAATCATGGTTTAATAACGATGGTTTTCAACCTTGGTAGAACGAGAGTTACACCATGGTTTCCTAACCATTGTTTTTATACTATTGTGAAACCATGGTTACAACCATTGTTATATTATTATGTTATTTTTACCAAAGTAGAACGATGGTTTTGTCGTGGTTTTCTCACCATTGTTTTTTTAATTTCTTAAAACTGTGGTATAACAATGATTTTTTCACCATGGTTTTAAAACCGTCGTAAAATGAAAGTTTTATCATGTTATCATAACTATGGTATTTTAACAATGGTATTACCACACTTTCGCCACACATTTACCATGGATATGAATTAAAAATCATGGACTACCATCGATCCATTGTAAAACCGTCCATAACCATGGTTATACCATAGTTACGGTTGTAAAACCATGGTTTTTTTTTATAAGGGACGCCAAAAGAAAGGTTATAGAATCACGATATCTTTGCAATGATTCCTTTAATTCAACTAATGAGCTGGTTCTTCGATCGATATTTCCAGGATATTTACACGCTGTTTATTCCAGTGCGCGCATTCTTTCGTCTGGCACGCACCTGGTTGTGGCACCTGCTTTTGTGGAAATTTCCACAAGGGGAGATGGGTGGGTGTCAAGTTTCTTCGAGCCGCAGAGACTGCATGTATTCAGTATTTCACACTCTCTTCGCTCTAATTTATTGTCATTCGTGCTTTCCCCTTATTCTTTGCTGATATCGAACATTTAGATTTAACTTTACGAAGGTTGGTAGATCGTTGATCTTTTTGTTGTGAGGTGTGTGTAATTTCTTTTTTTATCATTCTTTGGAGGGGGAAGATGAGTGTGAAGGGGGAAAGAAGAATAAGAGGAAAGTGAAATAAAACGAAAGGCACGTACATTCACAGTAAGCCGTCTTTTTATACCAGCAGTTTTCATCACCATAATAGACATCACTCAGATCATTTTAGCCTTTTCCTATCAACATTAAGAAACGTGCATAGTCCCTCGGGATAAACACCGAGAAAAATAAATAACAAATACAAATACACCTCCCAACAACACAAATATTTAGAAAAGACAACACATGTCGCTTCGATTCGAAAAAGTATTGCTGCAAATCGGAGAAATCGCCATTACGAAAATAACAGTGCGAGACACTTGAAAGAATTATGTTTAAATATTTCAAAGTATAAAGAGAACGGATAAAGTGATATAAAATGGAAGAAATCGTACCAAACGAGGTGTGAGAAACGACAGAAATGGAACGATATGTTTAGTAGTAGGATAAGGCCCTAGCAAAAGTTTGCAGCACCAAAAGCTACGCAAAAATTTATACACATCGGAAACTCGGTATTGCGACGAGATCCTTGGGATCGTCAAGAAACGATACAAAACAAAGGAAATTAATTCATTTTGACCGGAAAATAGTTTGCTATAAGTATTCTGTTATATGAGATCTCCTTCAATAGGCCTAGAAATACATCAAGTTTCCACGATACTCGCGGGAAATAAAGCTTGAACGCTTTTCACCTGCACATACTGCAGTGCACATCAATACACGAACAGAAACTCACCTCTTCCTTGCAGAAAAATGATGCAATAACGTTACAAAAAACACACACAACACTCTAAAAATCATTTTGTATTTGGGAGGCAAGGGAAAAGCGGAAGAAGTAGAGAAAAAGAAGCAGATATTGCATAACGGAGCGCTTCTACCCCGACTCAAAACAAAATAAGGTACTGTTTCAGCTGGCTACAGTGTGTAGCTTACTCACGCTCCCCAGCCGGCCACACACATAGGGATACCACGGCGATCGATGTAAACATCCAGGGTCTGTAGGCGACAGGGATTCAGGCGTGCGAAGTTCCGTTCGGTGTACACAGTACGCAAGCAGCGAATTGCGTGTGCGCATAGTCTATATTGCAATTGCAGGGATAATAACTTAATTCGGGCGTCAGGGCTCGCTGCGCGCGCCGGGGCCGCTCGCCATTGATCACGCTCGTCAATTGAATTCTAGTGTGATTGTGTACGGTAAAACTAAATTCTGTGTTCAAACGTGAGGCTATACGGCAAAAAAACTTGAGGAGCCAGCCGGGCTTTTTTCATACATTTCTAGGGAGCCCGTAGCGATTCTGTGGAGCCAATGGTCCCCTGGCTCCCGCTAAGGTCGAGCCCTGGATGACTACCTACATACAAGTATGTTTGTAGAAATGTATTGTGAACAAGATGTCACATGCTTATTTTCCTCTTCAAATCAACCTTTTCCAATGCTTGAGGTAAAAGCTGATGAGTATATCGATGTACAATGTAGTTTCCGACATTTTCTGCAACAAGTTTACAATTCACATGTTGAAAGTGAGAAATCTAGTTGTTTTTCTTTTTGTATGCCACAGAAATAGTGCACCAGGTATCCATCATATGTATTTTGCCATGATTTTTTTTTTCTATAAAGGTAAATTATACCCAAATATAATGGATTGCGTGAATGCAGCAATTCTAGTAGCATGCATCAGTGAGGAAAATTGGACATTCCATTCCAAAGTAATTAATTTTTGTACTTCCTGTACCACCATTACTGGATGATAAGACTGTTCATAACATCACTGTAGGGCAATACTATAAAGAAGATAATGTGAGAGAGCGCTTGACTGACACTTTATGTACCTTTTTCAGAAAGCAAGGAGAATACATGTAATATCAACCGTAGCATGTGCCAGTAATAAGTTGAGAGAATGTGTGTTTTTCATTTAAAAAATAAAATAAATGTTGTGGTATTCTCAGTATATTTTCTTTACATTATATGTCATCCTGCAGTGACAATGAGAACTGATGTAGTCTTCTCATCCAGTACTGATAGCACAGAACTTTTTTTTTTTTTTTAATGAAAGCTTTGAATGGATTGTCTGATTTTCCTCAAACTAATATGTTCTACTCAAGTTGCTGCATCAGCTTAATCCACATTAATATATTTGGGTATTCCCTGTTCTAAAGCAAATTTTGCAGTGTGAATTATTTTCATGAAAAATTTGCAACAGGCCGGAATATTCATGCCCTACTCCAAATGTACATGATTGTCCAAATGAAAAATCACTAGCTTTGGCTCTTGACAAAAAAAGAAAACAATTAACAGCTGTATTTCTTATTCCATTGTTGTACATGTAGTTCTTTCTTTAAATGAAACAAATCACTAACTTGGCTTTGAAGTCCCAATTTGCAAAAATTCAGTCACAAAATATGTGATATGTAATATACTTTCCATTTATCTACTAGGGAAAAGGTGGAGGAGATTGGTTTTGTCATTTTTTATCCGATTTACAGATGAGAAAGAAAGAATATGCTTGTGAGAACACTATAAAATATTGGTTGGTTGCTGTAGCAATGCTTAAATGCTGCTGTGGCAGTTGATCTGTACAATTTTGTGATCTACGTGCACATATTGACTGAAATGGTTGTTTTTTTCTTGTTTAGGATGAGCACTCTTTTACAGAGGATGAAGAGGAGAAGCTTGAAGGAGCTCTTGATCTCGAAAGAAGTGAACTTGAGTTGGTCCTAGAGACCACAGCCTTCATTCTAGAACAGGTCAGAACCTTGTCAAAATGACTGACTTTGTAACAGTCTGAAATGTGTCATGTATCACACTCATTATGCATTGAATTTAACTTACCATTTCTCCCAAGATACAACTGTACATGTGTATGACTTTTTCCTGTAAATCTAATCTGTGGCAAACTGTATCTGAGCAAGAAGAATGTAAGCATGCCTTTTACCTCCAGGAGAATGACAATAGATCATGTTGAAATTGGCCTCATATTACCCATTAAAAGTAATTGTAATTGCTAGATGCCTCCAACCATTTTTGTTTGCAACTAGAATATGACCCTAATAGACTTACAGTGCAATTACAGGCTGAGCCAAACAGTGACCAGTGAGCTACAGATCATTAAAAAAGGAAATACAGGATGACTTTCAGTACCATCAATACCTGATCAAAGTATTCCAGGTTTTAATTAGGGAATATTATAACAATGCAATTTATTTCTTCCAAATTTCATCGTCGTAGAGCAACCATCGATTGTCCTTATGAATGTCCTTGTCATTAATCTTAACAGGCTGCGTATCATCTGGCAAAACCTGGTGTCCTTAGTCAACAGCTTCAAAGCATTCACTTGAGCGAAGAAAAGGTTTGTTTGTCAGACAGGACAGTTATAGTGATGCCCTTTTATTTCACAAGGCTTAAAAACACACATAATCTTTATCAATTTTGTGTCTTAATTATACCCCTGCCACACATATTGTGAAGGGGGTATATAGGAATCACCGTGATGTTGGTCAAGCGGGCGGTCGGGCGGTCAGTCTGTTGCAAAATCTTGCGCCGCAAACTCCTCCTACAGTTTTGAAGCAATTTAAATGAAACTTAGGGTAAATGATGATATTGAGGTATAGATGTACAAGACATGTTTTTTGTGTTTGTGGGACAATGCATTGCCATGGTAACCATAATTTTACCAAAACCTTGTGGATTGAATAACTTCCATAGTATTTAAGCAATCAATTTCAAAATTGGTATCTATGATGATCTATAGGTGTAGTTGTGCAAGACACTCTTTGTGTTTGTACTTGACAAAACGTTGCCATGGTAACCGCATGTTTTCTTCGAAATCTTGTGGAGTGAACAACTTCCACAGTTTTGAAGCAATTGAAATCAAATTTGGTAGGCATTATGGCCTTGAGGCATAGATGTGGAACACAAAATTGTTGTGTTTGTCGAACAAAGCATTGCCATGGTAACCATAATTTACCAAAACCTTGTGGATTGAATAACTTCCACATCATTCAAGCAATTAAGGTCAAATTTAGTATGTACATGATCGGGAGGTGTAGTTATGCAAGACACCAATGTGTTGATATAAGAAAAATGTGTTGCCATGGTAACCACTCATTTTTGTATCAAATTGAACCATTTAATCTATGAAGGTGAAATTTGGTGTGTATGATGCTCTTTAAGTGTAGTTTTGCAAAATGTCCTTTGTATTTGTATTGGACAGTGCATTGTCATGGTAACCACATTTTTTTTTCTTTAAATCCTGTGGAGTGAACTTCTTCCACAGTTTTCAAGCAGTTGAAACTAAATTTGGTAGGCATTATGGCCCTGAGGTATAGATATGGAACACATAATTTTTGTGTTTGTCACACAAACCATTGCCATGGTAACCACAATTTTACCAAAACCTTGCAGATCGAATAACTTTTCCATCATTCAAGCAATTAAAGTCAAATTTAGTATGTATCATGATCTAGAAGTGTAGTTTTGCAAGACACCAATGTCTTAGTATAAGGAAAATGTGTTGCCATGGTAACCACTCATTTTTGTATCAAAGTAAACCATTCAAGCTATGAAGGTCAAATTTGGTGTGTATGATGGTCTTTAAGTGTAGTTATGCAAAAAAATCCCTTGTGTTTGTATCAGACAATGCATTGCCATGGTAACCACACTTTTACCCGAACGTTGTGGAACCAACTGTTACCATAGCACTCAAGCAACTGTGGTCACATTTTGTTTGTATGATTGCCCTCATGACATCACATACTATAAAGCAACACTAAGGGCGTGGGTATTTATCACCTTCAGTGATAATTCTAGTTATAATTTGAAGATTCATTGATCACTTTTGCTAAATAATTAGATTTTTGCTGTTTAACTGTGTGGCTGAATGTAAAAACTTTTCCGATGTGAATATAGTGACACAGTTGACGTAGCATGACATATGAATGCTAAGGAGCAGTTGTTTTTTGTAAAATTTGACAATGATGACACATTTTGATATTGTTTACATTGAATTTACTCTGTTGTATCTTGTACTGGATGTTAACCGTACTGTACTCTAGAAGGTGAAACACACAAGACGGTAGGGAAATTTGCAGGAAATATTGTTATGTTATTATATTATTATATTATTTGTAAATATTTAAAAACACAATGAATGTTATTGGTCATTAAAAAGAAAAGAACCTTGTGCATAATAGATTTTACATTTTTTGGTACCGTTAATTTTCCCTCAAAATTGCACATGGCTATGTTTCAGGCGTCCCTGTTTGCCAAAGTCTGGACAGCTACAGGCAAAGGTGTGGTGGAAAAGTTGAGGAAGCGAACATTGGCACTGAAGCAGGTAAATCACATGGCTGGTACTCAGGTACAGGTACTCTGTTTAGAACTCATTATGGGAACACAAGCACATTGTAAAATGGCAAATCTACATACATAATTTATGTAGGCCTACCAATGTGCCTTGACAATAGGCTAAAGAAAAAAACTACATACCTGGTAGATGTCATGATTGCCTGTCTCAGGCATCATCCTGGCAAGTTAAACAAGATACTACTATAATTTACTGTTTTATGCTAGTGTATGTCCATGTGCATATGTGATCTTGTGTTTGTGTGTATGTGTGTCATTGTGTTGGCATAGGTGTGAGAGAAAGAGCATATGCTTATTTTTACTGTAATATAAGGACCTTATTGCTTCATTTGTGTTTGATAACCGGGATTTGCCAGTTTGCATAGTATGACATGCCAGGTGTTCTCACATCTCCATTCAATAAGCTCTATGATAGACCAGAGGGAATATGGTATTGATTGAAATGCATTTCACTGATTTCATACAGGCAGATGATCACACTGGCTGCATGACTTGTTTCATTTATTACACTGGGATATTTTGTTACATGTGTTGCTTTTCTCCTTTCCCCAAAACATTTGGATAACTCTGTGTTGAAGAGTTATAGTAGATTTATGCAGCACACACTGACATGTGTCATGCAGGGGCGGATCCGGGAATTCCGTAAATGGGAGGCGCCTTTACAAAATCAAAGGGGATGGCTATGGCATGCCTGTACAGTGACGGGGCGATCGTTACCGGGCCGTTAACAATCGCCCCATCACTGTACAGACATGCTAACCTGGAAACATTAAACTGCACATTATATTGAATGTGAGACCATTCTGAAGCAAATAATTTTCACACAACAATAGATATATAATGTACTCTTAAATGAACCCCACAAGGCTTGGAGCAATCACCCCCAGCATTCCCACTGAACCCACTGATCAGTTACTAGCCATCCCCTTTAAGCATGAAACCCCCCCCCCATTTTTTTCTTTTTATTTCTTTTGTTTTAACAAAGAATAAAGATGGGGCATGGGCCCGATGTGCTTCCTTCTGGATCCACCACTGTGATGTGTACTAGCATTCGATGTATTGCACCCTGAATTAGCATTATAACCAATCACAACATCTGTCAAATGACATTAAAGAGGGCTGTTTTCTGTTGAAATTTATAACAATGATAACAATACAGAATTACTGCTACCATAGCAATGATATGGCAAACCAGTCAGCTAGGGATTATGACATCACTTCTCCATCTACCATCTTTGGTTATTGTCATAATTATTGTATCTTTGGGATATGTCACAATGTTGATACTATGTACCTACATATGTACTATATATCAATGATTTCTAGCTGAGGCAAATTGAGAAGCAGATTAATTTAACTCTTAATGTGCCAGGCCCAAAACCCCTAACGTGCCAGGCCCAAAACCCCTAACGTGCCAGAGGTTTTTACCTAACGCCAGAATGTTTCGAAACTGGACTGACAATGAAATTTAAAACCGCTATATCTGAAACTATTGACTGTTTTGAATTCAGTTCTAAACAACATATATCAAGAAATGTTTGTTCTTTTGTGTCATGTAGTCAGTTTGCCATATCTATCTGAACCTGATATATTGCAGAAATAATTGATACATCAAAAATATTATTAGAAATTTTTGTGTAGTATGGAAAAAAAGAGTCAGTCATGTTTTTTCTTCAATAGAACGCTCCCTTGACTCTGTGAGAAAGTTTCAGAGCAACATCTCTTCTTTCAAATGATAACAAAATTGCCTTCTAGACTTGTATGATTCCAAAGATACTAGCAGTTTATTTTGTCTTATCAGTTTCTCTTTCTGCCTCAGTAATTCATTCCAAAATCTGAGTCCTTTAGTGCCAGATCCTGTATTTGAAATTAAAGTAATTGTCCCGGGCCCTGGAATGGTTTCTTTTGTCCACTTGAGAAGGAAGAACCTACTAATCCTCCTTTTGTCTAAACGGATGGGGGGGGGGGGGGGGGGGGGGTACTCTATTGAAATCGGCAGGCCTTTGTCCGCACGCAATTCCTATGCTGGGGTGGGGACGATTAGTGACGTTCACCAAAACAAAAGGATAAAAGACTTGACTGACGAACAAAAGCTGACCCTCTTTGAGGGACAAAATCAAAGCAGCTTCCCGCAGGACAGCATCCGAGCGGAACAATGCGAGTGGAACCGCATAGACAATACACGCAGATTCAATAGCATACACACGCGTGGTTTACCAATGAGATTTTGATCCATACACATCTCGCAGAGGGTGCGCTCGCTGCGGATTTTCCCGACGCGAAAGAAATACATCTAGCTGAAAAACCATGTATTTACTCA
Source organism: Diadema setosum (assembly GCA_033980235.1). Lineage (NCBI taxonomy): Eukaryota > Metazoa > Echinodermata > Echinoidea > Diadematoida > Diadematidae > Diadema > Diadema setosum. The sequence continues at coordinate 346,969 of CM067063.1, read as the reverse complement.
AAATTTTCCAATGTAAGCATGCTCATATTTTTAGTGGAAACGATGGCTATGCTAATCACCTACCAGTACATATCATTGGCAGTTTCTTGGTGTAACACATTACGGTACCACAAGAACTTAAATGATCAATGTTTTTCTCACTCTTCTTAGTTGCCGATCGGCGACCATGGCACGTCAGGAGTAAGGTCGCCGAATCGTTAAAAGTTAATGTCTGGGGAGATACTTATGAATTTAAATGCTTACTTCAAAAAGGGATGTATTCAAAGGATATTGACCCACAAGATAAAAGAACAAGGGCAAGTCAAACAGTGTGGTAGAATTAACAGACCAATTTTTGGTTGCAATAAAAGTGGAAGGATGTAAAGGTGATAGTAATGGCAATAATGATGATGATGTTAGTGAGGATTATGTTTATGACAGATGATTAACTTACAGTGTACCATATCGTATATCATATATGTATATTTATATTTCTATATATCTATCTGTATATCTATATGTTTGTCATTCCAACCCACTGCAGCTAGCTGATGTTAATTGGAGATTAAACCTTCAGATGTGTCAGTCTTCTCAAACGAAACTAAAAACACCCAATGCCATGCTGGAACTTGGTGTGAAGACAGATCATGGGGAGACAGAAAGAATACGAATGGAATTCACTCACCAGGATCTTTACGCTTTTTACAACCAGGTAATGTAAAATATTATCATATTTCATTGCCTTGAGCACAGGTTATTATTTATGCCAGTTGGGATGGTTTATATTACTTTTAGAACAAGACTTTGCCTGCCTGTGCAGCTGTATATAGATATAGATGTTTATCGGAGATAATTCCAATTAAAGTTCCTCTCCCTCTGATATTAAATCTATAGCAAGAATATATTCAGATCTTTAGTTTTATTGATGTCAGTGATTATCTTTTGTAATTTTCAAGGAATAAATTAGAAGAAAATCTTCATGGAATAGAAGAAAATTGACCAATTTAATCATTCCCCCCCCCCCTTTTTCGTGATATTATGGCTATGGCTAGAAGTTAAAAACATCAAATAATAAATGCTTACATGGATACAGGGCAATTTGTCAATCATTTGCAAAAACAAAAACAAAACAAAAAAACAAAAAAAATATGACCAATGTTTTTCAATTTTTCTACCCCCTACAATATGCTCTTCAACATATAGATCATGAAACTTGCATGCATTGTAGATGCTGCCTATAGCACTCATTTTGCAGCTATTGTTACAACACACACATGTCATTTCAGTGCCATTGTTTATGTACTGCCTACACCATTTATATTTAGCGAGTCTAATATTTTGTAAATCGAGACTTCTCGATGATTCTGCGAGTGGTTAGATTCATGATGATGGAGTACAGTACTGAAGGTAGAAATGTATGCATGCACGTCTCATTAGTGTCAAGATCAGAGTCAATATTTTCACATGTCCTCAAATTTGCATATTAGCACCCAACTCATGAAATTCCCGAAAATAAAAAGCTTGCGAAATATTCAGTGTATATTGTAGATTTCTATGAAATGCCAGCTCTGTGTGTCTCATCATGTATCAAACCCTGACCAAGATTCTCACAAGACTTTTCAAGACTCTGCCGAGCCTTGATTTCTAGGTCTACCGATTCTAATCCATATTGGAATGATGTGTAGCACTTTTTTCATAACTACATTTCTATATAATCTTACCATTTGTAGAATACCAATATGACATAAATTTGCTGTTATAAACTTGAAATATGACTATAGGTAAAGACGTCACAAAATTAAATGCAGGCATTTTTTGTAAACAAATTGAAATAAATCATGTGAATTGTTTCAGTTTTTCATTGCTTCACCAAGTAATTTGAACTTGAGCATTTGATGAGGTGGTGTCAGGGTTATGTACAGAAAATGTGGTGGAAACCTGAAAGCGCAAGAGAGTTTTTCAGAGGGATTCATTACTTTATTTACAACCTAGTTCACTTATGTCATTGTTTCTTTACCTGTTACTGAAATCAAACTATTATAGGATAAAACTGCTTTTCACTTCAAGGTGCACCAACTAGAATTTTTAAAAACAAAGTGAAAAGTGTACAGTTGGACATACAGATGTGCATCACATGTTACCGCGGGTACCGTAGTACCCCAGGGTACCACATTGTGTAGCACCACCTCACGTCCACTTGAGGACAGCCTCAGAGAAATGCATGCACTGTGTGTGCATGTACATAGTCATTCCCATGCCAAGTCTGCATGTTATACTATGCATGCATGGCATGCTGTGCTAGCGATAGCGTGTGCTTCAGTGCAGTGCAGTGCAGTGCAGTGCAGTGCAGTGCAGTGCAGTGCAGTGGTTAGCGCGCGCTAGCTCCAGCACCAAAATAATTTCCACTTTTTGGCAACCCAGGGTACAACCTTTTTAAAAAAATAAATAATTCAACAAAATGGCTGATTTTTATTTGGTACCCCGGGATACCATTTATGTCATCATATAGACATTGTATCAGTATTCTTTCTCTGTCCGTCTGTCTCTCTCTATCTCTCACTCTTTTCCCTGTCTCTCTTTGTGTTTTTTTTTTTCCTTCAGTTGGAGACTATCCAAGGACAACTGGATTCACTGAGCTGATTGCTGTCTGGGACTGGAATTAGACTAGCTGGGAAGATGTCATGTCTTCTGGTAGTTTTCATAGGAAAGAGATATCATCACTAGTATAAAACCATTTTATGTCAGACCCTGGATTATTTGTTTACACACAGATGACATGAACGTGTGATATGCCATTGTGAGAAGACACACAGTCCTTTACCATTGATCATGGCTAGCTAGTTTTCTTTTCAAGCTCGAGTATTTTTATACATCCGTTTTCATTCAGTGTGAACTAAGGTGGCTTCTGTTCAGAGCAAAACCTCATCATCTCCAATTTAGCCAAATTTCGAAAAAAAAAAATCATGTAATTAGTTCAGATATAAAATTTATTCCATAGATTTAAATGTCTGAGCTAATTACATGCTACTGCTTTTAAATTCATGTCCAGTGACAGAAAAGACTGTCAAGTCATTAGACCTGTGTAAAAGACTGTCAAGTCATTAGACCTGTGTAAAAGACTGTCAAGTCATTAGACCTTTGTAAAAGACTGTCAAGTCATTAGACCTGTGTAAAAGACTGTCAAGTCATTAGACCTGTGTAAAAGACTGTCAAGTCATTAGACCTGTGTAAAAGACTGTCAAGTCATTAGACCTGTGTAAAAGACTGTCAAGTCATTAGACCTGTGTACAAGACTGTCAAGTCATTAGACCTGTGTAAAAGACTGTCAAGTCATTAGACCTGTGTAAAAGACTGTCAAGTCATTAGACCTGTGTAAAAGACTGTCAAGTCATGAGACCTGTGTAAAAGACTGTCAAGTCATTAGACCTGTGTAAAAGACTGTCAAGTCATTAGACCTGTGTAAAAGACTGTCAAGTCATTAGACCTGTGTAAAAGACTGTCAAGTCATTAGACCTGTGTAAAAGACTGTCAGTCATTAGACCTGTGTAAAAGACTGTCAAGTCATTAGACCTGTGTAAAAGACTGTCAAGTCATTAGACCTGTGTAAAAGACTGTCAAGTCATTAGACCTGTGTAAAAGACTGTCAAGTCATTAGACCTGTGTAAAAGACTGTCAAGTCATTAGACCTGTGTGAGCACGCATTTATGGCCAGTTTTCTAAATTGTTTGTTTGCATCGTGTGTTGCATTGATCCACATTGTACCCTGCAGCTCTTAACCCGTTGAGGACGGACTGATTTTGCTACAACACGCATTTCCCATAGACACCTGCCCGAGTATACTCGGGACTCGTCCTCAACGGGTTAAAAGAAGTCACAATTCTAGAGTCCTGATTTGATTCCGCACGCCGTACGCCAAGGTACCGTTAAAACCATGGGTATGGCATTGCGTAGTGCCATCTTGTGTCCATTATCATACAGTTGTGTGATACTGTCATGGTGACTATTTTGTCATCAGCATGAGCGTAAATCGGCGCGGTGATAATGATCCAAATGCCAATATTCCTTCCATGTCAACTTTTAAACAGTGAAGATTACAACAGAGCATGTAATTGAGAGAAAAAAAGTTATTATTTGCATGCATTTATTGTCGTATAATCACAAGCAAGAAAACATTTTTACGCAAAAAAGTACTGAAAATATTATTTTTTACACATTTTTGGTAACCCAGGGTACAATGTTGACAAAAAAATAAATAATTCAACAAAATGGCGAATTTTCATTTGATACCCCAGGGTACCAGATATTGCATCCTGTACATTCATGTGTGCGTGATATAGATCCACACCTACAAACTGAACCCGTAGAAAGAGTTCTCCTTCACCTATCAACAGCTGAAAATACATGTATGTCATGTCACTTGGTGCATCTTCCCAGGAACGGTCACTCCTGTACAACATACAAGGTAGCTCTTTAAGGGTGATGACTTCTACAATGTACATTGTATGTGTTGTGCTATGTTCATGTGTTGAGAAACACTCATGTGCACTCCAAAGACAATTACTTTCCAGTATGTGTCTGTATATGAAAATCAAATTGTTTGTTTATAGGTTTTATTTTCATGTAGCAGAAATGTTTATAGGTAAAAACACTGTTGTTAACAGCGTTAGCTCTGCTGGTCTACATAGTGTATTAAAGATAAGCTGTCGTGCTATTTGATTCAGTGTAGAGAGTTTACAGACATGCCATTTAGTTCCAAATTAAAGAAGCTATCATGTAAATACAAGAATTATTCATTGCAAGTTTTATATTCAATTAAAACATGAAGAAAATACTGGAACTTTGTGTTTACTTTATTTCTTTGTATCCGTAATTGTCAGCAGATATCAATGGTGTCAAATGCATGAGTGGTCTCAGTGCTGTACACTGTATATAGAACTTTCTTCATTCACAAAGATTATGTTATTGTAACCCATATGCCAGTCAATATGGCTCACTAATGTTTTACCAGAATTTTCACTGTTTGAAAAACAGAACTAGCATATTCATTTTCATTATATGTATATGTACATGTATTAAGTTATGCAGCCAAATGTCTCCAAAAAGACACTTATACATTGTACTTTCTAAAAGCTAGATGGGCAATACAGAAGGTAAAGCTGTATAAAGCCTACATATTTCTACAACTCCTCTCTCTGCTGACCCCACCCCATGTTTTAGTTTATCCATTCCTTTCTTCTCCCTTCTGTCCCATCGTCCATATTTTTGTATGAATGCAATCGTGTATCAAATCCATTGTAGTTTGTGTAATTTCAGAGATTGATACAAATTATACGTGACCCGCTACAACAAAATGATCCTAAAGTCAGGCGAGGTTGATTATTTGAAAATTGCATGATATAATCCCCTAATCTTTCTGCTTTAAATTGATATGTAACACATCTTATAAAAATAATCAGCTGGGGAGATATCGATGTTTAAAAGAGAGCATGTCGAGCCGTCTGGAAAATCACTGTTTCGAGAAAAGCGCCCTAAAAGTTTTCCTTTCGACGCAATAGCGATCAAGGGACACGCAAATCAGTTTTCACCTCTGGACAATAGAAGGTAAGCCCTAGCAACCCCCGAAGAGTTCATTCAAGCACATCAGCGTCGGCGGTCTCCTTACCAACCAATCAGTGATCAGGATGTGAGAAGCGGCTGAGCATAGCGCACCCCGCCCGCACGCACCAGTCGACTGGGCAGTGTGCGAGCTTCACGCTTCGGTTAGCAGCAAGCAGCAAACTGACCAATGAGATCACTCTGGTCGTTGTTAGGGGCGGAACCTATCTGTGGCGCTCGATCCAAATTTTCGAACAAGTTTCTGCTTTGTTGAAACGCCAAAAAACATGGCTCAGAAAAACGCTATATTTTTATCTTTCCTTTGGTCATTTTGCTTCAAAATTTTGACAGATGATAGAAGACATGATAGACTCCAATAATATATCAAAATCAGAAAATCGTAAGTTTTTACCAATTTTAATGCTCTGACTTCAAAACTCGAATTTCACGGCTTCGACCGTGCGCGACTTTAGGACCTTTTTTGTTGTAGCGGGTCACATACTTGCTATGGGTTGATGTCAAAAACAGGGAATAAAGGGATACAAGGGTGTACTTTCTCCTCAATCTATATTTCACTGTACTGAGTTTACACAAAATACCTGTCCTTGATTATTACTATTCTAAGTTGGGAAAATATCTGTATTAGGCCTAGCACCCCCAAGTTCCTCTATGTTGACAGAGAAAGCTGGAATGAGTGAGCCAAAATGTCACTGATGGTCAGAATATGTTATCTAGCATCTGAGTTGTGATAGGGAAATTGAAGCAATACATGAACCTTGCCTAGTGATGTCCTTTTATAGGCCCTAAATCATGTTAAATTTATTTCATTACTGAACTTCTAAAATTAAAGGAAACCAAAACCCAAAGAGAAATGTGGATTGAATGAAAGCAGCAACATTAGTAGAACACATCAGTGAAGGTTTGAGGAAAATCAGACAATCGATGCAAAAGTTATGAATTTTTACAGTTTTGGTGTTGGAATGAGGATCCTAGATGAGGAGACTACTAGAGGTAATAGCATCATGTGTGGACAACAATATAAGGAAAATATAAAGGGAATTCCACAAAAATTCATTTTGTATGAATATTAAACATTCCATCAACTTGATACTGACATGTGTTAAGGGTAGCAACTACTCCCCTTGCTTTTTGAAAGCAGTTAATCAAGTGCTCTTTCATTATGCTAGAAAAGTGAATTTTTGTGGAATTTCCTTCATATTTTCTTTATCCATCTGTATTACTGTCCACACACGACATCATACCCTCTAATAGTCTCCTCATCCAGCTGTTCCAACACCAAAACTTTGAAATTTCCTAACTTTTGCATCAATTGTCCGATTTTCCTCAAACTTTCACTGATGTGTTCTACTAATGTTACTGCTTTCACTCGATCCACATTTCTCTTTGGGTTTTGGTTTCCTTTAAATTCAACTTCATACAAGTCAAATCATCGCTTACGTCAAAGGTCTTTTCAAGTCCTCTTTCTATCTTTTGGTTTTAATCCATCATAAGTTGAGTTTTCAAGGGCGGTATTCTGAAAATCTTCCTAAGTTTCTTCCTAAGTTTCTTCCTAAGTCAGAAACTTACGAAGTGCCTAGGAAAGACAGAATTGGTATTCTGAAATTTCTTCCTAGGCACTTCTTAATGCAAATTAGGCCATCCTTATCTCCGCCCACATCCTTTCTTAAGCCAATACGGAATGCCGTATCATAAGGAACCAACCAATGACAATTGCATCTTACTATAACGTAGGGTCAAATACATGTCACGTGTGCGCGGCATGTCCCCTTTCTCATGCTTATTTCGCGCATCAAAGTACATGTGCGCGCAGTGAATGACAAGCACACCTATCACAATGTCTGCAGTTTGCTATTCTTAACGTACTAAGGACAGGGGTGGAGCTTTCCTAAATATCTTCCTAAATTTCATTCCTAAGTGCATTCTAGAATACCAGCTTCTTCCTAAGCCAGAAATTTGCATACTCCCGCCCCCTTCCTAAGTTTCTTCCTAAGTTTAGGAAAAAAAACTTAGGAACAGACTTAGGAAGAAACTTAAGAAGATTTTCAGAATACCACTTAGGAAAAAATCCTGACTTAGGAAGAAATTTCTTCCTAGGAAGGATTTCAGAATACCACCCCAAGTCTGTAAGTGGAAGCTTCTTTTTTTTTTTGGGTCCAAATAAATTTGACTTGGGCAAGGTTGACTGTTCTTTAATATCCATCAATGACTATAACAGCAACACACACAACTGAGCTAGAGTTAGACTGGAGCCAGCGGCAAAAACTAGGGGATGCCTAGAATCAAATTCTCATACAATCACTATACAAAGGAATCCAACCATAACAAGGTCGCATGAAACAATGCCCTCTTATCTTGTAGGCCTACATGTATATTTTAATGCGTATATCAAGGTGATTTTTTTCAGGTCCCAACTCTACATGTACATATTCCTTTGTTTTGCAAAATGTGTCCCACTGTAAGGAGCCTAATGTAACAGTAAGTTTTTAGGTCCTTGTACATTGTAACAGGTTCCCTTGTATGTGTACATGTATGTTGCAATCTGTATGGCCCTAAAGTTCACTGACCTTGAACGTTGACCCTGGCGTCAACATTTCCCAAGTTTACATGAAAGAAATATAGCCTCTATTTTCACATCTTTCCATCAAGCATACAAAATTATACTCCCACTGAACTTTCCTAGCTTTGATACATTATGGCCAGATACATGTATTGACAATTAACCTGTTGAGGACGATCGAGTCCCGAACTATACTTAGTCCAGTCAATCTAGCAATTTTTAGGGGGTAACCCACTACTAATTGCAACAGTAGGAATTTCACTGCAGAGCAAGTCGTTGAGGCCTCCTGAACACATGATACTAAAAGTCCCAAAAAATCCAGCGGGGCAAAATAGTAAAATTTGCATAATATGCAAATTAGCACCTGAAATGAGAGGAAATTGACAGATCTCAGCTTCCCGTTATCCAATTTTAAAGATTTAAATGCATGAACTTATATTTTGTAGGTCAATGAACACGATAGATGCCTTTTCGAATTGGTCGTACAAAAATAATTTACATAAAATGCAAATTAGCGGTAACTGTAAGAGTACATTCATAACACCAGTACCCACGTTGGCATAATGCACGTTTTGCATATGGGGACGCGGAGTTGAGGGGGTAACTTTGGGCGCCTCCCAAGGAGCCGCTTTAAATGTGCACCACTTTTTACTATATAAGTATTGTAAAGCAATGTCTCCTGTATTGATTACATTGCATTTCTTGAAAACAAAAATGCCCTTGCTATATAAAGGCACGATCGAATTTTGACAGTATGTACTTTTGGAACATATATATTCGCGTTATATGATATTATAATACATTGCCAAGAGGATAAAGGACATTTCGGGGGCACACGCCACAGGGTCGCCCCTCAATAAGCACCCTTTTTATTGTGTAGATCTTGTAAAGCAAATCTTCTTCTATCATATTCATGACTTTTCATTTATATAAGAGTGTATTTGCTGTATTGCTGGACCTACATTTAAAACCATTCACGCTAGAACAACTGCATTTGCGTTGCTAATATCCGTATCTTGTCATAAAGGGCGTGAGCGTAGGTGTAAATTTAGACACCTCCCCAGGGATTACCTTTGCATGTCCACCTTTTTGACAATGTAGTTATTGTAGAGCAATGTTTCCTCTACTAATCAGTTGCATTTTTGGGGGGAAACAAAAGTGCTTTTGCTATACGGCACGATGGAATTTCGGAAACATGTACGTTTGGAACATATATATTCGCGTTATATGATATTATATGTTTTCTATATTGCCGTGAGGGTGGAGTATTTTTGGCACTTCCCACAAGGTTGCCGTTTGATGAGCACCCTCTTAAGTGTATATATCTTGTAAAGTTGAGTTTCTTCTATCATTTTCATAACTTGTCATCGATGAAAATTGTATTTGATGTATTGCCGGAACCACTTTTACAACCATTCACGCTAGAACAACGGTATTTGCGTTGCTAATATCTGTGTTTTGTAATAAGGGGGCGTGAGCGTAGATGTGAATTTGGACAGTTCCCAAGGGATTACTTTTGAATGTTCACCCTTTTGACAATATAGTTATTGTAGAGCAATAATTAGTTGCATTTCTTGGAAACAAAAGTGCCTTTGCTATTCAGCACGATGGAATTTTGAAAACATGTACGTTGGAACATATATATATTCGCGTTGCATGATATTATATGTTTTCTAAGTTGCCGTGAGGGTTGAATATTTTTGGCACATCCCACAGGGTTGTCATTTAATGTGCATCCTCTTCACTGTATAGATCTTGTAAAGTTAAGCCTCTTCTATCATTTCCATGACTTTTCATTGATAAATAGTGTATTTGCTGTATTGCCGGGACTACTTTTAAATTCATCCACGCTAGAACAACGGTGTTTGCGTTGCTAATATCTGTGTTTTTTTGTCTTAAGGGTGTGTGAGCGTATGGTGAGGTGTAATTTTGGACAATTCCCAAGGGATTGTCTTTTAACATGTTTAATGTTCACCGTTTTGACAATATGGATAACCTTAAGGGATCTCCTCTATTAACTACAATGTATTTTTGAAAACCAAAGTGCCCATGCTGCATGGCATGATCGAAGTTTGAAACATGTATGTTTGGAACATATAGTATATTCGCGTTAATGATATTCAATGTTTTCTATATTGCCGTGAGGGTGGGGTACTTTGGGGCACATCCCACAGGATTGGAATTTAATGTGCATCCTCTCACTGAATAGATATTGTGAAGCAATGCTTCTTCTATCATTTCCACGACATTCATCGATATAAAAGTGTGTAGCTGTATTGCCGGAACTACACACATGTACTTCTAAGACCATGCACCAAAGAACGTCAGTATTTGCGTTCATAGTATCCGTGTGTTGTAATTACGGGGCTTGAGCGGAGGTGTAATTTTGGACACTTCCCAAGGGATTGCTTTGAAATGTTCACCCTTTTGACAATAAAGTTAAGGTAGAGCAATTTTTTCTTCTTTTAATTATATTGCATTTCTTGAAAACAGTAGGGCACTTGCTGTACAACTGTTGGAAAATTGGAACATATTCGTGCTAAATGATAGTGCATGTTTCCTATATTGCCCTGGGGGTTGGATGATTTGAACACATCCCACTCGGTGGCCTTTGATTGTGCACCCCTTTGACTATATGAATATTGTAAAGCAGTGTCTCTACCATTTAAAAATCATGAAAAGTAAAGTGTTTTTATTTACAACTCGGCAAAACGACTTTCTACGTGCATGTACAACTGAATTTGCTTTGGCATATAATGCATGTTTTGTTAACCTGTTTTGGGACCACGAAGGTCAAGGTATGGGTGATTTGGGCACTTCCCAAGGGCTTGCATTTGAATGTCCAACTTTTTGACAATATAGATATTGTAAAGCAACGTCTCCTGTATTACCTGAATTGCATTTTGCGAAAATAAAAGAGTATGTGCTAGACAGGTGGAAGAACTTTTCAGAGGCATGTACCCATGGAACATTTTTTTGCTCTTGTATATACTGCATGTTTTTCATTGCCTTTAGGATTTCGCCTTTTCATCTTATAGATATTGTAGAACAATAATTCTTCTATAACTTCCACTGAAATTTAATGGAAATGAAACGAAAAGGATGTTATAGAGGGTTGTTTGTTTGTTGTTGTTTTTTTTTTTTCGCTTCAAACAGCTGTATTCACGTGTATATACTGTGTTTTGTACCGGGCTGTGAGGGTATAGGGATAAATTCGGGTACCTCCCTCCGAGTCGCTTTGACTCATGTGCACCACTTTTTAAAGATATACTTTCATGGAAATAGTTTTTGCTAGACGGCCAAACGAATTTTAAAAAAAAAATCTTGTATGCTTAGAACAACGGAAATCGCGTTGGTTGATGCATGTTTTGCAAATGGCCATGGGGATATGATCGATAGGGGTAAGTTTGGTCACTACCCACAGAGTTTCCTTTGACTGTGCTATCTTCAATATCTCAAAACCCTCAAGGGTGCAAGAGCTGAATCATCCAGATTCGAATAAGCAACTCTCCAAATAGAGTTCATTAATTGCAAAATTGGACAAGTTATAGAAGTTGACAGTTGTTTATATTCCTACTTTGATTCTACGTAATTAATGGATAAGCTATCATTATCTGTCTGATAACAAACTATTATTCACTTAAAATTATACATGCTAGGTTTCTAATGCTGAAAAGTTTGTTTTTGGTGAAGAAATATGAAACTGAAATATCACATTTGAACACTCTTGATATGCTCATATCGGGCACTTTGGGGCATTTGAATATTCCGCTGGCTCAGTACCCTTTGCATATTATGCAAATGAGGCCCAGATTATGTACATGGTATTGTTTTCATCGCACTAAGTGACATTGCAAACATATGTTTCAACACTTTCGTTGTTCCAATCTGAAACCTAGAAGCATAGTTTTCATGGAAACACTGTATTTTTATCATTATTGGAGCTAATTTGCATATTATGCAAATGAGGCCCAGAATATGTACATGGGAATGTTTGCATCGCACTAACTTACATTGCAAGCATATGTTTCAACACTTTGGGTGTTCCAATCTGAAACCTAGAAGCATAGTTTTCATGGAAACACTGTGTTTTTATCATTATTGGAGCTAATTTGCATATTATGCAAATGAGGCCCAGAATATGTACATGGACATGTTTGCATCGCACTAACTGACATTGAAAACATAAGTTTCAACACTTTCGGTGTTTCAATCTAAAACCTAGATAGTATAGTTTTCATGGAAACACTGTACTTTTATTATTATGGGGAGCTAATTTGCATATTATGCAAATGAGGCCCAGATCATGTCCATGGAAATGTTTGCATCGCACTAGCTGAGATTGTAAACATAGGTTAAAACACTTTCGGTTTTCCAATCTGAAACCTAGAAGCATAGTTTTCATAGAAACGCTGTATTTTTATCATTATGGGAGCTAATTTGCATATTATGCAAATTTAGCCACTTTACCCCATTGGATTTCTTGGGACTTTTAGTATGGTGTTTAGGAGCCCATAACAAGTTGCACTGCAGTGGAATTCGTACTGTTGCAATTAGTGGTGGGTGAAACCCTATTTTGACTGGACTAACTTGGGCAGGGGTCACTAGGAAATGCGTGTTGCAGTAAACAATTTGAGCCCCCTCTGGCCTGGATCACTTGTCAATTATCACATGCAGATCTTAATTCACTAAATATCCCTTTTCAATATACATTGTACCACAATTAGACATTCTTAAATTATGGCCAGAAATTGACACGTTTCTCCAAAAACAGAGTGATCATTGACACTAAACAAAGTTTTGCACAGGTACACATGTAATACCGGTACCATAGTCTACTTACATTCTACTGCTAAATCCATTTTTAAAAACTGATGTCAGACATTTAAACTCAAAAGTTCAGTGACCTTTAATCTTAAGGGCATTTGTGCAAAATCAAATCAGTGCATCCACACCTCATGTGTAATATACTTGCCTGGTTACATGTAGAATGACAATCAAACACAAGATTTTTCCTAAATTGAGTTTATGTTATATGGGAAGTACAGGCAGACAGACCACCCCAAAATGGAGCAAAGGCATAAAAAGGAAAAGTCTTACGAGAAAAAGAACACAAGTGACAAAAGAACTTCACATTAATTTGCATTTATTGCAATAACATAGAAAACAATGGCGTTGCAATTTGTTTACAGTATCAGCATGATGCTCCTCCTAACTTTAATACATCATTTGACAACTATGACAAGATCTTAGCAAGGAGCAATATTAGTTTGTCTACTTTTCACAGATGGGTAAGCTTACTGTCAATCTAATACAAGTCAGATTTTTGTCTGAGGCATCACTGCTCTCTGGAAAAGATAGATAAGTGATTAAAGCTTTACTTCTTTCTGATGACCATGACAGTCAAGAAGTGGAAGTGCATAATGCAGCTGAGCATTCTCAAGTTTGGAGCTGATCATGAGACAGTTCATTCCACAGAAAATACTGTTTCTACAAATTTCTCTTCTTTGCAGAATAGAATTTGTATCGTATAAAAATAATTCAGATTATCATTTCTTTATCTCTCTCTCAACCTTCCATCCCTCCCTCTCCTCTCCTCTCCTCTCTCTCTCTCTCTCTCTCTCTCTCATTACAGCAGGATTCTTATTTACACAAAAACTTTTAAAAATTCAGTGAATAACAATTACCCAAGTCAACCCTACATGTAATTTTTGCTTAATTTTAGCCACAAACTTAGGGACAAGAGACCCGCGGGTCTAGCGCTCACCTGAGTATCGCAAGTTCACCTTTCACGCAGTCACTAATCTAAATTATTCACAGCTCTACTAAAATCTGACCAGGCATTCTCAAGTAGAAGATCAAAATGTACAATAAAAAAAAGGGCCCAAATTTTTTAAGATTCCTTAATTTGGGAAGATTGGGGCCCCCTGGGGCCCCCTGGGTGGGGCATGGTGCCCATTTTGATAAATTGAGATCCTGACCCCCTAGGGATGCTACCTGCCAAGTTTGACAAAAATCCATCATGAGGTTTTCAGGAAGAAGATGAAAATGTACAATTCAGGCCCCCATTCGGATCTTCCCCCACCCCCAAGAGGGGCACCCCTGGATCTGCTATGAACAAACCTGAAACTACAGTCATTAATGTACTCACTCATAGTATTATCTTAGCTCTATAACTTCTGATTCTAGAGAAGATTTTTAAAGATTTCTTCATTTTGGGGGGTTTGGGGCCCCCTGGGGGCCCCCTGGGTGGGGCATGGTGCCCATTTTAACAGATTGAGATCCTAACCCCCTAGGGATGCTACCTGCCAAGTTTGGTGAAAATGGGTCATGGGGTTCTCATGAAGAAGATGAAAATGTACAATTTAGGCCCCATTAGGACCGCTCCCCACCCCCCTCCCCTGGGTCCCAAGGGGGGCACCCCTGATTCTGCCATGAACAAACTTGAAACTACAGTCATCAATGTACTAACTCGTAGTATTAACTTAGCTCTATCACTTCTGGTTCTAGAGAAGAAGATTTTTACAGATTCCTTAATTTTGGGGGGTTTGGGCCCCCCTGGGGGCCCCCTGGGTGGGGCATGGTGCCCATTTTAACAAATTGAGTTCCTAACCCCCTAGGGATGCTACCTGCCAAGTTTGATGGAAATCGGTCTTGGGGTTTTCAAGAAGAAGATGAAAATGTAAAAAGTTTACGCACGACGGACGACGCACGACGGACGACGCACGACGGACGCCGGACGAAGGGCGATCGCAATAGCTCACTTGAGCCTTTGGCTCAGGTGAGCTAATAAAAGCTACATTGTAATTACAGAATTTGGCAAATGGTAATGAAACATGCCCTTTTGGGGGCAGCTTTCTGGTACTACATACATATAACTCCCAAACAATATAAGCAAACTCAATTTTCAGCAAATATTTCTTATCTACAAATGAATACCTTCAAATAAATTGCATGCAAACATGAATACATATGCAACATAAAGTTAAAAAACCCATGATAAGCATGAAAACATCACACTAGTACTCTGTATGGCATGGTGAGGTGATCATACATTCAAATCTTTATACATATAAAAGCAAAGAATGTCTATGGGATTGTGAACACAAATTTGCAGCTTGTTCTGAATTCTAACTGTGCAACTTAACATAAAACACTGCTCAATACGTTACCTCTTGCATATATCTGAAATAATTAAAACACAGTGATATTTCTGTCTTGCATACTTCATATTCACATTACTGCTGAGATAAACAATGACTCAAATTTCTAGCCTGGAAACCATGATCTCAAATTCCTAGCTTGGAATTCACCATGATTAATGTTGAATAACACATTGCTACAGTATTTGTAAACTATAATCAAATTGAACCTGATCATGATTTTGAAATCTCACAGAAATCTAATATTTTAATACATCCACAGTTCTGGATTGTTTCATCAGAATGTTGTGTTATCCTTTACTAACTTCTTTCACTCGAGTTTGACAGTGGAAGACAATGCTAATCTTAAATTGGACAAATCATCCATGCTGAGATCCCAGAAATAATTCACCAGGAAAGTGGATAATGATGGGATTAGGTACAGTGCATATAGCTGGGATGTTTCTAAGACAACAAAATGAAGTGAAAGACAAAAGGCATAATACTGGTGAAAACTAAACATCAGGAGCCCAGTATACACACCACACACTACATGCAGGTTATAAAAATATTCTCACTAAAATTTGTATGTTAAGCCAAGTGATTAGTTTAGGATGCATGCCATAATACAGCCAGATTATGATCACAGTATCATCCTTTTGCTTGTGACAAAATTATTTTTGCAAGCAGCATATTTAGGTAAAAAGAAGGAAAAGCGGCATAATGCTATATCTTTCCATGTTCTGGAAAAAAAGATTGTGCATGTTGCAGTTTGCAAAGAGCAAATTACATGGCAGTGAAAAAAAAACAAAACATTATTTCAAACAAAACATTGCAAAACTATGAACATGACATGGAAAGATACACACTCAGTGTTCCTTATGAAATGTTGGTAAATTCATTTCAGCAGTCAATATCAAACATCTTAAAAATCATGAGCAGCTTGGGGTTGAATTTCAATTGCAGGTGCTCAGTACAACCTCTGTTAGCCCCCTGAAAAACAAAAAAAATGGTTAAAAAATCAAACATGATTTTTGATTTGTTCATATTAGATGGAAGATTCCAGATCATATCATTCATTTTTGTGTCAGAATTTAGCCTACTTAATCCAGAATAGTCTGGTTTGCCTTCAAATAAAGGCACACAAATACTCAATCGCCATGACAACAAATGGAATTGTGCAATTATTACTATCACTGAAACATTTGGAATGTTAACAATTCATCACTTTACAAGTATACATCAATCGCTGTTAACAGACACATAAAACATAACACATAGAGGGCAATATTTTTGCGACATCTGTACAAGTACATATTTTCACATATAACTCTTGTTTACATACACTTTGTTCCAGCTCTGCTATAAAATTAGTAAATCTACACTCAAACTTCATGGTTAAATTAGTTCTCATTGTTAAAACTCTCGGAAATGTTAAAAAGTAGCACAGGACCATCACCCACAAAAGCGACATCATTTCATGATAGGCGCTGTGTCAACTTAGTTACTGAGAAAATCACACGCACATTATGTGGCCTAAACTATAACTTTCATAGGTGTGCTGTTCTGCTATGTCAAAGAGAATATGATTCTGATTTGGTAGCTGAATACCAGAAAAGCATGACAACATAAATGTGCATAACATATTTAATCCTCGCATGTCTTTACAAAATAACTCTTACTGACATACTCACTGAGGAATACTATAGGCCTATGTCTTGAAACCTGAAACAAAATTTGCTGGCTTTTGAATGATGAAAAGAAGGTAGCTTTATGTGAACAAAATCCAACATTGTTCTTGAGTAGCTAGCTCGGTACTATATCTCAGGGATTACATATTTTAGCAAAGAAGTAACACCAGTTTCTGACATTTCTACCTAAAACCCCAATATAAAAAGGTCATGTACCACTTATATCACATTTGTGTCCTCTCCTGTAGCTGATAGAATGCAGCCACCAGATGCCATACACAGGGCTGCCAACCTTGAGTGAGAGTTTGGCGTGAGACACTGCGAGGGAGCGGAGCGACCTCCTGGCTAGCGCCTGGCGGCCTCCTGTGCGGCCGTACGTACGTATACGTACTACGTACACAGTCAGTGTATGTAAAGCGATGTAAAGCACACGTCATAGCCATACATGTACTGTAATTTGCCAAAAGTACAAGCTATACGCTCACGTGGTATAGGTATAGAAACCAATCGTAATCCAATAGCTCGTCTTTGCGCGCGAACCGAAAACGATTATTTTTGGTTAAGCTTTACACCAGCGCGGGAAAATCTCGAAATTTTGGGCTTGGGCATATCGATATTTGGAATATCAGAGAATTTAGAGACATATTTATTTTTGTAGTCATGTACATTCCATTTTGGGGGTTTAGCGTGAGATTTCGTTTATCAGAGTGAGACAGTCAAAATTGGTTGAATTGCGTGAGTCTCCCGCTCAATGCGTGAGAGTTGGCAGCCCTGCATACATCTTTCAAACATAGTGGTGATCGTGGCAATGTTTCTAGAGAGTCAAAGTGAGCAGCTGAATGCTGTTTGTGGTTACCTGCATTTACTGACATTGGCTTGGAAGTCATCACAAACTAGTTCTTATACAGAAGCCTAAATATATAAAATGTACAATGTAATCAGTAATTCACATAGACTGTTTAATGTAATCTCTTGCGTTAGGTGCTGATGCTGACACTTATGGGGTCTGCTTCATGAGAGTCGTATAGGAGATTTTTCACTAATGAGAAATTTTCTTTAACTTCAAAAAGACTTTTTTTCTTTGAAAGTCTCATATACCTACATATGAGCGACTTTGGCCAATCTGAGAGTTATGTAAAAACTTTTGTCATGACTTCATGAAACCGTTCCCAGGTCTACATGGTTATCTCTTCATGAGTTCAAATGTCTTGCCTTGCAAATTTTCTGTACTTGAGAGGCATGCATCACAATGCATTGTATATGTATTGTGAAAATGCATCATTGGACAGGGTTAAAAATTTTTGCCACCAAACCTTGGATCCCAAGAGACTTAGTCACAAAAAACTCTACATTAATTCCAATCTGCCATTCCTTTGGTCAATAGCAAGGGTACTGGAACACTGGACATACACAAGATTGTGCCCCGTTTGTTATCGAGCCAACATTGCATAGGTGAGGAAAAAGAGAAAACAGCTGATGTTGCATAATCATGAAGCTACCTTTGATGAAATAAAACATCCCAATTTATCTAGCAATCTCTTCTCATTCACTCTCCACATACACATCTACCACATTCCACATAATTCAATCAGTTAACCATCTGTAATAAAATCAATAAATATCCATTTGCATAAATATTTTCTGAAGAGTTGGTGGTGATGCTGTGTCAGATAAAACTTTATATACAAATATTTGTTAAACAGCACTCCTTAACACTAATTGTCAATGAGTTAGCATGGTGGCCACTCTTCTACTTTCATTTCTTAGACCTGGCTGTTTATGGCCTACATAAAAATAATTCTCACTTTCTTTCTAAAATAGTTGCAATATTTTTGGAATCATTTCATATACTTTATATTTGGGATGACTTCCACTCTGTGTTTGAACTCCCTAGTCTGTCTGCTCACGTTGAAGTCCTTATGATGTACTCTCATCCAGGGTGTCATAGTCTTTGGTCAAACCTGGAACATACAGTAGCTGCAGGAATGTGCATCTCAATGTTCACAATCACTGCCTTGTTCGTAAAAAAGTCAGTCCCTGTATGGACACTGAGCCTGATGAACACAACGATGGGCACTGTGGGAGGTTTACCTCAAGTGTCCGCTCATTTTCCTTTAGGTCTGCATTCTGCCATTCCTATCAATCATGGAATGTTATAAAAATGGAGGCAAATTATCAATCTGACGTAGGTTTTCATCTTGGCCACAAGGTAATCCTCCAACTATCTCCACTCCAGGAATCCAAAGTTTATGTTGATCAGTTTATGATGATTAACAACCAGGAATGCAGTTGGCATAAGTCCATATATGATGAATATGATGTCATCTGTCTGTAGCCATGGAAACACATTTGGCAGCAGTAAACTGAATCATCCAACAGTTCTTGCTGCAAGTCATACCTAAGCAGGGAATCCACTCCAACAGCCTGGCTGGATCAGACAAGCTCTTCTCCATCCATCCTAGGCTGCCAAACATCATCATCATACATCTCACTGTCTGAGGCCCCCGAGGGCCTCCTATCCTCGGCTGTCATTATTCGTCCATTGTATGGTGAGTAGAGTTCGTGACTGCGTGGGTTATCTACGTACAGATTGTGAATGGCTGGTGTTCTGTGCCTATCCAGACTGTTGAAAGTGCTCAATCCATTTTTGTTGTATTTATTGATGCGAGCTGGACTGGGGAGGGAGCCTACGGTATGTGCATATGATTGAGGAGACCGATAGGCCGGTGGGACGGTGGGAGTTGGAACGGGCATGGGACGCCTAGGTAGGCTGTGGCCGTTCACTGGTCCAAGAGAGTCTCTCTCCCGCCCTGCCGGTGTGTGGGAGGTACGGGAGGGGGGCGACCACGGGGCCTCCGTTAGCATGCCACTGGGAGGCGGCTCGCAGTGCAGTGCCTTTCCACTCGGGCTTAGGATGGAGGACTCTTTCTGCTCCTTGGTCTTGTGATCTGATGGAAGACCAAAGTAAACAACTTAATAAGCACTTTTTTTCTCTCTCTCTCTTTCTCCCTCAATGTAATCTTACAAATCCCTACAACCTTCTCAGCAGTATCAAACATCAAAATGTCATGCAAAAATAAAAATGACATGAAAACAAATATCAACAGTAAATTTCACTCCACAATACATATGCCATTGCACATAGATTTCTGTCAAGTATAATGTGGTATTCAAAGTTCACATTATGCTTCATTATGTAGCTATAATTTTCTGGCCTTTAAAAATACTAAATCACTTACATACATGTTATGTGATTTACTCAATTCACTATGTGCCATTGGTGATGTAAGCCTGGGTGTATTATTGTGCAACATTTTACTCTTTTGGCCAATTTCCATTAGGTAACTTTTGATAAGAAATGTCAATTGAAATCACCCATGAAAAATGTGTGGAGTTTCAGAACATAAACAAAGGACAGACTCATTACAAACACACTAACAACACAAACAAAAAGAAAGAAACACCTATAATCACTGAAACCTGCACAATATCACAACAAATACAATGATTACTACATTCAAGAAACAATGAAGAAGAACAAGACAAACATTTCAGGACAAGACAAAACTCACTCGTTACTTGGTACCCTTCAAAAATTGTACTTGAAGAGAACACAGTTATATCACATCAAGACTTGAGACAAGACAGCTCAAGGAAGAGTTTCTCTGATCTTTGCTCTAATCTCGGGAAGGAAACATTTTGTTTCTCTTCGTTGTTGTTTTGTTTTGTTTTTTTGCTCCCATTTTCAATAAACAATACTTCTGAAGGGGTTTCCTTAAAGCCCTAATACTGCCAGTATTATCTATAGAGGTAGGTACATATGATGAAAGACTATCACACAAGAATTAGATAGGCCCTGAACACCAGGAAAAAGGCATGGATATGATGTCATGGCAATGGATGCATACAAGTATTTCATTGTGTCTGCAAGAAGGACAAGTAATGCTGAAATATGTTGCATGCTTGAAGAGACCACCATCACTAATAATGAAGATGATACCAGAAATCATGGACTTCACCAATGCCACACATGAATTAAGTAGACAAACTGACTAGCATCTACAAACATCTGTATCAAGACATTATTTCTACTTAAGTTTTCAGCACTTCCATGAATTTTGATTGAGAAGTATGAGGTTTATAATCTACCCTGAAGTACCATGCCAGACAAAATAAAAAACCAAAAAAGAATTCCGACTGAGACATTCTGAAATGTTTGCACAATGAAAAGCAAGATGAATGTATATGGAAAGCATCTGATTTCAAAGTTTGAACACAGTGGAATGACAAAAATTTTGATCAGACCTTTTCAGACATTTCTTGTTTATTTAGTTGGTTGTTTTCTCTTAAATATCACATTGAATTATGAAAGACAAGACTAGATATGCTTCGCAAAGAATGCTATTATAATGTACGTAGCCACAATGATCACACTATTATTCAGAAGTGATTTGAAATCTGTTAAAAGTGATGAACAATATCAGTAAATTGATAAGGACAAAAATATGTATTAGTGTACCACATACCAGTTTAGTGTTAGGCACATCGCAAGACATGATGAGAGATTGGTTAGCGAAGTAGAGTGAATATATCATGAGGGAGGAGAAATGGAAAAAGAGACATGAAAACATCACTTTTATTGTAACAATGAACACACAATTATTGATGTCAGCCTTTTTTTTTTTTTTTTTTTTTTTGCATGCCTCAAAGATCATGTCATCTTTACATCTGTAGCACTCTCTCATATCAGTATTTACCAGCAAACTTATTTCACTAGGACTTGATACCATTATCTCATGCAACATTATATAAAACAATCTATTATCAGTTGGTTTAAACAGTTGTTTGATAGAGGTGATATGCTAAATCTGTAATATTGAATAATGTCAATCACAAAATACAAAGCATGCACAAGCGAATCTTGTGCCTTTCCATAATGACAATCTGAGTGTCGTGTATTATAATACATGTATTAGATTGCGGTAGATTTGAAATCTCATCATTTTCTGAGCACACAGGCAGCCATTGTGCTTTCATGCAAAACTGTCACATTCTAAATACGTCATACAGCAGAAGCCTTACACATTAGATTACTACATCAGGCAAACAGTGCATTGCTGGCAAATGTTGAGTGCATGGAAGGCATGGGGTGCATGGAAAGTAGAAGAAGAGAAGAACTGATGTCAAATGATAAAAGATCCATGGCTCCACAGTGGAATATGAAATGTCATTGTTCACCTTTTTAGACACTGACAAATAGCTGAGACAACCCTTCTGAATAATGTCCCATAGTGACAAAATGACAGCTCATTTTGATACAGACAAAGATCTCCCATTACCCATGCAGACTCTGATAACATACATCATTTTCTTCAAGTTATAGCGAATATCATATCCTCAGGCATTACTGAAATATTACTACAATCTAAATAAATACTTGATTGCCTCTAGCTCCCCCCCCCCCCATAATATTTCACTGTACATGATGATTCTTGATGAGACCAAGTACTACTTGATATTACACAAACTTTGGGGTATCTTTATTTAATACCATAAAATTAAACATCAACAAAGTCACCTCTAAAAATTCTTGCTGAAGCACAATTTGACAATGCTTGTGGAATATTAATCAAGATTAAAAGTACAGTGTGTAAGAATAACTTGGAAATCAACTTTGGTTCTTGTCTGATTATGACATCATACAGCGAAAGGCAAAAATATCTCAACACATGAAGTGGAAGCATTAATACATTGAAGAGCTGTACAGATATGATAGCATACAAACTGGATGGAAGTGAGGCATTTACATGTGAAATGTACAACAGGCAAAAGAGCAAGTAACAATGGAGGTGACGAGATGCAAAAATATAATAAAAATAATGTTGATGCATGCTGACGTGACATGTGAAAAACAGAATTTTGGGTTAATTGCAACCTCCACCTGAAGATACTAAACCCTTCACACTGGCAGTCTTTAATCCACTAACTGAATAGCATGGGATTTGTTACTTTTATTTTGCCCTCTAATTTAACACAGTCCCTAACCATCTTTTCAAATTAGCAATCTGAATTTATTAAAATCACTCTTCCTCTATTGAAAAATAGCAAGAGCTCATTTTGTTATTCTTCTGAAGAGTGAATATTCAAAGACAATTCACCTGCAGATTAATTCTCTATGAAACAAATACTCCAGCAAACCTATTAGGAGGTAAGGTCAAGGTGTAATATTAAGTGTATTATAACCTGATAGTCTTCAATTTGGGATAAGATAGGCCCTACATCTATCAAATTCTTATTTTAATTCCCTTGCCACTCTGTAGTCTTCATAAAAAAAGTGAAATAAAAAGCCTAACTGCAAAAAGTGTTAAACAAACCAAAGACCTACCTTGGCTGTCCCATTTCTACAGTATTCAAGAAACTTGAAGTGTCTATGAGTGCAAGTAATTAATAATTTACACTTTAATCACAAAACTATCCACTACTTATTCTAGTCACATAGAGTTTGACAGAAAGAAGAAACTGAGTATCCCACTTGGAATATCACTTTGTGATTTCAGTGAAGAGAAGACTTAGGGAGGTCCAATCAGAAGCAAGCATGACTTGATTTGGGATCGGAGGAGGGAGAGCTGTGCCAAGGTCTTTAGACACACAGCAGTCAGTCACAGCATGCTGGGATATAACTAAGATCAGAGAAACCTTACTTGCACTCAAGATGCTTTCATCTGTACCAGTTGGTTGATAGATACCCTTATGATGTCGACTGTAGCACTGGTACAGGACCACCAATCCACAGAAGGTGAAGAGGATCCAGCCCAGAATTAGGAAGACCAGGACCAACACATTACCCTGGTCCAGCAGGCTGTAATTCTTTTGAGGATCTGAGGGGATAATAAAGTCAGGGCAATGAGAGGAAATATTGGTAACTTCTTGATTGGAGAACAAAAATGGAACTTAATGGATTGTGCAAGAAAAATCCCTGAATTTGTTAGTAGCATTTACTGTTTAATTTACAACATGCACACAGACATTAGTGAGAACTTGTAATGTCCACATTACATATTTTTCATAACATCTCTCAGGACTCCTATGAAGATATTGTATTGCATTACCATTGACCCCATGCATACAAACTGACATTTCTCTATTCTCATTGATTGTGATGTTTTCTTCAAATTCCTATAATGAACCATGTTTGAAAGTACATACATGCCACAGTGTATATAAAAATACACACATATGGACACAAATACAAATATATTTACATCCATTCAAGCAAATGCCATAGGAATATTAACATGAGGTATTTACAATATTATGTCGATATCATAATGATAAACATACAACAGTAGTGTTGTTATAGCACCAGCATGCATTGTGCATCATATGCATATTGAGAGGCATTTTCAACATTCTGATACAAGGCATCACAAGGTTTAAGGTGAAAGAATTTAAATTCCCTTCATAAAATCAGTGTTCTATTTCCAAAAAGGGCAGTCTACCAATATCACTACAGAGCTCTCTTGTCCTCATTCATCTTGAGGAAATTTTAATATTACAGTGGCTTTATAAGAAAATTGGGTAAACTTTGCTGTATGACATTTTAGTGAGCAAAAAGCATTCAGTGCACTTCAAATACAATGAAATTGTGTATAAACATGTCACCACAGTAATATCTGTTTTCTAATGTTTTATGATAGCAATACTGCATTGACATGAAAGTATGATAGTAATTTGTGTCAAATAATTTATGCAATCTGATTTCTATACAGAAGTATCTTAAATTATCATCATAACAAAATATCAAAAACACTGGGAGATTATGAAACCAAACAGTTTAGATCTGAGTTAGCTGGAATCTTTGTTGAGCTGTGTATTTAAATGAACCATCCAAATCCAAAGAAATCACAGGGAGTATGGGAGTGTCTTATAATGCAAGAAGGAATACGTGAAGTAACATAGCATGCAAAAGCAGGTGATTTTAGAATTTGGACTGCTTAGACTGCCTTAAAGAATGTAACATCTCCATTCCTTGCATATGTAGATGAATAATAGCTTCATCATTCTATTTCTCTAAAGGTAACTTCAGAAGAATTTCATTATTCCATTTGTAGATTAAGCAGTCAATCCTCAATAAATGTGTGATAATTTGAACATTGTTTTCTTGAAACATGCACCTCTTCATGCAGCATAGCTATATTTCTATGTGAGTGGTCATGCGTGACAGGTGGTTTTTACTCAGTTTATCATCAGAGACCAAGTTAAGGCCTCGATTTGCTCACTATGCACATCAAACATTTATATACTCAACAGATGGTGAATATTCTTAGCACTATAGAATGATTCAAAATAAAAAATGTTAGTAGCAAAAAAAAACAAAAAGATTCATTGTTATCCAACATCATTTTTGTGTTATATTATGCATAGTACTTCCTGTTTCATTCTGGAAATTGATGTTGCACACAATCATGTTAATCATGACAAAATATTACGGAGACACATTTTTGTTTTCCTGCAAAAGACTTCATTCATTTATAAATATGACTAGAGAAGACATAAAGCACATAACACAGGTACATAACAAAGTTATCAAAATTATTACATAATCATTGTTAAAATTCTTCACTTTTTGACATGTTAGAATTGACTTGACAAAGAAAGATTCAAAGTCACCAAAACCTCTACATCCACCCTCTAGCAGAAGCACGAAGCAGATGGAATGAAAAAATAGACGAGACAAAAAGAGATGTTGATGATAAACTTTCCTTCTGCCTGTCAACAAAAAGATTTCAGAATTACCAAGTAATATGTCAATGTTACAGGAGAATGCCAGATGATGTCATCAATTAAGTATGGCAGAAGTTGTAATGATTCTGTCAGTGATAGTGTCATGTACCATAACTTGGTTTGATGAATCACATCATAGCTCTTCCTCTCATTCCATAACTCTCTCACCAGCCATCACGTGCTCTAAAGGAATCACTTCACATCATGCACTTCCTAAACACTCCAACTACACTACAAGTACCTTCACAAACATGCACATCCTCAACAAAACAAATGGATTAAAGACTTCCTGAAACAGAACAACTCATTTCTGTGTAAGAAAAAATCATATCAGCACAACAGAGAGAGGGAAAATCAAGCAAAGTTTTAGGGATTTTTAGAAATCAAATGCTTTCTGTGTTGATGAACAAAAGTAATAGATATAGGACAAGAAATAACTTGCTGATGAGATGTGGACTGTGTGTGACATGCTCTGATTAACACATGTAGGCTACCCAGCTGACAAAAACACTTCACATGCACAAACCATACAAAGTGCATTCTAATAGATATCTACACCAGATGCTATACTGTCCTACATCCCATATCAGCTACTCACACTCAAAAACATCAGGTCTGATTACATGTCTATCACCATGGATACCATCTACTTCATTGGGGGTTGCCGTGGCAACCTCAAGTATGTCCACGTCAGAGATCACTGGGGCATAATTAACATTCCAGACAAGAGAACAAGGGAAAGTTATAAATTGACAGGGATGAGGAAGACTGTGATATATCCAAAAAAAAAAAAAAAAAAAAAATTACTTGAATAAAATTAGCCAAGTTGAGTTGACCAAGTCAAAAAGAGTCCATCATCACAGTCTCTCTTCCGCAGAGCATACACAAACTCAGGATGTACAAGGTTTTTTCTCTTCCTACATTTGTCTGTCTTCACTCTTACATAACATTTTTTATAGGAAGGATCTGGCAACAACCCTAAAAAAGAAATGCTATATTTTTGGATCCTTAATCAGCCAACTTTCATCATTCTGAGATTTTCAGGCATGGACAAAGACTCATAGTTATGAAGGAAGAAGATAGGCAAGCAGACACATGGACATAATATATAATTTTCATGAGATGGAGGGATTAATCATTAGGTATAATGGAAGTTAATCATTAAATGCATTATAGTTGAAGGACAGGAGTTTAGTAGCTTATTCTCAAAGCTTACAAGCATTTTTTTTTTCTACCATTTAGACAAGCAGGCATGGCATGCATGACAAATTTTCAACACTAAAGCTTTCCACAAACATAAGCAAACTTTCCTGTATTTATTTATTTTTTACATTCTATTTACTGCTAAGATTGTGGCTTTTTCATCTTATAACAGATTCTACATGGTTGGCCCATGAATACATGGGCTTTGATATATATTCCTAGGATGTACATGGGATTGAAATTTTGACTATAAAATGTGATTGCAACATGACTGGAAAGGTTATATCTGGGAGTAAATTTATCTGATGTCTGATACGAAACAATGGCCATTACATTGTCTTTTGATTATTCATCTTTCTTTCTTTCATTCTTTCTTATTTTTTTCAACAAAACTGAATATGTCCTGAAGCACAACCGAGAATACAAGCTGGATACGGCTTCTAAATTTCTAGCTTTTACAGAAACATTTGCAATTTGTGTGTTTTAGTAATCTTGCCCTGGGCTGATGTGAAAGGAAATGGTTTGCATACTATCTCCCCTGCAATGTTAATAATGACTGTGGGTTAATGTTTACCACTAGACAGGATTACGGACACATAAATTAGGGCAGCAGCACCTTACAGGCAGGAGAGCTATAAGATGGCTGGTGTTAGCTCATGAGATGTCATGGCTACATGGAATGAGGTGAAGAACCAACTGAGAGATCTTACCAAGGGGGCCGATATTGTTGCTAAAGGTGGTGGAAGGGGGCAAAGATGGGGTAAGCTTGCCTTCTGATAAGTTGTTGTCCAAGCCAGAGGCATTTGGACTGTCATCTGTGGACTTCCCTTGGACATCACCATCTCCTGGTGGGTAGAAAAGGTGTCATTCAACATGTGAGGCTAGAGTAGAGTAGAGTACTGAATCAAATCATCAGTGATTCCTGAAGACAGACACAATACAATCCTTCTGCCTAACCTCACCTACAGAGGGAGCACTACTTGCCATGTTTACTTCAATTAAAACATGACAAACAACTCTAAACCACAACCAGAATGAATTTGGAAGACACTGAACATTGGTGCAGATAATGTATATTTCTGGGGAAAACCACTATAGTGAAAAACAACGAATCAACCATTTTGATAGACCCAAACTCCAACAGAAAGATCAGAATGCTATCAGCTCATAGTGTAAAACAGACAGACTATGTTGGTTTGATTGCTTGGTTTCTAATGTCTGATATCAGATCTGTGTCCTTGGTTGCTTGCCACATGATATATTTTTTGTACAAAAATTTAAGAATGTGTGTGTGTGTGTGTGTGTGTGTGTGTGTGTGTGTGTGTATGATTACTTGTATGTTCAAATGAAGGCATTATTTTTTTTCTTTTCAACCGGTGGTCAGAGCATGTGAGGGTAATAAAAAGGAGAAGGGTCATATGTTAAAATCAGTCGTTGAAATACAAATCAACTCTCGTATATCAAAACTGCCCAACCTCACTTGCAATATCCTTGAAAGCATGTGGAAATAATAGGAATACCTTCCATAAAAACAAGATAAAAGCAACACAAATCCCAACCCTGTGCTTGATATAACTGTGATTGAAATACATCCTCTGAAGCATGTGGAGGGAAACAGGGGGATATAATCCAAGAAGTGATAAATCTTTCTTCTTATATTAAACTTAAAGCACAGTCACTAAGAAAATTTTAAGGAACAAGAGAGAGAGAAAAAAAAAACAATTCAACCATATTCATGAAGTAGTTAATCTTAAATAGTGATCACCATGAAAGACATGGAATAGACTGCATTTTTAAAGGAACAAGTCACAGCAAATAATGTCAAACAGACTGCAACACGGACAATCAATCCAAACCTTACTTTAGTCCAAATATAGATTTCTATCCTTGCCAAGCATGAAAGGGCAAAACAAAAGAGATGAAAACAATAACAACCATATTAAACTGGAACTATAAGTAGGAGGTGGACAAGCAGACTGACTGGGATCTCACAGTAATTCAGTGATATGAAATGGGAGGGAAAGGGAAAACAAAGAGAGTAATATTTTAAGCAGGAACATTGCCTACTAGTGCACCTAGTGAAGATTAAACTGTAGAGTATGACCAAAAGCAGAAATGCAATGTTTAAACTCTCTCCTCGCATTCTTCTGTAATCTTTGAAGAATGATATTTCTCCCTAACCCAAAGTAAAAGAACTCTATCAAAAAGACATGACTGGTAATGTAAGAACCTTTATCAAAAATACATTATTTGATTATTCCTTATCAGGAAAAATTATACATATGTGTCAGTTTATCTTGTCTGTGCAATCATAACAATGCACACATTGACTGAATCTAAGCTTATGAGAATATGAAACCAATAGTGGTTTGGATGCATAATCTAAAATGTTTACTTGATGGAGATTCTAACTGACAAATTTTAAACATCTTTCACTGAATTTAATAGCTTTCTATCTAAGATTGGGTGTGGGAATACAACATTTTCACTTGTTACGATTTTCAAATGATTTATGCTTTGCAAGTGACTATCAATTGTGCCTAATTAGCCACAAAAAAAAAAAAAAATAAGGAGAAAATTTCAGTCTTAAGATAATACTGTTTCACTTTTTTGTAGCACCTTCATGAGGATTTTAGTAGTAGGTACATAATTAATAGTAGGCATAATAATGTCATGTTTAGAATACACAGAGAGAAGGGGAAATAACATCAACATAATGGAGGGATGAGAGGCACAAAGTCTATGGATGGATGACGGGGTGTCTCCATTACAAAACAAACAATGACATAAATAACAGCAATACTATCTGTGGGGGTGGGTGACAGGGTAAGGAAAGACAAAAGATAAAGGAAATATAACTGGAACTGGCTACGGAACATGGTGTGTCTATAGTTTGGCATTCTATAATGGTACGTCATTCGCCACAATGTGTACAATATATGTTGTAGGTAATGATTACGACAAGACATTGTGGAATGATCAAACATTAAGAAAGTCTAAAAGAGGAAGGTTTGATTTAGAAAACTACTCCTAAGGTTGGTCAGCCTTTCAAGCTTCATATCTTCATATCATGATGTTTATGTGTTGTCATTTTCCTTTGCATGTTTTTTTTTGTTTTGTTCTATTTTATGGGGTTGGGTGGGATGGGGTCAGGAGGCTTTAAAACAGAAATGATCATACCATAGTTTGTTTGTTTGTTTTTACCTAATTTGAAGTTTACTCTGAATGAAAACAGGTCAGAAGTTCGTATTCCTTCATCTCCTTTTCAGACAATCACAAGAATATTTGTTTGAAAAGATTTTATTTTTTGCATTTCATGTTTTCTTTCAGAATAACAAAAATAACAAAGGCAGGTTCAATTACACAAATACAATTCTGAAAATTATTGACATATTACATAGTAAGTCATGTTTTGTATATAAAGACAAATGAAACGTTAAATAACATACAAAATGTTTATATGGCCAATAATGACTTAATTCACAGTACAATATATAATATATACATATGATGCAGAGGGCCGCCGTTATAAGCCGTGCTTGAACAGACGGACAGCCAGAGTTGAATTACCATTTTTTATTGTAGTACTTGAACACTAATACAGATGGGCCATGTTAAAGTGCGTGTAAATCCAGTTTTATACAATTACTTGGTAAACAGGAGTGGTGCCTGTGAGTGCGTGTGCAGGTGATGAAGCGCGAAAGTGTTGATGGTCAGCACTTCTAAGAAAATGATTGGATATGTTATAATATGGGCGAAGGGTCAAGCAGCAAAGTAAAAGAAAAGGAAAAGGGGGTGGACCAAATATTGCCTTGTTGTTGAGTATAAGAGGTACATGTTTAATGATTACTGTACCGTATGATATTGTGCCAAGAAATATTTCTTTGTATTTGCCTTAAAGGAATAGAGAGATGTGCACTGTTTTATGTGGAGAGGGAGTGAATTCCAAATATCAGGCCCGTTATGCCGAATTGATTTTTGAGCTAATAGGAGTTTAGGGTTATTCAAATGGAAATCATTACGATGGCGCGTGGGGTAAGCATGGACATCCCTGTTAAGGGAAAATGCGTTGTGGAAGAGTGGGAGTAGATTTTGCGTGTATTTGAACATAAATATTGCTGTTTGAAATTTGTGTATATCGTCAACTTTAAGAACTTTTAGTCTAAGGAATAATGGATCAGTATGTTCTAGATAATGTGAGTTGGTACATATTCTTATTGCCTTTTTCTGTAAAAGAAAAATAACATTTACTTTGGTTTTATTACAGTTTCCCCAGACAACATTACAATAATTAATGTACGGTAAGATTAATGCATTGCATAACATAATGAGTACTTTTTCCGTTACAAAATATTTTAATCTCCGAAGTATTCCAATGGCTTTGGATATTAATGTGATTATATTGTCAATGTGGTTATTCCAATTTAAGTTGGAGTCAAGGGTTACCCCTAAGAACTTGGTTGATATTTTTCCAATAATGGGCATACCATCAATAATAATGTTATTAGGCATTATCGGTTGCAAATGTGGAGTATTGAAGTTTATAAAACACGTTTTATCTATATTTAATGATAATTTATTGCATTTAAACCATGTAGAAATTTTTGCAAGCTCAGAATTAAGTATATCAACTAGTGTGTTTAAACAGTTGTGAGAGTAGAAGACACTGGTATCGTCCGCGAATAATACATAGGTGAGAAGGGTTGAGGAATTTATGATGTCGTTGATATATATTAGAAAAAGTAGAGGTCCTAAAATGGATCCCTGTGGTACACCACAAGTAATATATGACTTAAACGAGGTACTTGAATGAAATGCTACGTATTGCTGACGTTGGGATAAATAATCTCGGAACCAGGAAAGAACTATTCCTCTTATGCCATAATTATGTAGCTTTTTTTATGAAATTCCATGGTCTATTGTATCAAAGGCCTTGCTCAGGTCCATAAAAACTCCTATCATGTGCTGTTTGTTCGCAATAGAATCGATAATTTTATCACAAGTTTGAATGATTGCAAAATCTGTAGAAAAACCTTTGCGAAAGCCAAATTGGTTAGGATTTAAAATGTGGTTATCAACCAGAAACTTATACAAGCGTTCATATGCAATCTTTTCAAGGATTTTGGAAATGACGGGCAATAATGAAATTGGACGATAATTCTTTATTTGGGACGCATCATCTTTTTTGTGAATAGGGATTACTTTCGCAATCTTTAAAGAATTTGGGAAGATCCCAGTAGATAATGATAAGTTACAAATATGTACTATGGGGGTTACTAAAAAATGTATTATTTGTTTTAGTAAATGCATACTTAATCCATCGTGGCCACAAGATCTACTCGACTTAAAAGATCGAACAATATTCAGTATTTCATTTTCATTCGTGGGAGTAAAGAATAAAGAATTATTATTACTTTCTGGAAGGTAATCTGTAAAATTTCCAGCATTTGGAAGTATTGTTGAGGCGAGATTGGGGCCTATGTTGGTAAAGAACTTATTAAAACAATTTGCAATGATTTCAGGGTCGTTAATATCTTGGTCATTTTCGGAAATAACGATCGGGAGTTCTTTCTTTTTATTCTTAATAAGGTCATTGATAGTTCGCCACAGTTTGGTTTTACTGTCCTTATTTGATTCTAGTATGTCTGAATAATACCGCTTTCGAGATGCCCGGATTAATGTGGTTAATGTATTTCGATATGTTCTGTATTTTGCTTTGTTCTGTGGTGTTGGTTTACGTAAAGACATTTTATATAAGCGATTACGGGTGAGTATAGAACGCATTATAACAATATAACGCAATATAACGCAATATAACACAGGTATGAAGATGGGTACAGACAGAGGGGATTGGAATGCAACACATGTTGGTATACACAGGTCCAATGAAATAGACATAAAGAAGGCACACAAACAGATCCAGCCAGACAAGAAACTAAGGGGAACATAGGGCGGGATGTACCTGTAGGGACTGGTGAGGAGGTAATAGACGTCGTCCATTCAGGGAGTGTTGTGGAGACAATGCTGTTTGTTGTTGTGGAAACAGCTGCTACATAACACAAATTATCAAAAGAAAAATAAAACAATACACAGCCAAACAAAAAACAAAAACAAAAACCAAACCAAAAAAACAAAAACAAAAGTGCAAGATGCTATCAGCATGCCACTATCACCAAATGCACATGTACTTATCAACACCTGGAGATGTATTGTTTATTATGGTGTCCGAATGTGAGGTGACAACACCTACATTTATCTTCTGTCATCATATTTTATATGTTCCTCCTTTTTTCTGCCTCAATGTCATATGAGAAATTGAAATAATTTCAGTAACAACAGACATCATTTCAGTGAGTTGACGGAGGTGTACGACAAATTGTATGAAGGCACTACCCAGCAGCAAGGTAGTGTGATGCCATTCAATGTGCATTCATGCATGGTACCAAATACAATTTCTTCAGATATAAATGAGATGATGAGATAAGAAAAAATAACATGATAGAAATGATGGCAATTGCTTCAATTAGTTTCACCACTAAACCAAGGTTAGCATGTACAGCACTGATACTGCATTTCTAAACTCTATAATAATTATGTAAAGAAAAAACACCACAGGTTCCATTATGAGAGAGTCTTCTATTACATTTTCTCAAAACAAAGGGTGTACTGGCTGATTTACTCCTAACTGAAAAGACTTTTTTATGTCATCTTCTTTAAATATAGAAAAAAAGGTCACTCATATTTACTGTACTCTAAATCTTCTATTCTAAAATTCTATAAAGACAGTCATACTTTCTGCATACACAAGGAAAAAATATTTGTGTTCATCAAGTTCTAATTCTGATATGAAATGGACCATATCATACACAAAACAAATCACAGGCATCAACATTAAACAAGCCAAAGAGAATACCACAAACACACACTAAAATGCAGAAAACAGACAACACATGATTCTAGAAAAAAATGAATAACTTCACAAAAAATACTATGAAGAACGTAATTCCTTCAAGTCAGAATTTCTGCTAAGAGCCAGCACTAAATGTGACTTTTGACACATAAACACACAAACTGACTAACAAACAATCAAAAAAAAAAACACACACACACACACACACACAAAAAAAAAAACTTATATATTTCTTCTACAAGGGACTCAACATCTACAAATTTCTTAATATGCTAATTAGTTGAGTAAACAGTCAGGGTCATAGCCAGATTAGATTTATGATCTCTGAGTCATTACTTTCACACAACATGCTCTTGGGGAAACCACATCAAAGTGTCATATTCAAATAAGTGAAAGAACTCACTTAAATGTTGCAGTCTTGAATTATGAATAATATCTATGGACATCTTACAATCTTGACCTGAAATCATATACGGTCATTCAATGTAGTCAGGAAGGAAAGAGAAAGAGAAAATGATACAGATGATATTACAAGACTTGATATCAAAAAGATTTTTCTTTGGACCGTCAAACAACACTTTTTTCCCCCTACCAGTTGGCTGGATTTATGTGAGGGGGAAGGAAATCTCAAGCTATATTTTGTCCTAGGGGGGAGAGAGAGAGAGAGAGAGAGAGAGAGAGAGAAGCACACTTGTTTTTGTAATGCTTACAAAAATGTTTGCAAAGCACTCCTCAGGAAAGACTGACAGTTGACACGTAATACTAATACCAAGGCCTCAGGTAAAGCTAGGTGGATTTCATCACTATGGTGTTATCTTTTCTCATTAGACATGATGAATATCATGTCTGAATCTCTGATGTAGTGCCATATTTCAGATCATCAGGTTACAGAAAAATCAAAGTTGTTAATAATTTCCAAATAATTCTCTGTGTCAGTCCTCAAGTCAAACTCAGCACCACAACATTCATACTATGTCACTATCATACATTCATTCATTTCATGAGTATAAAACAATGTGATTCCTCCAAAACTCTTGGTACCAAAGGACTTTAAGAGACCAGAGAGAAGCAACTGACCAGTTGTGGTGGTGGGCGGGGCAGTAGATGGTGATGTGGTAACCATGGTAGTGGTGTATTTGAGAGAGGATCCTGCTGAGGACGTCGAGGTGTCACAGATACACTCAGGAGGAGGGGTGGTGGGTGGTGGAGGTTCTGTACCATGCACATGAGGGAGTGAAGGGTGTCAGGTAAGGGGCAAATCAAAGTGGGTCACAGCAAATCAAAGCTCAAATCAAAACAACAAACAAAAGAAACATGTACACACTTATGCAAATCAAAATATCAATAACAATCCAAGTGCAAATTATTGTGTATAAACACACATGTAACCTCACTATAACATAACAAACTAAATGTACAAACATTAACATGAAATCATGAACACTACAAATAAAAATAAACTGCTTCTGATAACTTTAAGAGGCAGAGGGAAAAGGGAGGATGGATAGTAAAGCATGTCTTTAAAAAGACTTAAATGTTATCAATAGTAATATGAACTAGAAATGTCGCTTTGGCGACTGGTATGCCTCCGCCATAATGCATGATTTTCCCAATAGGTCTAGATAGTACATGTGGACACTGTGTGATTACATTTTCACAAATTGGCAAAATATTGGAATGACAAGTTTGTCACAAATGTGTTGAATGTTCACCTTCCTTGACGTAGGTTTAATTGGATGAATAGGAGAGCATGTATCTAGGGATTTAAGGACTTTAACTTGACTTTGACCCATTCATACATTTAGGCATTGAGTAATTTTCAAGGTACAGGTGTGGAGAAAAACTTCAATTTCTGAATTGAATAGTAAATTGTTACCATTTTCATCTGGCCCTTGACCCTAAAATTCATAAGATAATTACTTTCAGGTAGAACAAGCATAATATGTACTAAGTTTCAAGGTAACTTGAGCCACTTCCGAGATATGGAGGAAAAAGTTAGTTCAGCACTTTCACTTATCTTTGACCTTTTGACCTTTGAGGCAAAAAGAGAGAAAAAAAAAAAACTTTCCAGAGAATTTCTATTAGGTTACACACGCATACACCAAGTGTAAAAAAATAACCCTGCTGGCATTGCATAAATATGAGGGTAATAGTAACATTTTGAAGTCTTGCACTTGACCTTTGACCCCTGACCTTTGACCCCATGAACCCTACATTCTCTAGATAATCACTTCCAGTCAGTACATGTATATACTATGTTCCATGAAGATACCTTGAACAATTTTCCAAGGTACGGAGAAAAAAAAAGAAGTTTTAATATTTTTACTTGACCTTTTGACCTTTGACCTTTGACCTCATGACCCAAACTGTCACCAGAGAATCTTAATTGGGTAATACATGTATACACTAAGTTTCAAGAAAATCTCTTCAGGCATTCAATAGATATGGTGGAAATAGTGAAATTTTATGTATTTGACCCTGACCTTTTGACCTTTGACCTCATGACCCAAACTTTCACCAGAGAATCTTAATTAGGTAAAACATGTATACACTAAGTTTCAAGAAAATATCTTCAGGCATTCAATAGATATGGTGGAAATAGTGAAATTTTACGTATTTGACCTTGACCTTTTGACCTTTGACCTTGAGCATGTGCACCCAAAAGTTGATAGGCACAACTTCACCCCCTAATACACATACATGCCAAGTTTCATTAGGATACCTCAACAGGTTTCGATAGTTACCTTGTCCACAAAATTAATTACGGACGGACGGAAGGACGGACGGACGGACGGAAGGACGGACGGACGGAAGGACGGACGGACAGACGGACGGACGGACAACCCGAAAACATAATGCCTCCGGCACCACTTTGTGGCGGAGGCATAAAAACAGCAAATGAAGACATGAATACAGGATAAGAGGATATGAGGTGAGAGTGGTTGAGTATTTCATTCATATCATGGCAGTGTTACAGGGTTCTAGGTTGAGAGGCACACAAAAGTAAATGCATTATATGTGTAGTAGTCATTCAATAGCTCTTTTTATAAATCTTCCAAAAAATGTCTTTCATTCAATTGGTTAACTGCACAACAGTGTACCAACAGATTTCATTCTCCTAAGAAATTCCTGCACTTTAGGTCATGATAAGATCCCTGTGGGACAAATCTGGCATTATGTAAGGATCATGTAATTTA
Organism: Diadema setosum; assembly: GCA_033980235.1. Classification (NCBI taxonomy): domain Eukaryota; kingdom Metazoa; phylum Echinodermata; class Echinoidea; order Diadematoida; family Diadematidae; genus Diadema; species Diadema setosum. The sequence continues at coordinate 309,890 of CM067063.1, read as the reverse complement.
CCCCCTCATCTTTGGGTTCACAAAATTTTGCTATTCCAGAGTGTACACCTGTACCTGTGATTGCAGACTCTTTATAGTAGCTGACAAAATTCACTGCCTGTTAGCGCCTAATACACTTGAACACCACAGGGAAGTCAGAATAAATCAGTAATAAATAACTCTAATTAGCTGTAATTCGGAAAGGAAGATTGCTCAATCAACTTATATTATCAGTAAATTGCCATTCTGAAGATGACATCTGTTTAATTTTGGGGAACTATTAAGAATAATGCGATGTGATAGTTATCATACATCACCACATGGAAAACTCAGTGAGACCTATTCACTACAGAGAGCGTCATTAATTAGTCACACTAGTGCACTCTGAACAGAGTAGTGTAATAAATCACATGTGCTGTAAACATGTACCATAATACCAATCCAAACTAATTCTATCACTGGCAAGTTTCCATAGCACCACCACACACTGACATGGAGAAAGTAGAGATACCTTCACAACCCAACTCTATTTGACTGTCAAGAGAGGAGCCTGGCTCAGATGTAGACTCAGATGTTTGAAAAGCAGAAGTAGTTGGAATTTGAATAGGAAGAACTAGGAGTATGCGCAGACAGAAGAGATTGGAAACAGACATACAGAGAAAGAATGAATTAACATTGTTGAGAGCTTGAAAAGCAAAGAAAAAATATTGAAATGAATTCATACATATATAGAAAGCAAATATGATTAATAGAGCAGAATGAAAGAAAGGACTTCAGCCAAACATAAGAGTACAGCCTAGCTTTTGGTAAACTCAAGTTTATGAGCAACAAGAAAACATCATGCCCTACATTACTCAGATGGTATATTTCTCTTCTAATCATGGAAAACACAACTTTATAAAGTAAAAAAAAAAAAAAATGAGGGAATTTTTACTTCAAAGGTAGGCTGTACCCTTACACATGTTACATTTGTATCTGAATATTGCGGAAAAAGTTTTTAATAACCTTAAATGTTGTGTATGTCAGTACATGATGTATTAACTTCCTCATACCTGGTGGTTAGCTGAGTCAGAGAAAAACACTTCCAAGCATGGAATACAAGCAAGTCAGGTTAGTATGGTTAGAACACAGAAATGATACAGCAATACAAGATTTATGATTATGCCAGTTAGAAATTAATTAAAAGGCAAAATGTTCTTGAAATAGACAAGAACTTAATCATTAGAACTCACAAGTTATTTCACTGGTGCATGAAAATAAAAACTGCATGATATTCTGAGAGTCAACAGAACATTGCATGAAATCAAGAGAATGAACTATGATTGTTTTGTCTGAATCATTAAGACCAGTACTCATAAATGTGACATATTCTTGAAAAGTGAAATAAAATGCACTGGCTCCAAACTGATGCAAACCCCTCCCAGGATTGAACATCAGCCTGTGTTACAGTGTACATTTCATGTGAGACAAATCAACTCAAATAAGCATGGCATGGTGTAAAAAGCAACAATAACATGAAGAAACAAAATATAACATGACAAGGTTTGAGCCCTTCTGACCAAATTAGTCGGTTAATGATTCCATCTGCACCACATAATTCATATCAATATCATAAAACAAATGACATGACATAAATCTTTTCACTTGCCATGCAAGTTTCATGTTTAGTTTCCAAGCAATTATCCCAGGCAGTAAAGTAGATGACAGTCTTGCAATAAAGGCCTTCAGCATCTTCCTTGATCATGCACCAGGGATGCAGAATTAAGATTAAGAATGATTGGTTTTCATGGTCGGTTAGTCAATAAAATATCAATGAGCATCATAGGAGTAGTTGCATTATAGATATGAGTGGGATACAGCTACATGGCATGTGAAAGAAAACATTGAAAACATGCCGGCTGAGAAAGAAATACACACAATGCTCAGACAGTCAAAAGTGTACCCATGCAATGCTGAATGATATATACACTGTGTAGTTTATGTGTCAGTATGAGCAGTGAAAGGTTCATGTGAGGATGTGGAAAGTTTTTGATGCATGTGTAAAGAGCAGACATGTTAACTTTCTAGCAACTTTTTTTTCCATTTTTATTTGAAGCTATGAGCTGATAGCATTACAGATTTAGCTGTGGATTACCTGATTGTAAATGACAACCAAGAGATTTGGTAGGCAGGATTTAGAGCAATAATGAATGAGGAAAGGGTAACATAATGCAATTTCTCCAACTGCACTGTTAGATTAATGAATGCTACATTCTGCCTCAGAAAACTACAGAACATGGTCTAATCTTGTTTAAATCTCTAAAATCACAAATCAAGAACATACATTCATTGATATATTGTGATGCAATAGGCATTCTGGTATCAGAGAAGTAATGGTAATCAAACTATTAAAAGCAAAATGCAGACAAACATATAACACATAATTTCCTTCAGATAAAAATATGAAAATTCCATGAACAATGACTTATGCTGAACCTTGACACCGATTCATCTTGGAAAAAAAAATGTATATCAATAATTGAGAAAAAAAACCTCTCTCTCACTGAGAACAGACATTTAAGATAATTTATTGATTAAAAAAAAGAATCCTTGCAAACACACTGTAGTACTCACCATCTGATGAATGACCACGAAGCAAAGAGGAGAAGATGGTAGAATGTCATGTGACATATCACATGACCACAAGATCACATGATGTAGAATGCAGACCAGACATCAGTTGAGAGAAAGTGAAATGAAGCAACTCATTAACAAATGTGCAGTGAACCCTGAAGTAGTCATTATGTCACATATTGTTGATTTAATGTCCTCTGTAATAGAATCTAGTCACATCAACCAAACATTCTATACTTGATATTCAGACAAACAAGAATGAATCACATTTAAACTCTATTGAAAATCAAAACAAACAAATAATCAAACAAAAACCACACAAACTGTAGCTTACTGAAACACAGACCAGTGAATGACAAAGAGTTGAGTCACCATAAACCTGATGTTCTTACAGTTAAAGACTACCAGTGACATAGCTGACTTACCTGGACACTCCTGGACAGCAGAAACATCTTGATCATCACTAGAAGATGAAAAAACACAGGTGTTCTTCAATTCTTTATATGATATCAACAAAATTTTCAGCATTTTATAGATTGGTACAATTACTGGTATAACCACAGTCAAACTATTCAGTTTTCATCTGTTGACATACTAAATATGTAAATTGTCAGAAATGTTTCACTCCCAACAAGTCCTCAAGTATTTTCTCTTTAACATATCAACAATATCCTCTGACCAAAAACAATATGTTTCATTTCACAGACACTGTAAAAACAGAATAGATTACTGCAATATGTACCCAATATGCACATATCATTCCAAAGAAGATCCATTGCTTGTGATATCTTTTTTTTTCCAATACATTACATATCTTTGCAATATAGCTTGAACAACATCAGCAAGGAAATAATCAATGTGCACAATGTAGTGGAAAAACAACAACAACAACACAAAAACAATGGAACAAAAATCTTTACACATAGTTTGACAACATGCAATCTATTGACACATAATGAGTACTTACAAAGAGTTATCTCCAGTGAAGTCATAACATTCATTACTGAAGTTGTTCCAGACACAGTATGGATCCTGTACACAGCCACTGAAAGTCAAGAAAGATGAAAGTTGGACAAATCTTTAAAAAATGTACAAGGTATACATGAATTTTGGACTGAAATCTGTTGTCAAATCACACCTCCCTCATAATGAATAATACATCTGTCTCTTCACAATTACTTTCTCCGCTGTAACATACACATAGCTGAATTCCCAATTTAATAGAAGAAATTAACAGAAACATTTAAAAAAATTAACAAAAACGTTTTAAAAAATAAATCAATCTCCCAGCATTCAGCTGTATTGCTCACCATATACAATGGGAGTTCACTTGGCATCACTCACAATCAGATATATTCTTACAAAATGAGTAATTAAGAAATTGATATCCAACTAATGATAAGCAAGAACAAGATGATTCTAATATCTCAGACTTCTGGAAAATGAAGATCACTGTCACCACTTACCATCTGCTGGTGTAGTTGCTACATCGCTGTAGTGGAACTTCTACAATAGAGCTGACAGTGTGAACTATGAGAACTTCTTTTCCTTCATGATTTGGGACTATCTCCATATTAATCACTTTCTCTGGGCTCTGCTGAGGGCGTACAGCTATCTCCTCCAGAAGATTGGACTGAACACTGCCCCCTTCTGTTGGGACCAGAACAACTTTTAGGATGCGGCTGTCATCTGCACAGGGAAAAGATACATGTAACAGCTTTTAACCCATGGAGGACGGACTGATTTTGCTACAACACACATTTTCCATAGACACTTGCCCGTGTATACTCAGGACTTGTCCTCAATGGGTTAAGGCTTAAAAGTTGGTACTTATACGTTTAACCCTAAAGGGGCCGGGCTTTTTTGGCTATGCTCAGACCGGGGGGGATGGATTCCGTCCGCCCCCCCCCCCCCCCCCCCCCCCCCCCCCCGCGATGAAATTTTGCATGCGTGAGACCCGCATCATAATCTACAAGATTATGTAGCCTAATTAAAAGCATTGAGAGTCTAATTTTTGATCTGTAAATCTGTTTTAGCATATTCAACAATTGTACATCACAAAAACTTCCAAAATTCATTTCAATTCTTATCTATTTTATTGTTTTCAGAATTTCTTATGTATTTCTTTGTTTTTCAACTTTTGTTTTTTTTTCTTTGTTTTTTCATTGGAAATTGTCACTGACCACTTTTCTACCATAACTAGCACAAAATTAATCAATGAAAGTGATTAATTGTAAAAATAATCAGGTTTTTATGACTTTCATGACAGAGCACTGTTTTCCATAGGAAATGTACACAAAATCACAAAATATTGCCCGTTTTGGGGCAACATTCCGTTACAAAAATGGGCGTGGCTTCGCAAAAGTATGCGCGGACGTTGCAAATTTGGTCTCAAAAGTTGCGCGAGACTTGAACGAAGAAAGTCAAGAAGCCTCGCGACGAGGCCTTCTCGCGTTACAGAATTATAGCGCGAAACGTCAAGGGGGGGCGGATTCCGCCCCACCCCCCCCCCCCCCCCCCCCCCCCCCCCCCCCAAGCCCTTTTAGGGTTAAGATACACTGATCACAACCAAATTTTGTGTTAAGGTCAATACCTCAGCTGGAAACACATTGCACTATTTCTCTTTACAAAATTCATATAAGATACAGTCAGCATACATCATACATACTGCTTGCAGGAGCTTTTTTTCCCAATTACAATGTCATGTGCAGTTCAACCTTACTGGAATCAAATTGTGATGGCCTAGATTACTACCATACGGTACAAAATGTTTGAAGTCAATGATAGGACTCAAAGTTTGTAAAACATATTTTAACTATTATGCACTGGTTGTTATCACTCCTACCTGTGCCCAAGAAGAGTACTTTGTAGTCTCTGTCAACCCCTCGCTGGTTATGAACCACTAACTGTGTCAGCCTGAAGTCTGCCCTTGTTAGGTCAAAGATAGGCAGTGGGTTGTTATGGTTCGGCACAGATTCATGCATCAGAGGATGAGCACTTATCCATCGTATGCTGGTAACAGGAAGTGCTTTTGAGTCCAAGTCACACTGTAAGACAAACCAGTAGCAATAAGGCAGTAGATATGATGAAGATTTGATTTATCACAACTAACATGTCAAGTTAGGGCTGAGTAGAAACTACTCTGGCAATATATATGTATATCATATGTTCATGAATACACAAATTGTCATTGGAGTCCGAGCATTATAATATTGAGACAGATTAGAGCTACTCAAAGTTGACTGCATTCCAATTCTTATCACATATGCATTATCTTATGCAAATACTTCATCAAAGTAAAAAGTAATGTGTTGCCAGAGATATACTAACAAAGCAGGACAAACCATGCCAAACAAATCAAACCCCAATAACACTTGACATCTACCAAACTAAATTTGATAATTCCTTTTCTATACAATGAAATATCTGATAAAGGATCTTGCATTCTAATGACGGATCTTGCATTCTAAAGGGAAAAAAATTACAGGGTTTGTCTTATCTTGTTCCTGGAAGCTGTTTGTGTCTGTAACATACAAAATGCTTAGAACTGCATATTATGTCCTCAGTTTGGCTTTCTGTAGATTTTCCATGTGCCTACAATCTGTTCAGACTAAAAGTTCAGTTTATGGTCAGAGGATGTGGAAAAAACAGGCATAAAGTATAAATAGCAAGATCACAGAGGAAACATTAGGAAATAAAAGAGTAAAACATCAGACTGGTGTTAACTTTCTTGAAACAATCACAAGGATGGGAGTAGACTTCCTTTTTCCCTCCTATCTTTAATATACTTTAAACTTACATTTCCTGGTCTGGGAACAGTGTCAGACACCGGAGGGGAGGCTGGGTACCACGCCCCGCCCTGCTGTTCTTTGAACTCTCCTTCATTCATGATGGTTTGAATTGTTTTCAGACTAAAAACACACACAGCTGAGCCTGGAATCTCATGTCTGAAAGAAGAAACACAACATCCTTGATTTAAAGGGTGTGTACAGTTCTGGTCAAGGTGAGGATTTAGCTTTTAACATTTTGCGAGATATTCAGAAACCACTCTATGAGATGTCAAAGAGCATGCAGTTCTAAGGGGTATCAAAAGTTTATTCGATGAAAATCGGTTTTGAAATGGCTGAGATATTCAAAAACAAGGTGAAACAAAGAACTCCTAATAAAGTTGTGGCATGTCGCCTTTTATTATTAGCACTTTTTTGGATATTTCAGCTATTTGAAAACCAATTTTCATCAAATAAACATTGATTCCTCCTTAAAATTACATGCTCTTTCATATTTCATAAGAGGCTTTTCATTATCTCACTTCGGAATGTTCAAAACATGAATCCCCACCTCAACCTGATGTAATGTTCATTCTGGTTTTTGTTTCATGTTTGTGATGTTAATGATATGTATCCTATATTCTTTACCTGGTCGAATAAATAATAATAATAATAATAATAATAACCAGTACTGTACAGTCCCTTTAAATAATCAAATAGTGATATACTTCCTGATTTTCAATGCATGCATTTTTATCTAAAGCACGCCAACATATAAGTTTGAAAATTCTCTTGTTAACATCAATCACATCCACCATGATTCTAGCTAGTGACAAAGAAATCACAAAATGAAACTTATTAAATATCCCTAAAATGTAAACTCTCCTACACTAGGAGAGAAAAATATTGCTAATAAGGTGAATACACTAAATACATCAAGCAAAAATGATCTGTCGATTGCTAAATTACTCTTATCTTTCAAGAATCATCATTCCCCATATTTTATGCAAGAGAGTATTAAACAATTGTGTGCTTGTGATGTCCGAAAAAGGCCTTTCTTTGATAAATACAAGATGAGAATAATGCTATACAAGAGATAAACCTGCATGGTTCACATGAACTTACGGGCCAGTGGTGAAGACTGCATAGAACATTGTGTCATTCTCTGTTGGAATCATGTAGGTATCCTCTGTAAACAAACACACACAGTCATATGCAATTAATTCTTAGCTTCAACTAGTTCAAAAGATCAATATCCATTCTTTTATGTAATAGTGTCAAAGTGAAATCACCTATGTGGCTACAATCATTCTAGTATCAATGTCGTGTCGTCACGATTTCATTACTACTATTAAGGAGCACTTGTTAATGCATGATGATTGATGGAACTCTGAGAAACTCATTACTTGCTTCCTAAGCCACAACACACATGTGATAGAATATGTGAGCAGAACAGACTTCTACATGGTTCTCAGGCACTGCAGAGAGCGAGCACAAGATTGATTAAACCACGAGGGATTTATCAGGACTGGAATTGGAATGAACTCAGTTATTCCCTGCCATGCCAATGCATATAACGACTTCAGCAGGCAGAAATCCGTGATACGAGGTGCTCTAATGTGATGACAGATAGCTTGGGAAATTAGCTTCATTACACTGATGATTTTCTGGTAATCAGAGGTACAGACATACAAGTTTGTAATTATGAGCTTCAAAGATATATTAACTACCTCCATGAGAATGACATCACAAATTAGAGAAAATCTGATGTAGGATAAGGTCAGCTGCTCAAGTTTGCTAGCGGTAGACATTGATGGAACAGGAAGTCGGCTAGCTGAATTGCAGAAAGCCGGTACTTGACAGCTTTCAGCAATGCTGGCTGAGGTGAAGGGAAGAGGCTTAGACTTACGGAGAAAATTGAAGTAGAATGGAAAAGCTCCTGGGAATGAACAGTTCAGGCGAATTTTCTGAAAGGTTGTCCACTCTCCTGCAGAAAGCCAGCCACTGCCTCCTTCATCACTCTTACAAACCTTGCCCACACGGGAGTACACAGCCTAAAGGGTTACAATGACATACATTACAAATGGATCATTTAAAACCTAAGATTTTCTTGACAGCCAGTATTTTCTTTCATACAGTGCTTCTGTTTTGGGCAATTTAAGCAGAGTTAGCAACTAAACAGTCATTGCATAAATACACAATGTGCAAAAAAAAAAAAAAAAACTTTTCTGTTGTTATCACATCACCTATTTGTGCATAATCCCAAAGATCATTACCTTCATTGCTTTTGTCAAAGTTGTAATAAAAAGAGACATGTCATTTGTGTTAGATTAATTGTAGTCATGCAATAAATAATCCACATTTGCTGTCTTTAAAACACATGTACTATCACATATCAAAAAAAAAAAAAAGTTTGCCAGCGAGTTTCTTGGTTATATACTCAACTCACACCAATTTTAACTAGAACATGATTCATACACTGAGACCTTTTGTTTCTTTTCACTCAGTGCTGGAATAGGAGTTAGACCATGGCATGGCTACTGATGCAGCCTTGGTATAACACTCTGTCCACGGCTGTTTGTTGTTTATTATACCTAAAAGGATCCTTGTTTATAGAAATCTGAATCTGCACATACCACGAGCACCAAGAATTCCCTACTAATAAATTGAGTTACTGTTGTGTGGATGTCAAAGTACTTTAGTGTATCATATCCACTGTCTGTCATCCTGCTCTGCATTATGTTTCAAAATATTTCCTCATATGCCTGGAATATCAATTACCCAATTTTGGGAAGAAATTTAATTTATGATAATAACCTTTCTGATATTCCCCTTTAGTCTGGATTTCAAAAAATGCATCAGATCAGTTTTGTGGTATAGGTTGGTCTTTGTGTTACACTCTTGCTTGGACTCCACGTGTGAAATACCCCTTCCCATGAGTGATAACATAAGCTTTAGAAAACCAACATAACAATGGTAGTCTCATTCTTACAGCAAATATCACATGTGTTCATAAGAGGCTTTAATGAGTGGACTGCTTGAAATCAGAATACAACCAGAACACAATCACAATACTAAATACCTGGATAAAAGTATTCTGTGAAGGAACAAATGTAGAATTCATTTTAACTGTTATAGCAACAATCATGTGCTGTTCTTGTATGATATTCAATGGGGTGTTACATAATAGTTTCAATCTTACATCTCCAGAAGTGTACTCCACAGCTAACTCTCTGAAGAAAAACATAACCCAGTCTCCGACATCAAAGGAATTAATAAAGGCAGGTACTGTAGACAAAGAAGGGGAGAGTTCACATGGGGTATTAATCTACTCAGTCTGATTTAATCTTTTAATCTCAATGTTACAGATTCATTTATAAGAATTAGGTTTGGTCACTACTGGACCAGCGCAACACATAATTTAAACTTATAATCTTATATTGCTAAACATATATCAATTTGCACCATAGAAACAGAATAAGACACAAAATCAGGATTTGAATAACATGAACTCACTTTGATTTATCCATCCAGTTGGAAAGTTCTTATCTTTACAAAAATAACAATCAAGCAAACAAACAAAGAACCGCACAACTTATACATAAATGCCACATTTATCCATGATATTTTCAATAATTTCAATGAGAAGTATCTCATATGGAAGATGTGAATGTGAGAGTGAGGGAGAAATTCTCTCCTTCACTGAAGCTAGCAGAGTAGACTTGGCATACAGTCTTTTATCACTTCCCACTCTATTTTCCCGCTTGACAGAGCCAAAGAAGGAAGTCTGCGTATATTCTGAGCATGTCTGACAAACCGAATGAACAGGATGTTTGGTTTTGTCACCTTCACACTCCATTAGCTGTGCACAGAAATTGGCAGCAATTTGCTGAGTTATTACCCATAACACCCTGGAAAAGAGTAGAAGTAAAATGTGCATGATGTAGAAACAAGAGTGGTTGCATTTCTTGTCAGTGCACAGCAAATGGGCATCATGTGTACGACAATCCTATCACATATAGTAATCAATGTACAGTGTAACGACTAACTGCACAAGTATTGTATGTCTAGGAGGTATTTTGATTACTTTTTAGCCATTTGGAGTCCATAGCTTTAGATGTCAGAACTGTACTGGGTCCCTGGCTTCTAAATATGACAGAATCTCGAACAGTATAATCCCGGGCTGCTCCTGTATACAGATTACCATCTGGCAAGACAAAAGGGATGAACTGCATGTCAGTCGTTTTATAGGCATACAAGGTATCTTTGCCAAAGAAGATTAAAAAAAAAAAAAAAAATGGTTAACTGTTTTACTGTGCCCTAAAAAACTTTAATGAATGCAAATATCATACCAATACATATCCAGTTTACACATATTGTACTTTATATAGGCCTACACACATTGTCTAGAAGAAACTGTTATGATACAAGATATACTATATGAATATAATAACATGCAGTAAGCTTGTTTACATTCCATACTCCAAATGTGTGTTGCATTACATTCATTCCTGTTGATTAAGTTTATTTCACAAACAGGACAAAGAACTACTCCCTAGTATACATGGCAAAATGCCCCAAAATGTAATTCACATGAAATTCTTTCACTACTTCCATACATCCCAATTGTCTGCTTATATTGTGAAAAATATGCACAGCTTTTAATTTTACATTATAACTAGCAGAGCCTATCAGTTTACAATGCACATTATGCAAAGTGTTGTATGTGTACCTAGCTTTCTCACACTTTCTTGAACAATTCACCACTGGGTCCTATCAGAATCTGATGGACAAACTCTACACAAAGGTGATGAACTTTGAAGCTTTGTTTACCTGCAAACAGAGCTGTGCCTTCTTGCTTTGGGTTAAATGGTGAAATGAAGGTTCCATATGACTCCACATAGTGAGTGAGGCTGGCATTCTAAATGTAGGAGCAAACATGTAAGTTGACTTAATACACATTCATCAATTTTCTTTGAACAGACTACTTTACTGAACCATGGCAACCATTAAAGGAGGAAATTAATGACCGGTTCTGTATCTTTCGGTCTATGGCATGGAACCTACATGATAGAAAGTGCCTGGATCTGATGGCTGACATAGAGACTCTATGACACTTTAGCATCATTCAGTTTCCTCAATCAGTCACATCCAATCAATCAACGGGCTAAATCTGATGACGTCACCACCAAAGAGGAAAATCCCAAACTCATGTCACCATGGAAACCTACTAGTGCTAAGTTCATTTTCCTCACCATTGCATTTCTTGGCATAGACTGCAAGTTGGCAAACTAGAAGACAGGAAGATCGTTAGTCTAGAACCTTTCCCCAAGGAAAGAGGATTCCAAGCCTTGCTTTACATGCCTACACAGACAGTTTCTTATACACATGGTCTGTGTTCATGTTTAAAGGACCATTAGTTATCCTATAACCCCAAATAAATGAAGTAGAATCCAGTAGGAGTTATGTGTATCACATTGGATTTTCAAAATGTTTTTATTTGCATTAAGAATCCTTCCACAGTTAGTCATGAATTGAAAGATTTGTAGCAGAGGGCATGTTTGTGCCATTATAGTTTGACACAGATCAATAGGGAGATAAAAGAAAATTTCAGCTGTCTGCACCTCTTTCCTGACCAGCTTGTAATTCTGACACCGACAGAACATCTATAGGTTCAGCCTAAATCAGTTAACTCCTTATTGCAGACATGGAAGAAGCAATGAAAATATGATCATTGTTCCAAACTAAGATCATTCATGGAAAGCTATTCAACTTTAGAACCATGGAATCAAACAACAGTTTTTTGACTTGAAATGGCTAGATACTGATTCAGTGGAGTGTAATAATCATTTCTGTGACATGATTTATGGGCTCCCTTCGGCAAATAAATTCTCTTCTTTTTGCACCATTTTGTATTACTACAGAGGCATCAGGCTTAAAAATGTTCTGCTGAATATGACATGTACAAATCATTTTTAATCAGGGGTATCGTATGTTGCATTGAATGTAATTCTGAGTATGACGGTCTAGATTTCTGCCATCAGGGTGAAGAATTTCCCTTAAATGTTTCATGATTGGGGAGGCTACATCCTAAATTCCTCCATCAAGTCAGGCTTATCTTGCTGTCACGTGCAACTGAGGAGACATGTCTTCAGAGTGCGTGGAGTAATCTCCACCCAAGACCCAGTTCAGCTGATAGTTACTCCCTGCCTGATTCATATCTGTGACTAAAAGGGGCAATAACATGCACCCCACTCACTCATATTACCTAGCCATAGAACGCGCTAGATAACAAATAGCGCTCATATTATCAGTAGTGCTACATTACTGTCACAAAAACAAACAAACACACAACTAAGCATGAGAAATTGATACTTTTTGGACAGCATGCCCGGGAATGATAACCTTTTATACAACATTATCATTTCAATTACTGTACTTCATCTATAAGCAAAAAATACATTCCTACTACATAAAAAAAAAAGTTAGAATGATGTAAACATAATGGTGAAATTCATGTATTTTAATAAATTCAAATTTCTAATTCAAGTGGACAAAATTTACTTCACCCTAAACTCATTAACAAAATGGTTGCATGCAGTATTTCACTTATGAACTATGTTTAAAAAGCTTGCAATACCTTCACAGTATTATTCTCAGCCTAAATGCAGTAATGTCAACACATTTTCTTTTCTTCAAACTTCACCATTGTTGTTGTTTTTTATACAAAAGAGGTACTGACTTCATCAAGTTGAGCATATACACTGTATACCAATCAGCATTGTGAAACAACACACAGCTTATTTCTAACTCATCCATTTATCCATGGACAACGTTTTAGATACAGAGGAAGGAAGAGTATATTGTAACAAAATTTATGAAAAGTCAAAGCTGATTAGAAATAAAAGACAGGACTGAATGTATAACAGTTAGAGCCTGTGCTGGATTTCTCCAGTTCGTCTAGAGAAGACAGACCTACTCTCTCTGACACTCCTCATTAGGAAAGAAGTGAAACCTTGTTTCCATTAGGCATGATGTAGCAGAGATCCATCCATGACTCAACATTTGACATGGGATAATATGTCCTCCTTCTCCCCCTACTTCTCTTTCTCACTGCAGCCAGTTTTGTGGGGGCAGGCTGTCTGCAGTGAGCAGGAAGAGAGTGGTGAAAAGGCATTCCTGGCCAAGCTTGGGATCAAACCCCATCAGGAGTTTGATCGCAGCAGTAAGCTGCACATATATTGCAGGCAGCATGCAGGCTAGCCATAAATACTAGCTCATATCATGTCACTATCACATGCCACACATATGCAGACAAAATGGACAATTTGTGAGCAAGAAAGCTATTTCCAGCAATGGATGGCAGGGATATAATATTTGCCTATTTCGAACTATTCTACCAACTGCCACTGCTTTCATTATTTGCCAGTGACAGAGTGACTTCACTGAACCAAGTGATCACTTACTGAGAAGTATCTGCATCTTGGGTCTTGTGCATTGGTGCCACATACAAAGAGCTTGTTGGAATCAGCAGCATTTGGTTGTAAGACTTCAATGAAATTCTGACACTCCCACTCTTCAATTCCTTTCATCCGACAGTTCTGAATAGTGGTTTCATCTGAGTACCATGTGTAGTTTTGAATACCCTATAGGACAGAAATCATGATGGGAGATTGTTTGCAAATATCTGTCTCATCCACACATAGACCTGTTCAATGCTTATATAACCACCAATTTTTCATACTTGGAACACAGATACAATTCTTGACATGTGATAAAAAACATATTGTGCTTTTATGAAATTTGGGCTAGATTAACTCAGTTTTTATTAAAAGTGACATCATGTCCAGCCACGAGATTTACATATTGCAATTTGCTGAATGGCGATCTCTATGTGAAACGATAAATTGACGGCATGTTGATAGTAATACTTCACAATTTCATGATTTCTTGATATCTATCAAATGTTTATCAAATCATCACTGTTGTGTTCATACAATTTTACTCTTTCTTATCAGATTAACTTTTAACTGCTTCAGAATTCCTGTTTAAAGTTTTTTAGAGAGTCACATCATGTGGCTTACCTGCTGTGCTCCTATTGGTTGATTAAGGTCCATGATATAGAATAAATTCTGGGCACCAACCATCAGCAACCTCTGGTCCCTACTAAGAGTCATTGATCCAAGGTGACTGCCAGAAAATGATCGAAGATCTGAAAGTAAATGGGAAAATTACTCCTTAATATCTTGTTTGCTTTCATTCATGGCTTAACATCTATTTTTTTTTTCCAGCTATGCACAACTGAAACTTGGAATATTCTGCTTGCAAAATGATGGAAACATTTTAGTGACAGAATGTGATTAGTAAATTGAGGAATGAATGCATCCTACCACAGCACAACAGAATACATAACATTAAAAAATGATTGTGTGGTGTTTGTCTCAGTGTAAAATTTACAGTCAGCTACACATATCGACCCACTTGCTTATCTACATCTAGCTTACATCCACCATTTTACAATGTCCCCTTCCTGTTCTTTCTTACAAAGTCTTTTTAAAAAAAATGTGTATCTAATGTCATTTTGTACACTGCATAGCCTTTATTTTTCCATTCTTTGATAAAAATGTGAAAATATATTGAATTTTTGTAATTGCTCACAATGGGTTTGGTATTCCGTATTGTTTCAGAATTGAATTGAATTGAAATGTATTGATATTAAATACCACAAGACATAAAACTCTGCCCCACTTTCAGACAGAAGTTTTCAAGAAAGTTTAAATGTATACAGTAAACAGTGAGAATACTATTACATTGTATGACAGAATATGCTCAAAATCTATGATCTTTAAAACATGCATAAAAAGGGGCAGTCTGTAGGAAGACTATGCTCAATGTTTTGGCGGTCTGTTCATGAATACTCGATGTTTGCATTGCCTTTTCAATACACTACACTCAGTTGGCTTCATTCATCAAATATTCATGATACCCTACCCTCTCCTGCACCATTCACTCAGCCTGCCTCTGTAACTGCGGAAAGGCAACTATGTCATTTGTATTCACAGGGTGTTAAATTGAGAGAAAATGCATAAGCCATTCAAGAATAATTACTCTTTCCCACAAAATGTTCATTGACAACGCAATAACCGTATGAAATAAATATGATATGCGTGCTGTGGACTGCAAATAAATATGCCCTTCTGGAAGGAGATTATGATAATGGTGCTTAGGAGAGGAGGTAGTGGAGTGTACACTGATTGCTAATGAATGCAAACAAATGTGAAAGCTTCATCCTGCCATAAACCTGCTTCTACTACGTGTGTTCTGCCTCATTTTCCTATCTCTCCTAGTGTACAAATGTACACATATTGGCTGTATGGGTGAGTCATCCTTGCCATCTACGATACCATTAATCAATCTCCTTCCCTCTCCATCCATCCTCCTCCCACTGCCTGGCAGTGAGAGTCTAGCACTCCACACCCTGCTGTATACAACACACAGTATTAACTCTTCCCTCTCTCCATGAAGACTGGTTATCTCACACCTCCCATCTTCAACATGAATTGTGGATAATGACTTCTCAGGCCTGCTCTATGGCTGTACTTTCATTCAGTAACCAGAGTCCTTTTAGACCTCTATAGATTTCTTGCCAAAACAGATCAATTGTCGGATGCATGTGTGATGGAGAAAGCTCTGTAATAATCAATACAGACTGGAGTTTTGCATCCGCTGGACCCACACTCTGCTCATTCCGGATGAATAATGCATCATATTTCCGGTATATTGATACTCAAATAAAATATCAGATAATATGGAAAAATGAGAAATCACAATCAGTGTGTGATATGAGGCAGAAGCATGGTATCTTACATTTTCCCCCTGCATGCATATAGCAGACAGTGTGTTAATAGAGACAAAACAGAGTTAGTAGTATGTCTGTGCTTCTTGTAGGTACAGTGACAACTTGCATGTAGGGCCTATATTTGAATAGTTCAACCATCAACTACCAAATTTATAGAGTAATCATTTATACTAAAACAAAGATCTTGGTAATTCAAATTGACTCAACATATCTAGAGATAGCTATTGAATTACATGTAACAACCAATATTAAAGTATGAGAAGATAAAAAAACAAGATGCATGATTTGTGATACACAACTGCAGACACCTCTGGACATACAGCTCAGTTATCAGTATGTACTGCATATTTTGTATTGAGAACTCCTTTTTAGGTCCAGGCAGAATGAAGGAAAAAGCTCTGAAGCTCAGAGAAATGAAGGGGAGCTTATGAAAGACATTTGATGGTGAAAACAGATAACAGGAGTGAATCATGCAGGCCATATCTCTTTCCCAGACATATTCTACTAACTATGTTAAAAATCAATTTCCCATTTTTTCCCCTGTCCATTTAGGCCTACTGTCTGTACAGGAAAATAATAACAGTCCAGGCATTGCACACTACGTGCTTTCTAGATCCAGATGAGAAAATGTCAGTCTTCTCAATCAATACTAAACATTGATTTTAGCCTTCCTCAGGCAAATCTGATATCAATAGATTGAGGGGATAAAAAAACAACTGACAACTTCATCTAAAGCACATAGCCCCAAACCTATCCACACATTCACTTTATACACGAAAAATCATCATCCCCAAATCCATTGCAATTCCCTTAAGAATTCATGCACTGTAAAACTGTGGTAAAAGGGAAAGCAATGTACATGTATGATGGGCCCCATCCAAATCAAGCTCTGCTTATGGAGATGGTCTCCTTCACTATGATTCTCCCTAATATGATTACAGTATGCGATGAAATGTTGCTATCTTCTTAGATGCAAATGCTAGATACCCTAAACAGTATATTGTCATGATATTGACAATTCCTATATTGATATGTTTCTTTTTCTTTTCGTTGTATAATTAACATGAATTTCTTAGTGTACTTAGAGAAATAGAAATACTGATATAAAACTATAACCAAAGCACACAACAGGAACTTTTTTTTCCCTTTCTCAGCACAGCTTACTTTGAACTACACGTAGTATCGGGCAACCCACTTGTATCATGGTTTATAGTAGACAGCCTGATCGAAATCTCACGTCTCATATATACATCAAAATATTTTTTTTATCTTTTCTGCACTAAAACCTTCTCTTAAGTCTTGCAGTCAAATTTAATTTTGTATTGTTGTACTACAAACAATCTGACTGTTTTGATGTTTCCTTCAAAGCAAGCCCTTGGAACCTTAAAGTCTGTCATAATGGAGAGGTATGGGGGTATATCTTACCCCTCCACCTGTTCCTTGAGGGGGCTAAACCGTAGTATAAAAACTTTGATGGGAGTTAATCTGATTCTGGTTTTCTCCATATGTTTGCATCAGCCTTTCCCTCAAGAAGTTCATGTTGGGAGGCTCATTTTACTAGTAAACATTCAGATTATAAAAAAAAAATAATGTTTGGTCCTACTTTTTCAATCTTATGCTATGAAAACATGGAGTTGGTGAACTGCAAAACTGTTCAATTTAGGGGCACTAGAGCACATAACATGTGCAATCCCCTTGTTCTTGACAACGCAGCAACTTGACATGAAGACATATGGTATGTGCTTTCTTAGGATGCAGGGAACAATCTACCAGCATTCACAAAATCAATTAATTCCCATCAGAGTCAAAGTTTGCCAGTCATACTTTCTTAGCAAGTTCTATACAGGAAGGAGGAAGTGTACAAAATAAAAAAATAAAAATCAAAGATCTATTATTTTTCCCCCACCAAGCAATCTGGTCCAAGGAATGTGATAGTTTCAAACTCTTCCCTGGCCTCAAGAGTTCTTAGAAATTCCATGTCACATGGAATCAGAGTGCTAGAAATAGCAAATCATAGAGCAGCTGTCCATGAGGCACTGACAATGGATTTGACTAGAATAATATGTTGGTGAACACTGCATCACAAGGACTGATCCCTAGCAAAATCAGAGAGAGAGACGGAGAATACTATATTAGTCTGTATATATGCCATTAATAACGAATCTGAACTTTTCAACGATATCTTGAGTGGTTAGATTTGTGATCGTGTGTACAGTACTGAACAGAGAAGTGTATATATGCATATCACATTCAAATTGGGATCACATCACATTCATATTTAGTCAATATTTTTTTTTTCGTGTTTTTAAATTCGCAAATAGCATCTGACTTGCAAAATTTGCCAAAATAAAAACCTCCCAAAATATTTGGCATATAGGCCTACAGCATATGTTATCAAGAAGATTACATATGTCACATTATTGTTGTGATGATGTACATAAAACGTTTACAGGCATATAGAAATCTCTTATCTTTTCTAGCAAAAATACACCCCCCCCCCAAAAAAAAAAAAAAAAAAACCCTTCAAAAATGGTAACAAATTTAACAAATTCACAGAACATAGGGCTGCTCTGAGAAATATATATTTTTAAAATATTGACAATTACATCCTGTGTTTTTAAGGACATTTTACATGTATTATTGATACTTCTGTGCCAAGCTTGATTTTGAGAGTAATAAAGTGGTTGATAAGATAGCACAATGGAATGCTCGATACTAACATTTACCTTTAAAATTCTGTCATCACACATTTGGAAGAAAGTTATGTAGCAATACACAAACACAAGTAATGGATCAATAATCAACATTGGTGATTAAGCATTGTGGAGGAACTATGAATATAGTATATCTCTGCAGGAAACATAGAAAACTCTCAGCTTGTTATGAAGTCTTACTATTTTTGGATCTTTGGTGTATCTCTGGCAAACGTGTGATGAGCAAAGACAGAATTCAGACACACACGTCATGACTATGGTTTTATAAAATTGAGTTTAAGTATCTTCATCAGTAAAGAAAGCTTGGTTACTTTAAAGCTCCTCCGTATGGATTCATATTTAACTTTGATAATGAATGATATGTCACAGTAAATGATAGGTCAGACAAGGGAGAGATAGCCAATGTGCTAGGCTATGTCTGAAGCCTAGATGGAATAGACACTGTGAGACACATAAACCTTGTTGACTGACATATTATATCTGCACTCACAAAGTGCAAGACCAATCTTGTTGCTTAAAATGCAAAGTTCATCTGCATGGTGAGAAGGGCAGCTTTACACTTTCACATATGTAGCGAAGAATGATCCGTCCATTCAAACAACTTAGGTTTCAAACTTCATTGGTGCAGAGTTTCCCAAATAAAACCTGTTCTTATGTCAACAAACTAAACTACAGAACCTGCAGTGACAAAAGAAATCTGGTACAATGATCCTTGCAGAGCAGAGAAGGGAAAAACTTTTGTTCCTGGTGTTTCTTATTGTTTGGTTTTTTCCCCCATTAGTGTTTAGGCTTGCCTACAGGCTAGTCATCTATCATTGTGTTTTTTTCTGTCTTTACACAAATTTTCAATCTCAGAGGGGTAGCGGAGCCCAAGAATAGGGGCGTAAACACAGAGAAGTGATGACAATAGAGGGTTTACTCTGCCCTCTGTACCTCCTCACTGTGTTTCTGTCTGAGTGCCTCTCAATACTAGAACTAACACACTATTTTATGGAAGTGAGGAGGCTACCAAAGGGGGTAACCAATTCACACAGTCTCAACAGAAGCTAACGAGTGGTTTCTGCTTATTCATTCTTGCCTTGCCTTGAAGCCAAAAAGTGGAGCATTTGCATGAAAAATCATGCAAACCAAATAAAATGGGTTTTAACTTGATTATGCCAGAATACAATGTGACATATTTATGAACATGTTTCACTAAAGCAAAGGCCCTGGGAGGGAGATGCAATCTCAAACCTGTCCTTACTTGGGGATAAATACAATCAGTGTCGGGAGTGGGAAATGCAGTCACAAACAATACAGCACCTTGCTGTTCCACTCCGAGCCTGATGTTTACAGCAATAGTTTGCTTGATTGATCACCATATGTCAAGCCAATAACTTGATTTGAGAAATTTATAACCAAATAAATATGAGAAAACAGCAAAAGTTCCTGGCAACCTAAGGACCTTCAGCACCTGACTAAAGAGAGATGGTCTGATAACTAGTCCTTTATTTTCACAAAAGACCATTTTTTGTCCACAAATTTGTGGACCATCAGCCATCACCCCCCCCCCCCCCCCCCAAACTCTTATCATGTCAGTCTAGCTGTGCGGTTTACATTGTAAAAAGGAACCAGCCAAGAAGTCTGCACACACCACCCTCATTATGACACAAGTGGCTCCATCAATGATTACCTTTAATAGACAAAAGTACTTGAGAGGATTACACTAGCCACCATGTAAAGTATCAATTAAGCCTTGTAGATTACACCACACCTCTGACCAGACAGGTATTAATCCCTGTGTTTTCTAAATGTCGTTCACTGTATCACCCTTGTGACTGGTGAGTACATGGGGAACAAACATCATTTCCTTAGAGAAAACTTGGACAGAGAACCTATGGAGGATGGAGACAGACAAGATTTACTAGGGCATCATTCTGTGACTGGTCAGACTCCTACTGTAGGCCACAATAAAACTGAGGGACAAGCAGTGACATTGCATGGCTTCTTCTGACTACAGATTAGCCTCCACAGCAGACAGTTTTCTGCATTGAACTCATAGTAACAATTGGTAGGAAGTCTACCCCTACACAAGATGCAAAATGCTTTGCTATTAATCTTGAAATTCTTTATCAGCTTAAGCTTGTAATACATGAGTATTAACATGTTATGCTGTCTGTGCATGGATTATGGTTTACCAGATATTTTGACTGGAACTTCACTTATTTTTCACAATAAATCCTATTCGATAAGTAATTCTCCAACAATTCAGGAAACCAAGTTTGTAAAAAAAAGTGAGTCATGCAACATTTAGGCCTACCATGCATGCATGATGTTAAATTTACTTTACTGACACAAGAGTTCTTTTGGGGGGAACATCTCATACCAAAGAGCATCAGTCATTTGTTGCTGTTTCTGATCTAGCTTAGCACACACTGAAACGCCACAACACAGCAGCCTATGGACACTCTTGAATGACTGGTTAGTCTTTTGATTGTGACTTTTCTTGCTTTTGAAAGTCTTGTGAGTTTGCACTCATTGAGAATGTCATCTGTTTTAACTGAGATTACAATTGAGATATAGTGAGATTTTATAACATTCATATCAACACTCTAATCACCACTCATCTCAAAATGTATTTTGTGAATACAAGCAGGTTGATGTAGTGTCACAGGACAGATAATACAGTCATGTGACCTACATGTCAAATTAGGTGATTTTCTGACTTGTAAATTCAGTTATTTCTCTGAAGAGTTTCTTTACTTTTAGATCCATATGCACTGAGTTGTTTGCAAAACTACAACATTAATAAATATGACTGATTGCAAGTAAGGATGGGTATAAAGTGGGTGATATATTTGAGTGATATGATGCCACATTGGGATTCAGGTTATGTCACACCATGGTCACACACAGTGAGATGCATGGAGAAAGAAACAAGAGACCCGCGGGTCTAGTGCTCACCTGAGTATCGCAAGTTCACCTTTCACGCAGTCACTAATCTAAATCATTCACAGCTCTACTAAAATTTGACCAGGCTTCTCAAGTAGAAGATGAAAATGTACAATAAGGGCCGAAATTTTTAAAGATTCCTTAATTTGGGGGGATTGGGGGCCCCCTGGGGCCCTCTGGGTGGGGCATGGTGCCCATTTTGATAAATTGAGATCCTGACCCCCTAGGGATGCTACCTGCCAAGTTTGACAAAAATCCATCATGAGGTTTTCAGGAAGAAGATGAAAATGTACAATTCAGGCCCCCATTTGGACCTTCCCACCCCCCCCCCCCCCCCGCCCCCAAGAGGGGCACCCCTGGATTTGCTATGAACAAACTTGAAACTACAGTCATTAATGTACTCACTCATAGTATTATCTTTGCTCTATAACTTCTGATTCTAGAGAAGATTTTTAAAGATTCCTTCATTTTGGGGGGTTTGGCCCCCCCTGGGGCCCCTGGGTGGGGCATGGTGCCCATTTTAACAAATTGAGATCCTAACCCCCTAGGGATGCTACCTGCCAAGTTTGGTGAAAATTGGTCATGGGGTTCTCAAGAAGAAGATGAAAATGTATAATTTAGGCCCCATTAGGACCCCTCCCCACTCCCTCCCCTGGGTCCCAAGGGGGGCACCCCTGATTCTGCCATGAACAAACTTAGTAAATTTAGGGATGCTACCTGCCAAGTTTGACAAAAATCCATCATGAGGTTTTCAGGAAGAAGATGAAAATGTACAATTCAGGCCCCCATTTGGACCTTCCCACCCCCCCCCCCCCCCCCCCCCCCCCGCCCCCAAGAGGGGCACCCCTGGATTTGCTATGAACAAACTTGAAACTACAGTCATTAATGTACTCACTCATAGTATTATCTTTGCTCTATATAACTTTTAATTCTAGAGAAGATTTTTAAAGATTCCTTCATTTTGGGGGGTTTGGCCCCCCCTGGGGCCCCTGGGTGGGGCATGGTGCCCATTTTAACAAATTGAGTTCCTAACCCCCTACGGATGCTACCTGCCACGTTTGATGAAAATCGGTCTTGGGGTTTTCAAGAAGAAGATAAAAATGTAAAAGTTTACGCACAACGGACGACGGACGACGCACGACGGACGACGCACGACGGACGCCGGACGAAGGGCGATCACAATAGCTCACTTGAGCCTTTGGCTCAGGTGAGCTAAAAACAAAAAAAAATAGACAGAGAGACAAGAATTGATCTAAAAAAAATGCAGGCAAAGTCAAGATGTCACAAAGCTCCATGGAGGAATCACAATGATACTTTTGAGTACAGAAATCTATATCATTTACTTGAACTTCAAAGATTATGCCAGTAGATGCTTTTCACTTCCTCTTTCACATCTCCTGACAAACACAAATTTCAGGAAGAAGAATGAAAATAGCTCTCCAAAAATGAGATGCCACATACAGAATGACATGAAAAATGAAATCTGCATTTGTCCCAGTAGTCCCATTGATATAATAGATATGACGAGACCAGTTCATTGTGGCATTCATCATGCCCCACAGCCATGCTGCGGTATTTGATTGGTGAGTGTGGGAGACGTTGATTGTTTTTGTAGAAGGGAAGCAAATACAGTCTGAGTTCTTGAGTCCTACTCATTTCTGCAGGCAGTGAACATGATAAGATTTATGACCCAAAGCCTTGCCCTAGACTCACTGACTATAGGAAGACAAACTAGACCAGACAAACTTGTGCCCAGGAGGCTTCAGCCTGTGCCAGGTTCATGGCTACACACAAACTTGATTACAAATGCAGTTTCCTAAAACGGAATGATTATAGGGCTTAAACTGTTTATTACAAAGAATTGATAAAGCTGAGTATAAGAATAATTTCATTATGACATGAATACTTGTGGTCAATCCCTGTCTTGTTCTGGTAAAATTTTCTATCAGATTTGCACTCCATGGCAGCACAATAATGATGTAAGCATGCCTTTGTTCTAAGGCTGCGTTCATGCGAAACTAGAATTGCGTTTCTTAACACATTTAGTCGCTAAACGTGTTTAGTTGCATTGCGTTCATGCGATTTTTCCATTTAAACGCATTTCAAAACGCCGATCTGAAACGCGGAAAAAAGGGCATTTTGAATCATGATTCTGCCAGAATCACGATTGCAGAAACCGCATGAATGCAACTGTGATTTCAATCATGATTCTATGATGTCATTGTGCGCTGTGCGCATGCGTGTCTCATGGGGTATCCCACAGCTTCTAGTTCTGTTCGCGCGCTTGTGTACGTCTTATGAATCGTGTGTTTTGGTACCATACTTGTACTTGTTTGTTTACATCAACGCCATACACCGATTCTATGCTAGTATCTAACGTTAACTGTTTAATATAATAATACATGTAATTACTCTCCAATTGAGTTGATAAAAGTAATGGCTGCAGCGCTGTGTCTACCATGGGAAACAATATTGGAGAGACGAAGAATTAGGATTATTCCTCGATCTGTTCCTCGATTTGTGGGCAGAGCCTGAATGCCACAGCTTATCGGAAAGTATTCACCGAAATAAAAACGTAAAGGCCTGTTTGTACAGTTGGAATAAGGAGGTCTGGCTCGAGTTGCAGAGACAAGGTCAAACTGCGCAGTGCGCTGCGCAATGGCAAAGGATGAGCTGAGCCAGAATCAGCGTTGCGAAAGCCCGCATGAACGCTCTTCCGCTGAGACCGTGATTTGAAACGCCATTTTTGAATCATGATTCATGTTTGTGATTCTGGCTACGAAATTCGCATGAACGCGGCCTAAGACTACCAATAAACATTTGTGACCCGCAGCAACAAAAGGATCCGAAAGTATCCGAACATCACAGAGAGGTTGATTTTCTATAAGTAACATGACATCATTCCCTCACTCTTCTGCTTTAATTATAACATGACTCATAAAAGTACTTGGTTGCAGAGATATCGATGACTTTATGAGATTATGTTGAATGGTCTAAGAAATCAGTGTTTTGAAAAAACTGCTTTTCAAGTTTTCCTTCCCACGCAATCATGATCAAGGAGAGGTAAGACAGTTTCCACCTCATGACAATAGAAGGTACGCTCTTAGTTTAGCAACCTCTGCAATGTTCACTCAAGCTTAGTGGCAGGGGTCAACGCATGACCAATCAGTAACCAAGATGCCATGCACTGACCAATAAGCTCGTTCCCTCATTGCTAGTGGTGGAGTCTATCTGTGACGCTAAATACAAATCTTCAGTCTCTGTTCCATCAAAAGTTGGAAAATCATGGCCAAGAAAAACGCTAATTTCCTGCCTTTCCTTTGGTCATTTAGTTTCAAAATTTCAGCAGATGATAGAAGAAACATGAGACTACAAAATTATGCCAAAACCAGAAATTAAATGGTTTTGAGATATTTTCATCATCTGACTTCAAACCTGATATTCTTGGCTCAGCCGGCAGTAACTTTACGATCCTTTTGTTGTGGCAGGTCACATTTGGTAGAGACTGGAATTTCAGATGACCAGATGAGTCAAGACTCTGCAACTCAAAATGTTGTTACAGGGATACACATTACCTTTGTACTTCTCAGTCCCTCCCTAAATAGAAGGGCTTTTCAGCAAAGAGGTGTGGCAAAACATTTATCTCATATCTTAATTTTGGATTGACAAACACCAGGTTGTCTGGTGCCCAGGAAGCAAGCCTTGAGGAGAAGCTGGGAAGGCACATCATCCATCATTCTGTCCTCTAATTCAATCACAGATCATTAGAAATCTGTGATGCTTTTACAAGCAGGTTATCTATGACAAATCGTTGGTGATAATTGAGTGCTCCAAGCCCCTCCCTTGTGACATCGTGTCCTGTAATCAGTTATGGAAGTCCACCATATCAGGTAATTACAAGCTCCAAACAGTACATGCTACTTTCTACACTTACAATGCACAGAACAGTAGGCCTGCAGCAAGGATAATTCTAACAACTACTCCAGGGATTGTGCTACATTTAATTCAATCACAGGAGTGTTGCATGCAGAAACAACTTCAAAACTAAAAAATAATTCATAAAGCCAGTACCGTAATAATATGTCAGCCTACACAATTAATCAAAGTGCACAGTACGGTGTGCTATTGAAATTGATAGTTTTAACACTGCAGAATATAGGCCTATCATATTCACAATCTATTTTTCTAA
The DNA here is from genome assembly GCA_033980235.1 of Diadema setosum. Lineage (NCBI taxonomy): Eukaryota > Metazoa > Echinodermata > Echinoidea > Diadematoida > Diadematidae > Diadema > Diadema setosum. The sequence goes on along the minus strand of CM067063.1, from coordinate 283,838 downwards.
TAATGCCTGTGATATTGGCACATAGATTGGATGTTGTTGCATCACTTGTGCCTAGACATAACAAACATACATCCACATGTCTGTGTGTTAAAAATCTTGCAGAAACCCAGACAAATAAATATGAAGACATAAGAATATAAGCACATAAGAATAATGTGGTTGTTCATAATAGCTCCAGTCTCTCTGTTCCAAGTCTTTCAACAGGTGCAAGCTTAACCCCAGAGTTTGCTTCCACTTTCAGTTCCAGGAAGTTAAGCATGCCTGCGGCTTCTCTCGCAACCATAGGTTACCAGAACTGTCAAAATAACTTTAAGTCTCTTGAAATCTGTTGTGGTTGCTAGGGACGGATTGTATTGCTTGCTAGCAGCCCTCTAGAGTTACTCATGGCACACACAATGCAATCTGCCGACCCACACAGTGCCTCAGAGAATTCATGTGAATGAGAGACACTCACAGTGATTAAGTTTTGCAATGAAAGCTCATTTTGCCACTCACCAATCTCCTCTCCTTTCAAGTAGGCCTACCAGTAACCTGCTTTAAAAAGCTTATGAGCAATGCTATCTTTCTTCAGTATGTCATTCTCTTACATGCTGGTAAGGAATAAAAGTGATATGTACACTGTAACACTCTGCTGAAAATCTTGTCAGTGTATGTCAGTGTAAGAGATTCTAGGAGAAAACAGAATGTTGAATTACCGTACTACACAACTGGAAAAATAACAATTGTGTTCATGCTTTTCCACAGACAGAATTTTGCAGTGCCTGGTCATTAAGACTAGTAGAGAACTCCTATTGATGGCATGGATTCAACGACTTGTTTGTGACAAACAGGATTTGTAGGAGTTTGCTTTGAATGAAAATAAAGCAGCCTTACAAAACTCACTGATGCTATAATGTGGATCCTGCCCACAATAAACAGGCTTAGATTTAGCATAAATTGCGTCACAAATGTTTGTTGCCTGCATTGGTTATTTACTCAGGCCTGTTCCTTTCTCCCAACTTCCTTTCCTGTGCTGTTTTTCAGCTTCAGCTAATCATATAATTCTTGTAAAGAGGGTACAGCTAAGGTTGTCGTTGTATGTCACCGGTTCAAACATGTAAAATCAAATTTTCATGAGATAGAAGAATATTCTAACAGTAAAACTACCAAAGACATAATTCTTAGGAAGTATCTAATTAAAAGTGCATTTGCACCATTGTCATTTCCCATTAAAAATATGAGTAATGTGGTGCTGATTCTGGAAGTTTTTGCATACTATCAAATAGAGGACTACAAGAATGATTCCACAGCCATATCAGAGCAGACTATACATGAGGGTGTTGGCATTACAACATCATCTAACCTCAAAGGCTTCCAGAAAGTTGTTTTTTTTTTTTATAATATCTATAACTTTTTTATTGCCAAGCCAAGTCATCTATCCAAGAAATCCAGCAGAATAGAACAGATGGTCCTATTACTCACATGATTCAGACGATGAACACAGAATGTGTCAGCCCCTCTGGAAAGTCTGATCATTTCTACGATTTGGTGTCAAATGTGAGCTTTGTCTCAGAAACATACAAGAGAAAAACGTCCCTTTTTCTCTTTCCAGAAACCAGTTATGTGACACAGTTTTACCCAAAAAACAGTGGTAACTCGAGTTGAATTGAACTGCCACAGAATGACCTTTGACTGGCACCTTACCAAATATGGTCATGACTGGTAGCCAGCCTGTCAGCAGTGAGCTTGAGAGTTTGTGCACTTTGAGAATTGAAAAAGAGGGACAGAAACCGTAACAAACTTCTTTCACTTTCATGCCTTTCTCCCTCCCTCAAAGTATGACCAAGGAGGTCGTACCTCCTTGATATATTGTATGAGGGGGAAAATACTTTTTCCTTCCACTACAACACTGTGTGTGATTGGAATGATGTCACAGACACGTTCAAGATGTCTTGTACTGCTGTAGGAGTTCAAAGTTCATGACTTGTATATAGAGTGTTTCATCTATTCTGATTCAATCAGTACATGTTCTGATCATGACTATTACTGTAGGCTATAGAAAGCAGTTTGATATTCTACACTGTCATCTGCTTCAGATTTCTAAAACAAACTCTGATAAAACTGATCAGACTGATTATTACTGACCTCCACTACAAGGATGAACATACATTAACACTTCTATTCAAAATTTTTGACTTGTTAGTTGTATTCCACTCTAGGGTCTATTTGGAAGGGGCACTTTAGTAAAGTCAAATATTCTGGATATTTCAAAATTTGCAAAGAACTTGGTCTTATATTTGCCTATTTGCATTGATTGATAAGTTTCTTGGGTACTTAAACGTGATGCTCTTGACTTCATCCAAAATAAATGTCATGCTTGGCTGAGAAGGAGGTGTTGAATCATTAAACCACTGAACAGCTTTTATCCCACTTTATTCTACCATTACACAACCCATGGGCCTCCTTTTTCTATTACCAATCAATTATTGATTGCCAAGCTGCAAAGAGACAACAGAACCTGCCAAGTTTTTATTTCCACTTCTCAGGTTCCTTCCTACTAACCACATCTCAGTTGTCTCCGTTCTTCTCTTCAAGGCCCACTCTGCCCTTGCCAAACACACTTTGGTTAAAGAGCTGATCGGTCGATCATTCCGGTCTTCAGGCGTAACCAAGATCAATACTTACCTAGCTTTGGAAGATTGCTTTCCAACCCTTAGCCAGATATCTTGGCATTTAACACTGAAGTAAAGCCTGCTAGATCTACACTACTAAACACAAAACTAAAACCAAAAACCAGAAGAATGCGTCTCTTCACCTGAAGCATCAGTAATAGGTTGTATTTTCCAGGAGTAAATAACAATTTCAGTAGGTGTATGCCCTTTCTGTCATAAATATGAACATACAATTTTCTTATTGATGATAATCAAATATTTTCCCTCCTTTAACAAGTTTAGAGTACATTTCACAGAACAACAAATATGAGTTGTCCTTGCATTTATATCCTCAGTTTGTATCATGAAATAGTGTTTGCTTGACTGTACAAAAAGCATATTTTCTAAGGAGAGACAAGAAAACAGTGCTCCCTCCCTCTAAGACATCAAAGATTTAAGAACACCACACTGAGGGGCTGCCCCATGGAGCCAGTTTGATGTCAGAAAAGGAACCCAATATGTTTGTTTAACACCGATTGCCTTTGAATAAATATGAACCTTGAGACCAGGACTGGCCTATTCAGTTTCTTGGTTAGCACACACAAATCTGAGACAGCAAAGAGAACAATAGCTACATATGTTTGCCAGGAAAATAGTTCTTTCATTTTGATACACTTCTTTCTAAGTTGAACAAAAACAAGACATTTCACTTTGACAAAATTCTTATCTTATTTTTCCTAATAAAAGCAACAAGTTGCACCTTACTTTGTTAACTTTTGTTTTTGTTTCCATGAATTCTCTTGATCACATATCCTTCTAAAATGTGTGTCCTTTTTACATCCTTGCAGACTCAGGTAAATTAGTGTTCCGTCTGTAACTGCCTTGTGTATTGTCTTCACTATTGTGTGCAAATATAAATGAGGGTTTTGTTTTGATATTCTGTGCAGTACGAAGAAATATCACAAAACAAAACACTTTACAATCTTATGACAGAAAGATAGATAGAGAGAGAGAGAGATGTTTACCTACATTAGTGGCAATTGTCCTAAAGACTATTGCTTCAGTTCTTGCTGAAAAAAATAGGCACTGGTGGTTCTGAAGAAAAGTACATGTAGAATAAGACAGAGAAAGAATTACATTTTATATGATACTGTATGGTGTCTTGCAAATTATCTTTGCTACACACACCATTTTCATTTTGCAACATAATTCAATTGCAAGCTATGGTGAAGTTGCACTTTCATTCTGATATTGGAAATTCTACTCTTCATGGATCTACAAAGCATCTTCAATCAAGCAAACTGTGTGTTGTGATATTCACTCATGCCTTCACTTCAACAAAGAAAACACTCATATTAGCAGAGAATGCTCAGTCTTTCCACTGTCTCTAGCCTTCTCTGTATTTACTGCAATACTTATCACTTGCTGGGCCTCCTCACTCTTGTTTGTTTTCTGTTCTCGTCTCATCTTGATGTGTTTGGAGTCACCATCTTGCATCAAGCAGACAATCACAGCCACTTCAGTCAAGTCTCTTTTTTCACAAGTGTCTGTCACTGTGAACCATGAGCCAGTCACAGCTTTTGTCACACCAGGGATGTGGGAGACAATCTTTCACCTCCCTAGTTACACAGACCAGCCCTCTGCACTGCTCTTAGCATGTCCTCTTGCTGCTTATATTTCATTTTCTCATAGTAAGTAGGCCTAATGTGTACAACTCACTCAATTCCTGCTTCTCCTCACTCGTCACTATCTGACTTGTCCTAAGTGTTTAATGGCGGGAGGAAGAATGTTTCTAGAGAAGTACAGCTACCTAACCTAGAACTTCCCTATTCCCAGACTTGTTTTGGTTGTTTATAAATCAATCTAATGAAATGAAACAAACTTAATGAAAAGCTAATATATAGGCCTATATTCTCGTCCATGTAGCCTACCTGAATACTAAACAGGTTATCACATTCAGAATCCCTGTGACCTTATTTAGTGGTCAATTATAAGATGATCTTTGCAGCTCAATAATCTTTGAGAGTCTATAATCATTTACTTAGGTGGTAATTATGTGACAAGTACAGATCTGGAAATGATGTAGAGTGTATGAAGAAATGGAGCAAGAGTGTTGGACCATTCTTCAGTGGTGGACCATTCTTCAATGCACAGACTGACATCAGAATCAGAAAAGAGATTCCAGCTGGTTTAAGTCACAACCACAGACTCTGTGACTGATTCTGAGGTCAGTCTATGGCTTGAGGTGATGAAGATATTGGGGGGGGGGGGGGAGAGAGAAGGGAGGGAGGGGGCAGAGAGGAGCCTGAAATAATGACAAGAAGAAAAACAAGAGGTGACCTCAAACACCAGCAGGGTCTTAGCCCACAAACAAACAGCTCTACTCAGCAGGTAACAAACCCTGTGTAACAGGTGCCACAGAGAACAGATTGACTGGTGGAGCTTTACTTCCACTATTATAGGGGCATTTATACTGCCACCAAAAAACAAGAGTTTTTGGCACATACTAGTTTTTCTGTCAGATGTTGCTAGACGACAACAACCCAGATGAGAGCGAAATATAACTGGAAAGAAAAAAAAACTTTCCAAAAGTAGAGTTTCTTGAAATTCTGCACTTTTATTTTGTTTTGACAATGTAAATGCTTAACTCCCAAGCTTGCCAACTTAAATTCTGGCTTTTGTTCACAGGACAGGAATCCTGCCCGCTTGCACACACTGACAGCAGCAAATTGATATGCGCTATTTTATCTACAAATCAGAGTATTCCAGTTTTCTCCCACATGTGCCAAAACTCTGTAAAGTTTCTGATTTTTCTCGCAAAACATGTAGGCCCTAATTGGTAAAATTGAAAAACAGTATATTTTTGAAATACGAATGCCCTTTATATGAGTGAAAACCATTGTAAAGTGGCAGCATTGGAATCTACAACAGAATGCAAGAGAATGAAACTATTTCATGAACACTGTTTCACTTTCACGGAAGAAATGCTTTTCATGTAGCTGCTGCTATGATTATCTTTGATGCACAGTTGACACATTGTATTCATCCTATCAACAAAGTAGCTATTTTGCTATTGATGTAGGGCCTACATGTACACATAGGCCCTACACACACCTTTTGCAGCATTCTGCCATTTTGCAGGATTAAACCTGGTGTATTTAAGTATTTTAATCAATTTCCCAGCTAGTTCCTTTCATTGATAATACAGTAACACTAAAGTACATGTATATTACCTCATAATATGTTTTCAGAAAAAAAAAAAAAATCTTAGTACCTCATAAGATTAGGTTACTTTAACTTCCATGATTTGGCATGTTGGTAGAAAACATGAAACCAGACTGTTTGACATTTAAATACAGAGGGACACTGAATGAAGTGCATTTGCAGAGAAAAAGGTTCAACAGTAGTTGGCTGTAGTCCTTCCATTCAAATGGCTCAACAATAAGCTTCATTTGAGTTGTTTGGGATTCCTATTTGTGGTGCTGCTGAGCCTTTTGGGAATGAGGACAGAGGAAATTTTAGGTCCAGTAATGGGTCTATCTATGCCTGAAAAGGCAGCATAATGAGTCCTCGGAGGCTATTTCCCTACATTAGGAAATATCATCAGCTAAGCTAGAAGGTAATGGATCTCAATATTGAGAGATGAGGAAAGACGGATAACTTTGCAAGTGCACGGCTGCTATTCCTATTACAAAGTATCATTTAATTTTAGTGGCACACTTCAAAATTTCACTAACTCACTAAGTGCGCCTCCCAGCAAGCCATTCCTATTAACTTACAATGTAAACTTCCAATCCTTTACTGGGATTTTTAAAAAAATTGTAATTACAGCACACACATGTACAGAAACACAACACCCATGTAGATAGTTCCTCGAGTCAGATTTTATGCTGAGAAGTTGCATACATTGAAAAAAAAAGTAAAGCAAAGCTTCTCCTGCAAGAAAGTTGCTTTATAAATCAGATTCTAGCACAAAAACATCATCTTTTACTGTATATGTATTATGATCTGTCCACACATTCACCTTTATATAAAGTCATGTGTGATAGAACCCAAAGAGAGCAACTAATAAAGTTACAGTATCTGGCTTCACAAAAACAACATTTTTTTTTTTTGTGCACTTATTCAATAATTAAGGTTTGATGCCCTAATGTATCAGGCATAAGTCTATAAAAGAGTGTTTACAAATGGCAGACACATTTGTTTTGTTTCAAAGCATGTTGCAATAAAGGTTTAGATTGACGCAGTGTTATACAAAAACATGGGGCAAAACCTTGGTTTTAAATGCATCAACTCATAAGTTCAAAATATTATTAAATAAAGAACTAAATAATGTAAATAGACCTATCTATCTAACTCTCAAGAAGATAGCTTGCATTACACCACATGCTGTCCACTGAGATTCAAAGTGACAAGAAATGTGGTAACAAAAACAACTTAAACCAAATCCAATTGTTCTGTATAGACATACAAGTACGCTATTGAAATCCTTACTGATCAATTTATAGACAATGAAAAAGTAGATTGAAATGCTTTGCATTTCATGCTGCTTGTGAATAGCAGATCATAGGATTACAAAGAGGATGCTGTATATTAAAAAACAAATCCCTGTATCCTATGGGCGAAAGCCAGACCTAAGAATACACATCAAAATTCTTCAAATTTAAACAATAAAATCTAAACTACTGACCCTAAGTCCAAAATGCACTTTGTAGATGTCTGAGACTATCTGCAGCTATCCATGAATTGATGGTTTCCTCTTTCACACTACTCCACTCTCAACTCATTTCCTCCTCATTTTCCTCCTACATAGTACCAGGTGTGTGTGTGCGTGTGGGTAAGGCAGGTGTACTATTTACCCTGCCAGGAGTCTACAGACAGGTGCATGTTTGCCTTGCTTCTGGATCTCATTTTTTCTGCAAACTCATCTAAAATCTCCTCTCCTTACACAGGTATTCTTTTACAGACTGCAGTGCAAATTTAGTCAATTTAGTCCTGGGTTGTTGCTGCTGAATTTTATATAAAAGGGGGCTCATTGACATTTCTTATTAGCTGATTATAATTTAGGTATTGGCCATTGGCCCTTAGCAATGGCTACGTCATCACCTCTGTTAATGACAGATTCCAACGCACCACCTTGTGCTTTCTCTCTGCATAACGGATAAATACTGTTGGCTAATAATATGCAATGTTCTTTATACCTCTCAGGTAAATTTCTTCACATATGCCTTCCTTCTTGTGCATCTGGACTAATACCAAGTCATTTCAGTGTTTGCAATCAATCTACTTTATAGGGACTACATTTAACTGGACAGTGAAGCTACACAAAACTCACTTGAGAAGCCATCTTTGGAGATGAGTTTTGGTTCTGCATCTTTCCAGACACCATCCACCTGTGTAAGGGTAGCAAGATGAATGATGAAGATGAGTGAAGATGAAGAAATCCAGCTCCTTAGCTCCATCCTGATGATCATCCTGACCCACAGCTTTGAACTCAGTAGAAAAGTGGATAAAGTCTGTCAGCTTCAGCTGCTTGTCACCTGGCTCAGCTTCAGATGTCTACAAAAAGACCAGACAAGATAAACAGACATACATTTACAAAACATACACAAAAGGAACGTATACTGACCATTCTTGATTTTTTTTTCTACTTCTACACAAAAAGAACTTTAGTCAGCAATTTATTTCTATTGAAGGCTTACCAGGAATACTAGCAACCATAAATATATGCATTGGTTGGGTGTCTATCCCCCTATTCAGACGCAAGCCAGTTTATATCAAAACTCGATAAAGAAATGACGTATAAAGAATCATCGTATAGCCAATAGACCGCTCAGACGCTAATTTCGACCATTCCGGAAAAACGTCATATAGATCTGCAGTTTCTCACTGCGCATGTTGTTATGGTTATGAGTGACAGGTACAAGGTCACCTTTTGTGCTCGCTCCCATTAAGCCCCACCCAGTTATACCGTTCTATGGTCGCCATACGTTCAGACGCACAATGCACATGATGGAATGCTGATTCGTTATCGAGTTCTAGTTCGAAACGATGCTCTGACCGTCATTTCGTTATATATGTAGTTTTGTTATACATCGTTTCGTTAGTCAGCGTTCAGACGTATAAATTTATCGTATCGCTATACCATTTTGGTATAGCTATTCCGTTCTAGTTTAAATTTTCTGCATCTGAATGCTCTGTATCACAGTGTGTTGAAACAGCTGAGTTTGATATGACCTAACCTCAAACTGGCCAGCCCAGACAAGAGGCTTGACAGTATCAGCAGGCTGGGGTAGGGGAAAGCAGCCAGTATGATTCACACTGACACTTTTGTCACAGCTATACGATAGCAGCGTTCACACAAATGAGTTGTCACATTTTGCATCACCATGTAAAAAACAACTTTACTTGCCATTGTTTTTACAATGATATTACATTCGTATCATAACGGTTAACAAATTCATTATATACAAACAGTTTTTTCATGAGAGTGGAAAAAAAAATCAATCTCAAAAAATCTTATAAATGTCATGGGTGTGTGTGAACAGACTGGACATTATGTTCAGACAGAACACAGGACTATTACAAGCTGAGAATGTGTTGGCTTCCCTAGTTTTGCTGAACTAGGTCTAATGCAACACAAATAAACTCCATTATCTCACTACTTTTTACACTTGGTGTAATTAGCATTACAAATATATTCAAGAACTCTGCAGACTTCAAACAGTGCTCTTGCAGACATCAAATCTAAGACTGTTTATGTGCTGAAGTGATTTTCATCAGCTCAATATGAGCATTCCAACTCAGACCAACATTGCGAGCTATCATTTGGCTAAGTTTATCTTTGTTTTTACCCTTATTAAAACAGAGTGCTTTTCAATGTCTTTTAGTGTAGAAATGGGTGCCAAGCTTCACAGATAATGAGTTTACCAGCCAATTAGATAGACTAGTCAACATCTATCAGTTACCTTGTCTCGCTACTTCATCCACAGGATTTTTTTTTTTCCAGTGAGTATGGCATGAGTTTGGCATGTCATGCAATTGAGGTTTACTGCACAAATCAGACATCAAGATACAGAACGAGCAAGTTTTCAATGTTTTAGAACCGGATGTCACTTTGTTCACAAAGCAATGTTTGTCACCTGGCTATCAATTGATAGTAATTAGTATCATACGACAGAATTATTCGTAAAATATCCTAATGAGTGGATATACATGTCGTTGTACAAATGTGTTTAATACATGTACAAACATGTTTGCTCTCTATCATCTCCTCAATGTCAAGTATAGTAAAAAGATGATATGTTCAATTTCTAGTTTTGCGGTTTGTAAAGACTGAATGTTTTTGGTTAATAATTGATTGATGGACATTTTTTTTTTTTATCTGGTAGATTTAAGCCATTACTACACAGTATCTGTGCTACAGATAAATCATATATATATATATATATATATATATATATATATCTATATAAGTAAAAGGCGAAGTTGTTGTTGTTGTCGCGGCCTTATGTATTTCCTGTTTTATTCCGGCGTTGCTGGTTTGTCTATCTCCTCCCGAGCCGTCGGCTCCGGGCCCCCGAGACCGGTGCCGTCGGCAGCGGGAGGGTCTCTTACGTGCCTTGGACCGGGTTTCGTCCGCGCTCCGCCTCCGTGTCGACGTCGAGGACGACAAAGAGAAATTAATTAGATAGATGCATAATACATTTTTGTGCGTGACGTCAGAGCCGAGCGTTTTAATATTCACCGATCGTGCGCTGGACTCCTGCCTTTCTCGATCGTCCATCTTCTAGCTTGCAGAGACTTGCAAAGTCAAAAAGATGATGGCGTGCAGCGAAATCTCTGTCATATTCCGGCGGACACGCACGCACGCACACAATGTACTCTCGGGTACGGTATGCAATTGTTGTATGCCAGTGTGTGGCCTGCGCCTGTGTATGTATTGACGATGGTTACACGAAACACTCTCTGCGTTCGCGTGATATGGACACTCATTATGGTACAATACACGGCGCGGTCATTGTTAGTACAAGGGCATTTACGTACAGCGACGTTCTCTATTGGCGTGCCCAAATGAAAATAACGAATGCTGTTATTTCATTGTATTTTGCACAACTGCAGGATACTATGCAGCTCAGGTACGTCATTTAGTTTACTCTCAAGTCGGGTATCATTGTACTCGGACTGTTCAGGACGGCTAAATATCCACTTAAATTTTGTCCTTGCCGATCGTACCCTTCCATATCAGAGTACACGCGCCGCTGTTCATTCGTTTACTGCATGGCTGCTGTAAACATGAATATTCATGAGACGAGCGGACGCGGGGGAAACCCTCGCTTTGCTGACCGCCAATTTTTGAAGTTATAAGTGGACATCAAATGTGTGGTTCTATGGTGCATCAAACCAAGTTTTGGTGATAAAAATAAAAAAGAGGGAGCAAATGACGACAAAAATATTCTTTCTCCCATAACGTGGGAAAAGAAATATTAAAGAAAAAATACGAGGCCCTGAGACCCATGGATTCCCACGGGTGCCTACTTATTAAACCTAATGACTATGATCTCCCCCTCCCCAAATATGACAATGATGATTATAATGATAATATAATAATAATTATAATAATAATAATAGTGATAGTTATAATACTAATAATAACAATAATGATGATAATGTAAGCCTGAAGCAGAAGAAGAAGGACATTAATGATTATGATAATAATGATAATAAAAATGTACAGTCTGAAGCAGATAAACGGGTGGTTCTATGATCCGTCAAACCAAGATTTGGTGATAAAAACAAAAAGAAGAGAGCAAACGAAGACAAAAATATTTTATTTCTCTTATCACAATAGTAACAAAAACACTAGGGGTCTATATATGAAGTAGTCCTACTCAGCACAAGATTACGTATGTTAGTGCAGGGAAGCAGTTTTGGACAGTTTGCGCAGGACTGTCTTCAGAAATGCTTTTGATCAACAGCAGAAAAATGGGGGAAACAGATTTTTACAATTCTTAACAAATTAACATTTCCGCCTCCCTTGGTTGATCATCCCTATATTATGACTCTACTCTCTCCTCTCCCCTAAATGATTATAATGTTAGTAATAATAATAATGATAATAACAATAACAATAATACACTGAAATAATGATAATAATACAATAGGCCAATGCAAATGAATGGGAAGGGGGTGCTATGATCCATAACTTAAGAGTGGGCGGAAGAGACACAAACAGGTACTGGATTGTTTTGATGTTTAAAATGAAACAGCAATGATAATGAGAAACCTTGACATGACGGAATAAAAGATATTCACTATCCTTGACCGATAAACTTTTTTCCTTAATTCCCTTGATTCATCCCCATGTCAATGAATAATATAAAATAATGATAAAACCGAATGACTATGATCTCCCCTCCCACAAAATAACAACAATAACAATAACAATAATAATAATGATAATGCTATTTATTATGATAATAAAAACAATGAACAGTATCAAACCAAGTTTTGATTATGAAAACAGAAATGAGGGAGCAAATGAAGACGAAAATATTCTTTGTGTATTTCTTCTCTCATAACGTGCTTGAAGAAGTATTAAAGGAAAAATACGAAGCCCTGAGACCCGTGGATTCCGAAAGGTGCCTAATACTAATAAAACCTAATGACTATGATCCCCCTCCCCAAATAACAATAATAATTATAATAGCAATAGAACAATAGGGGCCTAATGAGAATAATAATATGATAATAATAATAATGATGATATATAGTCTGAAGCAGATAAACGGATGGTTCTATGATCTATCAAACCAAGTTTTGGTGATTAAAAACAAAAAGGAGGGAGCAATTGAAGACGACCAAAAATATTCTATTTTTCTCTCATAACGTGGGAAAAGAAATAGGAATAAAAAAAAAAAAATTCTAGGCCTTAAGACCAGCCGTGGATTCCCTCGGGTGCCTGCATGGATGCAAGAGCAGGGGGTTTAATTAATATCAAAGTCATAGTGTCAATAGTATCTCCCCATTCCGACGGAAGAATCTGTGGGCAGAACTTCCGGAAAATCTCATAAGCGTTTTTGATAATTTTTCCCTGAATGTTTGTTTTTGGGTTTTGTTTTGTTTTTTGTTTGTTTGTATTTTTTTTTTTGTTCTGCGTGGGTGGAAATGTGTGTGTGTGTGTGTGTGTGTGTGTGTGGTGGGGGGTGGTGGTCATGGGTATAGAAGAGATCGAGCACAAGTAACGAAAGAATGAGAAAAAATTCTTTTTATTTCATCAATAAAAATGTGCAAAATCGTATCTTTGAGAAAAAAAAATAAAACCCCTCAGACCCGTGGATTTCCACGGGTGCTGCTAGTATATATATATATCTGGAAGAGGATTATAGAGAAAATAAATGTACTAAAGTTCTTCAGGATTTAGGTCTAGGCCCTACATCTTAACATAGGAACCATGTCATTCTCAAGAGAGCATTCTGGTGCATGAAGTACTATGCATATCATAATTTGGTTTGATTGGAAAATTAATCACCATAGTACAATGACATAAAGAGCAGGTGATTCCCAAGATAATATAAAATCTAACTAGTGGCACATGTCCAAATGCACCTGATGCTACAGGTTGCAACAGCCAATTAATTAATTAATTGCTAGGTTTGCCAGACACTAATTACACCAAGCCCTGGATATGACGTTAATTAAAATGACATCCCTTCTGGAGACAGATAGTGATAACAAAGGGTTGTGTCAGAAGGGAAGAGATAGAGAGAGAGAGAGAGGGGGGGGGGGAGGGGGAGGGGGTGGGAAGGGAGAAAGAAAAGAAGAGTTTGAGTGTACATCAAGGCAGCCCTTGAGACATGTAATAAGCTGCTGCTACCAATCAATAGTTCAGCCTTCTTCAGTTTAGTTGTCAATCTCCCTCGCTCGCTGCTCACTTTGCAGTGATTAGTCCTTTGTTAGTAACTCATTTGAATGTGAAGAGTTTGGGGTTTAATGGGGCCATAAATGATTCCAGGAGCCTCAGGAGGTTGGCTGATGACTGCAAACATCCTACAAACCAGCTTAACCACACCCATCCATCTACATATGCATTATATTTTGCACTGTTTTTATTTTCATGAAATAAAAATCTAAGAAAGACATATCCACAGTGGTGCAGCAGTATTCAATCATTTTTGTTTTGAAAGCACTTCTTTTAGCATCTAATAT